>OX421965.1:66429864-67629864 GCA_949128115.1 Anaspis maculata | reverse complement strand
AGGAGCAAGGTTTAGGCAGACAACTTTTCGAGTAAGCTTCACTTCTATAGTATACGAGAAAATACCTAAGTAAATCATGTCTTGTTAATTTTTTCTACTCCAAGTTTCACCTTTTTCATTATTTGTTCATTCTTCTCATTCTTGTTAGGTACAAGTTGCGTCTATTGGTCCATATAGCAGGCTATACAGAGGCACAGATTCAAAAGTAAATCGACAACCTTCCGAAGCTGAATCGTAAATCGTAAGCACAACAAAGAGATTTTGTTTTGATGGAAATTATGAAAAATCGGAAAGTCAACGATATTCACTCTCAGTTGAAAAAAGTACAAATACCCATATAAAGTTATGAAATAATGGACTAATTTCAGTCTGATTTATACTTCAGATTGCTTTTATTGGTACTGAACTTCCTGAACACAACGCGCTCCTAAAACGGGCGGTAAAAATAATAAATGTAGTAGGGTCGTAACTAATGGAAATAAAAAGTCAAGAAATGAATCCAAGAGGGCGCTCGTGATTCAACGTACACGTAAGAACCGACCCGCCAGCTTTGAATAATTTGGTGAACTTTGCCTTGTCAGATTTACTCATGTTGTCGAGGCTAGGTCGTGCGCCGTGCGTGCCATCACATCGCTGTTCAAGAATGATAGTAAGACAACTTGAAAAACATAGTTTCGAGTAATCGCCACTTGAACATTTCAGAAGAACAAAAAACACTCTTCTTCTCGAAATTTCGGAGATTTTTTAATTTTCTAGTTGTATTATATCGCTCCTGATAGACCTGTGAGGAATTCATTATGAAATCACGTTTACTCTCTGAGAAAAAAATCAAGAAGTGAACATATCCTTGTATATCGCGAGAAATAATGGTTCTGTCAGAAGTTGTCCGTTTTTTCATGTAAGTTATCCTACTATTCGTCAGGAATTCGTAGAGTGATTTTAAATTTATCTCTCTTTTTTTTCAAGTTGTCCGAGTATTGCACAGTAAGCATAGCCTGGTTCAACATATTTTTCATAGTTATCCTTAAATATTGTATGACATGAAATAAGCCCATTAGTTTTTGGCTGTCATCTGACAAATAGAAATGTCACTATCAGAAACTGAAAATTCATATGAAAGTCCTTGAAAAACTGCATTCAGAACAGTAGATAGTGTTTCGCTAACTGTCGTGTGTCAAATATTGAAAAATGTCAAAGTTCATAACTTTGTCATTCAATTATTCAAGATTTTTCATCAAGCATTTCATCCTGTGAACCGATTTTCACGATTTTTTTTTCTTTTGGCAGTCTTGGCCATAGCTTCAACCAATATACGTCTGTCTCCGCATCTATCCATCGTTTTGGTTCAGTTTTACTCAATACAAACTGACCTGTGGATAACGAAATCATGGCAATGTACATTGGAGATAAGTTAAATTATTAAGTCATTTTAAACAATTCACGGAACATTTCTGGTCAAATAGTGGGACAACTTTGAGAAAAGTAAGATATTTTACAAACGCATGAGGGTATGTTTTGTGCAATAGTGAGTTAAAATGGAATATCTGTCAACAAATGTCAACAAGAGCTCCCTACATGCCAAAAAATTCATCACCAGAAAATTCATCTTTCGACGAGGATTACTTACCTTCAAAATACCCCAGTTCCGGAAAAGCATCGGCTGTGATTGCCAAATGGACTGTAGCTGAAGCAGATGAACTTGGCGCCAGCACATCTCGTGTTTTAAACATAAAGAAGACCCCAAGTGACACAGGTCAAAATTATTGTGATGTATGTCAAAAATCTTTCAAGAACAGGAATGGCTTCAAGATTCATTTTGCCAAGATGCACGCCGGCGCCGATCTTCGTTCATCACAACCAGTACTGGGAAAAACCAGTCTCAATCACCAAAGCGATCAAACTGTCGCTGACAAACTTCAAGACATTATTACGCCCTTGCCACACACACCTCAATTACCTTCAAATCTGCAGACTGGTGATAAAGAGATCTCGCAGGCTAAATGCCATAGATTGGATGACTCATTCGGGAGCCAATAAGCTTTACTTAAGCGGTCATTTCCAACTTTAAGAAGATGCCCTAGAGGAGCGAGACAAGAGCTTTCGATGCTGATTTCCGAAATCCTTGATGGAATTACCAAAAACAACAATGTCGATGCTTGGAGTAAATTGTTCTACTTCCCATACTTGACTTTGACCATCCCATACAAATCAGAAAACATCAAAAACATGACAAGTTGGGTGAAAAAAAACATCTTGAAATGCAAACTTAAAAAATTCACGGAATGGCAATTACCTAGTAGACCGGTAAGAACGCAAGAAAAACACTACACGCAAACATCAGTTGAACAAAAAATTGAGGCAAAACTTGCCGATCAAGACGCTCGAGGAGCCATACGCTTATTAAACTCCCAAGACGTAATTGCTCCCAACACGGAAGAAACGTTATCCTCTTTGATTGCCAAACATTCTTCACATCCTTCACCTGCTTCCTATCCTGAACATCCTTCAAACAACACGAAAATTGTAATCGAAGAACAAGAATTGATACAATCCATCCTTTCTTTCTCACCTGGCTCTGCTGCAGGTATCGACGGACTAAGACCAGCCATTCTAAAAGATCTGTTTCGACAAGTACAGGGAGATGCAAGAACGAAACTAACCAATTCACTTTTAAATTTTACAACTTTTATAATGAATGATTCAATTCCTGAGGAGTTTCGGGAAATCTTTTTTGGTGCGTCAATAACAGCCTTGCTCAAAAAAGATGGTGGAATTCGACCAATCGCCGTTGACAATACTTTTCGAAGACTAATTTCAAAATTATCAGTCAAACGAATGACCCCGTCCCTCAAGACTCACTTCGAGCCAAATCAACTTGGAGTGGGGATAACAAATGGAGCAGAAATTGGTGCACACGCTACAAGAATGTATCTGGAAAGCGAACATCCAATCACAAAAGTTTTGCTGAAGCTTGATTTCAAGAACGCTTTCAATGAAATCCGCCGTGACTGCCTACTTCAAGAAGTCAAAAAACTATATTCATCCTTCTTCCCTTTTATTTCACAAGCATATGAACTCGACTCGAACTTTTTTTATCAGAACAATTTGATTAAATCTGCATGCGGAGTACAACAGGGTGATCCGCTAGGACCAGCTTTGTTCGCCCTCGTACTGCATCCTATCGTGCTGCAAATTCAGACCGAAGTAAACATATGGTATTTAGATGATGGAGCCCTCGCTGGTACACCAGAATCTGTACTAGAAGCTCTAAAAACAATAGTACAACTTGGTGAGAAAATCGGACTCAAGCTGAACCCGTCAAAATGTGAATTAATTTTACGTGGAAAAGACATTTCACACCACCAACATGGAATTATAGAAATGTTCAACAAGATTGTTCCTGGGATTCTTTTACCAACAAATGACAGTACATTTTTACTTGGCGCTCCAGTAACTTTGGAATCCATTGAACCATTAATTAACAAGAAGACAGAAAATTTCCAGCTCATTTCAACACGTTTGACCAGACTATCTTCACATTCGGCATTCTTTTTACAGAAAGCTTCGGTTTCCCTTCCAAGGTTGATATACTTTCTCCGATGCTGCCCTTCCTGGAATTTTCCTGATTGTCTTCAAAAATATGATTTCGCCCTGCGAAAAACATTAGAAGAAATTCTCAACTGTTCACTCACCAATGATGCATGGACACAATCATCATTGCCAGTTAAATTGGGAGGACTTGGACTTCGACACGCGGTAGACTCAGCGGTTCCGTGCTTCATTGCCTCCGTCTACAGCTGTCTTCCTCTGATAACCCAAATTATACCTGGTATTACAATGAACCAAAACATCATACTGGAGGAAGCAATTAGTATTTGGAATGATTGTGCTAGCACTGAAGATATTCCTTCAGAAAGCTTAGGAAATCCATCGACATGGGAGATGCCAATAATGCATGTAAAACAGAGTCAATTAATCGCAACTCAGTCAACAAAAGAAAATAAAGCCTGACTCATCGCCGTTGTTGGTCAGCCACATGCAGGTGCATGGTTAGAATAAATTCCTTCACCGCAGTTAAGTACACATCTCTCCGATGAAATCTTCAGAATTTCAGTTGGTGCAAGGTTAGGAAGTGACCTTTGCCAACCACATGCTTGTAACTGTGGCACTGAAGTTGATTCTACAGGTCTCCATGGACTAGCCTGTAGACGAAGCGCTGGCCGTTTTAGTCGTCATTCATCAATTAACGACATAATCAAAAGGTCTTTAAGATCCGCTGGTGTGCCTTCGATATTGGAACCAGTGGGATGCTCGAACGTTGACGGTGAACGACCCGATGGAATCTCATTAATTCCATGGAAAAGAGGAAAGCCACTAGTATGGGATTTCACATGTAGTGACACTTTTGCACCATCATATATTAAATCATCTGCGATTCGCCCAGGCCACGCAGCAAGATGTGCCGAAGAAAGGAAGAAAAACTTTTACAATTTTTTGCAAGAACGTTTTATTTTTGTTCCAATTGCTTTGGAAACAAGCGGAGTATGGGGATGTGAGGGCCTTTCATTGATAAAGGAAAGAGGGAAGAAGATAACAGACCAAACTGGTGGAAGAAGAGCGACAAGTTATTTAAAACAAATTATCAGTTTAACTTTGCAAAGGGGAAATGCAACCTCGATTATGGGTACACTTCCTGCGGGTAGAGAGCTCGAAGAAATTGTCTTTTTATAGTTAATTTTACAATGTAAATATTCTGAATAAAATTTAAATATCTGAAGACTTTCATTGAATAAGTTGGTTTTTTGGTATAAGAGTGAGATATCTTTCACAGTCAAATACTGAGATAACATGAAAAACAAGGACAACTTGAAATTCCCAAATCAGATTTGTTGTAAAATTGGGACATGTTGAAATGTCTTCGTATTATACCAGAAGGCAAGATCAAATTCGATCTATTTCTCAGTAGAAGAAATAGAACATTTTGAGATGTCCGAGTATCAGACCAGAACTGTTTGAAAAACAGATAAATATAACAGTGAGATATCCATTTTTTATGTACTTCCATGATGATTCTGAGTAATTCGATTTTTTAACCAGGTAGAGAATAGCTTGGAGCTATAGATTTTGAATTAATCCGAAAATCAGAAATTTGAACTTATCTTACTATCATTACTACATTACTAGCACAGCGACATGTAGGTAAAATCAATTTCACGGCTTTCTGCATTAGAGCAAGCTATGGAAAAATTGTGCTGTGATAGTACGAATGAATCGAATGATAGGTACGATGACAAGGAGATGCCAGCCAGTTGTCCACACGTACAATTTTTGATGTCACACCTTGTCACCGTATTTAGGTATCATCTGGAAATTTTTCAGCATACGCCAGGAATCGTGAGTTTCTTTGAAGTGCTTTGCAGTGTGGACGATAAGGGGCATTGTCTCCACTGATCAGTGGGTCTCCGCCAAGGTTGTTAGGTTTTTGGCGGCTACTACTGAATGATGTCGATGAAGATCGGCAGGACACTACTCGGATGGAAAGGCCCACCGCTTCAAAGGCTACATCTTCTGATGCACTTAACTGAAGTAGTTAGTACTAGGTACTAGGTAGACAAAGTACTGGGAAAATATTTCTTGTGCAAATTAAACTGCACTCCCGTTGTTCAAATTAATTCCAGTTCAAAGTGGAGCTAGGTATGAATATTTATTGAACTAACAACAATTTTTTTACTGTGGTACCACCAATTGTGGACTATTCATCCAGCTTGTTATTATAGCCAGTTAGTTAATGAACTCTCGATTCATGCTGCTCGATCTTCTCCCCTTTGTTACACCGGCTGATGGCTCACCTCATCATCAGAGCCCTTTGGATCTCGTTTTATTGTGCAGGGAAACGTCTTGTAATTGTTTAATTGGTATCAATAAAGTAATTTCAACTTCGTTGTTTGACGGCTAATTTGTTGTGATGCCATCAAAGCGTGTAGTCTCCGTAATGACGTAATAAAGCGTATCTGCCTACCTACCTCTCCGTCACTCCTTCGTATAAGATGTATCCATACCTAACATTAATACCCGGGGTATACTGGAAGTCTCGCTTCGGCGTTTCGTTATTTATCATTCCTTTGATATTTTCTTTGTGGCAACATCATCCGAATTAATTTGCGCGCTCGGGCAATGAGCGACATAATCTCGTTAGCAGCGACTTAATCGCGAATTTAATTCGCGTCCCGCGTGGATGAAGGAACCCCTCGCCTAATTGAAAGGTCGGCAGAGTCAAAGCTCTGCAGACCAGTTACTTTTATACAGCCGGTTAATGATTGTCAATTATCTCTCCAAGTCGCTCGCAAATTTGGAAACGTCGTCGTGATGATGATCTTTGTAAGTTTTGAACAGTGATCCAGTCCTGCGTTGACCTGTAACCTTTGTTGAATTTCGAACATTGCCTCTAAGATCTGATTTAACGCAGGTTTCCTTACTTTTTTCCTTCAAAACAACCGGGCCTACTAAGCGCGATACCAACCCATGTGACCATTCAACCCATGTGAGCATCCGAGGGGCTAATAATTAATCACTTGGCAAATTCAGTGTCGCCAGATGAAAACATTTTCGTCACTTCGATGGCTATCATAATCATTTTGGTGATTTTCTGGTGGTTTCCTGGCGATTTTTTTGTCAATTCTGAATGACTGACGGTATTGGCATGAGTACCTATACATACATACATACATATACAGGGTGTTTCAGGGATGATAAAAAAATTCAGTTGTGGGTAGATCTCGTTAAAATATGACAAAAACCTATATACCATTTTGCAAAGTTCGGCCTAATAACGAAGATACAACCCTCCAAAGTTAACTTTTTTGGGATTTCAAAAATTTGTAACTCAGGAACGTTTCGACAAACTCAGCTTTAATTCAGCGTAAGCTGGTTTGATATAATTATCTATCAACCTGACAAATTTTGAGAGAATCCAATCAGTGGCGAAGAAGTTATGAGGGGTCACTATAAGTCAACTTTTCTTTGAATGCTTCTAAATGATTGACCCTTATAACTCCTACACCACTGGTTGGATTCTTCCCAAATTTGGCAGGTTGATAGATAATTATAAGAAACCAGTTTTTGTTTAAATAAAGCTAAATTTGTCAAAACGTTCTTGAGTTACAAATTTTTGAAATCCGAAAAAAGTGAAATTTTGACGGCTGTATCTTCGTCATTAGGCCGAACTTTGGAAAATGGTCTGTAGGTTTTCGTCATATTTTGACGAGATCTACCCACAGTTAAATTTCTTGCTATCATCCCTGAAACACCCTGTATAGTGGGAGCGGTACGCAAAAGCATACCGCATTTTGGAGTGCAGTAACGAGATTTTGCATGGGCGTACCTCATACCAAAACAAGCGATTTGATCCATCCATATTCCATCACTTAGGGGGCCCATCGGGGTGTCCATGGGGGCCCTCCAAATTTTTAAGATGCAAGAACTTTCACAAAACGATCATTGGGTATAGTCATGTGTGCCATAAAAGAAGCTCACGGGTCTATTGAAAATGTTTTCATCAACTGTCGTTGTGTCCGTTCCATTCCTCACACTTGAAAAAAAAAACTTTGGCAGAGGTCAAAAAAACTGATTTTATTTTTTCTTATATGCCAGTGAACGATCAATTCATATCTTTTGTTGCGTTCCCAACTAAGTCGCATTCCGTGAGTCTAATTATGAAGAAATTTTTGTTGAAGTGGTATTTTCCAAAGAAGTGGTGACGTCTTCAGTACATTTTTTCCAAGAGCATTTCTTTCTATGTTCCACTGCATATCACTCGTAATTTTTGCATTTTTTTGTGATTTTGACGCTACATGACTCTAAAACACTCAAGGAAGCCCAAAAAGAATTTTTTTTTTGCTGGGCCGTCCAATTTGCGGAATTTTGATTTTATGGTAGGAGAGACTCGAACCAATATTCAATCCAGGCTGCAGGCGCAGGCAGTTTGGTTTTATTGGAAAATATACTTTTATTGCAGTACTACAGAACGCAGAGTTGTTAGGTATGAGTAGGTAGGTATATCAAAAAGAGGCTTGTCCTATGAATAGGAATTTTTAGTATATCAGTATGTCGAGTTTCATACGTATGGCTCGCAGAGTTCTTTCTGAATATGTCGTCATGGTTTCTGACATATAAACAGCACTTCAATATACCATGTGATCATTTGAAAACTATCCACCTGCAATAACTCCCGATTTCTAGTGAAAATGTCTTCGAGCAAAAACAGGTCGATTTTTATATCGAGAGGGACATCTAAAACATACATTAGCGATTTTCTATCTTTAGCCCCCTCGCCCCCACCTACCTCAACTTTGAAATTTCAAATGACACTACCTATTTTGCGACACAATAAATTCAACAGAATTAGATTCTCTTTCTAAAAAATTATTTCAAATTTTTTTAACCCCACCCTTCTTCCCCTCCCAAATTCTCTGAGTGTCCAATTAAATATTCTTGACCTCTCAATTCTCTTCAATGCAGTCAACGTCATCCTGCACAGCATCGGAAGAGAAAATTTTTTATGGAAAAAGTGCCACCCAAATTCACCCCTTCGCTTCCCCCTCCTCACCTTAAAAATCTAAAATGACAATACCTACTTTGTGATACATCAAATTACAGGGAATTGAATTCTCTCCCAAAACACAATTTTTTCGGAATTTTTAAAAGCCCGTTTTCCTACTAAAATACTCCAAATGTCCAGTTAAATGGGGGAGGGGTTGAAAATTTCAAAAAAATTGTTTTTAGAAAGAGAATTTAATTTCCTTTAATTTGATATAACACAAAGTGGGTAGTATTTTGTTAAATTTTGAAGTTGAGGTGGGGGAGAGCAATGGAGTCAATTTGGGTGGCATTTTTTCCACCGAAAATTATCTTCTTCAAAGCTATTCAGGATGATGCTGACTAAACTGAAAAGAATTAGGGGTCCAGAATATTAAAAGGGACACTCAGAATTTTCAGGGAGAAGGGAGGTGGAGTTAAAAATTTTTAAAATATCTTTTTCAAAAAGAGAATTCAATTTTCTTCAATTTGATGTATCACAAGGTAGGTAGTGTCATTTGAAATTTCATTTCTGGGATGGGTGGGGGCGAGAGGGCTGAAGATAGAAATTTGCCAATGTATGTTTCAGATGTCCCCCTTGATATAAAAATCGACCTGTTTTTGCTCGAAGAAATATTGACTAGGAATTGGGAGTTATTGCAGGTGGATAGTTTTCAAATGATCACCCGGTATAAATACAAGTCGTGAGCACAGAGTTTTTAACGTCATTGGAAATCATTTGGAAATCATTTGGAAATCATTTGGAAATCATTGGAAATCATTTTGGAAATCATTCGGAAATCATTTGGAAATCATTGAAAACCAATGGAAATCTCTTGAAAAACCATTGAAAATCGGTGTACAAAAATTCCGTCAGTGGTTTACCCCTCGTCAACAATCAAGTTGATTGTTTTTTACCACTACTTTGGCAGATTGTACAAGAAATTGTGTAGTGTAATACAGTTATAGATAAGACTATATAATACATTGAACAAGAACCAATCAAAACTCTTGAAATGCGCATAGGCAGCCAATCAGCACGTCTCTACGCTTACCACCCCGGCAATACAGGCGTCCTCCTTGACGTAAATATTATCGCTGTGGTACCGTGGTCCTTCCCCCTCTCCCAGACCAGGGCAGTGGCTGTCATTCAGAGCGCATTTACGCAATGTCAGTGCTGTCAGTTGTCACTGGTTGTCACAATCAAAATATATGAAACTGAACATTGCATGAACGTTTTCCATGCATTATAGAGCATTTTCTACCATTTAAAGGTATAAGTATTCCCACTTTCCTAGTAAATTTTCATTCCACACCGTTAGTTGTTAAATTTTGTGCTTTTTGATTTATAGGAGAAGAAAAAAAGAAGCCCAAGTTTTGTTGAACTGGGAACAGGACACACGCTGTTTAATTTTCCAAGAGGAATCTCAATTTTATCTACTCACGGCCTTCACCAAAAATGGCTTATACAACGGCTTTCAAATTACAAGCAGACGCTTCTGCTACATCAGAGAAAAATGTCCTTCGGTTTCATTAAATACATTGAATCAAGATACAACTTTGCATGTGAAGACTCTCCCCAGCCTGTTACAATATTTGAGTGAATTGTGATAACATCAAGTGTAGGCAATAGTTTTTTTATCTATCCATGCATGCTTTACTGGAGTATGTGTCTTGAATCTCAACTTCGTGTCACTAACTTACCGTTCATGCAATAATCATGTTTTTTTAAGTATGTTCCTCGACTCTCAACTTTGTCTTACTTCCGTATTGTTTCATTAAATTATTTAAACAAATTCAGTACAAATATAACGCATTTTACTCAATTGCTTTCTACAAATAATTTGTATTGAGAAAAATTGTATGCTACAAAGTGTCAATCGATCGAAACGTTCCATCTCCATTACTTCATTTAGAGAATTTCTTGAAGCTTCTGCACTTTCCAAGATCAGTCTAAGGTTCCCTTTATGCTGAAGAAGAAAAAACCTTCAAGTATTTCAATAAAATCAATCATAACATTGTATAACCTGTCGCCCTCTTGTCCATTCTCTGGTATAATATCCTCTGATTTGTCCATTTCGCAGTAGCACCCTGAATTTGGTGAGAAATTCCAGTGTAGCTGGATATATGGCATGAAAGCCACTTCTGATTCTGAATAGGTCTACTGCACTTTCTCATAGCACTTTTTGTTTGAAAGCGTTTTTCATCTTCCGATTTCCAACTGCAACTAACCTACAAACTCGAACGTCAAACAATGACGTTTCCAACTTTTGACTTTTACCGACGCAGCATCTCGAGATCTTCCGTTGCCAACGTTAAGAAAAAAGCACTATTGCGCTAATAAGAACGCAGTTTATTATGATGATGAAGTGAATATTAAAAACCATTTTGAGTAAAGAATAAGATTACCCTGATTAATCAGTGTTTACCACAAAGTTCTTTGTAAAATTTCAACCATTTGAACAACACTGGTAGAACCCAGAATCTTGGGTAGCGCTCTGTCAATTCATTATATAGTCTTATCAAATACAATGCGTTGTACGCTTAATCGTCAGATAATTTTTTAATAATATCATTTCGTTATTATCCCAATGCAAGAAAATACAACTCGCCCTATGGGCTCGTTGTATTTTCAGCTTTGGGATTATAACTCATAATATTACTAAAAAATTATCGACAATAATCGTACCACTCATTGTATTACTACTGATAAGATTTATTAAAATACCTTTTGACAAGGTATTTCAACCCTTGTTAAGGAATAAGACTTCAAACTGGTCACCGACTAAGAATAAGCTACAAAATCTATTGCAAAGATTCAAAAACAAGCCTTGAAGGCTTCTCATTGCTAAAAATTATTCAAGACTACTCTGAAAAAGGGGCTGAATGTGAATTGTTGATACAAATCCATTGGAAAAGCTCAAGAAATGATCTCGAAGGCGCTAGGCGGCTTAATGCAGAAAATTCAATAAAACTATTCAAAAATGGTCACCGATGGGGAATAATTCTACAAATCAATTGCAAAGAAATCAAAAGAACTTTGAAGGCATATTTAGTTGCCAAAAATCACCTATTAAGTTACCTCAGAGCAAACAAAAATACTGAATGTAGTGAATACTTCCTTCAAGTCCCTTGGAGAGACTCAGAAATGGTCCTGAAGACGACTTATTGCTGTAGTTCCTGGAAGACTCGCAAAAACTATAAATTACTGTGATTTATGTTATAGATCAGTGTCTAAGACCCCAGAAAAACTTGAAGGTCTCTCTAATTAATGCTACAAATTTATCGAGACTACTGAAAAACGGTGCCGAATGTGAATATTCACTGAGATCCCTCTGAAAAGATCAAAGAATACGTCTTAAAAAAGAAGCTCATATATTACTGCACATCCAATAAGAAGACATAAAAATGGTCATCACCTGGTAATGCTACACATCAATTGTGGAGACTTGAAGAACCTCTTGAAGGCCTGTAATTGCTACAAACTGATCACTGAAAAAAAAGATGCTGGATAATTGCTGTTGCTACGAATATTTCCGGAAGTTTCAAGAAATAGTCTTGGATGCGATGCTCTGCTGCAAATTCAGTGAAACTCAAAAATGGTTACCGGCTGGGACTAATTCTACAAATTAATTGCTGAAACTCGAGAAGTCTTGAAGGTCTTCATTTGTTCCAAATTACTAAATCTTTCAAAAAAAGGAACGGTGCTGATTAATTACTGTTAGTATAAATCCCTTGGAAAGATTCAAGAAAGCAAGCCTTGAATGTTCCTTATTGCTACAAATTCTTTGAGACTTCAAAAACAAAGGTGATCAAAGGTGAATAGTTGATTTGAATCCATTGGTGAGACTCAAAAAATGGTTTTGAAGGTGACCTTATGCAGCTATTTCGAAATTTCTCAATAATGGCCACCGACTGTATATTATGCTACAAAAAAATTGCGAGAATTAAATAAAGCTTCAAAGACTTCTCTAGTCACTACAAATCAGTTGCGACCATATAAAAGAACCACTGGATGTAGATATTTAGTAACGAGTCACTCAGGAAGCCGCAAGAAATTATACTGAAAACGACTTGTTACTGCAAATTCAGGAAAACTCAAGTCACTGACTGAGACTAATGTTATTATGCAATGCAATCAATTGCGGAGACCAAAAGAATCTCATAGGTCTCTCTTATTGCCTACAAGTTTATTGAGGCGCAAGTTTGAAAAAAAACTCCATAATGCTACAAATCCATTACGAAGACTCAGAGTTTTTCAAGGCCTCCAGTTACTGCACATTGAATTGACACCTCGATTGACACTATTTGAGAAGGGTGCTGAATGTGAATACTCACTACAAATCCCTTCGAAAAAAATCAAGGGTCAGCCCTGAAAACGATTCTAAAAGGGAGATTGAAAAATGATCATCGATTCGGACTAATTTTACGAATCAATCGTTACGACTCAAAAAACCCTTGAAGACCTTCAGTATCTGCAAATTTATTTCCAGACTATTTGGAAGTGGTGCTGAATGTCTTTCTGTAATCTATAATGCCTATAATCTTCAACTGAAATTGAACTATCTTTGACTCCTCGACTGAAAGCTGGAGAATAGACCTTCTCGAAATAGTTGTTCACCAAAGAGCAACAACCGTAAAGGTGAATAATTATGACAGACTTCATAGCACAGAGGTGGAGTAGAGTGAAGTTTTATCAATAAATGCCGCAGATATATCAGTTGTGCAAGAAATTGTGATAGAAACACTATGATTCCGGTATTTTCTGTTTGTGCCCCTGAAGGGTAGGCAACCCGATTCCTCAACCCATTGTCAAGGTCGACATAATACCTAGATTACTAAATGTCGAGTGGGGGAGCGATCCCGACCGATAGAAGTCACCGAAACGGACGATTTGCTAAGGTTATGAAATCTACCCCTGTTAGGCTGGCAACCGTTGCTCTTCCGGGGTTGCCACTTTGCTTCCACTTCTTAAGGCTTTTTCAATTAATGTGAAAAAACTTTTTCTTTTGTTCACAACTTTCTACAAAAAACGGCTCTGTGCTCAATTTTTTACGTCTCTCAAAATTTTAAAACAATTTTTTTTTGTCAGAAAATGACCCGGTAATCCTTCAGAAACTTTTCTAGTGTTCAAGGGCTATTGGGCTTCTGAAAAATCCAAACGGAAACAAACATTCAATGGAATCCCATCAAAATCTCTAGATCTCTTTGGCCCGTATTTATATCCCACTTTTAAGCTAAAAGCGCTGTTAGTGCGATGCGCATTTAGGGGCATTTCTCATATTTCAGTGTTCAAAAATACATTATTGCGATTGGGAGCGATTGTATGTACTCAATTGCAATTAATTTGCGAGTTAATTTGTATTTTTGAAAACTGAAATATGAGAATTGCCCCTAAATGCGCATCGCACTAAAAGCGCTTTTAGCTTAAAAGTGGGATATGAATACGGGCCTTTATCTTTATTTTTGAGGTAGAAATATTGATACCTTGCGTATACAATACAGCTTTAAGAGTAAGCTGGGAGTATGTACTACAACTGTGCCAATTTGAATGCTCTAGAATGAAATGCAAATGCAAGGTGGGTTTGACTTACGCGGTACTACGGTGTATGGGCTATTGCTCGGTTCAGTCAGCTTATTTAGCCGCAAGTTTTAATTTTAGTTGCAAGCGCAGCGACGCCCATTGGCTCTTACGAACCAGCCTCCTCAGAGCAGCCAATAAGCAATGCAGCGCTTACGGTTAAAATTGAAACTTGCGGCTAAATAGGCTGACTGAACGCACTTTATGTGTATGACCTTGAGCGGTCAATGCGTAGAACATACAGAGCCCATGGTGGTGAAAGTGAGAAACTCTTGATGAACTTCTCTGACAGCAAACAGCTTTGACGTGGTTGCATGGGTAACTTCGTTTCGAAGGTAACTTGTTTTGACATTCATTTCTCGTGTATTTTTGCTTGTTGCGATGGGCAACTGCAAGATTGTCGACAGTTTGGTTGCCGGTTGACATCATGAAGGCAGCGAAAAGTGATGTTTTTTTTGTCGATACTCACCTAGTGAGATGTTCGCTAACTAGACCGAAACCAACAA
The DNA here is from genome assembly GCA_949128115.1 of Anaspis maculata. Taxonomy (NCBI): domain Eukaryota; kingdom Metazoa; phylum Arthropoda; class Insecta; order Coleoptera; family Scraptiidae; genus Anaspis; species Anaspis maculata. Next base: position 67,615,203 of record OX421965.1, on the reverse strand, counting down.
GAACTTCACATTCCACCGCAGCGCTACATGCCACGCACGTAGCCCATAGCGCGACCCTCAACATTCAGGTCAGGCAGGTGGCGCCATCTTTAATAAGTAGAGACTGAGAGACATCAAAGCTGTCATGGTGTCATGTCCTGCCGTGATAAGTTTTATTATCTTTTGATCTTTTTCTATGTTTTCTCAACAATAAAAAGCTATCCAAAAACTGTTGCGTCAAAACTGGAACGATAAAAACCGCTAGGTAAACCGATAATATCATCTTATTGTAGTAATTGTAGGTAATTTGGGGCAGCCTGGATATCTCCCTATCTAAATTTGCCCTGTGGGTGGCCCGCACATTTCAGATAATCCTCTGTCATCAGACGAGCCAAAATTGCATAAGCAGCAATCACCGAAGAAAAACTTCCGAGCACTGTTCAGTTTTACGCAAACTGAGCAAATTTGCCGCAACCGAACCAGCTAACTTCCAGTGTAAACTGTAGCAGATATTAAAATGTTCAATTTATTATACCAACCAACGGCATAATCTGCAGCAGCATGGACCGAAACTCTTCGTGATTTACGATTTCGAATGGGGGCCATCACTTCACCTGCATTCTGCACGGGCAAAGTGCGATTTATGAGTTTGCAGGCCGCGGGGACACTTCTGCACGCCAGAGATATCCGGAAAAGCCTCTGGAAAAATAGAAAAAGAACGTCATGCATGCATCCCAAAAACTACACCATTATTCCCTTTGTCAGAAGGAAATTGGCTTTAAATCAGCGCCCGATGTCGCGATGTCGCGCAGAAAAACGCCGCAAACGTCCCGAGGACCTCTCTAATTGGAAATAAATTGTTTTTGACAACCCGCAGCGGAGAAAAGTGGCAATGTTTTTCTCGTAGGTACTTTATTGCACAGAAAACACTTTTAGATCTGGACTGGTTCTGAAACCTTGAATGTATTTATGATGCAAAACCCATTAGTTGCACAATACCTGCTTATTCAAATCAACAATGGAGCAATAAACAATCAAGACAAACGAAATAAATAATTATAATCTGAGATTATTATAATTGTAACATTTCAATATAAAATAAATGGAGCGTGACAAGCTTTGTCTGGAAAGTAAACAACTTACTGAGTAACTGCATCCCAACAAATATCATAGTTGTGGTGCTAATGCTAAGCAGATGCATTTTCAAAAATTATTAGGAATTCTGAGTGTGCCCATAATAATTGTCACCTTGTTATATTGGCGGACGAAAATTACGAATTACGATAGGCCATTAAGGTCCCCTTGATCCGGCCAATTTGCATACAAAATGAACTAATTAACCGGCAATATCAGTCGAGTGAGACATAAATCAATTAGGTAACTCTGCGTGGATAGTTAATTTCAACAATTTGAATAGAGGCAGAAATTCTCGAAGAATAAATATTGCCGAGCCGGCGAACAGGTGATTAGGAAGAGTCGCATAGTGAGTGTTATTTTCTTTGAAGCAGGTGCGGCATGCGTGCACGCCTGAATAGTTTTTGAGTGGAATAGGGAATTGGTTCTAATTGCGATACAATTTGAACCGAAGGATGTTGGTCATCGGCTCAGGTGTTGTGCATGCGTGAAGAGCCTAGGGTTCAATTTGTGTAGACAAATTTACCTATACAGTTTTTTTTTTATATAAACTTTGTTCTTCAGTTCCTTCACAATTATTTCAAGATAGTGCCTTTTTAAAAGCATGAGTTGATATTTTTAGAATATTTTTAATGAATACACACTATACAGAGTCTTGCAACAATGCATCGGGCTTCCCTAGCCCCTTTTCCGTTGTACGAGATGAAAAATCCAATATCTACCCACATAAAATTATTGATTTTGAAAATAAATACAGTATGTGCCACTTTTGCTGTACAAGTGGTCACGTTAAGATTGACCCCTCCCCACTAGCTGCCTTATTCCTGGAACAATTTCAAAAAGAAAAACTGATTCTTGAAGGAGTTTTGCTGAACTTTTTGGATTTGCCTGTACAAAATTTCTAAATCATCAATTTACATGGTTCGTAAAATTTTTTTTCATTAACATGTAGTTGAAGCAGTCTTTTATCCTGATTACAACGGAATATAGCCGTTACGGGTTTATTTGACAAACAAAACCGTCAAAATATTGTCGTGAGCGTTCTCGCAGAGCATGGCGAGCTGGTTCTTGATGTCGAGATTTTTTCGCTTCACAGAGTTTACTTCTGGGTGATACACTGAAGTGGGGGCTTGTGCGAAAGAAACCCAAACTTGACGAGACGAACTGCGTTACATCGTTGACAAACTGGACTCCATTGTCGGAGACCACCTTTCTTGGTATTCCATACCTCAAGAACACTTCGTCAATTGAAATCTTCGCAGAATAAACTTTGGAGGCTTTATGCACTGAGAACAGCTTGATTCGATTTGTAGTCATGTCTTTCAACCATCAATGACCACTGGCAGCCATCTTTAGTGGTAGGAAGAGGTCCGAAGAGATCGATTACCAAAACTTCAAATCTCTTTCGCGATGGGCGTCTCCAATAGTCTGGTGCGCTTCAAGTTTGACGGTCTGTATTCCTGACAGCTGAAGCACTTCCTCACGTTTTTCATGATAAATTTTGCATACCGGTCCAAAAATAGCATAGGGAAATCTTTTGATGGTTTTGTTCTCAGGCCGGTCTTTCCAACTACCTCAATTCAATAGAGACAACGGGTTCGCTGTTGCATTCAGGCAGATCAGCTGACATGGAATCTGAAGAATCTGTACCTACAGAAGGTTTCTTCTGACATTTACTGCACTGCGAGCGCACCACGCCCACTGTACCACATCCGTAACAAACAATCTTAGGTATTTTTCCCGACTCTAGATGACAAACTTTCTCTTCCTGAAAACTCGCAAATTTTCCGCATTCTTTTATGTATATGACCAAAATTATGACAAAAGCTAGGTACACCTCGTTTTGACTTGATGAGACTTGTCCAATAAAGTCCAATTCTCAATTTTGAGGAATTTTGAGGAAGTTGTCCAACTTTCTCAAAATTGGCTTCGATAGCTCGCGCCTTGTCAATCAAAGTGTTGAAATTGGTGACTCCATCACGTGGAAGCTGTTAAGCTTCCTGTATCGATAGGAGGCACAAATATGTTCGGTACCACTCCGGCAGCATTCTGTTGATTCAACTGCAAACCGGTCAAGAGCTGGCAAAACGGCTGATGGCGGGGCTGAGGGCGTAATTGAACCTGGCAGCGGTGAAGCCTTCTTTGATTCGTCTTCCTTGCCGTCTTCAAAAATTTCCTGTTCACCAGGTGAAGTTTGCGACATGGACCACAACCAGTAGTTTGGCCGCGAATTGACCAGTTCTACAACCAAACTCGGACGGTAAATCACGAAAAATGAGGGGGTTTCACAAAGTAAATACTGCATAATGAACAAATTTGATCAGAGAACGCAATGTTTGGACGTTTGTTTATTTTGAGGTTTTGTTCACATTGCCGGTGGTCAGCCTAAAACTCCCCAAGAATTCCACCAGATTCTGGTAGCAAAATCAGCTAATCAAGACTTGTGGACAGAACGGACTTGCAGCGTAGAAGGAGTGATGCAGCAAAAGTAGTTTGAGGTTGATCAGTTGCAACTTAGTCTCTTGCGACTCGCGTAACAAGGCACATGTGTCCTTTTGTAGCATCTCAAACCTTTTGCGTGCTAGGTTCTCTTACAGTGTCTTCGGACACGGGATACGTACCTACCCAACACCACCATTTTGTATTATTTGGTAGTTGTATTGTAGTGTTTTGTTTAGTATGCCCTGTCCACTAATGTGTCTTCGGTTTTTGAATTTTGAGTCTGTGTGAGTTTTGCTAGTTTTGCTTGACTGTGCTTGCTATTAATACCGAAAATATCAGTGAGCTGATGTCATTTTGTCACATATTTGAGAATCCTCCATTTCGGGCAATACTCAAGGGTTTCTTGGCCGGGTTTTTCCACTGAGTGCCCTTTTTCCGAATCCGTCACTCTCCATTTCCTTTGACTTGACAGTTTGACATATTTTGTTGTGTTGTTTCCAATTGTTTTTATTGTTTTTGTTCATTTTGTCCATTCTGTCTTCATGTTAGATGTTTTGAGAAAAAAACCACAAAAGAATTATTTTGCACATATTTTGCTTTGAGTAAACGTGACTTTCTTTGCAATGAGCGTGTTTCATTCTTTCACACCTCGAACTACACCTTGAACTCCACCTTCTTCCCCCTCGAGTCGTTTCCCTCAGGAAGAAAAGCGGCCACAACGGAGGGTTGAGGCGATCACAAGCCAAACAAATGAAATGTCAAGCGGAGGGAGAGCGTACTATCGCAGAGTGGTGCCGTGACCAGGATTGTTCAAAGGAGGGGAGCGCTGTGGCAGGGAGCTTGGAGTCTCCAAGATCGTTGTCGACCCATCGTTTTTTTTTGTCGGTTTGTCCTCACCGAGGAAGGAAGGACTGTCCAAAGGAGGAGGACGCTGTGGGGAGAAGCTGGAAGTGTTCCAAAATTGTTCCTCCAAAATTTTGTTTTGGTTTTTATCGGATTGTTCATGAAGGAAGAAAGGATTGTTCACGGAGGGGAGAAACCAGGACTTACCACCGCCGAGTTGTTTTTTTTTGTAACTCCAGATTGTCCAATGATGGTTCAAAGAACGAGTTTTTCATGTGACTAAGGAATGTTCAGAAGGGAGAGGGGAGCGATGGGCTCAGTTTTGTTTCTGTCAAAAACCGGAATTGTTCAGAAGAGGGAGCTTGGTCTTTCTCTTCTTCTCATACCACGTCCTCATGTCCTCTACGTCATTGGGTTATGGTGGAGCCGGCCCTGATCCTCTATCAATCAACTTATGCGGCGGTCTTTTGATAATTATGGAAATTACGTATCGAAATGCAACAACGAAAGCAAAAAAAAACACGCGTACTGAAAATTGCGCGCGCTTGCAAAAACTCGAGAAATTCCATCATAAGCCCCCCAATCACTGGACAGCCTAATTGATAAGACGCGCCCAACAAGGCGACCATAAAAATGCCCGAATGCCCGCACCGCCATGTCGCAAAGTATTAATTTGCCATCGAGCGCTGCAACTTTCATGATGTTGATCACGACGACCGATGATGATGATGATGGCTGATCAACCTGCCAACAATTGAGTTATAAATAAAACTCAACCGCAACCCGGTAATAAAAATAAATTTGTAGGTAGGACATGTCGACTCTGGAACTCGAAACGAGTACCCACCTACCTACCTATACCCGTACTATACACACACACAATCTCTAAACATGGCATTACGTCCCGGCCCGCCGCCAGTCGGTTTTGTATGCAATTTTTCACTCGCGCGCCGAAGAGAGGACCATCGGCGTGTATGTTTTTGCGCTCGGGCACATATTTAAGCAAATATCCCCCATAATCGGCGATAACTCACCCGCTATCTGCGCCAATCACCGTGATTTATAACCGTGCATTTTAAGGTAAACACCAGACTCGGAGGCGCAATTAAATTCCGCTCCGAATCTTCCAGTTGTTCTTCTTCTTCTTGTTCTTGTTCCCTTTTATTCTCTTTTGCGTTATGGTGTGTAGAGCGGCGGGATTTGCGAATTCCGCAGAATCGAAACATAAATTATTGTTATTGGTAGTACGTCCCCATTCATGATGATATCGAGACTTTGAGAATACTGTTAAGGCTATACATAGGATGTCTCAATGAAAAGTCCCCACTCGAATTTTCACTGGACACAGAATGACTAGGTATGGGGTCCAAGAAAGGGGGAGGGTAGCGAGGAGGGTAGGGTTGAAAAATGTAAAAATATTTTTTCGCAAATTCAATTCTCAATCATTTGTGTATCGCAAAGTAGGTGGTGTCTTTTTGAATTTCAAATTTATGAGAGGGGAGGGGGGGGAGCAGATGAATTCGATCAGCACTTCTTTTGCTGAAAATTATCTCTTAAGATGCTTTGTAAGATGATGTTGACTACAATAAAAAGGATTATGAGGTCAAAAATATCAAACTAGACCCGAAATTCTAGGCGGAGAGAGGAAAGTTGAGCTTAAAAATAAAAAAATATTTTCTTCATAAAAAAGTTCAATTTCTATTAATTTGATGTTTTATATCGCAAAGTAGATAGTGTAACTAGTTTTTTTTTTAAGCGGTGAGTGGAGGCGAAGGGGTTGAAGAGAGGAATTTGCCAATGTAGTTTTAGATGTACCCCTCGATACAAAATTCGGTCTGTTTTTGCTCGGAGAAATAATCAATGATAATCGGGAGTTATTATGGGTGGATCTTTTTGAGATGATCACCTAGTATCACTAAATGCGATGGTGGTGTAATGGTCAGCATAGTTGCCTTCCAAGCAGTTGATCCGGGTTCGATTCCCGGCCATCGCATAGTTTTTTTTCCGCCAAATTTCTCAAAGGATACTTGAATAATTACTGTTGGAAGCTTATTCGATAAGTAACCTGGAAAATACATTTTTTTGACTTCATTTGCATGAGTAGCGCATGGAGTATCATTACACACTCCCGAAATGTTCTAAAAATAATGGGAAAAGTACGAAAAATACCGAATTCATAGAAAATATGGATCAAAATAGGCACCATCTACGACGGCGCAGAGCAGACATGGAAGATATTTATTTGTAATTGCGACTTTTTTCTGTCAATTGCCACTTAATTCCGGCAATTGCAACTTTTTTCTGTCAATTGCGACTTTTTTTTGTCAACTGCCACTTTATTCTGGTAATTGCGACTTTTTTTCTGTCAATTGACACTTTATTCTGGCAATTGCGACTTTTTTTTGGTCAATTGCCACTTTATTCTGACAATTGCGATTTTTTTCCGTCAATTGTCACTTTATTCTGGCAATTGCGACTTTTTTCTGTCAATTGCGACTTTTTTTCTGTCAATTGCGACTTTTCTCTCTCAATTGACACTTCATTCTGGCAATTGCGACTTTTTTTGTCAATTGCCACTTTATTTTGGTAATTGCGACTTTTTTATGTCAATTGCCACTTTATTCTGGCCATTGCGGCTTTTTTCTGTCAATTGACACTTTATTCTGGCAATTACGACTTTTTTCTGTAAATTGCGACTTTTTAGCACATTTCGATAGAAAATGATGTTCATATGGGCGGTTTGTCTATCTGTCTGTCCGTCTGTCCGTCTGTTATGTGTCTGATCGTCCTTCTGTCTGTCTGTCCGTGTAAAAGTCGAGAAGTTCTTCTCGGGAAATGAAGCTAGAGCCTTAGAACTTTTTCCGATTAATAGCTTAGGCCCTCAAGAGTGGCCTTTGGGCAGACTGTATTTCATGGTGGCGCTGCCATCTTGGTAGCCATATTGAAATTTCTCATCAGTGGAACGGAACCTCGAACGGAACTTACCCTGATCTCGTATGAACATTCTTACTTTCAAGCTCAGTTTCATGATTACGCCGCCATCTTGGTAACCATATTCAAATTTCTTATGCAATTGCCAGAATAAAGTGGCAATTGACAAAAAAAAGTCGCAATTGCCAGAATAAAGTGTTAATTGGCAGAAAAAAGTCGCAATTGCCAGAATAAAGTGGCAATTACGAAAAAGTCGCAATTACAAATGAATATCTTCTATGTCCGCTCTGCGCCTTCGTAACCATATCTCATCGCGAGAAGCCAAGATCAGACAACTGATCTGAACTGAACTGCCGTGAATGCCGTGAACTGTCATTTATATGCAATTTTTTAATGCTTGAACGCAAAGCCATGATCATAACCATATCATACATAATAATAATAATGGTAATGGTAATAACCTACTAAATTCAATATGTTTATACAAGCCTGTTGGTTGTCTGAAGAAAATAGATTTTTTTTGCATAACCAAGTACCTAGCGCATAGAGTATTTCTATGTCCAGTCTCGCATAATGCTCTGAAAATTATATAAATACGGTACGAGAAAATACCAAAGCCAAAAAAAAGACTCTAAACGAGGGGGGCCGCCACATCGCAAGAAACCAGGGGCCCTATTTCTAGAAAGGACGTGATCCGTTTACATGAGAAGTTGCTAGGCAACCAGGGCTGTGATTGGCTGCACCGCGATCGCCTGGTGATCGCTCCCTTCTAGAAATAAGGCCCTAGTCAGACAAACGTCAACTGTCATTCATAGGTATGTAATTTTTGACACGCCAATTCTCGATTTATTCTGATTAACTCCTAAAGCATCATATGGTAGAAAGCTTCAAGTGTTCGCATTATCGCATCAAGCTTAGTTTATGATGAGCGATTTTTTGCCGCGATTTGAGCTGAGCTGAGCGGAGCGGAGCGATTTTTTTGCCTAGGCCAATTACGATGCGGGGACGTGACATCATGAATGGACGGGATTGGTCCAGGCAAAAAAAAATCGCTCAGCTCAGCTCCGCTCCGCCGGGTATCGCTCATCATAAACTGAGCATTACACGGGTAAGCCTATTGGATCATGCGAACTCTTCGACCTATCTTTTTGGAGAGGATCGCATCCAGATTAACCCTAGACTGATACCGTTGCTGATACCAGCAATCCCCCAACAAGAAATTGCTCCCAGTAAACACAAAAACCAAAAAATCTATCTATTCCTCTTATTTATCTACTCGTATATCCGAGCGTATATCTTTTACATTACCTAGTCTTCCGATAGAATTTTGAGGCACGCCCATTATACCATACACCATTACACCATTTTGAGGCGCGAAATCCATCCCGATCAGAAATGTTGACAGATTAGTACTATTAGTAGACCGATATTATTTATACCATATAATAATGATAACACTTATTGTAGCAAAATCTAAGTAAGTACATTCCTCGGCATCTTAGAGGAATGCACGCCTGTTCCACTTAGATAAACAACGTTATTACAAATGCGATGGTGGTGTAATGGTCAGGATAGTTGCCTTCCAAGCAGTTGATCCGGGCTCGATTCGCGGCCATCGCATGTTTTTTGTCACATAACACCGCATAAGGCTACTAAGTTAATTATTAAGAGCTTATAAGTAGCCCGAAAAATACATTTTTTGCTCAATTCACATGAGCAGTGCGGAAGTATTTCCCAGTCCTGAAATCTATAAAATAAGAGGTGTGCATGGTATGAAAAAACAGGAAAACTAGTGGATGACGGGAGCGCCATCTCATGACGAGAAGCCTTAATCTGACATAACGACACACAGAGCATCACGTGACGCAGGCTGGCGTCAAAACATATACTGAGCGGCGATCGCTTCGATTTTCCACAGCTCAACTGCTTTCTAGAATAACTACTTTCTATGTTAACGACTTCTATGCTAACATTCTTTTAAATTTCTATGATTATCGACGCAAAGAGCAATAGTGCAGGATGGCGGAAGAAATGTTTGATGGTTTTCAGTATAGGAAGTCGATGCCTTTAACGATCGATAATCTAGAGGAGCTATACACTCGGCTATACATAATGATAAACTCAGTACGGTAGATCATAAAAGGACGTTGGTGCAGAATGTAATTTAGTCTAGAAACGCTTTAGTGAAGAGGGGCTTAAGCGCAGAAATCATTTGCATAGAAAATATATATTCTAGAAAATATAGTCAAGCAGCTCAATATTTATTTCCACGACGCGTGATTTAGAATAGAAGGGTGCTAGTATATGATGTCGATAGTTTGTGCAGAAGATCGATGATCTAGAATAGAGATAGTGTAGAAAACAGTCAGTTTAGAAACGCTTTAGTGCCGAAGGAATTCAGCATAGAATCGGTTTGCATAGAGCATCGCTAGTCTAGAAATCAATATTTATCTGCATGTCGGTCTTATGCATGTCTGGTTTGAGCTTCTCGCGATCAGATGGCGCTTCAAATGAAATACTTGTTATTGCTGTCATTATTTAATTCTCTTCTTTCTATGAGATCCCTGACATCTGTCTGAATGAAAGATGTTCTTCTCTATAACCACTTATTTGGCATATTTGTCAAAGGAATGATTAACAGATATTATTAATTTGTTCTCCACGTTTACGTGTGCTCTTGTAGCGAGTGGCTGGGTCAACATTCGCATGCACGCTTAGCTACATGCAAATCAATGTGTCACATGTTTTTGGAAATTTTTGTTTATTTGACGATATAGAAATTGAGTGGCGATGCCGTAGTGCCTATCAGGGCCGCTATTCTTGAATCGTGTTAGAAAAGTCCCTGAGAGTTTTATATAATCCGTACTACACTTCTGTAGCAGAAGTTGCCTAAGAACCACGATTTAAGGCAACATTCGCTACATCAGTGTACTGCGGAATGTATTTTACTCCCAGGGGCTTTTCTCACACGATTCAAGAATAGCGGCCCAGAGAATTTTTAAAAGTTGACATTTCAAGTTTATCGATCTGGAGCGACATCTGCTCGTGAGAAGCCACAGTGGAACATAATAATCAACACACGGGGCGCATAATGGTTGCCGTCATGGGAAATTTGTGGAGGACTATGCATAGCATAGAAAACAGAGGTTCAAGCGAGGGTGTAAGTTCAAAATGTCAAATGTCGATAGTTGATTATAGAAAATCGACGATCTAGGATAACAGGATAGAAAGCAATCAGTCTAGAAAGACGCTAATGCAGAATGTTGGGAGTTTAGAATTTTTCTGATAAAAATCGATTAACTTAGAAACGCACTGGTGGCAAAGGAAGTTAGCATAGAAGGCATTTGCACAGAAAGTAGCTAGTCAAGAAGACATTCAGCCCAGCCACTTGATACTTGTATCAACGCCAGCGTGTACAATTGCATCCTTAGCTTGGAAAGCTGATTGCTTAGAATATCGATAATCCAGGGACGTTTCGTTTGGAAAGTTGTAAGCTTAGAAAGTATGAGTTAGCCTCGACCTTTAAAACGGAGCTTCAGTGTAGAAAATCCCCGGTACTTATAAAAAATCATAAGTACCTAGGTGAATATGAAAATAAGAAATTTGAAAAAGCTCAAGATTATTAGAAATCTGGCGTAGACCTCGTTTGTATGAAAAGTTTTTAATCCAGAAAGCAGTGAAACAGATTTTCTAATTTATTCCGATTTCGATGCCAATCTCCAGTGAGAGTTCTTTGTGCTGATGATTCTCTCTGGTTATGGCTTCTCGCGACTAGATGGCGCTCTAATGACATCGCAAAATTCTGCAAGCTCTGATCATGCTCTGACTTTCTTAAAGACACTGGGAAAACTAGCTCTAGCTTGAAATCCTCTCAAAGTTTTGCTCATTTGATTTGTAGCAATTTTTTTTTTATTAGCAAATACATTGTGAGTATTCATTGCTTGTGAGGCCCGGACGTGGCAGTGTCCACTATAAATTGAAGTAAAAAATGGTAATTGGCACTATTTGCAAATATTTCCCTCACATTCATCTCATTTTGTTAAGAAAAACAAGAATAAAAAGTAGCTAGAGGAAACCTTTCATATTGTTTCAAATTATATGAAATTTAAATAATGGTTGCCGTGAAGCTCCACTCTAGTTGATTTTATCTATTTTTATCTATTTGATATATCAATAATATTGTACTTATTTAGTATATTGATGATATAATTATGGATGAGCAAACCTGTTTTTATCAAGAAAAAATTTGGATTTTGAATTTCAAGTTGAAAAAAATAGGTTGTTGTCTGACCAGAGTGCCATCTGACGGTGAAAAGTCACAGTCGAACATGGTTATTGATTGAGCACATGATGGCGCAGCTGACGTGGAAAAAGGGTAATGAAGTTTTGTATAGGAAAGTGCTACCATAGAAAGTCAATAAGTGGCGTGTGGAAAGTCGATGATCTAGAATTAGAATCACTAGAAGTGTAGGAAGCAGTTAGTCCACAAAAACTTTAGTGTAGAAGATGGTTAGCATAGAACGTGTTCAGCACTGAGGGGAGATAGTCTAGAAAATCGTTAGTATTGAAAGCAGTAATGGATAATGCTTTAGTTCAGAAAGAGAGCTAGTTTAGAAATCGTCGCTCGATATTATTCAACTCTGACCTGCACTGTGAGCTCTTCCTGACGGCTATCGGTAATCATGTTTGGCTCTGGATTCTCACCGCTAGATAGCGGATCAAGTTCGACTTGAAGCGAGTGAAGATCAATGAAATTCCTGTACCTTAACTGGACTGATAATACCATATATTGTCATGATTACAGTAGACGGCAGACATGGTAAAAATTGGGGACTTTCATTCTCTACTAGGTATGTATTAACACTGTTTGTTCTGCTAATGTCGCCATTCCTGGTCGCCTTGTCGACATGAATGACAGTATAGCTATCAAAATGACATTTTTGATTCCTGCATTGATTCGCTTATTGACTGCCACAGGCCGTAGGACGGCTGTCTCTCGTTGGCTAGAAGCACGCTGCTTCCCAAACAACACAAAGACAATACAGGGTGATTCATGAGTGACCTTACATAGGCTAATGGGAGATAGAGGACTTCGAGGCGAGTCAGGATCCACTGAAGAAATTTTATTTTCTCCGATGGTTACGAAGATACAGGGTGTTTTGTGTGTTTCGTATGAAACTTTGATAAGCGATATTTCTGAAACGGCCAAAGGTATTTTGTTGAAATTCACCTGTAATATTCCTCTGTTGGAACTCATCCCGAAGCCATACCGGGTAAGTCAAAATCCAGGGCCGGGCTAGAAAAAAGGTGCCCTTTTTTTGTTTCATCAAAAAGTACATTTTCTGACCGCTTTTCTAAAAAACTGCTATCGGATTCAAAAAGCTAAGGAAAAATGCTTTAAGAATCACTCTTCAATTTAGATGGCACACCTGAACCGTTTCAACAATAAAATTAAAAGTAAAATTTGTGGGTGAGTTCCCATTTTCGACCGGACATAATCGACTCATTGTTTGATCGAATTCATTGAAATTCATTTTTTGGCTTGTCTCTGTTGAATAGAAGGGCTTGGTTGAAAAAAAACTTTCAGAGCTGACAATTTTTTTTTATGACAAAATCGAGAGCGAAACCAAAATTAGACTCGATTTGATCGTCAAAAAAAAAATTCCGGCTATGGAATTTTTCTTACTACCAAGCCCTTTTGTTCCACAGAGACAAGCTAAAAAATGAATTTTAATGAATTTAATCAAATAATGAGTCGATTATGTCCGGTCAAAAATGAAACTTACCCACAAATATTACTTTTAATTTTTTTGTCGAAACGGTCTAGGTGTGCCATCTAAATTGAAGAGTGATTCTTGAAGCATTTTTCCTTAGCTTTTCGAATCCGACAACAGTTTTTTAAAGAAGCGGTCAGAAAATGAACTTTTTGATCAAATAAAAAAGGGGCACATTTTTTCAATTCCGGCCCTGGATTTTGACTCACCCGGTATGACTTCTGGATAAGTTCCAGCAGAGAAATATTACTGGTAAATTTCAACACAATATCTTCAGCCGTTCCAGAAATATCGCTGATCAAAGTTTCACACGAAACACACAAAACACCCTGTATCTTCGTAACCAATGGAGAAAACAAAATTTCCTCAGTGGATCCTGACTCGCCTCAAAGTCCTCTATCTCCCATTAGCCTATGTAAGGTCACTCATGAATCACCCTGTATAGTGGAAAAGCACATCCGCCTCTTGGATCACGACCAGTGGTGAAATTGGCAGACAGTGTCTCTCAAACTTTCTTCACTGCCTCTAGTCACAATGTCTTTTTCAAAGCCAAACAAACTTCATGGTAGTGTTGCCGTCTAGACAAGACAAGACCTCAGACAAGACAAGTGTTGCCCTACCCTTGTAGGGCGCTTGCACTTGTTGACGCTCGCAGATTCAATCACTCTACTTAAATGAATTCAATGGCGATTATCACCCATCATAAACCGGCGTCGGAGCAGGGCCTTGGCTGAACTCAATGAACGACCAGGAGGACTGATCCGTTGTTCAAAGCATCGAACCTCTTTTATCGAATTGCCCAAATTAGGTCAGTGACGCAGCTATGCCTTGCTGATCGTGCAAAAACTTTGTCTTCATTCTATTCCATTGCGCAAATGACCAAGCGTCTGCTGATTTGGACGATTCGGCGATACTTTGGCTACACGTGCCTGCTTTTAGTCCGGGTACTAAGGGACAAATTCAAGTGAAACTCTGCACTTGGTGATACAGTTTTTTAGTGATGTGAGTTCAGAAATTTTCCGTCTCGGAAAATTTCCGGAAAATTTTCCGAGCGAAATTTGGAGATTTTCCATAATTTCAAATTTGCCGCGAGTTTGAGAGTAAGAAGATGCGAATCGATCTCGGATTCGGTGAACTCAACCTCACCCCTCACTCTTAATTGATGAAAAAATCATGACAGATCAATGATAAAATGTTAGAATGCTAGTAAGGCTATTTATTTTTCATTTTCAAGTGCTTAAAATTATATTTTTGTGAATTAGTCCATTATTGCGTCACAGTATATTGTAATTATATAATATACTTATTTGGTGTTGTTGAAATAGGAAAATTATGAGCAAGACAACATGTCTAGTTTCAATCAATTCTGAACCCTTGCGGAAAATTTCCGGAAATTTTCCGGAAAATTTCTGGAAAAATTTCCGAGTTTTAAATTTCTGGAAAATTTACATCACTACAGTTTTCAAACTTGGCACACATGCTCTTTGAATGATTCTCAACAAACCTGGATGTGGAGCAGACTTGACAGGTGGCGTATACAGGGTGAAAAATAAAGTTAAAAAATTGAAAAATTGAAAAATTGTATCTGAAGAACCAAAAGTGCTGGAGTCTTGCAAATCACCATATTTAGGTATAATTTAATGTTCATGAAGCTCCCTCGAATAGTTTTGGAATATCTTGTTTTTTTTTCTGAAATATTTTGAAAAACGTAAAAATGCTAAAAAAAATAGCTTTTTGCCCATAAATCAGCAGATATAGATGATTTCGAAGCGAAACTCGGTATTTCTACAATGTGTAGCGTTAGAAATAGAATAAGATCAAGAGCCAGTTTCTACGCCTCCTATTTTCAAAAATACTATAGTAAATTTTTTGTTGTCTTCACGGTGGCCATTTTGAATTTTTCCGTGACTGAATATTTCAAAACGTGGTCGGCAGTTATAAAGGAGACGAAAAAGACATTCTGAGACAGGAATCTTTTTCAGTGGAGTGAAGAGGACTATGAGATTTTCATTTTTGTTTAAAAAGTGTAATATTTGATTTTGACGTCGCTCACAAGAAATTATTGAACTGGTGATGGTGAATTTTGGCCTTAGATCTCGTGAAAGATGAAGGTTTGAATTTCGGGTTGTATTTTACTTCTGCAAGTACCACGTCACCCGTCATCCACACTGAAAATGTGTAAAACCAAGGAAAACTATAGATTTACAGATTTCAACTCTGATTTTAATCTACGTAAAAATCACTACTTTTTCTTGCAGAATGTCTTTTTCTGTATGTAATGGTCCAATGTAGTCTCCTTCACAATTGCCGACCACGTTTTGGAATATTCGATCACAAGAAAATTCGAAATGGCCGCCGTGAAGACAACAAAAAGTTGACTACCGTATTTCTGAAAATAGGGAGGCCTAGAAATTGGCTTCTGGTCTTGTTCCATTTCTAACGTCACACATGGTAGAAATACCAAGTTGCACCTCAAAATCTCCAAAATTTGCTGATTTATGGGCAAACAGTCATTTTTTCTAGCATTTTTACGTTTTTAAAAATATCTCAGGGAGGAAACAAGATATTCCAAAACTGTTTTGGGCAGCTTCATGAACATTAAATCACACATATATATATGTACCCTGTATACGTTACCTGTCACTCCACTCCTGTGATGTGCGTAGAGTAGTCGTGCCTCTTATCGCTCCGACCTAACTTGTTTACATTCTGCGAATTAAAAGTATAGTTTTCCGCAAAAATCTGCAGGATGGTGTTGTCAGCTGAGCAACTATCTGAGATCTCTCAGATCGTCAAAAAAACCATTGAAGCATCGCTAAATAGCGAATCATTTATTAAAAAGCTGTCGAAGAAAATTGGCGATGTGATTGAGCACAGAATTGCCGTCTACAAGCAGAAAATCGACAAAAAATGCGAAGAATACCAGACGAGGATCAGCACACTGGAGGATAAACTGGACATCATCGAACAACGAACACGAAGAAAGAACATGAGAGTCTACGGCATGAAAGAGACTTTAAATGAGGACACGGCGACTGCGGTTGTATCGTTGTTTAGAGGAATCCAGGTTGATATTCCCAAAGAAGAAATTGTGGCCTATAGAATCGGCAAGATGTTTGAAGGACGTCCAAGATCAGTGTTTGTGAGAGTGAAGGGAGAAGAACAAAGGGCAATGGTGATGAAAAATCGTAAGGCGTTGAGGGGATCGGGTATCGTAGTGGTGGAGGACTTGACAGCCAAGCGTCTTCAAATCTACAAAACTGCTAAAGAGAAATTTGGATCCAAAAACGTATGGTCGATTGATGGCAAGTTATATGCCTCTGTGGATGGTGTGAAGAAGCGTATTACTAACAATGATCTCGGCAATATTGCTGCTGCTGGCGATCCCATTACTGCGGACGGATCCTCTTCGCACGGAAGCTGATTCTTTGTGTCTTCGCTATTATAAGTTTTAAATGGTTACAATAAGTGCGTTGTGTACCTACAAATTGTGGAAATCTTTAAATTATTCTAGTTTATCATTAATGCAGAATTAGGCATTGCGAAAATTAAATCTTATGTTGCTGAATAGCGGTCGGATGTGATTGCTGGGCCGAGCAGTGATTGTGTTATCGCGAGCTATAGCTTTTTTTTTTCTTTTCTCGATTGTTTCTTATTATATGTTTTTATCTTGTGGGTAATCCTTTTTCTTTTGATTGTTTGTTACAGAGCTAAATTTCAGATACAGGAAGGTTGAGGGGAGAAGAAACGTTTTCATGGTAATGGGCGACATGTTGGGATACATGGACGAGCTTGATGGGTATGGCTGTGTGAATGAGATGATTTTGCGTGGGGACTGGGATCTGAGCGGAGAGACGACGTCGCAACTGGCTATGGGAATGAATGTACTATGTATGAACATCCGAAGCATAAAGAAAAACTTTGACGAGTTTCTGGTTCTCGTGCAGTCATTGACGTTTAAACCGGGTATTATTGTTCTAACCGAGACTTGGCAAGTAGAAAATCAAAGTATATTTCATATGGGCGGATATGATTTTCATTATAACGGTTCAAGAGTTAATCAAAATGATGGCGTAGTCATATATACAAAAAAGAATATGGCTGCTAATATGAAAGATATAAAGCTACAAAACAGCGGGGTTGGTTTGACGAAGATATTGTTCGGTTTTGGTGGTGTGGATTACTGTCTGGTGGCTGTTTATCGTCCACCATCAGTGGACGCAATGACATTTATAAATGATCTTAACAACTTTCTTACAACAGACAATGACGCAAATAAGCACGATATAAACTTGATGATGGGGGACTTTAATATCAATATTCAGTCAAATGAGGATCCGGCTACTACTTACATGACCATGATCACCTCACATGGTTATATATCTCAAATAAATCAAAGCACTCGAGTTTCTAGGCAGTCACAAAGCTGTATAGATCACATATTTCTCAAATCAAATATCAAAACAACTGAGACACTTAAAGTACAGTCATTTATTATGGAAACTGATATCACCGATCATTATACGACTATGATAAGTGTACACAGAGATCAGGATAAGGTAACTCAAAACAGTCTAAAAAACAAAGAAACTACTGTACAACACACTAATTATGTAACACTGAATCAGACACTGGGTGATGAGCTGTGGGAGAAAGTCTATGGTAGCAGTGAGGTCGATGGGGCATATGAGGCGTTTATTGAAATAATCCAAGGAGCCGTTAAACACAGCACTACTGTCACAAAAAAGAAAGTCAACAAAAAGATAAAACCTTGGATAACAAATTCTTTGGTAATATCCATAAAACGGCGGGATGCAATGAAGAAAAGATGCATTAGAGAAAGGGGTGACATGGCTATCTGGAACGAATATAAAACATATAGGAATTTACTGTCTAAACTAATAAAAAAATCTAAACAAAATTACTACAGGGATAAAATTATGGCAGCGGGAAATAACTCCAAAAAAGTTTGGCAGTTGATAAAAAGCAATATATCGGATGAAACTAAATCAAATGGCGATATAAAAGTATATGGTGAAGATGAAAATATAGAAACCGATCCGGAGGCCGTAGCCAACACTTTCATCAATTTCTTCTCTACTGTGGGGGAAAAAATGGCTAGTAAATTTAATAGTAAAGGGGCTGCACGAAGTTCAAAAGTTGTCAAGGGTCATAGTATTACTGATTCAATTTTTTTAGAACCTGCTACGGAAAACGAAATAACTAACCAAATATCTTCTTTGAAAAATTCAGCACCTGGGATAGACGGGCTTACCGGCGCACTGATCAAGTCCATCAAATACAGCATAGCTGCCCCGCTTACCTATGTTGTTAATCTGGCTTTCGAAAAAGGGATGTTTCCTAAACTGTTAAAACAGGCAAAAGTAACACCGATATTTAAATCAGGAGATAGATACTCAGTTACAAACTATAGACCCATCTCTGTGATCAATAATTTCGCGAAGATATTTGAAAAGTGTATGGCTTCAAGGCTAATATCTCATCTAGAAAGACATAACATAATTTCTCCGCAACAATATGGTTTCAGGAAAAACACCTCCACAAAAGATTCACTACTATGTTTCACACAAAAAATCCATTCCTATATTGAGCAAAGCAAGAAAGCACTCGCCATATTCTTAGACCTGTCTAAAGCTTTTGATAGTGTATCGCAGGACATTTTAATTGAAAAAATGGAAAAATATGGAATTAGGGGAGTTGTGCTTCGGTTGTTCGTTAATTATCTATCTCATCGAGACTCTTACGTTAAGATCGGGAATAAAATTAGTCAGGCTCATCAGATAAAATACGGTGTTCCACAGGGAACAGTCTTGGGGCCTATTCTGTTTATTTTGTACATTAATGATATGTTTTGTCTTGATATCGGGGGCGACATAATATCGTATGCCGATGACACGGTTTTAATTTTTCACTCTGATGATTGGCTAACAACCAAAATAAGAAGCGAGAGGGGACTGGGTATTGTGAAGGGATGGTTGGAAAGTGATATATTGACTCTTAACGAAGTAAAGACTAAATTTATTCCATTTTCCACTCATGCGAACTATCTGCCAACTTTTGACAGGATTAGAATGCACTCCGCCGACTGTGATATTTGCACTGTCAGTGATTATAGACGTGATAATGCTTCAAACTGTGATAGTGACTGTGATACTTGCAAGAACTGTAACTGTGATAACTTCATACAATATACAGAGGAAATTAAATATCTTGGAATTATAATTAGCTATAACATGAAATGGGAACGACATATAAATATGGTAAATGGGAAAGTTAGAAAATTAATACATGCGTTCTATAATATAAGAGAAATATTCCCTGCAAAAATCCTACGACTTACGTATAAATCCTTGGCAGAGTCTGTCATACAGTATGGAATTGCCATTTGGGGTGCAGCTGGTGATAGTCATCTGAGAAAACTTGAAATTACCCAAAAATGGTTGCTTAAAGTGATTCTTCGAAAATCAAAATTATATGCGACTGAACTTTTATTCAGAGAAAGCAGAGTGTTGGACCTCAGGGGACTGTACATATTGAATGCCATAAAACTAGTACATAAAAAGGCGGATTTAAGAAACCACATAAAACATGAGCACCATACCAGAGCCAGGGTGAGAGGGATGTACGTGGTTCCGCGAGCAACCAGGACGATCACTCAGAGTTTTGTAACATGCGTAGGGCCAAGACTCTACAACGGTATTCCGATTGAAATAAGAGAGATCCGCAACAAAAAACTGTTCACCCGCGAATTACAAAAGTACATTCATGACAATGACAACTTAGAACAACTAAAGCAAGCACTTATTTTTGACGTCTGATCCCGCTTCAGGTCCCGGGGCTATGACTGATTGTATGATTGTGATAAGTATGCTGCACATGTCTCGTTTCCGCTCGTCCGTGTGCCAGATTTTTCTTTTCATTTTGTTTTCTCTTCAATCTTTCTCTCTTTGACCATGTAAATTGGTAATGGCGATGGTGGGGGAAATTACTTAAATTTATCATCGTACAGCACAATACGATCTCCAAATAGGAGATCAGGTGCCTACTTAATTTTTGTAGCAATGCTTTTATTTTGGAATCTTATTGAAGAAAATAAACTTACTTACTTACTTACTTACTTACTTACTTACTTACTGTCAAGTCTGCCTCACATCCAGGTTTGTTAAGAATCATTCAAAGAACATGTGTGTCAAGTTTAAAAACATTATCACCAAGTGCAGAGTTTTTTCCCTTAGTACCCGGACTATTTTTATGTTCAAGGGATGATCTTTTACCTAGGGTCCTAGGGCCTTCATGCCATTGCTAAAAAAATATTTCTGCAAATAAATATCAACAGTCAAAACATTACTGTGGCAACTTGGGAACTTTCCGTTCCGTAGACTTTTGAGAACTGTTTTTATGTTAGCTATCATTGCAGCACAGCAACACTGCATTCCAAGTACAGGTCTATGATAAAAATGCTTGATCCTAAATTTGGATTGCCCATTTCGAAAACTCTTTGCTTTGTATATTCCGTGCTGTACGAGGTAGGTGCGTACGACATGTGAAGCAGCAGCCAGTTCACCAAAGGCACGCACCATTCACCTTTTCCTCTTGTGGAACGCCGCCATATACCTACACCACCACCGTGATGCTTATTTTAGCGAAAGAAGAGCCGAGCATCCGTGCGCGCGAGAGAGCAATGTTTGTTTCAATGAACCTTGCGGATAAATTAAAACAAAACGGCAATTGGCACGATTCACAGATCTGTTCTGTATACATTCATGTGTTGTTGTTGTTGTTGTCGGAGAACGACAAGAATAAACTGGATGGCTGGGGCTGAAAGAACATTGCATACATGCCTGGAATTATGCAAATAAATGCCGTGTGTACCAGTGCCTGAAATCCTGAATTCTACACTACCACCAGAACTAGCGACACCAGCGTGATGTCGTTTCTATCCCAACTACAACTCTTCACTCTTCCAAGGCTCCGGCTCTCGCGAGCAGGCCCTGAAATGAGAATCGTAATTTTAGCCGGCATATGAAAACGAAGAACAAATGCGATAAGAGCGCGAGATGGCATAAGTAATAGTATAATGCGCAAACATTCCACACAGAGCGAGGGACGAAGAAACTGCATTTGCTAAGCTCCAGCTCGCGAAAAATTCAAGCATGATTTACAGCCAGAAGGTTTGTTTCTGTTTGCGTAGGAGCGCAGTAGGATAGAAAATTGGTTCGAGAACAAAAACCGATAATGTCTTAACTGGAACGCTAATAGACTGTTTACGAATGCTGTACCGGCTTTTATGATTGCGCTCTTGGACAGTAGCAGAGTGTATGAAGAATGTGCATACACAATATAAATGATATGGCTAGCCCATATTCCCATGCCATGCCCATGCATACGCATTTATCGCCCTTCCTACTTCCTCTATAAATCTCAAAATGTTTCAATTATGCTAGCCTTTCATTGTAATTAATACAATGATTGCGATATTCTTCTCTGGCTGAGCACATCATACGGTCGACTTGGTCCAAATTAAAACTTTATGAGCGTGTAATCTTTTGTGTGGTCGTAGTCGTGTTGAAACAAAAAAAGTACATACATAGGCATAGCCAGAGATCACTCAATAAATAAATGTTGAGCAATGTGCTTCAGTCAAAAATTCAATTCTAGGTACCGGATGGGCCAGAAGTCAAAAGTTTTGAAAAGGATGACTAACAATAATTACGGAAAATAATATCCACTTACTTGTTTGTGCTATCAAATTTTCAAATATTGGAAAATTGTTGATTTCCAATAATATTAGAAAAATTCAAAAATTTGTGAAAATTTGCAAATTGGATAGCATTTCTTATTGATTTGAATTGGTAAAAATCCATTTAATCTTGCAGTGGTGTTGTATTAAGTTGAACGTATATTGGTTATCTTAAAACTGCACCACATTTTTTTTTGTATACTGTTCTACAAATTTCTTCGGAAAAGATGCCGAAATGCGAAACCGGTTGACAAAAGAGAATACAAAAAAAATTGTGGTGTAGTTTTAAGATAACCAATATACGTTCTTTAGTGGAGTCGGTACGCGACACATAGGTCCAGTTCCGTGCACTTTGAGTGAAGGAATGCCGTTTGGTACAAATACTCTTCAGACCATTCTAAAAGATTTGACCCGTCGGGGCACAAAAAATGTCCGTTAGGAGGCACTTTTGGGGGGTTCAAAGTTGGGCCCCAAAATGTTCAACAAATGATCTTATTCGGCACTAATCCAATTTTTAAGCATCAAATGTGATGATGTCGAGTCTATTGAAGTTGACGATGGTTGTTTCAAAAGAAGAAAAAACCGAAATGGGGGCGAGGGCAAGGCGATTTTTGAAAAATACCATACCACTCTCTTTCTGTTTGATTTTGAGGCATCCAGTTACAATTCCATCTTAAAAGCAACGTTTTGAATTGTTGAATAAAATATAATGGGTAAAACTGGCTCATCGGGCTGGTCAAAATTTCCATCAAGAGGAGATGTAAAGGTCTACTTCTTCAGCGGTATTTTAGTCGATACACAAAAAGTGCGTGAAACTTGGAGTGACGCAATGTCATTTGGCACACACATTCCTCAGACCATTCTGAACTGTTCGATATGCCAAACTACGCAAAATTTCAATTGGGGTGTATTCTAGGAAGCGTCAAAGCTTGGCCCAAAAAAATTCAATAAATAACTTAATTGAATTGAATTCTTGAGCCTCAAATGTGATCATGTCGAGTCCTCTGAGATTGATGATAGGTTATTTGAAACAAAAATCAGAAAATGGGGGTAATGGGGGATGTTTCTTGAAAAGTATCAAAAATGCCATGCACTCCCTTTTAGACCAATTTTCGGGTTCCGCTTACGATTCCAACGATCAAAAATCGATGTGAAATATTGAATCATACTTGACAGGTGCAACTGGCTTGTCGGACCAATCAAAACTTCCATCCGGGGCTGATTTAAAGGTCCGCTTTTCACTATCCCGTTGATACCTACTCTAGTATTCAGACTCATGTCCGTGACTAAACTAATATGATGATATGGCCAACCTGTACGGTCAAACATCGTGATGCGGTCCTTTAAAATGAATATAGACCATCATACAATTTAAAAAACGTGAGTGCGTGACCATAGTCACCCTCGGAAGAAGTGAAACTTCTATACATATGAATCAATCAGAAAACAACGTTCGAAGAGGTGTCCTTTTCGTACTCCCGCTCCGCTCCCTTACGGTTTGTATCATCTTGTTTTTCTTATTATCAATCTTATTATTATTATTAGTCACTCAAAGGGCAGAGTACTTTCGACATGATTTTTTCACGATTAGACTTCTCTTATTTCTTTTCTCGCTGCGCTTGGCAGTGGAGAGCCCCACCAAATGCGGGAATGAAAAGAATCCTTCGAAATTCAACTTAATTATTATATTACCGCCCCCATGACTTGCCGCCGGAACGCACTGCACGCCTGCTAGGCCCGGCCCTGAATATACCTCCCTATCCCTATAATAAATAACATCCACTCGAATCTATTCAAGCCAAGTCGAGAGCCATTCTTGTCGGGCCAACAGTACGACAACACGAAGAGCAGTCCAGTGTCGATGATTAGTAAAAAATAGAACCGAACGCGGCGAACGCTGCAACAGCTTATTCTTTCATTTCCTGGGGCGACGCTGGTCACCCCAAGGTCAGACAAGACAACGTTACAGCACATCGTTACAGGCGTTCGTTACAACCAC
This sequence comes from Anaspis maculata, assembly GCA_949128115.1. NCBI lineage: Eukaryota > Metazoa > Arthropoda > Insecta > Coleoptera > Scraptiidae > Anaspis > Anaspis maculata. The sequence continues at coordinate 67,591,340 of OX421965.1, read as the reverse complement.
TGATGCTATGAAGCAATTTCACTCCCATGTGTGGTTCTGCGTTAGTGGTGTGTTGTGATCTAGGCGCGAGAATAGAAGTTTCACTTCAAAAATGTGACATCATTGGAATCGTGATGAGTACCCCGGAATGAGTCAAAAGCGATACCTTGCAGGTAATGATTATTATTTGAAAAATAGTTGGTAACTTTCCCCCCTTGAGAGCATCTTTTTCATTCAGTAATGGTCTCTATTCGTTTCAAAGAGCCGCATCATGAGTTTGATCGTCTGGGCATGAGTCCAAATACTCAAAGGAGCTATCAACGGGGTGGTAAAAAGCGGACCTTCAAAGCAGCCCCAGATGAAAGTATTGATTGTCTTGACAAGCCAGTTGCACCTGTCACATTTGATTCAATATTTCACATTGGTTTTTGATCGTTGGAATCGTGAGTGGCACCTCAAAATTAGTCTGAAAGGGAGTGCATGGCATTTTTGACACTTTTCAAGAAACACCCCCCATCACCCCCATTTTCTGGTTTTTGTTTCAAATAACAACATCATCAACTTCAGAAGACTCAACATGATCACACTTGATGCTGAATAATTCAATCAGTGTCAAATGAAGTTATTTATTGAACATTTTGGGGCCAAACTTTGACGCCCCCTAGAATACCCCCCGATGAACATTTTGCGTGGTTTGGCTTATCAAACAGCTCAGAACGGACTGAGAGATCTGTGTGCCAAATGACATTGCGTCACTCCAAGTTTCACGCAATTTTTGTGTATGGACTAAAATACCGCTGAAGAAGTGGACCTCTACATCTGCTCCTGATGGAAATTTTGACTGGCCCGACGAGCCAGTTCTACCCTAAATATTTTATTCAACAATTCAAAACGTTGCTTGGTCGATGGAGTTGTAACTGACACCTCAAAATTGAACAGAAAGAGAGTGCATGATATTTTTCAAAAATATCCTCCCCCTCGCCCCTCTTCTCGGTTTTTTTTTTCAAACAACCATTGTCAACCTCAAAAGACTCGACATGATCACATTTGATGCTTAAAAATTGAATCAGTGCCAAATAAGGTCATTTGTTGAACATTTTGGGGCCCAACTTTGAACCCCCCTAGAGGGCCCCCTAAGGGAAATTTTTCGTGCCCCGACGAATCAAGTCTCTTAGAATGGTCTGGATAGTATTTGTACCAAACGGCATTGCTTCACTAAAAAGTGCACGAGATTATAGCGTACCGACTCCACTACTTATTAGTTTCTAGGAAATCGGATGCCAATTTGAATTTGAAATTTTCAAAACAGAATTACCAATACTACATGATTTGTGTATCCTACCTATAGGTACCTACATTATACTAATCCACTTCTTCAGTCGCATCAGAAACCCCTAGAACGAACAATGGTAGCTACAATCGGATATAACTGGCCTAACAATATTGTTCTCAAGTTGAAGAAATTAACAGTCAGCTATTATCAATAATAATAATTGCAGAAATTGATGCGCGGGTTTGAGTTCTCGACCACCAGCTTCCAAGCCGTCACTTCTCTGCAATCATGCACAAAGCAAATCAACCGCAATTTTGTTATGGTTCAGTTGGGTCAAAGACTATTTTAGTGCGGTAAAACTTGCAATATAATAAAATTATTGCCTGTTCAACGCCGGTGAGAGAAAATTCACTACGTGCGATGGTGGTGTAATGGTCAGCATAGTTGCCTTCCAAGCAGTTGATCCGGGTTCGATTCCCGGCCATCGCATTTTATTTTTGTCGAATGGATTATTTTCACCATGCTTTCAACATTTTTGGGCATCTGGTAGAGAGCTTCAACTTCTTGTCATTGTCTACTTTTAACTATTATTGGAAGCTTTTATCAGCGAGAAAGGATTCAGACAAATTATTATTTTTGTTTTAAGTTTCTTGTAGATTCCTGGTTCCCATACTGAAGGATCGCCGTTGCTGAACAGGTGTCTCAGAGCTCGTGCCCTAGACTCTGAAGTAGTCTAGGAAAATGCTTCAAATATCCCAGGAAATGTCCAAATTTATGGATATTAATTCATGGAGATTTTTATGGGACTTTGAAGGGTGAAACTTTGCCCCCTTTCATTTTCAATATTTACTTAGTGGGATTTTGGTAAATTTGTTAGAACGAACTGAAAATTGAACCTTTCAGTGGTGCTAACACTTTCATTTACAGGGTGAGTGGTGATTCGAGAATCTTAAGAATACAGTTATGACTGATGAGGTTGATACAGGGAAGCTAGAGTGGTTGGACGAGTATTCATGAAATCGGCTGTTGCCTTTGATTTTCTTGTAGGCCTACTGCTTTCAAGATTATTATGGTATTCGCCTAAAGCTTTAATTCCGGAATAGGCCACAAACCCGTTTAATTGGCGGAGGAACCGTTCGTATTTCGTTTTGGTGCAATGCATTTTTTGCATACAATAACCTTCAAAATGTCAAAGAAACAAAAGAGCCCCGTGGCGCAGGCGGTTCTGTTACTGACTGCCTGCGGTGCGGAAGACCCAGGTTCGATTCCCGGTGAAAAGTTTGAATGTTGTGTGGTCTAAAATCGCACTTTTCTATGTAAACAATTGTCGAAATTATGAATAAACGGGCAAAATTCCTATGACTAAAAGCCGAAATAGTCCTAGCGGTACAAGTCAGAATGGCTCTAATTGTGACAAAAGTGTGAAATTCAGTGTGTGGACTCCTAAAAGCATTTAAAAGGTTTTTAGAAGGGAAGCCAATAAAAATTTTGATTTTAATTTTTCAATTTTTTGTGACGTCATTTTTTCTATTTATTTTTTCATTTTTGCAACTATTCAAGATTTTTGACTTGCTTTTGTATTATGGTGAGTAATTGCTTTATCCGAAAAACGGAAGGGAAAATTCGCGAAAAAATTAATTGAACCGAAATTATGGCGTTTTTTGTAAAAATCTATTTTTTCAATTTTTTTCGAAAAATATTGAGAACATGTGAAAAAATAAAAGAGGCAATTATCCCCCCAAAAGAAGCCCTATCAGAAGTTATCGAAGTGTTCCTCCAAATTCCAAGCCGTTTCCGAGATATTTAGAAATATGTTATTTCTTGCGACTGTTTCTTTAGTGTTGCCGTCTAGAGTTAGACTTTCTAGACTCTTGTCTTGAAAAGGCGTCAAGACTTAGACAAGACCTCTAGAAACTCTTGTCTTGAAATTTCTAGACAAGACAAGAGTAGGGCTGTCAAGATCAAGAGTCTTGATTAGACTCTTGAATAGGAAAAATTAAAAAAAAATCTGATACATTCCTCTCCGCTGATGGTTTTTATTTTCTACTTAATGTGTGATTAGATTGGAGATTTCTTACAGAGTTTATTGACAACATAAAATAACATAAATAAGGGTAAACGGTATGACAAACTGCTATTCAAAACTATATTTATTTGAAATGAAAATGAATGCAAAGGGTTCTCATGCTATTTTTCTTTTATTTGTTGAAATCAAAGTACCGAGATCACTACAGACGATATAAAATATCTCGTCTCAAAAGTCCCTACTTTTTTCAGGAAAAAATCTGGGAATTTGGGAGTTCAAATTGGGAGAATAATGGAGCAATAAACCTGTTTTGCGCTTGCGCACTAGGCAGACCATCATGTCATTATGCATCGACCGTTGTTGCTATGCTGTGTCTGATAGGAAGTCTACATAGTGGGGGGGTTCAATTTCAATTTCAATTTCAATTTCAAGCCCTTTCGGGCACATTTATTCAGGACTTTTTCGAAATTAACAAAATGTGGAGAGGTACCGATGACCCTCTCAGACCACGAAAAAAAAAAAAAAAGACTTAAGATAATATGATGTAACGTAAGATGGCTTCTTCTTGATATAGCACATATGGACGGCACAGGTTTGACTCTGGATTCGATTCAGCGGCGGTCGAGACTTTTCTTGCTTCTCGCCCCAGGTGTAACAACCTGAGGCCGGTGGGTTACGTCGGAGTGGCGGCGAGCATCCCCGGTTCCAGATGGTGATTTCCTCGAAGTGGGTTGTTGTCAGGAGTGTTGCGTGTAACAGAAATTCAGAGACGAAGGAGAATTAGTAAGTGGCAGACACAAGAGGAACTGCCACTGCAAAGAGACATGGGAGTGCAGCACCACCACTTTCATCGTTTCTTTTTGGTGACCCAACATAACTTTTGGACATAATTGGTATTTAATGACATAATCGGGTTTGACATAACAGGTTATTTTCCAAAACCACACCAGTTCGCCTGACTGGCTCTGCTGAAACAGCAGAAGTGGAGTTGGACGTAAACTCCAAGAGTTTAAATGTCTTAGACACATTTAGAGATTTAGATGTGATTTAGGAGATTTAGATTTAGATTTAGATTAGAGATTTAGTGGGGGGGTTAGCGGAATGGTCTGTGCATTTTGTGATCAAAGCATGAAATTTGGCACACTTGTTCAGAAGACCCTCCTCCGCAATTCCAGATGTGGCGCCACGCAAGATTTTGCGCCAGAGACACTGTATTGCGGTTAGTATACCTGCTAGGGGTAAATTCTGCAAAAATGGTTCCTGGTCGGTCTCTGGTACTGCAGTCGGTATTTTTCAGTTCTGTTTAGTTAAAACTACATGTAGAAATGAGTGAGGAGTACATTTCCATGAGCAAAGTTCCAAATGCTGCCTTTATACGTTGTTTTAATACATTTTGAGGCCAACTTTGTTTTAGTACGGGAAATATGGTTGAAAAATTGCCAAAACCTCGGCAAAGATATGAACGTTCTGAAAATTTTATATTCTGTCCAGAATTATGTGCCCTACTACATATCTAAAATTGCCAGAAATCGCACCTCGAAGTTACGAGTTATTGGAGGGGGGGTAAAAACTTGCAACTCAAAATGAAAGGTATAGAACCCGATGGAACCCGTCAATCCAATGGATGCAAATACGTCGTAGTTCGACGCATCACAACCAGTTGATACAATTTTGGCACAAAAAGTGTCGATCATTGTTGAAGGGGGGTCGTGGGGGAGGGCAAAAATCGGTTGGGTGGCTCTTTTTCTTCCTGGGCCATAAAGAATCGATCACGACAAGATTGGTATCTTTTCCGACTAAATTCAATGTCCTGAACTTGAATCCGATGTGTAAATTTGGATAAAAGCAAGTTCGAACAAGTTAACTTGAGAAAACCTGTTTTTTCTTTGACAATTTTCACAAAACTTTTTTTCACTGTTAGAGGTATTCATCTTCGAAAATATCTCAGAGGCCATTAGACTAAACTGTATTCTTCACGAAAATCATCCATTCGATCTGTAACTTAGTTTTTCGAGGTGGGAAAAATCGATTTGAACTTTAGTCGGCACTGCCCGGCGTCTACTAATGACCAGAACACTACAGCATGCACCTTCAAGTAATAACTCAATACCCTGAATTGCGATTTATGACAATTTTGTTTATGTTATAGGGAATTCAGTTCTGCACAGATCCTCAAACTTTCAAAGATGAGCTATAATTTTTCAGATAGTTTGGCCTATTTTCATTTGAAGATGCATGGTGTAGTGTTCTGGTCAGTAGTAGACAACGGGCTGTGCCGACTAAAGTTCAAATCGATTTTTTCTATGTCGAAAAACAAAGTTACAGATCGAATGGATGATTTTTGTGAAGAATACATGTCAATCTAATGGCCTCTGAAATATTTTCAAAGATGAATGCCTCTAACAGTAAAAAGAAGTTTTGTGAAAATTGTCAAAGAAAAAACAGGTTTTCTCAAGTTAACTTGTTTCAACTTGTTTTTGTCCAAATTTATACATCGGATTCAAGTTCAGGACATTGAATTTAGTCGGAAAAGATACCAATCTTGTCGTGATCGATTCTTCATGGCCCAGGAAAAAGAAGAGCCACCCAGCCGAGTTTCGCCCTCCCCCGCGACCCCCCTTCAACAATGATCGACATTTTTTGTGCCAAAATTGTATCAACGGGATGTGATGCGTCGAACTACGACGTATTTGCATCCATTGGCTTGACGGATTCCATCGGGTTCTATACCTTTTATTTTGAGTTGCAATTTCTCACCCCCTCTCCAATAACTTCAAGCTTCGGGGTGCAAATTTTGACAATTTCAGATATGTAGTAGGGCACTTGATTCTAAACAGAATATCAAATTTTCAGGACGTTCATATTTTTGCCGAGGTTTTGGCAAATTTTTTACCATGTTTCCTGTACTAAAACAAAGTTGGCCTTAAAATGTATTAAAACAACGTATAAAGGCAGAATTCAGAGCTTTGCTTGTGGAAATGCACTCCTCACTCATTTCTACATGTAGTTTTAGCTGAACAGAACTAAAAAATACCGAGTGCGGTACCAGAGACCGGCCAGGAACCATTTTTGCAGAATTTACCCCTAGCAGGTATATTAACCGCAATACAGTGCCTCTGGTGCAAAATCTTGCGTGGCGCCACATCTGGAATTGCAAAGGAAGGTATTGTAAACACGTATGCCAAATTTCATGCTTTTATCACAAAATGCACAGATCATCTTATTTTTGGCCGTTAACCCCGCCACTAACAGTCCATGAATATTTTGAAGATTAGGAAAAACAAAACAACACATAGAAGCATCTTTCTGTATATTGTGAATTTTATATGTGTATCATAAGACAATTTAATTTCCGGTTTGTGGTGGCAGTTCACTATGAATTTATCAATTTTGCATCAGAGAACGGGAAAGCGTTGCCAGAGAGATGCCATGTCGAATTATAATAATGTCTTGTGATTATACATATGTATATTCACATGACATCTCTTCCAGACTCTGTATGTCTCTACTGTTTTTTCCGGTTCTCATGCGAAAGTTTCGTCCGAGTGGTTTTTCTCAAGGACTGCTCCAACATCTCCATTTCTACTTTTCCAAAAAATATCTGCGCCTTCTCAGATCGCAACTTCTAAGAAATTAGGTAGCTCGATGAAGCTTTTGGTCAATAGCTGCGCAACAAAGTGTTTCTTGCCAATAAAAGGAGAATCATTCAGACAACATGCTGCAGTCAGATATTCTTCGAATGTATCAAGGCAAAATACCGATCAGGCTGGTGTTCTTCCTACAACTTGAGTGAAGTAAGTCTTTTTGCCGCGTCAGGTTGACACAAGCGGGAACCTGGCACAGGTCTGCAAATAATCGGTATTGTCACATGAATGACCGAGACGCTTGATTTCGTAACACACGAGTATACTGAATTATTGTTTAATTTGCTATCACCTTGCGATGCAGCGGTTTCATAGACCTGCATTGGAAACGAGCAAGGAAGGATGTTTTCAATATCAGATACACAAATCATCATATAAAAAGAGTAGCATTTTGGCTAAAGAGGAACGGAACTGGCTTAGGCGTCGGGAGTGTATCACGTCTCGCCGGACCCTAAAACAGTTCTCCGTATTGTCCTGCAAAATTAACAACAAATACGTGTTGCGTGAACTGTGTCATCGATCATTCCTAGTGAGCTCGAGCCCTTCTGCCATCTCCTAGGGAAGGCATTATACCAGTGTGAATAAATCCGTAAGTGTTTTCAAACTCTTTCTTATAATTTACCTCATACCTCGGACTTAGAGACTACCGGCTCAGAGCCGAGCTACGACCCCCAAAGCTAAAGGCACCAAACCCTTTGGTCCCAGCGGACAGCCAACGGCCACAAGGGAGCCCAAAACGCATACCCTTGACATAGCGGAGGCTACCGTTGACATGGTGGAGGCGCCGGGTAGAGACGACACATTACTTACATGTTCCTATAAAACAAAAAAAAAAACAAAAAAAAAAAAACCCAATCATTCACTATGTTTTACCTGTATAGAATATAAGTATTTTTTACTGTATCGCTTCTTTTTTTCCATGACTGGGAAAGAAACGCTACACTACCACTCACCAGTATACTCCCGCCGCACAGCCAAAAAACCGAGTCAAGTCTCCACTGCCGCCAGATGATAGAAAGAAGTCACCGTCCTGACCGGCTCTCGGGGGTGGAATTAAAAGTAACCCTCAATCAGAGCCGCGTCAACCTGGGCTCACAAACACAACTAATCGCCGTCCTATGGGCAGCGATACCAGGTGAAGAAATGGAAGGTCAACACCTCTATTGAGTTCCAACCATGGCAAACTTCGCAACAACCCCCGATACCTCCAAAGCTACGGATAACTGGGTGGTTCCACCCAACGCTCCATACGGACGCGGGGCCACCACGGACGGTCCATCAGCCTCCTGGGGTCCGCCCATTCTGAGAGGTCGTCCAGCACCGCATGCCTGGACCCCTACCCAGGTGACGTCAATGTTTGGCCAAATCACTTGGATCCAGGCCAGAGTCCAGCGCTCGAAGTTGGCTCGTCCTTTCGATCGCAGCATTTCGAGGGCCGAAATAAGCAAATCAGCTCCAGGAGTCCAGAGAACGGTGGAACAATCTACCGATTCCACCCGGTGGTCGGCCGGACGTCCCCGAGGCGGAAACTCTGGATATCGCAGAGCCAGGCCGACATGAAGCTTGTTGAGGTTTCGACGGGGAAAGACCATGAATGGCCATGACAGGGTCATTATATGTGAGTCTTAACCCCCACAACCAGCGACATAGATGGGACCGACGCAACGCCAACCAAACGGATGATGCTGACCCCGGAATGAGGCAAGTGGAGACGAACTTAGTGAACTCGTGACTGAATCGGCAAAACTTTTTACGGTGTGTGGCAAGCAGAGTTTTTTTCCTTCGTCATTATTTAGTTTTGTAACTGATTAGGATATGTTTAAATTTATTTCCACTTTCTGTTCATTCTTATTTCCCCTGGAGATGCTAGGAAAAGAGGGTTTGAAGCTGAGGACAGCTTTTAAACCTTCGGGCGAGGAGGATGTCACATGAATGACCGAGACGCTTGATTTCGTAACACACGAGTATACTGAATTATTGTTTAATTTGCTATCACCTTGCGATGCAGCGGTTTCATAGACCTGCATTGGAAACGAGCAAGGATTGTTTTCAATATCAGATACACAAATCATCATATAAAAAGAGTAGCATTTTGGCTAAAGAGGAACGGAACTGGCTTAGGCGTCGGGAGTGTATCACGTCTCGCCGGACCCTAAAACAGTTCTCCGTATTGTCCTGCAAAATTAACAACAAATACGTGTTGCGTAAACTGTGTCATCGATCATTCCTAGTGAGCTCGAGCCCTTCTGCCATCTCCTAGGGAAGGCATTATACCAGTGTGAATAAATCCGTAAGTGTTTTCAAACTCTTTCTTATAATTTACCTCATACCTCGGACTTAGAGACTACCGGCTCAGAGCCGAGCTACGACCCCCAAAGCTAAAGGCACCAAACCCTTTGGTCCCAGCGGACAGCCAACGGCCACAAGGGAGCCCAAAACGCATACCCTTGACATAGCGGAGGCTACCGTTGACAGTATATTTTCGACAAAAATATTGGACCACGTCTGCACCACGACATCTGGGAAGTCTGGGTCCCGCTTGAACCCAATTATTTACATTTCTTTGTCCAGCAGCAATGTTTCAAACACCAAACAGCAAAATAATATTGGAGTTGATTGTTTAACTTTTTCTTGACTGTGACTCTTTCGTTGACTGTTTCTTGACGTTCCTGGCAACCTGGTATTGTTCTTGGCTTGTTTATTTATTCGATTCGAGCCGATGGACTGCGGTTAGTTGAATTTCTCTATCCTTTTCCGCTGCCAGATTTTTTGAGTACTTTTTTAAATGAACAGTAGTTGACTATATTTATTCAGGCATCAACCTACGGCTATATAAAATCGTATCTTGTGATTTTATATGAGACCCCATCGCAGAAACACGTGTACTAACAGGTCGGGGGTGGCAGTGGCAATCTTTTCTTTCAGCATTCACACCAATAATAAATTTCAGTGCCAATAAAAGTAGATCTTTGTTTTGAAATTTGAACTTATATATACCGTAGAATATTTTATTGAGACGCAGTGCCTATTCGAAGGGTGCTCCTTGCTCCTCACAGTTTCTCTGTTTTTCTTGCTAAAAGATGTTAATATTTCTGTCACGTATTTTTCTTGGAGGAAAGGGTTTTTTAGTAATTTAATTTCAAGAGTCTATCTAGACTCTTGAAAAATTTTCATCAAGAGTTAGAGTCTTGTCTTGGAATTTTGAAATAATCTTGATATTTCAAGACAAGACAAGAGTAGGGCAACTCTTGTCTTGTCTTGTCTAGACGGCAACACTATGTTTCTTCGTATTAGCTCCTATCACAAATTATCATATGGTAATGGTAGACAATGACCTAGCGAGTCATGAGCATTATTTTGCTCTTTGATTCATCGCTCTACCTTCAATGATGAGCCAGTATTGGCCTCGCAAAAAGTGTGGCCAATACTGGCCACTACAATACAAGTGTGGTAGTATACTGGACTGGACTGAACTGAGAAATGAAGATCTAAAAAAAAAAACAGGGCCAATATCTCAAAACCATTCATAGTTTCGTGGATTGTTGACATTTAAGTATCCGTAATCACTCTTATATTGAGGGCAACAAAACCATTGTTGACCAGTGTCTTGAGTCGATTTTAGAGCATCCAGAGAATCTGCTACTGACTTGAGGAAGAAATTTCATGACACTATAATAGTTCGCCACTTGCGAGCTTTAGAAAACTCAAATGCGACTGATACGCACTTTAAGGCCTCTGTCATTACATATGTTATCAAAAACTTTGCATTGATTTTTGCATTGCCACGAAATTCAATAATTTCAAAATGGAATAAGTGCATGCATTCCAGAGGATATCGTGACTAGTGGGTTCGATTTAGGACTAGTGAACTTTTGCTTCGGGAATCATCACAGTTACCAAGATGTATTACATCCAGTGACGCTGTAGAAGTACAATTGCATGGTTTCTCGGAAGCAATATGAATGCTCACAGTGCATGCATATACGCGACGTATGTTTCTTCCAACAGCCAAATCTCCTGTAGTCTACTTTGCAGGAAGTCCCGTGTAGCACCTTCACATACCGTGACTATTAAGGCATCCAGTCCCGGGATCCTGGGCCGGGACGTCCTAGGACTTGATGAGGTTTTCAGATCCTGGGATCTCACAAAAAAGTTAGTGACTGGATGGCAGCAAACGGACTTGAAATCGCGGTGAATTAAACCGAGACTCTGCTCAGGGCCGGCAACTTTGGATTTGAACGTGTGGTGCTGACTGTTGAATATTTCAGAAAAAGGATTGAGGGGGGGGGAGTATTAGCGTCGCAAGCGATTTGTTTTTAAGGTAAAATGATGAAACTTGAAAAAAAAACTATTTCATCCACTTTGCGTTACTGATGGATTCATTATTACATCGGAAACAGTGCTGGTATGGAGAATATTATTGAACTCTTTTCCAACCATCGCATCGATAGAAATAATTGATTGTCAATAGAAGGTAGGCGAACGTCACTACGGAAGTGTCACCTGTAAAACGTTTTTATTTTTCGCAGCCAGAATGGACGATTTCTGTGCAATTTTCAGAGTTCAGTAGATAAAATGGTATATTACACTCGTTTAATAAGACGTATCATACTCCTTTCTTCCAAAACCAGTCGTGTGACAATACCATGTCTTGTCTTGAAATTCTATTAATTCTCTCTCTAATTAATAAATATACTATATAATATAGGCAACAATACATAAATAAAACTTTCAAAATAAAACAAAAATTTCCGAAATTGGTGAATTGGAGTGCTATTTTCAATTTCAATTTTTGCATTTTTGACATGTGGTGCTCAGCACCACCTCTTCGGATTACGTGTGGTGCTCGAGCACGTCAGCACCACTATTGTTGCCGGCCCTGACTCTGCTGTTCACCCGCAGCAGGAGCATCGCAACTCCCAGACTTGTCATCAATGGGTCCAGCATTGCCCTTGTTTTAAGGAGCTGTGCTGTTACGGAGATCATCTCCAACTCATTTTGGTGGAATGGGCCTTATTTGATGTCTAAACCGAGCGAGCTCCAGTAGATGGAGGAACCTCTTCTTGGTGAACCCGATTTGGAGTTGGAAAAGGTGTGTACTGTCGTAATCCCCAATTATCCAAGGTATCAATCTTATCCACAGGTATTTCTGTTTAAGAAAATTGCAGAGAATAATAATTCTTACTGCTTGAATATCCAGATTTTGGTCCAAAATAACACAACTGTAAAGTGCTACAGACGCTCCAGGCAAGAAATGTCAACAACAACAGAAGGAAAAATTCCATTGAACATTTCAAAGCCTACGGAAAAAATAATGTATCTGTGGCGGCTCTCATGTATCCATCCGGCAAATGGAAGACCCGGGTTCGAGTCCCGGTCAGGGTAGACACTTTTTCTCCGTCACATCGCGCCATATATCTTACCCTACTTATGACTCGTTTTCCATCCTCCAAATCATGTTCATAAGGAAGTCTCCAAGGGGAGGGGAGATATAATTCATACGGCACCCTGTACCGGTAAATAGTTTCGGCTCTATTCAGGTTGGAGCTCAGCTGTCTGATTTTTATTTATCAGGATCGATCATTGTTTACAAGCCTCTTTCCTGCATCAAAGTGGCAGCGAACATCCTTTGAGATGGGATTAGTAGTGTGTACATACCTACCTATTTTGTTGAGCTTTGACCGAGTCCTCGCCCGAATCTACACCTCCGATCTGTATCCTATCAAAATTCTGGAGCTTGTCGGGATTGCCGATCACCTATGTGGCTTCGGGACTTGAACTATCTGAATTACGTACCTTATGAAACCGGGTGAAATTGTCTTTATATTAAATCATTGAAACCCACTTTGTTGAGTAGGTATACCTATGTCTTATGAGTAGGTTCATGGCGACATGACTCGTATTTCTTGAGTATGCTAGAGAGGCAGTGGCGGACTAAGGGGGGGGCGGTGGGGGCGGTCCGCCCCGGGCCTCGGGGCCTCAATCATCTGAAGGGGCCTCCAATTCCTATTGTTTGTAAAAAATACCAAAAAAAAAAGGGATAAAATCCAAAAATTTCAATTTTTTCCTTCAATGATCATTTTTTTTTCAATATTACTTAGGTGAGAAACATTGTTCTCCTATTTTTTCCATTTTAAAATTACCTTGGCAGGCCCCATGACAACAGGTTTGGGGGCCTACTTGTCTACACACAGGCAATAGAGGTGTGTCTGTATCACGGAATCCCTGCGAATTATTTCCACTTTAGGCTTTAGGGGCCCCGGCCCCGGATATCACAGTGCCAGGGGCCTCAAGAGTTTTGAAATTTTGTATTTTCAGTTCATCATTTTCAGATCTTTTTTTTTTCAAAGGAAGAAAAAACAAAACAACAAAATTATCTTGTCTGCGCGCTGCAGGTAGTAGAAATTCACATTATTCCTAATTTTGTATATACGAGTAGGTTTTAGCATCAAGTCAACAGTTCAAATCCAATTCAACATCCAAAGCTGGAACCGAAAACTTCTTGTAGGTACTGGGGTGATCAGTGGCATAGCCAAGGGGGGCGAAAGTCGGCGAGTAACCCCACTCCCCTACCTCCCAACCGCCCACGGCACTTCATCCCACACTAAACCGATACAGAAAAAAATTCTGGCAAAAATTTTCAAGAAGCGCAAAACTTTTCTGGAAAGAAGTTTGATTATCAAGTAATTTTGCTGAAAACGTCAAAAACCGAAATCGTATAACGCATGAAATATACCGATTATCATCAGCATCATTATTATTATGCCCAAAAAATTTCGTCTGCGGCGCTACTTTTCTCTGACTTGCACCCTCGCCGTTGCCTTTGCCCTCTCCGCCCTCAAATTCTGACTGCGCTACTGTGTGTTTTATAGTCAAGTTAACACCTCATTTTTTGTTCCTTAGGCTTTTGCTCGATTACGGCGGGGCAGGGCGGGCCAAAAAGTCTGCCAGCCCCCCTTTATATTCTCAACTTTCACTCCTTAGGGGCCCCATCTCACAATTCCGCCCTGGGCCTCCAATTCCCTTAGTCCGCCACTGTAGAGAGGACATCGATATCTAAAGTATAGGTATGTACAAGTAAAACAAGTCAACAAGTGACAAAAGATAAGCTCATCACGTATACACTCAATCTATTTTATCTCAAGTGGCATTCAAATATTCCTGGATATGGAGGTAACTAACTACCTAACACGAAAATAATCTCGGTTTAATCACGTCTTCTGCTACGGCATTCAGGATCACAGGAAAGGTGGCAAGTACAACCGAATCACTTGACCCAGAGACGCAAAGCTTCGCATACATGCACAAAAGGTCGGAGAGGGATGAGATGAGCCAGCCGCGACTCGGGCAAACATTGCAACAACGGTTCGGTCACGTCATGCTGCCCAGGTAGTAGTACGAGTAGCAAGTTCGGTAATTAACTGGCATTGTTCAGATAAGCGGCCGGCCAGATGCGAGGGCAGATAAAGACGGAGCCTCGGGGGCGAGCAGCGACTCCTCCGGCTTCCGAGAAGTTTTTTACCCACTCCTGAGAATACCGGTGAAGAGCGCGCTGGAGGCCGGGCCGTGGCACATCAAATATGCGACAAGGACGACCCGAAAGGACAAGGCAGTTTTATTCCTTTTCCGAAGTATAGCCGCCGGAAGAACTTTTTCTAATTCTGCCGACGGGCCGTTGAAACGGAGGGCGCAGTAAAAAAGCCATTCGGGTGTGTATATTTCTTTAACGTCCATAAGCCCGGAAAACCCCGTGAAGGTATATATACGGGATGTCCATAAATTTTCGAAACTTGCGGTGATGCTTTGGAGTTTCTCCGAGGTTTTCGTGTGCTGCCGTGCCGAAGCGCGTTAGGTGCTATTCTGCGGGAAATAAGGGTAATCGAATCCGATATGCGACACAACCCATCGCGGCCAAGCGCAAGAAGAACGCTATGGTAACTGCTAGTTAGTCAAGGGCTGATGTAATTCGGCATAATCAGATTGCCGCAGGCAGATTTGATTATGATAATCGGGATTCCGGGCTTGTAAGACCCCCGGAGATTGCTCTGTGTCCTGAAATTTATATCTTATCAAATTATGAGCCGTGCTTCTCTAGGAGCTGAGCGCCAGAGCAGGCGGAGACGAGCAAAAACTATGTTGGGTATAACAAGCCGCCCCCTTATCACTACCTGCTCGGAATTAGGATTCAAGTCGTATAGAGAGAGGGGTCCTGTGCCCCGTACGCTGGTGACGATTTAACGTGACGGCAGTTCCACAGGATTCACAGAAACTCACGACGCACCCCACACACCCATACCCGGAAGACTTTGCACGTATATACATATTAAGTTGCGTGCCAACCATTCGTCGGATAAATAAATTAGGAGAGACAATGACAAATCAGGTAAAGTATCGCGTGTCCGGCGGAATACTAACGAGGCCATCGGAGAAAAGACCTGACCTGGAAAAAAATTTTCCTTATCGCAAAATTAATTGCACGAGACGCCGAAAGAAAATTTTTCATACTACCTTCATAACTGATTGGGCTAACTTAGATCATGAAGAGGATATTGTAGTCAACAAAGTCTTGTTATTTTCAATATTTCAATATAATAATAATTATTCTTGTAATATGAGCGTATTACAACGTGTGTAAGCCTTTCACAGTATAGGCTTACTACCGTGACGGCCCTCGCCACCACTGTGTATTCATTTCAATACCTTGTAAAAGGAATATCTCAAAATTGGATTTTACAAAAATGATAACAATTCTAACGGAAACAATCAAACACAATCATAAAGCCACTCTAATGATTCAGTTCCGCCGCTCCTCATTCACCCTCTTCATCCAGTTCAGCCCTCTCCCATCTTCATTCGCAAATTTATAACTGGTTCCTCACCCCCAGTGAGTCTAAGCATGTCCTTCTCAGATGTTCCAAGGTTTGTTTTTCGGCGTTGCACATCCTGCAACTTTTCTCTTTTAGTGTTCTCCAGTACTCATTCGCTCTTGCAGCTATTCTGATGCCATATTTCAGATTTATATTGATGAAGTTGCTGCTTATTGTGTTCTTCTATTGGATGAGTGATGAGACTTGACCCCCCTTCCAGGGTGACTTTTGTCCTCCGCACGGATAAGACTTGACCTTCTTTATAAGTTTCATGTATTCGAATATATCCGGAATTCGAAATGTCTCTATTATAATAATTATAATTATATCATGACATTCTTATTGTTTCTGCCAACTCTATATTTCAAACACTTCCACTACTAATCATATTATCGTAATGCCTTTTCATTTAATATATTTTCCACTAAATAAACACGGGGTCCTAATTTCTTCGTAAGTTCTACTCTCAACCATTTTCTTTGTTCACACTTCTAAAATCTTGTACATATATCCACACCTACTTACCCACAGAAAAAGGAATACCTCTTCCTGGCTTTATTTTGTTAACTTTCTATTCTCTGACCTTCAATTTCTCTGGCTTGAGAAGGTCTAGCCTTATGGATCTGTTGAACATCGCAAAACCAGGCGTAACATCAGTCGAGTAGTGAAACGTTAAACGTTGTTCTATAATTCAAAAGATATCTTGACGGAATACAAGAAATCGAGCTAGAACCGTTTTGTGGATCTTCAGAAGATTTCTTTCAAGCTATTTCAACACTTTTTACTGCATTCTCCGCTAATCCATTACTAGCCGGATGATATGGAGGTGCTGAACTCAATTTTATCCCGTTTCTCCTACAAAAAAAAACTGAAAATTCCTCCAAAATAAATTGAGAACCATTATCTGTCACAACTTCACAACTTGCTCGGGTGAACCAGAACAAGAGAAAGTTCCCCTCAAAATATCAATGGTACTTGCACACGTGACAGGTTTGATTTCATGGATTTCAACCCATTTGCTGAATGCATCCAATTGAACTAAAAACATCTATTCCTAACAAGACAAAAAAAATCTATTTCTCAGAAACTTTACTGAGTTTTTCATATTCAATCAATGATGCTTCAGACCGATTAGGTCTTCTTTTGCCTTACAAGCCTCAACCAGATTTTCAATACCCATATCTAACTTTGGCCACCAAAAATAAGATCGCGGCAATGTGTAATTCCTCCAACAACAATTTTCTGCACTTTCCCGGTGTTACAATTCTGTAACCTCACATTATCATAATTATCGTTTCCCACCTTCAGTTGATTTTTTCGACTAACAAAGGGTTTGAACCCATCTCTCCCCATTTTTTTTATGCCATTCCTTCCTAATTCAAGATAAAACCTTGAATAAAACTCCATCCATTCTTGTTTCATCCCGAATATCTGCTGCCGTTCGTCGTAGGTCATCGTTATCATAAATGAAAATCACATACTTAAGCATAACCTAATTCCTCCACTTCGCCAGAATAAAATGAAGGTAAGCGTGACAATCTGCATCTCTATTCAACGTATCTTATTCTTATGATTTACTGTGCCTCAAACTTAGAACCTACCGGCTCTCTGCCAAGCTACGACCCCCAAAGCCAAAGGTACTGAACCCTTTGGTCCCAGCAGACAGCCAACGGCCACAAGGTAGCCGAAACGCATCCCCTTGACAATATCTAAAAATCAAACTGAGATAAGTATTTAAGTAAGTAGGTAAGTAAGCTAGTGAGTATTATCCGAGATTAAAAAACAGCCCAGCGCTGTAACCTGTCAGTCGTTATCACAGGAATACCTTTCTTATCTCCGAATAAATAAATCAAAGGTTTATGATCAGTTGTCAAAAGAAATTTGCATCTCACTAGATAATGATAGAATTCCTTGACGAAAAAATGAATTAATAATGCTTCTTTGTCTGGAGTGGAATAAGGTATTCCACATTTACTAAGTGCTCTTGAAGCAAAACAAATTGGTCTTCCATTTTCATCATGTGAAATGTACGATAATACTCCCGCTACTCCATATGAACTTGCGTTGCAACTCACTTTGAAAGATAGATCTGGATTATGATGAACTAATACCACATCTGAAGTGACAGCTTCTTTCGCCCTAATGAAAGCTCTTTCGCAATCTTCCCTTCAATCAAAACGTGCATTCTTCTTCAAGAATCCATACAATGAATAAACAATATCTGTGACATTCTCAGTGAATTTTGAATAATAGTTCAACACTCCTAGATAACACTTCAACTCTGTAATATTTTCTGGTGTTTTGCAATTCAGTATTGCGTCTACGTCCGTTGTGCTCTTTCTAAGACCTTCAATATCAATTACATGTCCCAAGTAAGTGATCTCTTCCTGTAATAAACAACACTTGCTTTTCTTCAAACGACATTCTCCCTCCAGCAATCCTTGAAACACCACTTTTCAATTCGTCAAATGATCCACGTTATCACCACCAGTAACTAATTTTTGTGCCGGGTCAGGCTAAAATCTTTCATTCCTATAAACCATATAAATTGTGGTAATCTGAAAGCTATATTCTTAGATGTCTATTCCACTGGACCACTGGTGGTTTGAGTCTAGCGTCTGAAATACAGCTATAATCTCGCATTTTCGTCGCACACACGAAACATCACAATATGCGGACACTCTAACGTTTCTGCATCAATGACCGACATTAGAGGAGTGGGGAGGGCTTTTGATATACCTACTATAGATAAGTTAAATTTAATATATAGAAGTATAATGGGTGAAGCACCCATCTAGGCGTATGAGCAAAAGAAATGGGAAGTATCAATATTGGTATATGATAGTAGCGAAGAGTTGCATTTGATGCTTCCAAACCTATGAAAAATATTCCACACTTTTATGCATATTAGCGAAACTCAAGCTAAGCGCGAGGCGCTGCCATCGGCGTATGGGGCTTAGCGACCTGTTAAAATTTTGACAGGAACGTATTTTCCGGCCGAACAGCCTTATATGCACGACGGTTTTTTGAAGGAAGTGTTGCGGAAGGGTTCAAGCGCCGTGGAATTAAAAACGTTGAACTTTTACGAGAAATAAAAAACTTTTCTCGGCCCAACATCCCTTGGATATTCCGACAAGTTTACACGTTGAATTACGTAATTTTGACCGTCCGCGTCCCCGAGGGAAATCGTGCCAAAGTCGCCGTATTCGGAGCTCGCCTCTCGTGTTACTCGTTCGAGAAATCAGTTTAGAATCGCCCCGCCGGCTGTCAAACACCTTTAAAATGGATCCAGTTATATTTGCCGCGCGTAGCCTCTTGGGGGCGAGGATGTGTCTCGTCAATATCGCCCCCCCCCCCCCCCCCCATCCACCGTCGCATAGCCTCCTTCTCGTCGACGTGTTTTCTTGGCAAAGTCTGAAATATCAAGAGAAATCATCTGTCGCTGCGATGTTAGTGTGTGTGTGTGTGTGCGAGGAACTATTCGACCAATCACCTCGCGTTCGGAACAAGCCAGCGCTGGTGGTTTACGTGACATCATATCAGGACGAATTACCGTCAAGGAGCAACACAACAAGCATCTCCGTGCCCGGTTAATCACATCATCATGGGCACAATGCCGACGGATAAGACGCACACGTTCGCTTCGTATTAAATTTCGCTTCGTGTTTTCGGAAATTTCCCTGTCATCGATGATTGTTGTTCGGTTAATACGCCAATAATTCGTTCAAGAGTCACGAATCATTTGTGATCGATTTGACAGCCCATAATATGTGCTATGTACCTACCTATGTTACTTCATGATATAATCAGATCGAAGGGACCGCATAGTGCGTGGTACCGTGGTACACTCGAGGGTACACCGCTCCAGTTGAAGTGGAACTGCAGCAACGCAGAGCCAGGTCACAATCAAAATGGACCCCATCCAATTCTGAAGAAGCTGTGAAATTCCTTTCGGATGGCCTTGAGTAAGCCTTCGAGTACTACAACCAGCATCATAGAAATGTGTATAGTATAACCGCCAGCGTGAGGCGGGAAAATCAATGGGTTCAGTAGGAACCAGCACTTTACAGAACCACACAAAGTCTTGATGGACAGCGCGTGTAGCGGGTCCAATGCTTAGATAGACCTAGCCTGACTCAAGTGTGGTCGTTGATTTTATAAGGAGACTCAACAGATCCGGAGGATTCAGAGAATGACAAAGCCATGCAGTTTGCCACGTTCAAGCTCAAACCGTTCCTCATGAACCAGCGGTTCACCTCATCAATGTTCCTCTGATGCAGATCAAGACAATCCTTGGACAAACTGAACAGATGTAAAGAGTTTCCAGTCATCTGCTTGAAGTTGAAATGAGTTTTTGAAGCCCAGACCAAGATCATTTAGGATGGTGGAAAGTCGATATCCCGGAATAGATCCCTGTGGAACTGCAAACAGGACTTGAGAACGTCGTGACGCTACACCCCGACGGACTGTCTACGACCCACCAAATACGATCTGAAAAGTTCAATCAATGCTGGAGAGTGATGGATCCCAAGCAATAGAAAAATTAGCCTCTATAGTTTTCAAACACTAAAGTATTCTCAGCGGGTTTGCTTCTCAACGAGGATTTAAAATATCACAACTTCTCAGTATTTGATCAAATCATTCGAGTGAATTATTGACGACACAAAACTATCATGAAATTGTTCCCATTTTGTAAATGGTTGTTTCCATCGAAAACTAGCTGCTTAACTCGCGAAGGTTAGAGTTTTGAGGTTTATGAGAAAGCTGACAAAGCAAAATGCACTAACTGATTTAGAGTCGAGTTAAGAATGATCGAGTTCGGCGCTACGATATTCAGCTCTACTTGTAGCGTTGAAGAAACAGCTTTGAAAAATTTCTGTTCCTTCTGAGTCTTTTTCAGCCGGAAGAATTTCAAATGAAGTGCTGCAAATCACTGGAGCAATGGTTGAATTGTGTCAAGCTTTTGAGAGATATTATTGATTTGATCTGATTGTAAACTCACTCTGTGTCAAGCTTAGATATAAAAATTGAAACGGTCATTTTACAATTTTGATTGCTTTTTTTGAGAAGCAGTTTTTGCAAAGCTTTGTGATAAAGGCAGGAAATTTGATATGGGTGAATATACTCAAAAATCCACTTGTCAGTTTCTTTCTATCACACAATGACACGTTTTCCATTTTTATCATAATCTTATTTCCTAGGTCTTGTTGCAGAGTTTCTTTTACGTTTTCGTTCTGCTTCTATCATGTCGCCGTTCACATAGACATTGCATCCTTTAAGTTTTCTCTTGCTCAATGGCATCTCCATTTTGCCTTCCCAACTGACCATTTTCTAGGAATATAGTGTCGGGTTTGTTTCTTCAGTGATTTTTTTTTATTTTGTACGCTGATTTAACTTGTGCTGTGGAGTTTAGAAGCTGATGCAAAAATAGGATTTTTAGCTCTTCCTTCGCGATTTCCGTTTTTGTAGGTAGTCCTGTGACAACAGGTTTGTTTCTCTTTCTTCTTCTTTCGCTAGATTCTAGCTTACATTCTAGTTGGTGAACCTTTTCTATTGATTCTTTCCTGTCGGCTATTCATCATTCATCCATTTCCTTGTTTGCTTCTCTCAACTCTTCGAGAGCTTTTTCCAACAGAGCGTTCTCCTCCTTAATTTCTACTATTGATTTTCTGGTTTTCTCATCTTTCTTTTCGACGGTTTTTGTCGAAGGTCAAAGGCCACTCAGGCCGCTTTTATCAAAATCAGACGTGTCTCATGTCTAAATTTGAGAAAAGAACCATGAGCATCACTCAAACTAAATTTCATGCTTTTATCGCAAAATGAACAGTAGTGGAATCACGAGCAGTCGACAGTTGTCGATCTCGACAATTTCCCCTTATCTTCTCTACACCCTCCACCCTTTAGAAAAAGGGAAATTGTCGAGATCGACAACTGTCGAGTCCTCGTGGTTCCAGCACTGTTTGGTTTAACTATTTTAATATGAAAATATTGAGGTGATGACACATGTAACAGCAGAAAATATTGATACGAAATTTCTCAAAGAAAGCCTGACAACATTCAGGCTTCTCAATAACGTGACATTGATTCAATTCACTTTTACGTCTTTAAAAAATCTGTTGTGGGGCGACACAAAACTTTCCCGGCGGTATCCAGAGACGTCAGTAATGATTTTGATCGAAGTGTCCCTTCGGGAGGGGGCGATTCGATTTGGAAATTGATGAAAAAATTCTATTTAGTCGAGCGTTTAGCGAGCATCCTGCATCCATTGTTGAGCGGACAGAAAAAATGACAGGTTAGGTCAGTTTTCCAAGGTGATGAAATGATCCAAAAGGTAGAACTAGGTAGCTAACTGTTGTGATATCTCAAAAATGCAATGCTGGTTCCTTATTGAAATTTTTGTTCCTACTTCAGATATGATGATGAAATTACAAAAACTTGATTGAAAACTTTCACTGCATCTTTGTGTCAAATTTCAACTCTATATTTTCAATTTAGAGCTTGGGCAGACAAACCCAGACCCAATGTGCCACCTGAGGGCTTCCGATCAAAATCATCCACCCAAAGTCTAATCAGAACATTCCAGGCTGAACTTAGGCCTCCGTACCTGATTTCGATTTGATCGGATCAATAATTCGGTAATTATCGTGACAGAACCGCTTAATTTGTACGATCGCATGAGTGGTTTTATATTTTCAGGAGGAAAATTTCCGGGAAATTGGAGAGAAATTATTGGAAAATGTTCAAGAACCAGTTATCTATTCTCTAAAAGAAACATTCCAAGAAATCTGTTCACGGAATAAAAAGTTGGAAAATTTGCAGTTTTTCCAGAGAGGAAAACTCGGCAACTGTTGATCCGATTTCGAAACTTTTTCCTTCAAAAATTAGCTCAATCTTTTCTCTAACTTTTATTCACAGCATGTCTGCACCTAAAATTGATATTTCGTGGGGCTTACCGCATGTAGAAGTTTGCATTGCGTTTTTCTCAAATTCACGGAATGTGCAAATTTCATTTTGAAAAAATTACAGTCGGGAAACCGAAACCGTGTCAACTCTGAAAATAGACCTGCACGACGCTCAATACAATCTACTTTCGATATCAGTTGAAATTTCCAAAAAAAAGTCGATCCCCGAGCAGGAATAAATTTTTGAGTGGAGTCCTGCTACAAAAGCGAGTCGTGCTGGTCGAAACACCGGCGAGAGCCCCTCCTGAGTGGCAACGGCCAGGAGAAATTTCGAAAATTCATTACGCTCAACTGGAGAATGGTGGAAAACTGCAACTGCGGCCTCAATTTGACTCTTTTGTTGTGTTGCTTCCTGCCAAATCTGGTTCCAATCCATCGGATAGATTTTGAATAATCAATTGGTAAAGTTTTGAACTTTAACATTTTTTATTATTTGACAGATGACAGATAGGGCAATGTTTCCAACTGTTCTGAATACATTTTTTCAAGGGCTTTCAAATGACATATTGCAAGTTGAGTTCCGTGAGATATAGCTTCTGACATTTGATGATAGTGACAGTTGGGTTTGACAGATGACAGCCAAAAACTAATGGGCTCTTTTCAGGAAACAACCATGTTTGTATACCAAATATCAAGTCGATCCAGTCAACGTTACGGCAGTTATCGTGGAAGATCACAGACAGACACACATACACACACACACACACACACACACACACACACACACACACACACACACACACACACACACACACACACACAGACAGACATCATTCTGAAAATGGTCTTAATCGTCTTGGAGGACCTCAAAACGGATATATCCGGTGAAATCTCGAAACTTTTTTTCTGCACGATTACAATACTTTCCCTCCGTGTTCGTGGTTGGGCCGGGAAAGTAAAATTGATCACAATGATATTACTTCACTTTTAGATGGAATTACTTATCAATCAATCAATCAATCAATCAATTAACTTTATTGCCTTTGAGTTACTTATTGAATTTGATTTCACAACATAATTGACTAAAAGAAATATTGAAGATCAAATTGATAAGCGGGTTGAAAGGGGAAGTGCACTCTACTTATACGCTGGTATATCCTGAAGGTTTTATATACTTTCAATTTCTGTTGCACACGAGCGAAGTTCTTGGTTAAAAATATCGAATTATCGGTAACAAAAATAGCAAAAAACATGAACTAAAATTTCTAAAAGAAAGCAAAAGTTTGGCCTGATTGCCTTGGAAAATGCGCGGCGTCCTGGACTTTCATAACATCATAACCGCGGTGGTGAAGTCGTCCTCCGGATCATATGTTCAGGTAGGTACCTCTGGATCTTCGGAGGGATTATAGAAACTTCCAGGAGTAGTTTTCCATAGAAACTGTTTCACCACACGTCCGAAACGACAATGATTCCACCTGATCCCTTTTTCAGTTTTAACAATTGAACGGCGGCTTTGCAGGTCAGTAAACGGTGAGTCCAAAAAGCAAAAGGCCAAAAAAGAAACCTTGAAAGTGTATATTAGCAAATGAACTTCCTGAAAGCTCGTCCCTCACCTTCCAAGAGCCAAGAGGCCTTTTCTTATTTGAAATTCCGAGATGCTATACGTTCCACTAACGCATTATGTCGCCCCGTTTGCTTTTTGATACTTTTCCGCTTATTACTGCAGCGATTTTGGAAATGCGGCGGCAACAGATAATATTTTGTGGTAGCGCTGAGCGTTTGTACGTGTTGCTTCGATGAAATTCAGAAGTTGTCGGTCTTTTTGTCTGCCAAAAGAACTTATCACCCGGTTACCGGTTTTTTGTGCCTACAAGCAAAGTATAATTCGACCCTCCATTATTATCAATTTAAAGAGCCTGTCACAAGATTTCTATAAAATACCATTTGGATGAGTACGATATGAGAGAGATTTTGAATTTCTCAACATTCCAGAAAATAAAGATGGAATTTTTGCATTACCTCCAGAACAGCAGTATCATTCGCTAGCCAGCCACATTGCAGAGGGGTCCTCTTTTCTATTATTTTATTATGGTGCATCAACTGCATGGTTATTAGCACCCACGGTTGGATTTGTGTTTCAGTATTTTCACTTGACTTTCTGATTTTCAGGTTTGGAGACTTTAGAAACTTTGGAGGGTTTTTGGACGACTCGGCACTCGACTCGGCATAAAACTGGTTCGAGCGCTAGCTGTTTGCGCTTTTTCCCTGAACAAGGTTTTACAGTTCCATTCGCCAATGTCGTCCAACAACACTGGGTGGTAGATGTTTTCCGGTTGTCTTGGAACATTGGATTTTTGTTTCTATTTCCCAGAAAATGCTATGACTTAGTAGAAAAAAGTATGAGTGGAAATGTCGGGGGGTTTGAAAATGCTTGGGAAGTCCGCAGTATTCCTGACTGGTTTTGACGTGGTATTAGGGGATGTTTTGTTTTTAGATCAGGTTAAAAATGCATGATTGAGAGTCCTCAAGGAAATCCATCAGCACACCAAAATTGCCATACTGAGTATTCATCCGAGTAAGGGAAACTTCATCTGAAAACCCTGCCCGTTGTCTTTCCCTCAAAAGTCCCCGACAAAAGGTGTGGAATAGTGACTCGAATCTCATTGCAGTATAGACATCCTGGGGGCTCTTCTTTTGACAAAATGAAGGAATGTGCCATAAGCGTGTGTCCGATCAGTATATGATTCAGTGTTGTTTCTCCTCTTCTGTTAGGGACGGTTTCAATTACGATCCTCAGGATGACTGGCTCGATCTGGATTGTGAATGGTCCATAGCTGGACATGGATTTGATAAATTTTTCACGTATAGCTGTTTTGTAATGATTCTTCAAGTCAAACTTAGTGATTTTGAAATTAGTGTGTTTCGGTAAATTTACCGCCTCACTGGCGCAGCTTGGTCAGCCTTTTCATCGCCCTGGATTCCGACATGTGACGGGCACCAGCTCAGAATCATTTCTTTGTTTTGCTCAATTGCCGTTGAATGAGTATGTTGTATTTGTTACACTAATAGATTTGTGGAGTAAGTATATGATTTGCATGCTTTGGATTGAGCTTGAGGAGTCGGTATACTGATTGAAAACTTGGAATGCGGGGGGCTCGCATGTACTATTTTCGAAGCCCGAAGAATGCCGTAAAGCTCTGCTGAGAAAATGCTGATAGATTTGGACAGACGGTACTTGTAAAAGTCGGCTGCGGTCACAATCGCAACTCCAACGCCGTTGTTGCCTCTAGATGCGTCTGTGTATAGAACTGAGAAACTCTGATTCAAAGCTATAATTTCTTTGTGTTAGCAGTGGAGTGTTTGGGGTAGCTGGATAGGCTAGTGTGGTAAGTTGGGGAAGTAAGAGAGGGTCCATGGGGCACCCTTATTTGATTGTGGTGAGCAAACCTCTGTACGGGTCAAGCTTAGAGAGTTTAGAATGGATTTGAGCTTGTAGTGACACAGGAAAGTGAGTCTTGGTTTCAACTGGAAAATGTGGTGGTATTTTGTAGAGAAGACTGAGTGGTCTCTGCATTATTTTTTGAGACTGCTACTCTGAGATTCTCTTCGGATATCAAGAGGGGGCTCATTTGCAAGCTGGAGCAAACATTCTATTGGGCTGGTCCTAAAGGCACCGGTGGCTATTCTGATTGCAGCATTAGCTATGCAGTTTGATTTACTCAAGGTTGATTCCGACGCAGATGAGTATACAATTGACCCATAATCAAGTTTCGGCCTGATTAGGGCTCTGTAAACAGTCAGAAGAAGAGAGGGGTCCTTATTTTCCTACATTTCGTGGCGCACGAATAGGTAAGCCCACTCAGCGAGTCCAAAGTGTATGTTTCCGTCTCTCTCATACTCTACTACTTCATGTATAAGTCTGTCTCACAGAGTGATGCCGTCCTTGAAGTGTAAAAATCTTCGTCAAAATGTTGATTGGACAATTCAAAGTAGCGCTGGGCACTTTGCGGTGGTCGAAGACCACAATAAACACTCTGGTTTTTCTCCACACGACTTAGGTACATTGCATCTGAAAACTCCATTTCATATCTTAGAACTATTTTACATACAAACTTTCATTTTCCAGATTAGTTTCTAGATGGCGCCGGGATTATATTTCAATGTAGTCAAGTATTTTTGTACCCTTATAAAGTGTTATATCGAGCCAATAATTTGATTTGAAAATTCTTGGATGATTTATTTATTCCGATAACAATTATGGAATATAAAAGTCGTAGGGGCTCAAGAGACATCAGCGTATCGATGATTGCTAGATATCTATCCATGCACCATTAGAGAAACAGGGTAACAACAGGGAAGCAACAGCTTTTTGAAACTTTTTGGGTAAATAAAATAGTTCAAGAGCTGTGAGAATCACATGAGCATGATGATAATGCTTTATAGTTGTGTACAAACGGAATCCTTTGAACTTGCTGGGAAACAAGTTTCACCGCTTCCTATGATATTCCGTTTGTAATCGTGGAAGTTCACCACCTCTACTGCCACCACCACCACCATCACCACCGCCATCCCCCTCCCCCCTTCGAAAGAGCAAACAATCTCAGGGCATCACCTGATGCAGACTTATAAGGAATAATGAACACGTGCGCCGCACAATAATTAATACATATAGGTACGGATACGGCGTGGGAGGGAATAACTTTACCGCTACAAGCCCGCTCTGCATTACCGACCCTTGTTTATGGCCCCGGAACTCGCTCTCTCTCCGAGTGCCTTTACGAATAAACGCGTGACTGCAAATTATCATCTTGTGTCGTTCGCTAAGTACACACACGAAATTTACAACAAATGGAACCGTATTGCGCCGGCAGGTTAATAAATAAAGGCACAACTGCGTGAAAAATTAATGACTACGCGAGTCTGAGACGTATACTGAGCAAGCACCGAGGTGCAGCAGGGATTTCGCAGACAACAATATAAATGGCGGATAACGCTGTCGTATTGCTTCCATTTGTATTGCCACACGGCTTTGGCGAGGGAAAAGTTTTTCAAATTGAGGGGTTCCATCGTGATCACCCCGCGTCCAAACACGATTTGCAACTTTGCGGGTGGTCGCCGGACTTTGTTAGAAAAAGGGTTCAATCAGGACTCTCCAACTAACGTCTTGATTTAATTATTGGCTCCGAGAGAGTTTGTGCCAACTCTTGGGGATTGTACGTTTTGGCATGTGGCGTATGTGTGCAGGATCGGAAGCATCAGCCCGTGTCAGGTCACGCGATACGTCAGAGGTACACATTTATACAAGATTTCAAAGGAATAGTTCGTATTAGCACACCCTGTATCATCAAGTGTGATTTTGGCTGTCTCGGGTGGTTGTGTACGGTTCTGTGTTGGTGCTACACCATCAGAAAGGCCCGGGACTTGAAGTGGAGGCGTTTTATGTAGCAGTAAATCCAGTAAACTGCTGGTCTGCGCACAGTTTGTTTACACGAATGCTGAAGCACTGAACCATATGTAACATAGTGTGGCTAGTTCCCACTTACAGCTACAATGGCTTGTCCAAAATATAAGACACTTAAACGAAATTTATCGCGGCCACTCCTTTGTATTACTAAACTTAAATGCACTTTATACTATTTTATAGCAAATTTAGCAGCGGAGCAGTAAATAACTTTGTTTTTATGATCTCAGGGTAAACATATTTTTCAGACAGGAAACTTCTTTGTGATCGCTTTTCTTTTCCACTTGCCACACCACCACCACCACCGCCGCCACCACCGTCACGCCGCGACCTATGGCAGGAGGATTTTCTCATTCGCGGCATGCAAGCACAGACCGACGCCCGAAATTGCGCTCGTAAGCGTGGGAGAAATAAAGAACAGTGGCGAAGTTTGAGGTGATTGAAGCTCGAAGAAACTTAAACTAATATCCGATTTGCACTTGAGCGACCTTTTAGGTTACAGTTTAACCCCAGCGAGGGTGACTATAAGTAGGTACCATACTACTCTTCGAGCTACTCTTATGGAAAGTTGGAAACATAAAAAAATAATTGTATTGGAATTGGAGATAGATACCGTATAGGTTCACGAAATTGATCTTGTAGGAGGAGTCGTAGGCCCAAAATCTTGAGGTGCTTTTACTTTTTTCACCATCACCGCTGCTCCCATAACAGAGAGTTATTAAGACTATACCGTATACGTAGATACATCCTCAAATGAGTATAATTTTTATTTTCCCGGCCTCCACACCAACATGGAAGGGAAAGTATTGTAATCGTGCAAAATGAAGTTTTAAGATTTCGACGGATATATCCATTTTGAGGTCCCCCAAAACGATTAAGACCATTTTCAGAGTGATGTCTGTCTGTCTGTCTGTTCGTTTGTCCTGTCTGTCTGTTTATGTGTTTGTAATCTTCCACGATAGCTGCCGAATCGTTGATATGATCGACTTGAAATTAGGTACGCAGAAATGGTTTTCCAATCGAATGAACGGATTAGTTTTTGGGCTGTCATGTGTGAAACAGAAGTGCCACTATAAACAAATGACAGAAGTTACATCTTACGGAACTTGACTTGCAAAATGTCATTTGAAAGCCCTTGAAAAACTGTATGCAGAACAGTTGAAAAATTTTTCTCTACCTGTTATTTGTCATATAATAAAAAATGACAATGTCTGAAAATTTGCCATCCAAATATGCAAAATCTATACGCTGGATTTGAAGTAAATTCGGCAGGAAGCAACATCACCAAAGAATCAAATTAATGCTGGAGTTGGAGATCCTTACCATTCACCAGACGGGCGTTATGAATTTTCAAAGTTTGGCCTGGCCGGGCTGCATATTCATAGACAGCAGACGGATTATTAGCCGTTTGGCCCATTTCGTGCTGGAAAGCTCGTATTGTGCCATGGTTATGACCATGAAGGTTACTTCTAAGCTCCATGGATACGACAACGACCAGGTAACCAACAAACGTCAGGAAAAATAATGATTTTGGCATGATTTTGACATAGGGTTACTGTCGTTCCAAGATTCTTCGACAGAATGCCTTACATCAGGCGCGTTCGGATATCATCTTGGAGCGATCAGACAGAGCAGACAAATATTTGATCGCGTGATGCCAGAGCGATCCGAGTAACTTTTAATAAACGACGGTCGAGATTACTCCGTATGTAAAAGTGGCAGCTGATACCTGTCAGCTCCGTTGTGCTGGCTCTAACTTTGGCTCTAACATAATGTTGTTTGGGGCGTATTTATTCTGTAAGAGACAATGGTGGGTTCTCGAGGTAATGGGCTGGAAATGGTGTGTACACCCATCACTTTTGTCGTCTGTCGTCCCTTTTTTGCTGTTGTTGTGCTGCATCTTTGCTGCATGTGTTCATATCACATTCGATATTCGCCATAAGTGGCCCATACACATGCATGCAAGTGCTCTAAGACTTGACTGCACAGGCCTAGGCTCGCGTGCAAGCATCAGTGTGTATGTGTCAAAACTGAGTGGGGACTTACCTGAACGTTCTTGCTGGTTCTTGCTCGCGTGCTTGCATGCGTAGTGTATGGGCCACTTTAGACATTCATTTACCCTGTTGTGCCAAAGCTGGTTCCTCGGTTTTTTGTTTATTTAGTAAATAAACGATTTCGAAAATGTTCGGAGACGCAAGCACATACATGCGTGACAAGTGAAAGTGGGAAAGTGAGAAAGTGGGTAGTGTGATA
The DNA here is from genome assembly GCA_949128115.1 of Anaspis maculata. Lineage (NCBI taxonomy): Eukaryota > Metazoa > Arthropoda > Insecta > Coleoptera > Scraptiidae > Anaspis > Anaspis maculata. The sequence goes on along the minus strand of OX421965.1, from coordinate 67,560,935 downwards.
ACTCTTGACACATTTGGAGCTCCCAATAATGATTTGTAATGAAACAATAAATTCAATAGACTATTACGTTTATTGTAGAATGAAGTACAGGAAAATGCTGGTGAGGTAAAAAAATGTGAGTGCTCTCAATATTGGTGTTATGAAAACACAGGAGGCCAGGTCTTAAGGTATGGGGGCTGTTTGAGTCAAGCAAAATGGAATCTGGGATTAGAACGCAACAAGCGAGATCCCCAGTAGGTATGTGGAGGTTGCCTAATGGTCAGTTTATGATGAGCGATACCCGGCGGAGCGGAGCTGAGCTGAGCGATTTTTTTGTGTCTGGACCAATCCTGTCCATTCATGATGTCACTTCCCCGCATCGTAATTGGCCTAGGCAAAAAAATCGCTCCGCTCCGCTCAGCTCAGCTCAAATCGCGGCAAAAAATCGCTCATCATAAACTAAGCTTAAGGCGAACAAAACTGGGACCTGAGCTTGGGGGGTAAGACCAGGGAGCGGAATGTACAGAGCAAATAGTGAAACATGGCAAGACTCCTAACAACATAATAAGGCACAATGGAGGCAAAATGACTCTAGATAAGACAAGAAGGCAAAATGGGGCCTACTAAAGCACTGAAAATCATAAAAAAGCATAGGCAAGCTTATCAGAGCTCCAAACGACAGATGAGGACAAGAAGTCCGATGGGGCTCCAAATATCACATGGAGTCACAAGGTTGCTTACTAGAGATTTGGAAGCGTCAAGAAAATGCAAGGGGGCTCAACCGGACTTCAAAAGACATTTGCGAGACAATGAGGCTCAGCAGTTCAGCATAGCTTGTATAATAACGGAATCAGGCATGGGGCACCAATGAGGTTCTAGATAACACAATAGTCCCTACTGGAAATCCGCAAGCCATTAGAAAGCATAGAAGAGCTCTTCAGAGTTCCAAACGCCAGGGAAGGACACAAGGGTCCCAATAGTACCCCGAATGAATAAGGCACAAGGTTGAGAATGCTCATTAAATCGCCCAACGGGGTTGCTTACTGGAGATTTGGAAGCTCCGGGAAAAATGCAAGGGGGCTCAACCGAAGATAAAGGGGTTCAGCAGGGCTTCCGAATAGACAACCGAATAAGGCACAAGAGGGCCAATGAGACTCAAAATAACACAAGAAGGCAAAATTGGACCTACTGGAATTTTAAAAGCCATAACAGAGCATGGGAGCTCATCAGAGCTCTGATAAAAGACAGATGATGACACAAGGAAGCCCTACAGGGCTCGAAATAACACGTTAAGGCACAAGGATGCTCAATAAGTTACCCACGGGGTTGCTTACTAAAACTCGGGAAGCCACAGAAAATTTCAAGAGGCTCAGTATGGCTTCAAAAAACATTTACGAGACAATGGGGTCCAGCAAGGCTTTGACAACGCAATAAGACACAAAGGAGCACAGTGGGTTTCACAAAAAAGTGAAATATGGGGCCTACTGAAATCCTGTGAGCGTAAAAAATTATAAGGGAGCTATTAGAGCTGCAGTCGACAGACGAAGACAGAAAGGGGGCCCTATGGGGCTCGGACTAACACGTGATGGCAAATGATTGCTCACTCAAGCTCTGAGAGCCCCAAAAACAATGCAAAGGAGTTCAGCAGGGCTTCAAAAGACATTCACGAAGCAAGGGGGCCGTTAGAGCTTCCTTTTTACAACGCAATAAGGCACAAGGAGGGCACTGATGCTCTGAATAACACAAGATCATGGCAAAATAAGGCCTTCTTCAATCCTAAAAACCATGAAAAACACAAGGGAGCTTATTAGAGTTTCTAACGACAGATGAGAGCATAAGGGAGCCTACTAGTGCTCCGAATGACAGATGAAAGCACCACAAGGTTGCCTACTACAGTTCTCAAAGCCACGAAAAAATGGAAGGGGGCTTTTAAGGGCATCAAAAAACAATAACAAAACAAAAAGGCCTAGTATGGCTTCTAACAACGCAATAAGGCACCAATGGGAAGGGGGCCAATGGAGCTCTTGATAACATATATATATATAATCAAAAAACCTTACAATAATACCCGTAGGTGTAAAGGTTACAAAAAATTGCAAAAAATAAAATACAAAAACTAAATAACTCAAGTAGCTCATTCCTTATTATGTACAAATTCGGCCCATTCTTCTTTGTTCCTCGCCAGTTTTTTCCCTTCATTCCATGTTTTTCCCCGTTCTCTCAAGTTTTCGACCATCACTTCATCCCAAGTTTTTTTCGGCCTTCCTCTTGTCCTTCGTTGTTGCATTTTTGCCTGCCATATCCTTTTCGTCGGTCTTGCATCATCCATCCTCATTACATGTCCAAACCATTTCAGCTGTTGACGTTCTATATCTTTTATTATAGGTTCTACTTCTAATTCTTCTCTTACTATGTCATTTCTGATTTTATCTCTTCTTGTTATTCCCTTGACGCTGCGCAGATATCTCATTTCCATGGCCTGTATTTTACTTTTCATTTGTTTTGTCAGGACCCAGCTTTCGCTTCCGTACGTCAAGATAGGTTTAAAAACAGTCTTGTATACAGTAAGTTTTGTTTTCCTTGAAATTTCCTTGTTTCTGATAAATGTATTACACATCGAACAGTATACTTTGGCTGCATTCTCCAGTCTGTCATTCAATTCTGCATCGTTTTTTCCGTTCCTGTGTATTTTTACTCCCAAGTATTTAAATGTTTCTACTTGTTCCATTTCTCTGTCGTTTACTTTTATTGTTATGTTCTGTTCTTCCCTACCTATCACCATTACTTTGCTTTTGTCTACATTCATTTTAAGGTTTCTAGCCGATAAAGCAGTGTTCCATATTTCTATGTTGTGTTGTAAATCTTGCTTATTTTTCGCGTAGATAACCAAGTCATCGGCGAATGCACATTCTGTTATTTCCACGATTTCCATGTTTCTGTAACCCACATTCAGTCTCTTCACTTTTTGTCTCGTTTCTTTTATAACTTCATCCATCACTACATTAAAAAGCGTTGGGCTTAGTACTCCGCCTTGTTTAAGTCCTTCTTTTGTTATGAACTCTTCCGATTGCATGTTTCCTGTTCTAATGTAATTTCTTGTGTTTTCGTAGCAACTCTTTATATTTTGTCGCAATCTTCTGCTCACTCCTCTTCTCTCTAGGCTTCTCCACACTATCTTTCTTGGCACACTGTCGAACGCTTTTGCTAGATCAATAAAGGCTACGTATATGTTTTCATTTATATTCTTCTCTATTAATTGTTTTATTGTGAAAATATGGTCTTGTACTCCCCTTCCTTTCCTGAATCCGCTTTGTGACTCCTCCAGTTGTAGGTCGATTATTTTTTTTAGTCTTTTTTCCAGTATCCGTTCGTATATCTTTGCGATTGTGCATAGCAGCGTTATTCCTCGGTAATTTGTACAGTCCCTTCTGTCTCCTTTTTTGTATATCGGTAGCACTATTCCCAATTCCCAGTCTTTCGGTATCTTTCTTTCTTGCCAAATTTTATTGAAAAGTATGGTTAGTATTTCTATGCCTTTGTTTCCCAAAATCTTCACCATTTCTGGTGTTATTCCATCATGTCCGGCTGATTTTCCTCTTTTTAAAGCTTTTACTGCCTCTATTACCTCTTCAATTTTTATTTCCTGTTCTTCGGGTTCTTCTTTGTCACTTTCCAAGTAGGTTTCACCGTCTTCTTCCCATTCTCCATCTATTTGCTCCGCATTTAGCATCTCTTCGAAATATTCTTGCCACCTCTTCATGATGTCATCTTCATCTTCCAATATTTTTCCGTTTTTATCTTTTATGTGTCTAGTCTTTTGTTGTTTTCCTTTCCGTAAATTTTTGAGTACTTTATAGAACAGCTTCTGGTTTCCATGACTGTCTTGCTCCATCTTTTCTCCGAATTCCTCCCATGATCTTTGTTTTGCCTGCTGCACTCTTTCTTTCACTCTCATTCTTTGTTCCTTGTAATTGTTGTAATTTCCTTCAGTTCTGTTCGTCAGATATAGTCTCCATTTTTGTTTTTTGTCTCTTACTTCTGTCTTGATCTCTTCATTCCACCATCTGGTTCGTTTTAGGTATCCGCTGATTTTTGTGGTTCCGCAAGTTTCTTGTGCAATTCTTAGTAATATTTCCTTTATATTCTTCCATAGCTCTTCCAGAGTATAAACGTGGGTTTTTTCTTTAATCTTGTCCATTTCTATCTCTACTCTTTCTTCGTATATTCTTGCTGTTTCAATTTCTCTTAGTTTATATGTTCTAATTACTTCTTTGTTTTCGTTTTTCTTTCTTCCTTGGTCTATTTTGATGTTGTTTTTGTTTTTTTCTATTTTTATCTCAATCTTGGATACCACCAAAAAATGGTCTGAGTATATTTCTGGGCCTCTCTTCACTCTTGTATCTTTTACTTCTTTTCTGTGTCTTCGGTTAATTATCACGTAGTCTATTATCGATTTTTCGTCTCTACTCTTCACTTCTCTGGTGTACTTATGTATGTCTTTATGAGTGTAGAACGTATTCGTAATGATCAGATTGTTCAGGATGCAAAAATCAATTAATCTTTTTCCGTTATTATTTCTAACTGCTTCTCCATGCATTCCCATTGCTCTTCCGGTCTCGTCATCCCTCCTGCCCACCCTTCCGTTTAGATCTCCCAGTAAGATTAGTCTTCCCCTGGCTTCTTCTATTGATTCCGCTAATTTTTCCCAAAAGTCGTCCTTATTTTTGTTGTCTCATCTTCGTTTGGCCCATATGCCACAATTACCGTTGTGACTGTCTGTGAGTCTAGTTCTATTTCTACTTTTAGGATTCTTTCCGAGATACCCGTCCATTTCCTTAGGTGTTTTACATTCTCGCGTGCAATAAGACAGCCTACACCTTCCTTAGCTCTGCTCTTTTGGTCTACTCCGCTATGTATTAGGATGTGCCCTCCTTGCAATTCAGTTTCTCCTTTTTCTTTCTTTTTCGTTTCAGTTATACCAAGAATGTCTAAGTGTGCCTTTTCGAACTCTTCCAATAATTCATTCTCTTTTCCCGATATACTTCTAACATTCCATGTGCCAATCTTAAAAATACGTTTCTTTGTTTCGGTTTCCTCTCCAGTCGTGAGCTTATTTCTCTCTTGCTTTATTTCTCCAGTTTGCATTGATTTTTCAGTTATTATGCTTCTTATGTTTGCATTTGTAAGTTCTTGGTTCAATTCATTTCCCTTTCCATTAATTCCTTTCACATTCCATTTTGCTAATTTCCATTGTTCCTTGTTACCTTTTTCACGTGATCCTTTTCCTTGCTTAATTGTTTTCGTATGTTTGTCGTTATTGCTTATATGTTTTGTTATTCGTTTTTTGCTTCTACCTTCTCTATCTCATGTTTTTTATTATTCCAAATCCATTTAGACCCATCAATTATCAATTTTTGATATCCTATCTTGACGGTATGTCCCATGTACTTTTCTTCTTGTGCTTTTCGCTCAAGTGCCTTTTGTATCTCCATTTCTTGTTTTGTCAGATCGTTATTTATATATACTCTCATATCTTTCAAATTACGTAATTTCGCTTTTTCTTTCATAATCTCTATCTTCTTTTCAAAGCTGTCTACCTCGCTAATACATATTTGGTCATTTATTTTATAAGCTTTTTTTATTTTCACTTCTTCCACTACATTTCTTTTTAGGAATTCCTCTACTTCACTCCTGATTTGTTCATTGGTTGTGCCTTTGATCTTTAATCCGTTTATACATATATTGTTCTTCTTCTTATCTCTTTCCATTCGTTCCAGCTTAGACTCTACTACTACTAGTTTCTGCATTGTCTGGTCAATCATCTCGACTTTTATCTTTAGTTCTTTATTTTGCTGTCGCAGTTCCATTATTTCTTCTCTAAATGTTTGATTCTCCTTCCTTATTTCCCTGATCTGTCCCATCATCTCTTTCATCATTTCCTTCATTTCTTCCATTTCCTGTTCTTCCTTATTATGTTTTGCTTGTTTGAGCGGTGTTTTTATTCCGCTTTTCTTATATTTCTTATACTTAGCCTCTTCAATATCGTCTTCTCTCTTTCTTTTACTTTCATCCGTTGAGTATCCTTCGCTTTCTTCAGTTTTCATTTGCTATAGGTCTATTTTTCCTTTTAATAAGTTCAATTTGTTGTACCTGAATTCTAATTTAATTTTTTGCGTGCAGCATCGATTTGAGCGCAAAGAAAAACCGCCCGGGTCGTCCCCTCGAAAGCGATAACCTTATCTCATCTGGCTGCTTCACCTGTTGTTCGTTGTATCCAATGTCTAAAAAGATATAATTAGTACAAAATACTTGATAACATAAGAGGGCAAAATGGGGGCTAGTGGAAGTCTGAAACCCATTAAACATAAGGGAGCTCAATAAATCTCCAAACAACGGATAAGGTCACAAGGGGGCCGATAGGGCTTCGAATAGCATATGAAGGCACAGAGTTGCTTATTAAATCGTCGAAAACCATAAGAAAATGCAAGGGAACTCAATAGAGCTTTAAGCAATATTGAAGGAGAAAAGAATTTCAATAAGGCTACTAGCAACTCAATAAGGTACAAGAGTGTATAATGGGCTTTGAATACCATAAGAAGGCTAGAGGAGGCTCACTGAATTCTAAAAGCCTGAGAACAGTCTTTTTGAAGCTCGAAACTACAAATTTAGACAAAAGAGGACCTAACGGGAGTTCAGCAGAGCTAGAGATGACAGTGAAGAAAGAAAAGGATCCAATAGGGCTTCAAACACCACAAAAACGCAAAATGAGAATCACTGGGACTCGACAAAGGGGTTCAGCAGGGTTTCAATTGACATTTACTAAACAAAAGAGCCGAGGGGTAAACCAACTTGGAAATGTGGTGTACACTTCCATGGAAATCATTGGAAATCATGTGGGAATCATTAGAAATCATATGGAAATCAATTGGAATTCATTTGGAAATCATTTGAAAATTATTTGGAAATCATAGAAAATCATTGGGAATCATTGGAAATCATTGGAAATCTCTGGAAATCTTTGGAAATCATTTGATTAATCATTGGAAATCGGTGTACAAAAATTCTGTCAGTGATTTACCCCTCAGAAAGAGCCTAGTAGAGCTTCCAACAGCACGAAAAAATTCAAATGAGGCTTACTTAAGTTCTAAAAGCGAGGAAAAAAAACAAGGAAGCACAATGGGGCTATTAAAGTTCAGGCAAAAGGCAAAAAAAAAATTGTCCGCGCGACGAATTGTCCATGCGTCAAAACTTTTGGGTCACGCTCATATGCGGGCTGGTTTATGCAGAGGACGTGATAGACACTGTCGACGATGGTCAGCATGGAACAGAGTCTATCACTACACTGCACGGTGATCACAGGTGAGTAGGTGATACCTACTGATGTCTCAGCCAGAGCCTATAACCAAAGAGACGAATGAGTATTAACTTTGAAATAGGATTTAGTCGAGGTACCACTAGCAAGTTTGAAAGAGTAGAACAGATGAGCAAATTGACTGACTCATCAAGGATTAGATTCGCCAAAAATTGGTTCTCGCCTGAAGAATCTACAACAAAGAATTCATGGCTACGTTAATCTCATTAATCTTACAAGAAGTGATTGTAAGGACCTCTTTAAATGATTGGGAGGTAGCTAGTAGTTGACGATGAATATGGCCGTCAACAATTCAAACAGCACCTGAGACTGCCCAATCTGTCAAAGGTTCAGGCGACATCTTTGCAATAGGAACTATGATGAAGACTTAGAAGGTACAAAATATAGGTACTGAAGAAGCCTCACCGGATTCATCTACAGAAGCATTTCTGAATGAAGCGAAATCTCGCGTCAAATTTTTTTTGTTGACTTTTGTTTTCCCGACGTTTCTAACTTACCTGGTACAATTTTTTGCACACTGCGATAATTAGTATGATCGGTCCTTTCGCGATCGCACAAAGCGTGCCGAATGGCTAACCCGTCTGCTATATAAAAATATGCGGCCGGGCTTGCCTGTACGCTTGGCTTTTGGCCCATTCATTTTCCTTAGCAACCAAATCAGTGAGTATTTGTAACATTGACGAATCTATGTCAAAGTGACAAAATGGTGATAGATGGAGGCAGATCTGGGTGTGTCGTCTTGTATCGTTCAAGACATTCAAGTATCGTTTTGGGGCTACGTAAACTCCCTTGTGTTTTCTGTAGCTTTAGCAGCTCCAGTATGTCCATCCCGTTGACATATACGTTCAAGCTCTAATGTGTGCAGTTCCCTTGTGTGATTCGTTACCAGGATCCCATGGTGTCTTCCTGCCGTTCAAAGCCCTGATGAGCCCCCCCCCCCCTTGTGACTATCAAACTTTGTCTTTTCAGGCCAAAGCGACGCCCTTGTGTCTTGAGTTGGTTGGAGCCTTATCGGCTCCCTGGTGTCTACGGGTGTCTCTTGGAGCCCCACTAAGTCACCCTCGTTTGGAGTCCTGAAGTGCAAATAATGAGAGCTCTGCCCCAGGCATTACACTCGGGAACCGATTTTTACCAATTATTTTTCAAACAATAGGTACCTGATTGGTTTTTGAATGTTTTCCAACAATTTTTCGTCCAATTCCCCGATTCTTTTTTTTTGCTGGAAAACGCCCTTTTTTCTATGAAAGTAAATGTTCTGACGGTGGAGGTTCTACAGCGCCAGCGTCTTGTAACTCCTTGAACCGCAGTGCTTTATTGTGATGTGCAAGTTAGTTTTTATGGATGATTGCTCGACTTGGTCCATTTTTTCTTTAATTTCACAACGAAGTGATATGTGATCGTGCGGATTGAGCTGTACTGCCGGAATGACCTGATTAGACTCTCCAAATAATAATTCGTATCGGAAGCCCTTAGATGACACATTAGCTCTGGGCATCACTGCCTATGTTGTAACATATTAAAGATACAGACTTGAGAATTGACAAACAGAAGCAGTAAGGGTCCTCAATTGAGTTCGTGTAATTTGATCACAATCTCTAAAGATTCTGAAGTAGAAACAAAAATTTTGATAAGAAACTGGTATTGCATTCTTGAGATTTATCAACAATCAGCTTCCTAGCTCTACCTTTTGAATTTTCTCACCACCTTGGAAACCTAAGAACCTGTCTCTTGTTCTATCGGCTCAACAATGGATGCAGGATGCTCGCTAAACGCTCAACTCACTAGAATTTTTCCATCAATTTCCCAATTAAATCTCACCTGTTCGAAAGGACGCATAAATCAAATTCATTACTGATGTGTCTGGATACCGCCGGGAAAGTTTTGTGTCGCCTCACAACAGATTTCTTGTCTTAACAACGTCGACATTTGGGACTGCAACATGGCGCAGATAAATCAGAGAAGCTTTCGTGATTTATCCCAAAAGGCAAAGTAACTTTTAGCTTTTGCTCCCATATTACCTCCCCCAATTCAAAGTTCATTGGCTGCAACAGAGATTAAAGGGTTGTGCGGCCACGACCTACCTCACGGCCCTCAATATGGCAGAATCCGCACTCGTCAACGGTCATTTCGAATGCCAGACGAAGCTTTTAATGCGATAGTCAATCAAAGTTCGAGTGGTTTTTTACTCATTACGGTGGTCTTCAGTCTCGCATGAAAGGCGGGTGTTGAAGGGGCCGTCAGCCATTGAGAGGCTCCGGGGTGGCTCTGGAGCGTTCGCAAATCCACTGTGCACACAATGAAAAAGCAGGATCCAACAAGCAATGTGACAATGGACGGTTATGTACAGCACCGTCTAACGAGAATGGTGTTTTTCAGGATCCATTCTATACAAATCAATTTTTGATGCCCATGAGTTTCTTTCCTGAACTCTGAAGTCGTAAGCTTTCGTAAGCAAGAAATGAAGTAATCTTTTTTAGGTAGCTATAGGTATATGGCACATACTCGTAACTAAGTTTATTTTTTGTCGGAATCACCTAGACGTTAGCTTTTAATTCGTGTAAGTGGTTCCCACACAGTGTCATCACCCCATAACAGCTGCCATCATCGGCGTAATTCCAGGCATCTTAATTGCTTTGTTTTATCAAAACGCATCAGCGACGGGCCCTCATCCTCTACCCTTGATAGTTAAGGGTGGATTATCTTATCCGCGCGCCAGACCTTCGGCGATGTTATCGATTGTTTCGTCCGTCAAAGAGCCCAAAAGCGAAAATCCTTTTGTCCGGTGACCCCTCTTTCGTGCGTGTGAGGTCCCAATAATGGGGCCCCGGTGTCGTTCGGAATCGCCGTCGATATATTTCATTCGAACCTCTCTTATTTTCTGGGTGTCAATTCTGACTAATGGTCGGGGCTGCTGCTGTCTCTCCTCCGGGGCTCTGGGCACGCTGCAGTCGCGTCGTTATTAAGTGAGACTAAAATCTATTAGACACAACTGTCACTGCAGCTAAGCTGCTGTTCGTTTTTGAGAAAGGTCCTCTGTTTACTCATCATCGTCCAGATTTTGATGATGATATGGCTGTTGTTGCGATTCGAAAATCCGGATTCAAATACAGTCTGTGTTATGCGGCCTAATAAATTAATACTGAAAAATTGTGGTGGTACATAGGGGCTCCGGGAGGACGTCCCACACTCTCACACTTTTAACACCAAACAGTTCTTGGGAGAGGTGAGTTATGGTCCTGGCGAAAATGTTTATATACGGTCGTCGCCATCTAATGAGTTACGAGTTTTTATGCCCTGCCGAGGCTACCTAAGTAGCCACGTGTGACCGGAGTCAGCAGTAAAACGTAAAGTGCGAATGTCAAAGGTGCACATAAAAAGACCAGTAAAAAGCCGAGAATAGGTGCGCTTTAAGGGGTCGAGAATGAATATTATACGGGGTGTTACTTCTAGTTTGGTCCAAGGTCAATTTATTTGGCAAACAAAGGTTCAACCTACATATTTAATTTCATCTGAAATCGGCACTTGGCATTTCCGCATTGATGAAGAACTAAGAATTGACAGTGAGGTGAGCCGTTGCCTTGAGATTTCTATCCAGAACTCAAGAGTTATTCTAAACTCTTATATCCACTAAAGACACGGTTGCAAATACGAGGATGCAGCCATCAACCAAGTAATTGATGAACCATTTTTTTCTTTACAACGTGAAAGTGAAAGTTTTAAACGTCTCTTTTCATTTTAATTCACTCATTTTCCTTACGGTTCATGAACAGGTGCTACCTGGTACTACCTAGTTTGTTTTTCTGTTATCTGCATGCATGACCACTGTTGTCAGATCTCTCGACACTCTGGAAGATTTCGCTTTACTCTCAAGAATTGGATCTCTAGAATAAGTTTCACATTATCCTGGCATCTTTTAAATACACTTCACTTTCCTGATCCATCAAATTATTTTTTTGAATCCTTAAACACTGACAATGTGCATGTCACCCCCAATAGAGATATTATCGTTAAAACAACGTTGTGGACAGGTAATCCAGAAATTATACAAAGAATAGCGAACAAAAATGAAAGCCAGCCGGATTTTTGTATATAGGCTCAGTTAAGCATGTAGTTCAACATACTGAAAGTCCTCAAGAATCCGGTGTAAGCTTCGGCCGTTGTGGCTTCGAGAAGAACTTGAGGATCAGTTTTTTGCGTATATCTCGTGAACAATGGCACTTGAGAAGAAAGTGCCCGGGAAGAAATTGTTGGAAATTTTATTGTCTATAAAGAAGAAAGTGCCCGGGAAGAAATTGAGAGAAATTTTATTGTCTATAAGAAACGTCCTTACACATTCCATCGTCAGACCACTCCTTCTTTGTCAGAACACAAGAAAATTAAAATAGTCCAGATACTCGATGCTGAAGACTGTATGGACCTTGGGTTTTATTATGGCGGGGTGCCACTTGGTAGAGGTGTTGTTCGCTCCATTTTCTTTTGATTTAAACTTAATGCCATCAATATCAACTTTGCCGGCGACATATACAGGGTGAAATGAAAATAAAAAGTTGAACAAATGTACCTCAAGAAACAAAATAGTTGGAGACATGTAAATTGCCAAAAAAAAAACTAATTTCATGATCATGAAGTCGTCGTAAATTTGGATCAAATATGTTGAGCCGTTACTGAAATATCTTCAGAAGACTGAAGTCGTTACGAAAAAAAATAGTCTTCCGTATATCAGTAATTCTTCAGATATCGAATCTAAACTTGGTGTTTTGAATCGAGACAATGATAAATCACATTTAAAATGAAATAACAGTGGAAAACACTCTCTAGGCCCAAGGCTGGCTCTAGGCCAACTACTTTCAGAAAAAACACAGTCAACTTTTTTTCTGATAAGTAGACGAATTTTTTTTTTCTGGTAACTACTTCAGTCCTTTGAAGATATTTCAAGAACGGCTCAAGATATTTAATTCAAGTTCAAGACGACTTTATGATCATGAAATCAGAATTATTCATGGCTATTTACATGTCTTCATCTATTATGGTTCTTGAGATACAAATGCTCAACTTTTTATTTTTATTTCACCCTGTATATACCGCCGGCATAGTTTCTATTGATGGCTTCAGTAGAGAGAGAAGAGGGCGACTGAATCAAGTTTCATTACATGTAATTACAGAGGAGGTAATTACAGAGGAGGTAATTACGACGTCGGTAATTAGACCGGTCCTACCGCTCTACAGTACACTCTTTAGGGTACGACGCCGGGTGCTATAGAGACGTGATATGGGTCAGGATCCTGAAACCGAGCTCATTAATTATTGAGGTAATTACTAGAGAGGTAATAACACCGCGAGAGTATGTGCATACCAGCTTTACCTGTGCGAGCTTGAACCCGCGGTTTACCTCGACCGTCGCTTTAGTCCTCCTCCTCCTCTTCATGCCTACCGCTGCAGGTGCAAAGCAGAACAGTGGCAGGTGCATGTGCCATCGTGTCTTCTCAGTCGAACCTCCTCCGACACCGTTTGCGCTATATTGGTAAGAGCGAGATGAAGCGCGGCCATCCTCTTAACACAGCTCGACCAAGCGCACAGCGGTAGGTCTTCTCTTCTCGCGCTCGGTATTACCTGCTCCGCATGACCCAAAACCGCCGGATCGTGTTTTATGGCTGCTTCCAATCGAACATGCGAAGGAGTCGGAAAGGTAGGTCCTTCGCAAGGTCCTGATGGTCGGAGGTCCTTGCACATATTGGGGGCATGAGCGCTGCATCTGAGAGAGAGAGAGAGAGAGAGAGAGAGCTATTTCGCTCCCCATCTCTGTCTATCATCCTATGCGCTGGCGGTCCAGCCAAACGCAGGTGTTTATGCATCGGTGAAATCGGTGTACGGTTTCATTTATCGACGCTCACAACATGGGAACGAAGGGATGCACGGCGCTTTAAAAAAATCAATGAGAGGAGGTACCTAATTTTTCCATATGACCGCTACGTCGCAATGTTTTAATCATAGCAAGGAGGGAGAATATGAAATAGATAGCTCTTACTTACCTACAGAGAGGCGCACAACGTTTTAAAAAAATTAGATGAGGTACCTAATTTTTCTGAGATGAGGTACCTAATTTTTCTATTTGCTCGCGCTTCGGTGTACGGTTTCATTTATCGACGCTCACAACATGGGAACGAAGGGATGCACGGCGCTTTAAAAAAATCAATGAGAGGAGGTACCTAATTTTTCCATATGACCGCTACGTCGCAATGTTTTAATCATAGCAAGGAGGGAGAATATGAAATAGGTATGGAAGCAGAGGTGAGGCGCACAGCGTTTTAAAAAAATTAGATGAGGTACCTAATTTTTCTGAGATGAGATATCTAATTTTTCTATATGCTCGCTACGTCGGAATGTATTAACCAAAACAAGTCGACATGCTCTGGACAGATGAACCGATACAAAGCTAACTGTTGTACTAATCATCATGATGTTTTTGATGGTAGGGGGTAATAGATACCTCGGTACATCATCTAGCTGTGTTTTAACGGCCATTTTTACCTTCGTCACAATTCAAAAATTCAAATATTCAAATCCGGTATTGGTATGATATCCCCTGCCAGAGGGTGGAGGGTAGGGAGCGGCGGGTGGCAACCGGGATTGTTCGATAAGGTGAACGAAACTGCTGGTTAGATAGATATAGCTCGTTTATGGTTTTGTAAATTGCCGAATTAAGGGCTTTTTCTCGCGAGAAGACCTAAGCGCCGCATGTGACAAAGCGCGCTATATCGGCTCCATCCCTGTCTATCATCCCACAGCGACATGGATATATTTGAGGCCTGTTAGATGCATAAGGTGAGGTTTCCGACCGAGGGTCTGCAGGTATAAAGTGCTATTATCATACAAAACCGATAGGTACCTGTTCTTTAAAAAATTCATGCTCCCAAAGCTCGGGGTATATTATAGAATTATGTGCCATCATAGTTTCGAGGAAAATGGTGATATGATGGTGGTGTATGGAGATAATTCTACGAGCACTTTGGAAAAACCATATAGCAACACAACGAGACGGCTTCTATACCACTTTCTAAAGCATGGGGAAGCAGTGCCACTTGAATGAAAACTACGAGTGCACTCGCTTTTTTTATAAACCCAGCTGTGAATGAGCATAATGAGCACCGTTTACCTGGAATCGCATGGTTTAGCTGTAAAGATGTTGTGGGGTATGAGACAGTTCGGCATGCGTTAATTAGCAGTAGCCGTTGAAAAAAACCAGGCAATCATTTTTTCAAGAGTTTTATTCAAAAATTAATACATGTCTTCAGTCGTTCATAATCCGATAATACATCGTCGTAGTGTAGTTCGAGGAACTCTAGCATGCATGAAACTTTTTCATTAGATTTGAAACCAGCCAAAATCTGTTTGAGAACTTTATACATAGAAACGTTCGAGTTCGATACATCGCTCGTTATTTTAAAGGAGCTTGATAATAAATCAGTATAAAATTTTTTAAAATTCATTGATTCTAGAGCCTCTAATCTATAGCTAATGATATCTCTCATTCGTGCAATTTGTTGTAGAAAATTTTCATGCAGATAGACGGTCTGGGCCCTGCTATGTAGATGTCCGATGCCTGCAGATGAACCCAATTTTAGAGTATAGTTCTCGAAAATTTTCATATCACCATTCGGAACGTTCGAAGTTGATGCAGTCGAAGAGGGCAAGAGCTCTATTAATTCACTCCATTCCCGCATGGTGAAAGATATTCGGCTCGAATTTGCATGCGATATGATGATGATTGCTGGTGAGAGTCCTCTGGCGATGCTAAGCCCAACTCGTATCCTTGCAGCTGATCCGTTCAGAGTTGTTTGATATAGTAATTCGGTCTCTTGAACGATGGCTTCGTCATAATACCGTAACATTTTTTCGATAGACTGCCAGGGGCTGAACAAGGTGGGCATCTCTCTTTTTGTTTGACGTTGGTGCTGGCGATGCTATGAAGATGTTTACGATGCTTATAATGCTAGCTGCTTATCTCGATATGCCGGTGATGATCCTTACGTTGATATGACGATAGAGGTGATGATGCTTGCGATGATATGACGATAGCGAGGGTGATGAATATGATAATATGACGTTGTTTTATGATGAAATGACGTTAGCGGTGATGATGCTTGTGATGATATGGCGATAGCGGTGATGATCCTTACGTTGATATGACGATAGAGATGATGATGCTTGCGATGATATGACGATAACAGTGATGATGCTTTATGCTGATATGGAGTTGCTGGTGATGATGGCTACGTTGCTTATGGCGATAGCGCCGATGGAGTTTATGACGGCTGTGATCGGGACGTTTTTGCTCCAGACACCTTATTTCACCGGCTCTCTGACGTTAAGTGTGATCGACGAGGTTGCTGGTTCAAACAACGTCTGCTCTCGCAATCCACCCTCGATCGGGCATGCCCAAATATTTAACGTAAAGCCTCGAACCGGTTTTTTTCAAAACTTTTTCCACTAGATAGATCTCGGGATGTTTAGTTTTCTGTAGTTCTCGTTCGTAAAAACATCCCATGATCGGCGAACCCTTTAGATCTTCAATAAGATATGTAGGTGGATTGCTATTCGGTTTCACTCGTCTGATGCGAAACAGCTCCGTCGTCCAGTTGGGGGTATAACCTTTTTCAAAAAGTACTTTGTATTTACTCAGACGTACCACATCGCCAACTTTGAATTTCGTTTTTCCGACTATTTTCAAATTTGCATATGTATCGCGGAGAACCTGTTTCTCGTTCAACACGTTAACGTCGCACGGTTTTAAACCCGTCGTACGATGCTTTGTATTATTATATTCAGATGTTACTCTAGCCAGAAGACTATCGATCCAATTATAGCTTGCATGTAGGGTGAAGAGTTTGTAGAGTTTTGACTTAATCGTCCGAATCACTCGCTCCACGATCGCAGCTTTGATTATGCTAAATGAGTGGTAGTGATTTATTTTAAACTCTTTCATCAGAGCTTTGAATTTTGAATTGAAAAATTCCGTCCCCTGGTCGCTCTGGATATTCTTAGGTACTCTTCCGTCGGAGTTTTCCAATATATATTTCATCGCACCTGCTACCTCGACCATAGATTTCGACTTGAGCCCTCGAGTCCATAGATACTTTGAGAAGCAGTCAATCACGACAAGAACATATCTATATCCTCTATTATCTCCGCTATAGTTGCCAAATTCAGCAAGATCTATCTGCCAGAGATCATCTAAACCTTTTATAATTGTTCGACGTCGATTAAATTTTCTAATTGCGGGTTTAAACAGCTCATCAACTATCTGTTTTTTCTCCATCTCGACGTATTTTAAAGACGCTGCTTACGTCAGAGGCTGTTCGAAAGCGTCTGAACAGGTCGATACTTGTTCGGACGTGTCTAAACAAGTCTAAACTTGTTCGAACGTGTCTGAGCAGCACAATACATGCAATGAGGAACATGCCGTTGAGGTGCGCGTAGCGCACACGTGTTCATTCAACACCTGTGGAATGCTTCTACTCGTCCGAGGATGTGACAGGTCGATTACTAATTAGCATAATTCTCTTATTGAGGATGTCGGCAAGATTCAATATGTTCTTAATTTCTTCATCGGCTAGGCGCTGTGCTTCTCGAACGGTTTCAATTTCACCCTGCAATTCCGTAATAGTTTTAAGCAGCTGGTCAATCACAAATTGCTTCGTTGCACAGTCGGTACTCTTCTCAGGATATTTGATGTTTGACAGTCGGCGGTTTTCCCAATCAATATCACCCTTTTCCGTTAATTTGAAATATTTTCGGCACTGTTGGCGTTGAGCAGCAGAAGCGGATTTTGTTCTTGATATCGTTCGTCCAAACTTGTCTATAGACATTTCTATACTGGCAGCTAATCACTATATAGTGTGGGTATATATCAAGTATTTGTTTTTCTATTGATGATATCTAATAAAATATTGATCTTCCTAACATGCTCGGCCATCAAAGTGGATGCTTCGCGCATTTCACCAATTTCGCCGCGCATATCTTTATCAAGCTCTCCGATATTATTAAGCACAAATTGTTTTGTAGCACAGTCAGACTCTTCCTCAGGATATTTGACGTTAGTCAGCTTTCGCTCTTCCCAGTCGATAACCCCTCCATTCCCCTCTATTTTGAAGTAGTGCTGATGTTGGACGTGTGTTAGAGCACTGGCTGATGATGCTGCAAAGGATCGGCCAAACTTATCCACGGACATTTTCACGCTATCGCAGTGTGCTGAATCTTAGTATATTATTTTAGCTTCTCTCAGTTCTTCCTCGATGAACAATATCTCGTCTGATACTGAGCTGTTTCCTGCCTGACGTGAACCGTGAAGCAGTATCAAGCGGTCTATGAGCTCGTTCGGGTCATTCCAGAATTTATATTCAATAGGTTTTTCAGAATACTGTAAATACTTCATTCCACTTCCTGAAGACGGATTCAGTATAGGTTTAATAACACGCGTGTACTTATAACCCTTGCTTGCTTTAAGACGTCCTGTTGATGAAAAACCGTCTCTAGCAACGTTGGTTAGATGAAGAATCTGACCATATTTTCTCAGATCCATGTTGTTATAAACTGTAGGACGTTTCAAAAATATTAGCTCATATAGCCCAGGAGTTGCTTTAAATCGCTGGCCTTGGATGTGAATATCTGATGTTTTTTCTTCGATATTGATAGGAGTGTTTCCCATAAGGAGTTCTCCTGATACAGCTAACGGTCCATACATTCTGTCATACTCTGCATCTGCAGAGGTGTTCATGAATTCTCTAACTTGTCGCAGTAAGGGCGTTTCTCCAGTGAATGTAAAATCAGATTTGGAAACGGTAAATGAGGGTGCCTCTCCAATTCTAGCTTTATCAGCGGCAGCCACAGCGGCATTATCGTCATCGATATCTTCACGTTCATCATCATCAGCATCATCACCGGTATAGATCGTGGATAAGGATGGTTGAGGAGTTGAAGCTAGTGAGGAAGTGGATTGCTGGGTTGATAAATTTTTCAAAAATGATGATAGCCGGGTGCTCGTCCGCGGTGTCGA
Organism: Anaspis maculata; assembly: GCA_949128115.1. NCBI lineage: Eukaryota > Metazoa > Arthropoda > Insecta > Coleoptera > Scraptiidae > Anaspis > Anaspis maculata. The sequence continues at coordinate 67,542,531 of OX421965.1, read as the reverse complement.
TGATACAGGCGGGGCGAAGCGCCTACGAACGTTACGAGCTGATGTCTGAGGTGTTGGTGATAGTGGCAGATGGGTTGGCGACTGGGATGGCTGTGTCGGAGGCGTAGGAGTTGGAAGATGGATATTTTTGCTCATTTTTTCCAGCGGCTCAATTATCGGCTGCATCGCCTTTCTCACGCCTGCATTCATATCGAGATCGCGTGATTTTAACATTAAAAACTTTTGACGCACATTTTTTCTGGCTGCGATTACGCGCTTCTTCAGCTTAATTTCATCGGCAGTCTTCATACTGGTGAAAGATTTATTGGAAACTAACTTGACGCTCGCCTGCCGCGGCTTATATATACTTTTTGGGATAAATGACATGGGAATAAAACAAACAAATCAGCTATCTCGATTTTATTCTGGAAGTAAATTGATCAACCAATTATAAAGTAGCATGCAATTATTTAAAGAACAGATACAGGTTTTCAAGAAATGGTGATTACATGACGGTAATATCTTATCAAATTTTAACATTCTATCATCTCTTGCAACATCCACAATTTTAATACATAATTCATTATCATAACATCTTCCAATAATTTCCTCGATGAAGGCCTTCTTCTGATATCCTTTCACAAAAATAATATCCACGTTGGAAGCCATGTGGTGTACTAAGGAGTAGATTTCTTCATATGGAATATCCCCATCGCTGTATCTGAGCCCGTGATATTTATTCTCCAGATACCTCGCATTTTTCTTGCTCCTCCGGTCTAATGCTGCGAATGGTTTGGGTGGCTTCAGGTGATAGTGTCCAAAATTCTCACTTCCGTATCCTTTAACGTATGTGATTTCCTTTGCAACAAATTCCGGGATATTGAAGCCCTGTATATCAACGGCGAGGAATTTCATGATAGCGGTGTAGATGTTCGTGCGCAGGATGCATGTGAGCGAATGACGAAAAGAGACGCCGTTGTTTATGCTTTATTATTGAATTTCTCTAACCGTGCCGAGTAATGGTGAATATTCCACAATTTTCTCATGAATAATTAAAGCATATGCTCTGGTGTTTGCAGGGAAATTAACTTCTGATTCAAACGAGAGTTTCACATCCACAGCAGACGACTGGATTGCGTCAGCTTGTTTCGTGCTATCGATTATGAAGATTGCATTATTCGTAAACGATGTGAAGGATAGAATCGGGTCTGCGATCATTTTCCCGGTGAAATTTCTAGCAAAGTCGGTATAGCTCTGATACGCCTCAGCAAATTTCGAATTAGCAAAGTCGAAATTCTGATTTTCAAATGGGTAGCGAACGCTGTTTAGCAGAAGATGTACGTTGCGTATCCCAATGTTATCAAATATTGCAGCACTCTGGTCGGCACTTTCCCGGCGATTGGTTTGATATCCTGCAATGACTCCGACCACTTTCTCCACTCTTAATGCAGTCTTCAGAGACCAATTTTCCTTATTGGTGGTTCTTAACGCAGGCAATTCGTGCAATTCATAGACTCTGTAGGGGATTTTGAAAGTCGTACCATCACCGATGCTTTTCAGCAATTCCAGCTTGATCTCATCACTGGGATATACGTGTAGCACTTTGAGAGCGATTTTCTGAATTTCGATGGTTGCTCGACTCGTCCCGGTACTTGTATAGCAGTCGGTATCCGAGCGATGTCTCACAAGCCGAATTTTATGTCTACCCATCAGAACTCGTGGATAATCGTTGAAGAGGTTGAAAATGAACCAAAGAGGGATTCTCAAGCAAAATCTCCGGTTGATTCGGTTGAACGTTACGCATCCGGCACCGTTTGGATACCATCCAGACGCTGCTAGTGCCTCGGTCTCTCCCTTACCGTAGCATGCTAATGCTCGCATGCTAGTTGCGATCCCCGGGTCACGCACCACCTCCAGCTCATGGCCGTTTAATTCATATGAGATCCTGTCAAATAGGAACATACCACAATTATTTGACAGAACACATACACCTCCAGCCCCTCCAACCTCCTCACCCGTCGGTGCAAACACGCATTCGAGTGAGAGATATGCTTCACGAAAGTCTATGAGCGCATCTTGTTGATTTATGGCGATTTCGATTTCGTCATTATGGGCAAAAGCACTTGTTTGTGGCTGGTATGTATGCCCTTCTTCCCGCCATATGCTCTCATCCAAGATTGGGTCGTTGAAAATATTTAGCTTGCTTGCTATCGCAGACATTATAGCCTAAAGATCGAAGTCTCAGAATTCGATCGAGTGTTACCTTCGGAGCGTTCACTCTAACTGGTTTGGACGGCTGTGTGATCGTGCTTTTATAGCAGCAATCAAATACTAAGCCCATCTTTTTTTAGTACTAGTCGAATTACAATTTCCTCTCCTCTCAAATTCACAAGGTTCGAATTTTGGTCGATGATTCTCAGCGAAATATTATTAATATAATGCTGATTACTCAGCGGGAGATAGATGGGATTAGATGGTTCGATGTTTATTGAAAACCCCGGATCAACCGTTGGAGAAAACTCATAGATCGTGTGCGACGGGCTGCTGCTATAATATGAACCACTTATTATATTACACTCAACTCGAATGGTCGCGATGGACGTAATATTCACCGTTATGTCCGAAAAATGAGCTTTATATGCAGGAAGGACTTTTTTTGAAAATCCCAATAATGACCCGATACTATCCTCTTGCTCAAAATCGATTTCGAATTTAGATTTCACTTCACACTTTAGCGTATTGTTGTTAGGCTTGAGTGTAAAAGATTCGGCGCTCCCTAGAGAGTTCTGAATAAATCTCTCGATATCAGAAATTTCGTATGAACCAGTTGGAAGCGATATGTTTTTGTATTCAGTATGGCTAGGTGGTTTATAATAAAACCTATTATTTACACCCTCTTGAACGTTAGGGATGCTGTTGAAGGTGTATAAACCAATCAATGCTAGCGAGTATTCGTATCTGGAGTCGAGCTCGATCACCGGATGAAAGTCCGCACTCAGCTGGGACGATGAACCTTTCAACGTGAAGGTTTTAGACATGACTGAGAACACCTGCTTCAGCGCATGTATTTAACGACTAGGGGTTATGGAGACGAGTGAGAACAATTTATCACATTCACATGTATTTATTGATTAAAAATTCTAAACATAGATGACCACAATTGTAGGTATTGAATTTCTGACATGCATCGTAATTAAAGTAAATTTTACAACCATTTCCGAGATATTTTACCAGCTCCGGCGGCGGTTTCAAGCTTCCAAAGCTATCGAAATAGTGTACGGTGTTCAGACTCTTGCGATAAGCTACCCAATGAGTTCCGACGCCCTCTGACGTATCCAAGTTAACGATGCCTGATTCATGCTTGCGAACGGGATGTGTAATAGCACCTAACTCATCTCGCATGAATACTCCTCGAAAATGTGGAATATTGAATTCCTCAGCATATTTCAATATATCCGCGTCAGTTAATGCTCTCTTGGGCAGCTTCTTTATTAGTTTTTTGTATCGATAGTGCAGAAGATCCCATATCCTGAACGATGCTTTCTTAAATAGATTCCCCGGCCCATGGCTATGGCCTCCATTTGCCTGTTGTGACGTTCACTTTCTTGAAGACGTTTTCGACCGTCTTTAGCTTCTAGAATTGTTTTCGTGATCGCAGCAGCACCTCCGCCTAAAGCTCCGACAGCTGATAATGCTGCGAATATAGGTATCAGCGGTAGGAATCCCCCGCTTTTCGGGAGAGGTAATATCCGAGGCGTCCTGATACGCGGCCGTCCTCCGGCTTCTTTAATGATGCGACGAGCTGCATGAAGGGATTTTTCCGAAATATTTCTTAAATCTTCGGAATTCCGGATTCTATGGTGCTGAATGAGTTTTTTCAACGGATCTATGAGAACTTTCCGGAATGCAACCTTCCTTTCCAGCTCGACACCTGTCTTCCTCTGTTTCACCCTTTCCTTCTTTCTCGCCAGCTCCGCGGCATCATTCTTTCTCTTCTTCTCGAGATCTAACCGTCTCTTTTGCACACCCATGCCCAATTTTCGTTTGACCTTCATGATGTTAGTGGTAAACCATGCGGCGGTCCTCTCTCCAATCGGAACGTCTTTCGACTTCACTATCTCCCAAGCTCGATTCTCTAGAATTTTATCGGATAAATGTCGATCAGACAGCTTTTTCGAAATCGAATATGATATGTCGTGGGATCTAGCAGCCTGATCTAATCGGTTCACACCAGGATCCCCGCGTTTCAACCGCTTATGCAGCTTGGTACCGGGGCCTAGATATTGATAGCCCGGAACGTGGAGTTCGAACGGTAGGTTGTTTATTATATTATTAACCAGACCATCACCTTTGAAAGCCTGCATTGGACTGACTGATTTGAATGTGATATAAAGAGTTTATTTATACTCAGCACTTCAGTCTTGATCACGATGCGATTCGAGAAGCACGATTTATCATTACCCGTTATAAATCATGATAATGCCGGATTCGTTAAGAATCGACGACATGGAGAGCTATTTCCGAGCTCTATTCGAGCGATTTTCTGCGGGCCGAGCCAGTGTGGGAAGACAAACGCTCTCTTGAGCTGCATCCTCGATTCGAACGGATTACGTTTTCAGAACGTGTATATTTTCTCAAAATCTCTTTTCCAGCCGAAATATATGATGCTGGGCAAAGTTTTGGAGGGGATCGAGGGATTGGGATATTTTCCGTGTAGTGATAATACGTCGATAATCGATCCTTCCGAAGCTTTGGATAATTCTCTGATGATTTTCGACGACGTTGCCTGTGACAAGCAGGATAAAATCAGAGCATACTTTGCAATGGGCCGCCATAAGAATGTGGACTCCTTCTATCTATCCCAATCTTATGGGCGCATAGGAAAACATCTTGTACGTGATAATACAAACTTTCTCGTATTATTCAGACAGGATGAAATGAATCTTCGACATGTATATGATGATCATGTGAATTCTGACATGACATTTGTTAAGTTCAAGGATATGTGTAGGGAGTGTTGGCGAGGGAAGTTTGGATTCGTGGTGATTTCCAAAGACGATGAAATAGGTTCAGGACGCTACCGCTGCGGGTTCGATGTAAACATAATGCTGGATTAATTTACGAAAAATAAAGCATAATAAATGAGAAAATTCTGATTTTTATTTAAAATTAACATACCAAAAATTTAATAGCCTATCTAACACGGTTCTCTCTCAAACCTCTGCTTCCATACCTATTTCATATTCTCCCTCCTTGCTATGATTAAAACATTGCGACGTAGCGGTCATATGGAAAAATTAGGTACCTCCTCTCATTGATTTTTTTAAAGCGCCGTGCATCCCTTCGTTCCCATGTTGTGAGCGTCGATAAATGAAACCGTACACCGATTTCACCGATGCATAAACACCTGCGTTTGGCTGGACCGCCAGCGCATAGGATGATAGACAGAGATGGGGAGCGAAATAGCTCTCTCTCTCTCTCTCTCTCTCTCTCAGATGCAGCGCTCATGCCCCCAATATGTGCAAGGACCTCCGACCATCAGGACCTTGCGAAGGACCTACCTTTCCGACTCCTTCGCATGTTCGATTGGAAGCAGCCATAAAACACGATCCGGCGGTTTTGGGTCATGCGGAGCAGGTAATACCGAGCGCGAGAAGAGAAGACCTACCGCTGTGCGCTTGGTCGAGCTGTGTTAAGAGGATGGCCGCGCTTCATCTCGCTCTTACCAATATAGCGCAAACGGTGTCGGAGGAGGTTCGACTGAGAAGACACGATGGCACATGCACCTGCCACTGTTCTGCTTTGCACCTGCAGCGGTAGGCATGAAGAGGAGGAGGAGGACTAAAGCGACGGTCGAGGTAAACCGCGGGTTCAAGCTCGCACAGGTAAAGCTGGTATGCACATACTCTCGCGGTGTTATTACCTCTCTAGTAATTACCTCAATAATTAATGAGCTCGGTTTCAGGATCCTGACCCATATCACGTCTCTATAGCACCCGGCGTCGTACCCTAAAGAGTGTACTGTAGAGCGGTAGGACCGGTCTAATTACCGACGTCGTAATTACCTCCTCTGTAATTACCTCCTCTGTAATTACATGTAATGAAACTTGATTCAGTCGCCCTCTTCTCTCTCTACTGGCTTCAAGTTTCAATCAAAAGAGAGTGGATCAAACAACACCTCTACGAAGTGACACTCCGCCATCATAAAACTCAAGGTCCATACAGTGTTCAGCATCGAGCATCTGGACTATTTTGATTTTCTTGTGTTTTAACGAGAAAGGAGAGAGCTGACGATGAAATGTGTGAGGACCTTTCTTGTAGGCAATAAAATTTCCAACAATTGATTTGCTAAACTTTCCCACCAAGTGCTATTGTTCATGAGATATACGCAAAAAACTGATTCTCGAGTTCTCCTCGAGGCCACAACGGCCGAAGCTCACACCGGATCCTTAAAGACTTTTAGTATGTTAAACTTCATGCTTAACTGAGCTTCCTGGACTAAGGTGGGACAACAATAATTTCAGTTGTCTCAGAAGCAAAATGTTCAGAAAAATAAGGTCTACATATTAGTCCAGGACCGATTTGAAATGAGGTAGACATCTTTGATAAAGCCCAGTTTTTGCAGAGACATTCGGAAGCATGTTCTTATATACAAAAAAAAGTCCTCAAGTGTCTCGTTCCAAGTTATGGGGTGGAAACCGCCCCCAAAAGTGACCACAGTGCTGGTTTTTCTTATTTTTCTGCCAAACGGTTACATGCACGTAAAAGAAGCATGGGACTCAAAATATTTCCCACTGATTTCTGCATTGGAAAAGTCCCATCAACCACATGCCTATGTCCCACCCAATTCGCGTAAACAGCCGTTGAAGTGGGGGGTAATTTCAAGCGCGCTAGAGAAATTTATGTAACGGTGTGTTTCAAGGTAAATATCTGATAAATGACTGATCTGACAAAAAAACCGTTGGGCAAGAAATTGTTGAGCAACATGTTTTGCACACGATGCGTAAGTTGCCAATCCCTTCGAATTTTTTTTTTGGGAAAAGTGCCCTATATGCAATGCAGAAATTTCAAGTGAAAATTTCGCAATCGTTTTTGGTCCTAAAAAGCCGGTTTTTGACACAGGTCATCATCAATATATTATTCTAAGTCAAGTAATTGGATACCAAAACACAGGTGAGACAGTCTTCAATTAGTTACCCAAAACTTTTTTTTTCAATTATTTATTATCATGATATTGTTTTATTCAGAACTAACAAATTGTACAAAAGTATGTGCACTTATTTTCTAATAGAATTGTTGCATCAGGTAAAGCAGTTACTATTATCATTCAATTAGGTACATATTATTGCAATGCTGATGTAAAGTAAATACAATTTGTATAAATAATGAAAATCCCTTCCAAACAATACACTACCAAATCACACAATGTTGAACAATTAATTTGAGTGGGCACTATGGATATCTCTTTGTTCAACTTTGTTTTTTTTTTTTGTATATTTATTGGCTGTATTGACACATCCAAGCTTTGAAGCTTCGAGCTTTTGAAACCAAGAAGTCGCGATGTCTGATTCAGAGATCTTGTTTGTGAAAAATCGTCAACTGTGCGAGTCAACAAAGAACTTTTTTCTGTCAGATTTCACCGGACCTATTCCAGTGAGCACAACATCATTATAAAAATATTTAAAATCGAATCTTTGAAACGCTAAATTAATTGTGTTTGAAACGTTCATTGAAAACGTGTATGAGACGTTACCTTCAGCGTTTCTAAGGCATCAAATCAACTTTTCCAAAACGTGCAATCGAACATTTTGGGGACGCTGGAGTAAATACAGAGTTTAACGTGCGAACCACGACGTTGAATAAACAGTCTAATATGGCTTGTTTGAACGTTTTTGTCAACGTCTTTTAAACTTTTGAACGTCTTACGTCATCTTCAATCAGTTGAAGCGTTATACGAAACCGTCTCCAAAAGTCCAACCTCTCAAATACGAAGAGGAATCGAGTCAATGTGAAAACACAACACAAGCCAAGAACAACTAGCAGGTAGTAAGCCTGGGCTGCTTCGATTTGGCCAAAGCAGTAAGTTGTAGAGAGACCTGGATCTGGTCACCCAGAGAGAGACGAAAGCCAAGTCATTGAGCGAGAGGGTATAGAGAGAGAGAGAAAGCTAGAGCACTAGGGTATTTGCACGTCAGGATGTGGTGCCATTGCTTGTTACTAAACCACCCTGCGTCACTGTCAAAATGCATGACATGAGCTGTCAATATTTTTGTTTAGGTTAAGTCGACTGTTTCATTTTTCAACACAGATTTTTTCACTAAATTCAACAGAAACTCTTAAAAACTGTTCTAGTCATGAATATTGTGTTCCATACATAGCAGATGCTTTCGATCACCGTGTTTCAAGTACTGCTGGCATTTCGTCGAACGTAGGTTTCATCATCCAACTCATTCCGTCGAACGCAAATTCCGTTGATCGTTGAATGCAGTAACCGTCGACGTGGTGACCCCATCGTGAAGATATATTTGTAATTGCCGTACGCGCAGTAGGTATATTATGTATTCCAGTGGGTACTGGCCCCGAACAGCTGGAAAACCCAAAAAGTACAATAATAGAAGTTCATCAATTTTGCAAGATTCTATACCTGATGGTTTCTTCGGCAAGGACAACATCACATCTTCCCGACTTTTGTACTGCTTCACGGTGCACCTTTTCCGTTTTGGCACCTTCAGCCCGGATTTTGGGCGATTTTGGCAAGCAAAATGATGACAATTCAAATTTGTAAACAAATCGTGGAAATGACAAATGTCAATAGCAACCACGCCCACCCCAGCTAACTATGTTTCAAATTTTGACGAGGCCAGGAAATGCCGAGATACTGACAGAGAATACCGATATATCCCTTTCATAGCTTCATCTCTCTAGGTACCCTTATTCAGTCTCTCTAGTGAGTTGAAGGTCTGGGCGCCCTCTCTCGGTGTGGCCCTGACTTACTGGGGAAAGTGACATATTCCAGGGCACGCGCATGCGTCTATGCAACGATCATTCTTCCACAATAATATAACGCCCCACTTTGTACGTTTCTAGAACGTTACCATCAAAACTTGAATGAAACGTTAATCTTCTATAATAGTCAAAGACGTTTTTTAAATCATCACCAAAGGCAATTGAACGTTACCCATGTTCCGTTTATCCAACGATATTTTTTGACATCAATAGGTATAACGCTAAACTTTGGACGTCTTGGGAAAGTTTCCATCAAAATCGAAATAGAACGTCTATTTTCCAACAAAAACCCTCGCAAAAACCGTTTTTAACCCATCACTGACGCTTATGAAACATTTCTCAAGCACCGTTCAATTATAGCTGCTTCCAATTTAACCTGAATAAGTCGTTGGAATGTCAAAGGTTTACACAGGGTGGCCCAACAAAAACGGAACAGACAGATTTTCGGGCATTCGACCTCATTTGTTTGTATACTCTAATATGTTAACTAGAGGGACATAAGCTACGTCATGGGTTTGGCAATTCTGAGCCAGCCTCCTGGAAGGGGCTGTGACCCTCCAAAAATACTGAAATTAGCATTATCTTAAAAACTTTGCATCGAATCAAAGAGAATTAACACCGCTGTGAAGACAATTGAACCAGCTTTGGAATGATGTATCTATCATTCAACCCCAATCGTCATTGAACATTTCTGAAGTGGCTGCCACTCAACTATACATACACTGAGAGAAAAGTTTCATTTATAGGTAATAAATACTTGTTTCGTACCAATTTGATAACAAATACTATAACAAAGTATATGTCACCATATGTCGTTTACATCAAATAATTATTTTAAAGTTACTTATTCATTATAACCAAGAGGTTTATTATGCCAGTTGTTCATAAGAGTTCATAAGATTCAATGAATATATTATTCCGTATCAAATATTAGTCAAACTTTCCCACAAAATGATTTATTACATCCAAATTGCTCATTTTGTTTGTGATTGAGCCGGTTTGATCACTATAAACAAATACATATTGGCGGACAATCACCTGTTCTTAACCAACAATATACCTGTGTTCACTTCACTTTGACACCATTTATTCCCCAATAATAACTGTGCATTATTTATAAACAATCGCTAAGTCACCCTCAATGAATTTAATTACTAGAGTATCTTCGGATATTAATTATTGCCAATGTAATGCGTTCGCTCGTGTACACTGAGAGAAAATATTTCGAATATTTATTATGGAAAACACAGACTTGTTTATTGTTAACAAATGCCTTATTTGAATACGGCTTAATAAATATGTATTTGCATCCACCAAGCGGATTGTTTTGATAGCGTTGAAATACCTTGTTTCCTGTTATCTAATATTTGGTTATAATTACAAAACATCAGTTTGATAATGTTTTATCAATAATAAACGTGAATAATAATAAGCAATTCGATTATTGAGTGGTAACGATAGAATATTAGCTATGAATAATATGATCTGAATTAGTTTTTATAGGTAACCTTATGCATTATTGCTGGCTATAGATGATTCTGCCAAATCATCATAAAACATAATAAATCCATCATCAATAGATAATTATTCGTTTATTAAATACAGGGTAATTCAAAAGTGTCGGACCACCTTGAAGGTGCATGATATGCAGGTATAGTACAGTACTGGGAAGTTGTTTCAAAGATTCTAGGCTTTTTAATTTTGAAGTTATGGAGGTACAAAATTTGATTTCTCGATTTCTTCTATATTCAAAAGATTTTAGCAAAGACTCCATTACATATAGTGGAATAATGGATTCTAAAAATCAACCTCTGAATCTGTATTGAATTTCTGTTTTCTATACAGGTTGAGTCATAAATTATTCTGTTTTCTATACAGGTTGAGTCATAAACTACAAAAATTCAGTTTCCCTAAGAAACCAGAAGCAAAGAATTTTATAAAATTGAATTGTGTTTTATTGTGGTCTACATAGGATATGAGACTGTTTGCAGGACTTTTGGAAAAAAATAATTTCCAAGATTCATGACTCACCCTTTATACAAAAGAGAAATTCATCACAGATTTATAGGTTGATTTCTGGCACTCATTGTTTTTCCATAAACAGTTCACCAAAATCTTTTGAAACAACGAAAATAGAAGCGATCGAAGAACCAACTTTTGTTCCTCCACAACTTTAAAACTGGAAGACATTAGAATCTTTTCAACAACTTTTCAGCACTCTAATACACCTCTACATTACGCACTTCCAAGATGGTCCGACACTTTTGAGTCACTTGTATAAATAAATTTGCTTTTCTTCAACGAGATACTGGACAATGAATGACATGGGATGATACGACACAAATGACACCATGCACGAATAATGGCGCCGGGTGAAAATCTCTCACCCCACCAACACATTACATTGACAATAATAAATAATAATATCCGAAGATACTCTCTAGTGATTAAATTCATTAAGGGTGACTTAGCGATTGTTTATGGATAATGCACAGTTATTATTGGGGAATAAATGGTGCCAAAGTAAAGTGAACACAGGTATATTGTTGGTTAAGAACAGGTGATTGTCCGCCAATATGTATTTGTTTATAGTGATCAAACCGGCTCAATCACAAACAAAATGTGCAATTTGGATGTAATAAATAATTTTGTGGGAAAGTTTGACTAATATTTTATACCGAATAATATATTCATTGAATCTTATGAACTCTTATGAACAACTGGCATAATAAGCCCCTTGGTTATATAATGGATAAGTGATTTTAAAATAATTATTTGATGTAAACGACATATGGTGACATATACTTTGTTATAGTATTTGTTATCAAATTGGTACGAAACAAGTATTTATTACCTATAAATGAAACTTTTCTCTCAGTGTACAGAAGTAAAACTTTACGGTTAAATTAATAGCAGTTGAACGTCCCCCTTGAAAACAAAGTTGACCTGTCTGATCTTATTTCAAGAAAATGAGGGCAGATGCCCTAATCACCAAAGGTGGGCACCGTTAATGGGAAAGTTAACTTCGTTAAACGTTAAATCCTAAACAAAAAAGTTAACTTCGTTAATCTTTAATCAGTTAATCGATTGAAAATGTAACGGGAGTTACCGTTAAACCGTTAACGTTAATTTTTTTATTTTGTAAACCAAAATAATCATCTCCCAGACCACCCGAACACAACCTTGGCAGCGACTGAACTATAATACCTACCCTACACCAGCATACCCAACTGAACTGAGCCAAAATTGAAGTTAACCATCTCAAAATTTTGCTTCGGTTACCTCAATGAGGATGACTTGAGAAAAAATTGTCTGATTCTGAAAATGTTTGTGCTATAGTTGAAAACTTCAATCTTTCAGAATTCTTTTGTTTCGGGTTTTAAAAACAAATATGCATGGCTGAACAAGTTAAGTTAACGGACTTGAGTTAACGGAAGTTGAGAGTGGCGTAAGTTACATACTCCGTTGATAATTTTCAATTTAACTTAAAAGTAAAATCTTAACGAAAAAGTCAACTCCGTTGATTAACAATTAACGGATTAACGCTTTGGTGCCCAGCTTTGCTGATCACTTTGTTTCGCTTTCGTTGGGCCATCCTGTTAACGACGCACACCGTTTTTAAACGTCAAATTTGACGTACTCGTGCCTACTGGGATACACCCACCATCGGTGCTCCATATTTATGATTTTTTGCACAATAAACGAGAGCGAAAAGTTGAACAAATATTATTTCACTTTCTCCGTTCGGCTCTCGGTAATTAACCGCATTTATGCGTTCCAAATGTAAATTAAAAACAAACACATTCCGCCAGAGGCCCTTTCGTCTGAATGCCATGCAGCTCTCTGCGACTGAAATAAATTTACTTTTGCTGTCTTTTTGCTGCGCGGAAAGCTCGTTATAAATTGGACAATGGAATTTAATTACGCGTTTAATTATTGTCGGGCGATGGTGGAGAGATGGGCGCGAGCTGTACGGAAGTGCGAAAATTAACGATCGTGCGTAATTGGTGGGTATCTAGTTTCATTATTGATATTATTCGTACGAAAACGCATCAGGGAGCCGCATTTTTAATTTGACGTGGTGAGGTTTTGGTATAAATCAGGCAAATAATACTTAGTCGGGGGTTTTGCTAATCACAACTGTGTTATTCTCTCGAGTCAAGAATCATGACAGGGGGTCGACACTTGAATGGGTAACCCGTGTTGTGCGGAACACTAAGCACCGGGAAAGGTGGAGAGTCAGTGTTAGCTAAACCACTGGGACTGGAGATCCACACCTACCTTTTTTGACTGGCAATTCGTGACGTACTATGAAGGAAATACGAGTATTAGGTAGCTAAAGATATGTCAAAGTGCAGGCTCCAGTTCGATTAGCAAATCATCATTATTCAAGGAATTGTGGTTCTAGGATGGTATGTAGGTTAAATAAGGATGAAGCTGAGGATAATGAGAACTGCAGGACTGATAAACTTTATGATGATGAGTTTTTGGGACACCTGTAGGGCCAGGCTAGTAATGAGAAATCTTGAGAGCACATATTAATGTTTCAAGCACTTGCTTTGAAATGTTTTTTTACCATCTCTTTGTCTACAACCAATTTTTCTCATGTGATACACAAAAACAAGGGCATATAACACTGTTATTTGACGGTATTATTTATGAGGGTTATTAAGACATCGATTACAAGGCCGTCCTTATAACTGGACGCCCCGAAAACCGGACAATTCATAACGAACATCCGAACACACATCCAAAGAATTTAATTCCTATGAAAGGCGTAATTAATCTGGAGCTCATTCAGGTCAGCGACGCCGCTGATTTATGGGGCGGTAATTCAAAACGCCGGAATGGGGTTGTTCCACAACACGCCGCAAAAAGGGGCCGCGCAGCAGCTCCATGAGGCATCAAGCTGCGATCATTCGTAAATAAAAGTTGAGATGAGATAGGAGAAGCGGAGGGCATCTCTTGTATATGTGCTATATATGTGTTACAAAACGGCCATAACAAAACTCATTTTCCCCGAACCCGTGTGATAATAAAGGTAGTTTAAAAGTAGTTGGACGCAGCCGTCTCCCCCCGGGGCGTTCCCCATAACCAATTAAAGTTTAGCAATTTTCTGTTCGAACAAACAAGGAAAAATCTCGCTGTCTGATCTATGGACTGAAACTTTAAAGATTCAACAACATAGTGCCGGCAACAATGGTCCTAAATAATCCCGGGGAATACGAGCCTCGCCTCTGGAGTTGGTGATTAATTTGGAAGAAGTTGAGCGCGAAAAATTTAGGTCAGGCCTATTTCGTTTCTATAGTATAGGAGCTCCCCGGCATTATGATTCAGTGCTTGTAACTAGGACGAAACTTTTTTTTATGTATACGCGCGGGTGTGAGTAGAAAACTGCAAAAGAAAGATGAATGTTGTATATCAGGATGAGAATTAGAGCACGCTGGCATTTCTATGTGAAACTTGTCGTCATTATACATAAACTTTCCATCCTGCTAGTATCTCATTCAAATTTCAAGTCGGCTTCGACTTCTGCAACTGAAGCATCGAGGCGATTATTGCATGCGAGCCAATTCAGACGACTTTCGGAACGAATTTAAACTGAAATACGAAGAGTTGCGAATCTTCGTTTAACTATAGAAAAATATAACTTCAATACAGAATGTGACCTATCACACTGGTCGCTCAACAACGCCCAGCAGCGCCTCATCTCTTTTAATACGACTTTTCTGAAATTGAGTTGGAACTTCTTCTTTTGTCCACTTTGCTCAGAATCTACTCTGTAATAGAATCCGCTTTGCTGAGTGTCCATTTCGCTCAGAATCCGCTTTGCTGGAAATCCGCTTTGCTGGAAATCCGTTTTGCTCAGAATCCGCTTTGTGAGGATCCGCTTTGTTCGAATCCACTTTGCTTAGAACCTGCTTTGCTGAGAACTCGCTTGCTGAGAACTCGCTTCGTCAGAATCTGCTTTGCTCCACTGAATGGCACAAGAAAAAACATAAGCACAATTGATAGAACAAACTAATTAGAAAAACGGGAGAAAAAACAATGACACGGGAATTCTGATATCATGCCATGGTATCTGATAATATAATGACTGTCATAATAGGGATCGTCCTCGATGTCATATATAAACTTCAAGTCAATTCCTGTTACTTCTTAGGTCGAAGCGGCCTGTTCATGCTTCAAAATAGCCAAGCTTCAGAGACGCTTTTGTCCCACCGTGAATTTTGGACATAAAAATGTCACAAAATATCGGAGAGATACTCATCCGATATTTGGGGGGTCACAGGCAATACACACAAACTGACACAAAAACAAAGATAAAACTTGCACAAAACTGGAGGGAAGCGGTTACACGACTGGTCTTGCTTAAAGCCAACGTGCACAGGCAAAGGAACAGCTGACAATGGAATATTTGATGTCGCGTTGATGGAGTTTTACTGATATCCCATGTCTTGGTATGCGGATACTGATTAATCCCGTCCCCATCAAGGTCCCCATGTTATTTCAAGCAACAAGTTCAATTACAGTAATTTTCAAATTTTCTTTGGGACGTAGATTTCCCTGCAGTATTGAAAGGCTTATGACATGCTGGAAATTGATATATCAAGATCTTCCTGTGGAATCTCATCCCAGGGTCGCTGCAATGCCGCAAAAAGCTTATGATAACTGTGAAATTCACTACACTCCAGCAACACCTTTCTTTGAATCATACTCAACATGCTTGTTCAATGGGCTTCAGTCAGGGCTCTGAGACGGCCATGGTAAAACAGAAATCTTGTCCTCTTGCAGGAGCTCCAAAACAATTCGCGCAATATGGGTTCGAACGTTGGACGGTGAAGTTTTGTTTGAATGCAGCTGCTTCTGGAAAGACATAACATCGGAGTATTTCACCCCTATAGTGCACTGCAGTCTACCAAAACTCGAGCCGTTCTTCAACCAACTGATATTCCGGCCCAAACCATGATGATACCAGATACCATCATGAAAAGGATGAAGTACCTGTACGTTCCTGATAGATAGATAGATAGATAGGTAGACTTTATCAGTTCACAGTGCCCGTGAGCGTTGAACGTGTCAAACACAATAGAAAATATGAGAAACATAAGAACTAAATACAAAAATACAAATAAATGAATAAATATAATATATAGAATGTAACAAAACTACAAATTGAAATCCGTGTCGGCCAGAAACTCCTCTACACTGTAGTACGCATTTTTTTTGTAAATTTTTTTACCAGCAACTTCTTCATTTCGTCCAGGGGCAGGTCTCGGAGTTGCGGAGGTACATGATTGTACATTCTCACCGCCATAAGCTCACAGTTTCTTTAAGGAAACTGAAGTTGTACTTGCAGCACAGTAAATCCGGTCTCTTCCGTGTCTCATGATCATGTGATGAAATGGTGAATAGATCCAGGTTCTTCTTGACGAATATGGGACATTCATAGATGTAAATGCTCGGAAGAGTAAGTGTGTGTCTTTCTAGGAAGTACTGTCTGCAGCTTTCCTTTGTTTCTAATTTTAGCATGCTTTTAAGGCATCTCTTCTACAAACGGAATACTCGAATAGCATCGCTCGATGCACCCCAGAACATTATGCCATAGCTTATTCGCAATTTGACATTTGACATGAGCGTAGTATGCATGCATGGAAGCATGCATCCCCACCAACAGGCTTATCATTCCAAGTGCATAGACGTATCGTCCCAATGCGTTCATAAGGCAATCAATGTGATAAGTCCAGTCCAGTCTGGAATCGATGCCGATGCCAAGGAATTTCACTCTATTGACGGAATCAAGGCAAGTATCACTACATTCCACACTGAGGTTCTCATTTGAGTGATGAAACCTGAAGCTGATAATTTTTGTTTTTGAAACGTTCAACTGCAGATTGTTCTCTTTAAACCATTCCTGGAGCTTCTCAAGGGAGTACACAATCCTCTGTTTCAGCACGAAGTCTCCACTCTCCTCACTACTTAATACGACCGATGTATCGTCAGCGAACTGTGGGATTCTTCCAGGCAGGACTGATGGTAGGTCATTGGTGTATATGAAATAGAGCAGCGGACCAAGGATTGATCCCTGCGGCACACCTCTTATAATTTTTTGGATTTTGGATTCTATTTATGTAGCAGCTCTTGTCATCTCTTGTTCCGCGACATATTGTGTTCGATCTGATAGATAGTCCCTGATCAAATCAAGTGCATTACCTCTAACTCCATATCTTTCTAATTTTCTGAGCAACAAATCATGTTCGACAGTATCAAAGGCTTTTGATAAGTCCAGACAGAGAGCGGCTGTGTTTTTTTTTGAGCTAAGGGAATGCATTACATTAGTCAGAGCCATGTATACAGCTCGGATCGTTGATTCCCCTCGTCTGAATCCGTTCTTGTTGTCATTTATGATATTGTTACGAGCGGCGATCCCGTACATATTGGTAAACACTAGATCTTTCTGGATTCCTCCATCCATTAGATTGCAGTGTAGAAGTCTGGAGCGATCTGGTGCATTCCAGAGCGTTCGTGTATGTGAAACTGAATGGAGACCGAATGCCTGATCAGGGCGTATCTGTCCATTTTGGCGGAGGCGCCGTACCTCAACCCGGCAGAATTATACGGGTAATGTGTATGATTATTCAGGAATGGTCTAGAAACCGCATATGCCGGACCGCTATGGAATTTGCTGGAAGTAGACGGAAAGTTCGGGAACACTATTCGGAGCGGCCTTATATGGTAGTACGCAGAAATAAACAGTGTGCGTTTTCAAACGATCGTCTCAATCATATTCGAACCCGTACGCGAGATACCGTAACAATATTGTTTCGGTCAAAGAAGTCCAGTAGTCTCGCAGAAATAACTTTTTCGAAGATCTCACTCAGATTATTTAAAATTGCAATCGGTCGGTAATTGCCAATGTCGTCCTTACTTTCTTTTTTGTAAACTGGTTTGACTTTTGCACATTTCAACCCATCCGAAAAAACTCCCGTTCGGAAACCAGTAGTGAGGATGTGACATAATGGGCTGGCTATGTATGGGGCTACACTTTTGATTAATTTCATGGAGATTTCGTCGTTCCCATCGGATGAAGTATTATTTAGCGATTTGATAATGCTGATTATCGCCCACATACCCAATTCAACCAATCAAAACAACCGAATGAGACCCACGTGACTCGGTTTAAGCTATCGATTAATGCACACTAGGAGGTGATTAATGCACACTAGGTAATAGCACCAGATTGAAATATTTTTGGGCCCACGAATAATATGTAATTGAAACGACTGTATTTATACTTGTTTGGACTGAAATTTTAGTACTGGTGTGTTTAAAGGGTCTTCTACTTACTGAAATACAATTTTACAACCTATTAGACTTCGTTTCAGCCTCGGTTTCAGCATTGTTTCCAGCAACGAGGCCCTTAATCCGCGACTGTGCACTCTCCTTTCATGCGCTGTCAACAGCTGTTAGTGACATCTAGTTTTTAGCTCTACCAGTCTACCGCCTATGTGAAACTACTGTGTATTGTGAACTACCACTCATGACAAGATAATTATTATTTAGCCAAGCAGAATTAGCTTGATTTAGTAGTGAGCTTCACAAGTGTAGATATTCAGTTATTAGAAAGAAGAAAAAACAAACATTTTTACCCTTCTCCTCGCCCTTCTCTTGAAATTGATTTTTTTTCAACAAGGCATGCTTTGAAATTGACAGTTCAATACAATGATACATTGGATCTACCATTTCCACTAGTAGTCTATTTGGGCGATAATCTGCTAAATTCAACTCGTGCTTTGCGTTTTATTCGAGTTAAATGTTTTCAATTCCTCAAACAAACTATCAGTCACTCGAAAAGTAGACCCGATATTATCTTGGACAAAATCCCTCGACTTTGTCTCGGGATTTTAGTCAGATAATATCGGGTCTACTTTTCCCTTGTGATTGACAGTTGTTTTCGGGTTAAAACGATTTAACTGAAAAAACACTAAGCACTTGTTATATTACTATTGATTATTTCCCTCATACGTCAAAAACGCGATAATTCGGGCACAAATTTTAAGGATTAATAAGCGATAATCCGAAAGACCATATCGATAATTCAATCGATCTGTCATTGTTTAAACACCTACTGTCAAACAAACATGATGCGTGTCCAGTGTTAACGTTGGACTCTGGACACTGTATGAGGATCAGTGCCGGTTTTAAGAAATTTACCGCCGGGTACTCTTGGATTCTACCGCCGCCGGGGCGACCAAAAAGGATACTGTCACAATGAATTAGAATTGTCACTGTCACTTATGACTGCAACCTGTGTCGTGTCGCTACACTGATCGAATAATTCGAAAAATGCTCGTATATTGTGTGAAAAGTTGTCCGCACAAGTCCAAGGGAATATTTCCCTCAAATGTTTCGTTCTACGGTTTTCCTGCCGACGAAAATAAGCGAAATAAATGGATGGCCGCCACTGGAAGACACCGGCACCAGGAAGAATTTGAAGGCGAACGAAACAATTTCAGCTGTTTTACAAGTTGCACAAAGCCAAAAGCGGGGTCACCCAAATTACCGTTCAAAGTGCTGGGAATGCTATCTCACCTTCCCATTTGGCGATTACCCACTACAACTTCACAACAAAACCTCAATATTTTGCTTCAGTTTTGGTGTGCTCACGGCACTTCAGAGTGGAAGATTTCTATTCATCCAGTGATAGGTACAAAGATGACGCTGAAAACAAATGCTGTTCCGGACATTTTCTTGAGAAGCTTGTTTCTTTTTCTGGCTCCTGTAGCACTCCGCTTTTACCTCCAGGTTATTCACAAGTACGTCTTCAAAATATCCTTTCATACTATACTTCAACCCCTTATCACGCTGGTTCCCCTTCATTTGATGCTTGCACTACACTCTTGTAAAGAAGTAAAGCGTTGTCAAGTCTGTAGGTTGCAGGTTGCAGCGTGGCAAGACTTTTGGTTGTTCTACTGACAACTGATGACAAATTGTAACATATCGTTGTCGGGGGTAATGACAAGGAGAAAGTCAGTGGCACTGACAGAGTTGCTACGGGAGATTGTGAGGCAAATCTAGCCAATGAGCGGCGATAGGAGGCAAAAGGGGCGTGAAAAAGAAATAGGTCCATTGGTTCCAAAGAATCACTAAAATCATTAATATTGTCTACACTAAGGTATAGGTATCTGTTTTTTAAAGAAGTTTCAAATTTCGTTTCAAAGTCGATGAAATCTCGGATTCGTAATCATAAATAAAAATAATGCTTCAGGTTGGTAATTAGATTCTAGACAGTGCAGATCGGATGGTGCCGCTTGTCTGTTGTCCGACCGCCGCCCGCCGTGCGTGCAATATCAATATCCCATGTTATCAGAATTCAGAAACAAAATAAGACACATCACCGGGGGTTTTATTGACAATAACGGCGTTCCTAGAGAAGACATTAAAGCAGTTTTTGTTTCCAAACTTAAAAAATGTATTTACTATATTAGCTGCATATACAAATTTGCATGTTTCTTTCCCATATTTCTATATTTGGTGAAATTACAATTTCGAATTTCGCATATCGGCGGCGGTGCACCGCCGCCTAAAATTTTACCGCCGGGTACTACAGCACCCATAGCACCCCCATAAAACCGGCACTGATGAGGATGCTCGCATGCTCAAGCGAGTACTCAAGGACCCAGAGGAATGTGCAAGGAATTGGAACGATTTGGGATTGCACTTTATACGTCAGCCTCTGGTTCTCTTTTCTGTTCTGCGGCTCAGTACAGTTAGGTGGCTATTCATGTATCATCAATTTTATTGTCGTGTGAAATAAGATGCGAATAATTTGTAGAATGATTCGGGAAATATTCTTCCGAATACCACTCTTGCAATGAAAATGAACCAGATAATTCTGAAAATCCGTCTTGCCATAAGAAAACCGCATTCGTTTGTTTTCTTTTGATGTTCGAAAGAAGAGCCCTCCTTCTGCGGGGTCGGGCTCTTTTAGCTTTCGAACAACAGAGAAAACAAACTCATGCAGTTTTCAGGCAACACGCATTTTTCAGAATTATTGGTAATTTTTATTGCACTTGTGGTATTATACCCGACAATTTCTTCCGGTGACACTGGATGCAGGAAAATTGACCTTTGACCGGTAGCAATGGCACTTGATTCCTTTTTGTTACTTATTTTGGAGCATATGTTCACAAAATAATCATTAATTTTGTTTGAAAGAGAATTTGCCTCTTCAGTATTTTTAATCTTCATGTTTTCCAAAATGCTTTTCTCTTTCCTCATTTTACCGGTATACTGATTTATAACTTTCCACATGGCCCTTCCGGTGTTCCTTGCTTCGTGAAGGTCTGCCTCATTCGATCTCTTCTTCGCCAAGACCCGTTTCAGTATGGCACAATAGTTCTTATAGTATTCACCTGACACATTGCCCCGATTTCTGTAAAGGTACAACTTCCTTTTTGTTCTACATGATATCCTTATGCCCTTTGTAATCCAAGATTTCATCAAATCATGGTTACCTATCAGTTTAGGTGGAAAGATAAGTTTATGGAGGTCTTGAAACATGGACAAGAACACTTCATATGCCCCATCAGCGTCGTCTCCCATACGATGAACCTGTTACCAAGAGAAATCTGATATCTCCCGAATACAATGCTTCAGTTTGCTTTCTGAATAAATACGTCCAAATCTTTTATTTAAGTTGCTTTTCGAATGGTTTTCATTGTCTAAGATTAGACTTATTATCTGTCCGTAGTGATCGGATAGGGCCGTGTTGAGAACTCTGCCCTGGAGTGAATCATCACAGTCCACAAAAATATTGTCCATAAGTGTTGCTGAATTCCTAGTAACACGCGTAGGCTCCGTGATCGTTTGTGTGAAATTAAATTTCATTAAAATGTCCCTGAAACGAGTTGTCATATGATCGTTTTTCAATAGACAGATATGGAAATCACCGCATATAATTTTTTTGTGTTTAATGAATCTTTTTCTGATGTTATCAAGATCTTTATCTAGCAGTTCAAAAAACTTATCTATCGCACCCATCGGGGACCTGTATACAGTAACAATCACTACTCTATTTACATTATCAACTGCACACGCACCCTCACAATCATAATTTTTGCAATACTGTTCAAGATCATAACATTCTGTTTTGTGTTCCAGATCGTTCGCCATAAACACACAGCAACCCCCACGAGCTCCAGCCGGACGTGTGTAGTAAGCAACCAGATGATATCCGTCTATCTGTATACATCTTAACTCATCAACAGTGCACCAGTGCTCCGTGAAACAGATCACTTTTGGTCTCTTTGTGAACTCATTGATAATCATCTCAACGTCCAGTGTCTTGCCTCTCAGCGATTGTATATGTATATTCTGGTGCAATAAATAAAGTGCGTCCTTGCTTTCATTTTTTAATTCTTTGATATCCTGACATGCAGTGACTTCACATCCTGTTGAGCCTCCCCTTATTATCTGACAGTCCTCATCCACATCGTCAGAACCTTGAACCCCCCCTCCCAGTGATACGAAAGTTGCCAAACTAATGTTGCCAGGTCGCCTCCTTATACGGATTAGTCTGGAATCTGGAAGGATTCTAAAACGAGACTCGTTCGTTCGAAAGACCTCACGTCATTCGCGATTTAGTCAGTTCCGATGCTCTGGCGCACTATTTAATTAATAGGCTAGATTGCCTCTTGTTGAAAGCTGACTCCGAAGAAGACGTTAGGCTCTTCAATGAACGTCGTAATGAACAGACCGTGGACCTGATAGAGCCGACTTCGTGGTTGAGGGGCAGTCGAAGTGGACGTTCTTTGGGCAGTTTATCGCATACAGCTATCTTATGCTTCCGGTTTGTCGTAAACGTGACCAGAGCCACAAAATAACGCCTTTGGTCTGGTCCTCCTAAAGGCTCTCGCCACGGTCATTTGTTTTCGACCCATCTCCAGCATCCGGACAGCTCTGAGCATGCGTCATCTATTGTCAAATGCGCCTGAGCGTCTTCCCTTTAAATCTGTGAAAGTTAATTTGAGAATAGACTATAAACTGTTACGTAGAAATTGATTTTTACCTGAATAAAAAACAATATTCACAAATTTCTGCGATCTGCTCCCAACTCGGTTATGGCTTGTATTGATTGCAAGAGCCCTGGCGAATCACAATAGTGAATCTCTGGTAAACTTTCGAACAGCTCCTCCGCCAATTGTACGGGTTTGTGGCCTATCCTGGAGTTGGAATCTCTAGCAAATATCACAACAGCATGACTCTCAAAACAAGAAATTAGATAGTACAAAAAAGAAATAGCACACATTCCATTTTTTCTATACCTTATTATCCTCCTTGGAACTTATTGAGATTAACCTGAACCAGTTCCATTAGCTTTATCAAAGGATACCCATATTTCGACGTAATAAAGGGAATAGAGATGAGGCTGTGCTCACTTTGTTTTCAATTCTTTCTCGCATTTTTCGACTCAGTAGCACCTATTTCACTGTAAGCTGTCTGTCTGTAAGCTCCACCTTCCGGGTCCCTCGATTTCAGCAAGCTTTTGTCAACATTGAAACTTCCGCCTACATTCGAGATCATTCCGATCTTGGATGTTGCTGAAAAAGCTCTGCGAAAGCAAATCGCATAGTTTCCTTTCGTGCAGGAATTAGATTAGCTCGCACAATAAAAGTTCAAACTTTTCCGTGATTTAATTT
Organism: Anaspis maculata; assembly: GCA_949128115.1. NCBI lineage: Eukaryota > Metazoa > Arthropoda > Insecta > Coleoptera > Scraptiidae > Anaspis > Anaspis maculata. The sequence continues at coordinate 67,518,844 of OX421965.1, read as the reverse complement.
CATAAATAAAACAGCCAAACGGACGACCGACGACGACGCAGTAGGAGAGTAGCGGCAGACATTAAATTTACTTTGTCAACTAATTTAAATCTCCGTGCAACTTTTAATAGGACCGCCTCGCGTCTTCTAATTTTGCATTCTTAATTGCACGAAACAAAAAGGCAGAGCTCGCTCTGATGGCGGGCTGCAGGCGGGCTGCAATTCCAGGCTAACCTTTTAATCACGCAACTTTTATTTGATCGCACAACGATGATGATAATAGGGAAGTCGCCGGAGTCTAACCCATCCAGTTCCGGCTCAAAGACGTGCCCTGCGCCAGCAATACAGTGGCATCAGCTCGAAAATTATATAGTTTCTGCATCAAGCGATGCGAACAGGATGATAAATTATTGAGACGTAGGTGGAATGGGTATGAATTCCAACTTTGAGTTTTTCTATTAGAGGCAAACTGCCACTGTCAGGTTGGGTTAGAGCTATCAAACAATTGCAGCTCTCGTTATCCTACGTTCCGCATTAAATCTCGTAATTGAGCTCGCGCAGCGCTCAAAGAACCCAAATCTGGGATTCGATGCCGCGCCGTGCGCTTCGGAATAATAGAACTAATTTAAATTGCTGTGATTAAATGGCAGCGACCGATTTAATTTATAGTTTGGAGGTTGTCGTCAACGGAATAAGAGTGTTGATGACTCTTGCGAGAATGATAAACTTAAGTGGGTCTGTCTATCAGTAGGTATCTGAAAATGCTAAGCAAAGCAGTTTGAGTAAGAATCTGCTTTGCTTATATGTTTATATGAAAGTATATTTAAGTTTGGAACCGCCATCCTCACAATCACAAAAAAGCTCAAATTGCAATGTTCATCCGATAACAAACGGCCGCGAAATAGAGATGAAAACATCAGGTTGAAGTCTCGCTGTTATCGAGTCAAGTCACAGCTTATGGACGTTATCTGTGCTAAAAGAGAAGAAGAATTGTGGGTTTAGGCTCTGCTTTGATTTCCAAAAACCAAACTCTTGAAAATAGAGATGATCTGGTGAAATAAGGCGTTGCGAAATTAGCTCCAGCAGTCTTATTCCTTATTCCTTGACCAACATTCATCATTCAGGTCTCTTTTGGAATAAACAGATACTCTATGGATTCATCATAGAAGCGTTGTCCAAATAAGTACAAAAAAAAACTCTCCAGCAATTTGAATTGTTTCAATTTTGAGAATATTTTTATGATCAATCTATAGCACCTCCCTGTCTCTGCAGCTTTTGAAAGACACCTGAATGGTGAATTTTGATCAAGGAATAAGCCCGCTGGAAGTGATTCATCAACGCCTGATTTCATCATCCAAGTCCATTCTTGGAGCGATCCTTGTTCCCCTAAATTTTTGCAGAGCATTTTGGAACGTGGTCTCTTTCATTCCAAAATCCTCCATGAAGCTTACTGAAGATTGGTGGACGTTTTCTCTGGTTCCGAGTTGGAAGCCAAAATTTCTGCGCATTATCACGTAACCAGCATTATTTGGAGAACACGTCAGCTTGCTTGTGGAAGTCGTTATGAGACAGCAAGGTGCGAGCCTCACGGTCAATATCGACAAAAGGCTGGTTTTCTCCGCCTTCGCAAAATTACCTGGACTTTGTCGTTGATGGTCCATGAAAGAATCCAGGATGTAATTCATCGGATTTTGGGAAAAAATGAATTCAAATACCAGAGCCTTCGTAGAGCTCACTTGTTTTTTATTTGATTTTTTGCGTTCATTTAAGCCCCGAAAAAAATTCAAGAAAATTTTGCGTGACGTCACGCGCTAACTGGTACCAGAGTGCGTAACAGATGGCGCCGAATGACGCGGTACAATTTCTTGGTAGATATCGTACAGAATCGGGAACGCGGTGAACTCCGAACATCCCAGCGTGTCAGCCTGTCAACCTGACAAACAGCTGATGCCAAGAAAAAAGTGAAGTGTTACCGCAAGCAAGCATCAGCAGCATTCAGCAACACCAGCCACGCTAGAGCTAGAGTTAGTCCGTCACAGATGGTGATAATAAAAATTTAATTTGCGAAAATAAGGGAACTTTTGTGTCAGTTTTGGAGTGTTTTGTGTTCCAATGTGAGTGCAATTTCCTGATTACAATCACGTTAAAATTACTTAAAAAGCATTCTAATATTCCCAATACCCCCCTATCGTGTACCCCTGGAGCAGGAGGTGGAGTTAGAAAGTGGCTGAAGTGTTTGCATGCATAAATCAAAAACAAATTCATTTCACCCGAGAGTTTACCGCTAAGGACCGTTTTGCAGCGGCCTGGCCGAGTTCGCTGTTCTGAAAATGAGTGAGTAATGTATTGAAAGATATAACTACCTACCTATTATTTATTTACACCGGATAAAGTTCCCTCAGGCCAATATCAACGTGATTTGATCCAAAAAACCGATTTATCAAGACACAAACCCTGCTGAGATGCCCACAGAAAAATTCAGGAATGCCACCAGAAGCTCTCTCACTGATCTGCGGCGCTACCCTAGCTTGGTGGCCGTCATGGTTGCCTTCCTCAAAGCTACTCAAAGGACATTTCTTCAAAATTGTCTTCGTTGGTGCAGCCGTTTCTAATTCAGACAACAAAATAATGTCATGTGATTTGAAGTTTTGAATTGCACGTCAAAATTGACAAAACGTGATTCAGATTCGAAGACGCCAAAATGTCGGCAAAGTGGGTCACGTTTGGTTTGCCGCATGGTTTACCACGTGACGTCACAGATTAATGGAGGAACATTTTTTTCTAGATAATTAGAGCAGAGCAAGAATTAACGTGCGTGTTACATGAAAGGCTTACTTAGATGAAAAATAATAGGGATACTCAATAAACAACTACTCTTTCCCCAATATTGTCACATGAATGACCGAGACGCTCCATTTCGTAACACACGAGTTTACTGAATTATTGTTTAATTTGCTATCCCCTTGCGATACAGCGGTTTTTAGAGATCTGCATTGAAAACAAGCAAGGATTGTTTTTAATATTAGATACACAAACCATGATATAAAAAGAGTGGCATTTTGGCTAAAGAAAAAACGTAACTTGCTTAGGCGTCGGCAGTGTATCACGTCTCGCCGGACCCTAAAACAGTTCCCCGCAGTGTACCACCAAATCATTAGACCGAACTTGCAAAGCTAACAGCACATTCGTGTTACGAAAACTGTGTCGATCATTCCTGGTGAACTCGAGCCCTTCTAGTCATCCCCCAGGGAAGACATTACACCAGTGTTAATAAATCCGTAAGTGCTTTTAAACTCATTCTTATAATTTACTGTACCTCGGACTTGCAACCTACCGGCTCAGAGCTAAGCTACGACCCCCAAGCAGTGGCGTAACTAGAAGTGTCCAATGGAGGGGTCACGACTGAAAAATATGCGAAAATGCGAACAAAATGAACAAAAAAGCGTCGCATTTGAAAATTTTTCAGGGAATTTGATGGCTAATGGGGGGGGCTTTGACCCCGAAACCCGAAACCCCCCCTCTAGTTACGCCACTGCCCCCAAGCCAAAGGTACCAAACCCTTTGGCCCCAGCGGACAGCCAATTACCACAAGGGAGCCCAAACGCATACCCTTGACATGGCGGAGGCTACCCTTGACAATATAACACCCCATTGCTCAAGACTTGGAAATGTCACGAAAATAAAAGGTCTCTGAGCATATACCCTGATGGTATTGAAGATTTATTCCTTATTTTTTGGAGTCAGTTTCGCCAATCAAAAGCCTAACGAAAGGCATGAAAAAGCCGTGGCATCGAATGGAGCAACGGGGTAGAGTAGGCTCCCGTCAGAACTAAGGAAGAGTTAGTGTCGGTCTCGCTCTTTGTCAATCCAGATTTTTTTTAAACATTTTTTGTATGCAATTTATGCTTTTAACACCGGTCAAGGCACACCTCTTACTCGAAACATCGGAAATCAAGAGAAAATGATTGCCACAAATTGTCAGAACCAGAGAAAAAATACACTGTTGCGGAACGAGAGTGTCTTGCCGGTATTTTCACCGTTGAGAAATTTCAACCAGAGGCGCTCAGTTTCAGGTGGAAGCAGATCATCACTTGTGACTCTCCAAGATCAGAGATCATATTGGCAGACTTGCGAAATGGCGCATGCATCTATACAGTTAATACAGTTAGACATGGTGTTTGAGCAAAGAAAGGAAAAGTTGAACGTCGCGGCGGATGCGCTGTCACATTGCGTCCTAGGAAAATCTGAAGATGAGGTTGTGCTTTGCCAGGTAATCTTCAAGATGAAGTTCGAAAATTCGGGATACGTTTCACCTCTGAATATGCGAGAGAATCAATTTTGTGAAACTGAATGTGAAAAAAGCTTCTGATTGTAGCATGCTTGATTTTATCTGTTCTGCTCACTTCCAAGTGTTTTCCCAAAAAAAACAACTTCATACTTCACAGACTTAAATCGAGGGTTAAACCGCAAACAGATCTCCTTTGCGATAGAGGCCATTGGAATCCCGCTGTTGCGGTCTTTAAGAGTTCAGTGGAATTCCTTCAGAGGTCTTCGGAGTTCCTACAGAGTTCCTCCGAGGTCCCTAGATGTCCCTAAGCAGAGTTTCCTGTAAAGTTCTCTAACTTGTACAAAAGAGGTCCCCAGCTGTTAATCCTTCGATTTCAGTAGATTTTCTCACCAAGCTTCGAGTTTTACTCTTTTGCATTTCTCAGTTTTCTCAGTATATTCAATTTTGGTGAATTGGTTTCGATCTATGGTGTGATTCGAAAGTGTCGAACCAAAACCATATCACGATATATATAGTCAGAGGGTAGTTCTCTGAACCCTTCTAGGTTCGTTACTTCAGAAAATTTTTGTAGACTATGTTTCTATCATATTCCATATTTTCTTTGTAAGCCACCGATTGCGCATGTTGAAAGCTGTGCTGCCGGCTTCTGGTCAAACGAGGCTAACCTTCTCGCTCGCAATAGTCTGTAACGCTATTTTTTAGCGTATTTTCCATCTTGATGAAAATCGCTATTGCAACCGCTTTGTCCGTCCTTCCGTCCGTCCGTTCCTCGAACTTCTCCCGAACTAGACGCCCTAGCTTTCTAATTTTTTCGCTGTTATATCCCACTTATAAACGTGGGCCCAGAAACATTCCGCCTTCAATATGCGCCGCCGATATGAACAAATTGCTAAAAACCGCCCCCAATCACTTTAAAATGAAAAACATAAACCCGAAGACAGCGATCTAGTTCTTTCGATATATGAACAGCTGACTAAAAATGGAAAAGGATAGGCTACTTTTGCTTGGTCGTCGCCCCCAGATTCCGCCCCCAAACGACAAATAATGCAACTTTCACAATTTTACTGATTGAGATGTTCTCCCAAACATTTAGAAACTGCCAACTTAAATTGTGCAACATTTGCTCAGCCGAACGCTGCCGCTCCCACACGCCGCCCCCAAAGTAAGAGATAAATGGAAAACATGAACCCGAAGACAAAACGATCTGAGCCTTTCGCTATATAGATAGCTGACTAAAAATGGGAAAGGATAGGCTACTTGTGATACGGCGCCGCCTCCAGCTTCCGCCCCCAAAAGAAAAAAGTGCAACTTTCAACAGTTTAGACTGATTCAGATGTTGATGTTACCTCAAACATTCAGAAACTGTCAACTCAAACTATGCAAGAATTTCTTTGTCAAACTCTGCCGCTCCCACACGCCGCACACAGGCGGAATTTCACAATATCGTTGACAAAATTGAATTTAATTTTCTTTTGACTTTTTTTGCAGGAATTCGCTTAAAAATAGCTAGATTGAATGTAATTAATTAAAAATCACCTAAAAAAACTTTTTTGTGAACAGAAACAAAATAAATGTTTTAGAACGTCGCGTAGACCTCATGGAAAAATTATTTCGTATAAAATGTTTTTTTGACACGTAGATTTGGTTGAAAATCCAGTATATTGTAGATATTCAATAAAGTATCAGATAATCCTATAGCTAAATTCCATTTAATTGATTACGAGTTTAGCGAGTAGGGCGGATCGGGGAGAAGGTGTATTTCCAGTTATTCGGCGAAAATTTTGTAATTAACGTAACTGGTCCAATACCAAGCTCCAGATTACAGGAAAAAATAGTGGAAAAAAGTCTCCTTGGGTTGATGAGGGTAGTTAGTGAGGTTTCAAAATTCATTGACTCTACATCCTCCAAAACAGCTCTGTCAAAATTATTAAATGATTTTCTCACTATCTTTCCTATTCCTAAACCTCCTTTACAGCTTGTATTCGCTCCGTGCACGACGCCAGCGTCACCTAGCGTACGCAACTTTGTAGGCGCAAAACGTCACTCATGTCATAAATTACAGATGGCTCAACTGTCATAAATGGCAGATCGCTGGTCTGGACTGTCATTATTTTGTGGTTAAGTGCTTTGTCAACATAGACTTGGTCATTGACAAATTGTCAGTCAACCACGTGGCATCTGTTGTGACCCATGGTTGTCAATTATTTCAATTATTTCCATGGTCAAATTGACATCAATGACATTAAACATCAGAAGATTGACAGCCCAATCATGCAGCGCCGAGCCATCAATGTTGCTCTTTTTGTCCACATAAAGCGCTGTGATCGGTTTCGTTACTCCCACTCTGTACTTCGCACGGGGCGAATTGGACAATGGACAAGTTCCACTTCTTTTGAGAATCATTCATTTTTTTGGTTTTCGATGACAAGTCCTGGTCGTCTCCGGTAACTTGTTTGATTTGACTTAGCAAATCGCTTGCACTTAGGCACCCATGAAGTTAGGAGCTTGACAAAATTGTAAGATACAAACTAGTTTATTTTTTTGCTACGCCTACGGTAATAAACTCTGATCGGGAATCTAAAATTAAAGTATTGGTTGAAAAAAACTGAATTTTTGCCTTGACAATCAAGAATTAAGGTACACATACAGGGTGATACACTTTTTTTGTCAATATTTTAGAAGATAGTATCAAAAAATATGTGGACTTTCTAGAAAAAAAAAAACATCGGAAACGCATTATAACGGAGATAGAGGCTTTCAAAGTTGAGTTTTGCATATGGTTTTTTTTTGTTACTTTGAATTCAATCAATGAATTTTTGATAAAATTTGGTACACATCATAAGTTGATGTATGCATACAAGCTGGTCATATTGGTTTTTGTCACATCTCGGAAATTGTAACTTTTTATTTTTCATTATTTTTCTTTTATTTGCGAAACTACTTATTTTTCGATGCTCTACCATATTCTCAAATATTGAAAAAAAAGTGGAACACTCTGTATAGGAGAAGCGGTTCAATAGAACCAAGTTTTCAAATTTGGTTAAAATTCGAGTGGTGCGTTATTTTGCGATTTTATGTACTCCAAAGTCAACAAAAAAATTAGTTTCTCGTAATATAGCAAGTTATAGCAAAAGATGTTGCCTGGAACATGTACAGTATACCTTTTGGCTTATAAAAATATGAAAATCGCTGCTTGATCGTGGTCGATAGGATACTTTTTGTCTACAGGTAAACAAAAATTCACTTCTTTCGAAGATTGAAAACTCTACTTCAAATATTATTTTTTTGGGATGACCAGTGGATATTTTCCTATGAAATATGTAAATGTAATACAGACCTCCTGCTATAGACTCCATATCTTTGGATTGAATAAATTCACATGGCAATGTGTCAAGGGCCATTCGAAACGAGTAAGAAAAAGTACAAAACTGATAACTGGTGACAGCTTTTTTTCAGCATGAACTCCATATCGCTGTATCTTTTTTATCCTTGCACCTGTTAAGCTGAGGGTACCTGATAATTATAGCTAGATTATCCAAGAATATTTTAAAGTGGATAGTTCCTGATCAACTCAATATTTTTATTTTTGGTTTTTGTCCACGATTTTTTGAAATTCCGCTGGGTGCGCCGCCCCCAAAGCAAGAGATAAGTGTAAAACATAAACCTGGAGACATAGCGATCTAATTCTCTCGCTATACAGGGTGGTCCTCGTTTTATGTCCATTACATTTAAGGATCAATAGAAAATGAAAAATAAAGGGGACTTTCTCCAGAAAACATATTTGAGAAATGCCTAATAACAGAGATACAGCCCTTCAAAGTTGGAAATAAATAATCGTTTTTCAGCATAACTTTTGAACCGTTCAACCGATTTCATTCAAAATAGAACCAGAGGTTTACTGAAGTTATCTCCTGTCGAACAATCATAACATGTTCTATAAAAAAGTTTCAGGAGCGTAGATATCATAAGGGGGTGTTCCTACTCCCCCCCCCCTATTTCTCACTCACCAGTTATTTTTTAAAACTGTTCATAATTTTGAATTCTACGTTCAATTTAGAAGAGAAAGTCACTCCTGCAAGATTTTGATTAGAGGCTTCGTTTAGGAGATATTCGAGTTTGAAACTTGGAAAACATCCCGAAATCGCCACTTTCCAGAACCCATTTTTTTTTTCCTGAAAATTTCCGGTGTTTTAGGAAAAATAGTGGTTTATAAACTTAGAAATTCTAGAGAACCTATTTCAGCTGAGAAATCATGAGTTTCTTTGGATTTTATTTTTAGACTTTTGAAAGTGGCGATTTCGGGATGTTCCCCAAAGTTTCAAACCCAAATATCTCCTAAACGAAGCCTCTAATCAAAATTTTGCTCAAGTGACTTTTTCTTCTAACTTGAACGTAGAATTCAAAATTATGAACAGTTTTGAAAAATAACTGGTGAGTGAGAAATAGGGAGGGGGGGGGAGTAGGAACATCCCCTGATATCTACGCTCCTGAAACTTTTTTATGAAACATGTTATGATTGTTCGACCGGAGATAACTTCAGTAAACCTTTGGTTCTATTTTGAATGAAATCGGTTGAACGGTTCAAAAGTTATGCTGAAAAAACGATTATTTATTTCCAACTTTGAAGGGCTGTATCTCTGTTATTAGGCATTTCTCAAATATGTTTTCTGAAGAAAGTCCCCTTTATTTTTCATTTTCTATTGATCCTTAAATGTAATGACATAAAACGAGGACCACCCTGTATAGATAGCTAACTGAAAATGGGAAGAGATAGGCCACTTTTGATTAACCGCCGCCTCCAGCTCCCGCCCCCAAACTAAATAAAAACAACTTCCACAATTTTCACTGATTGTCATATTTCCTTAAACATTCAGAAACTCCCAAATCAAACTGTGCAACAGTTACTTTGTCGAATGCTGCCGCCCCCAAGCGCTGCCCTTAAAGTGAGAGATGAATGAAAAACACAAACCCAAAGACATAACGATCTAATTCTTTCGCTATATGGATAGCTGACTAAAAATTGGAAAGTATAGGCTACTTTTGATATGGCGCCGCCTCCAGCTTCCGCCCCCAAACAAAAAAAAAATGCAACTTCCATAATTTTCACTGATTCGTCATATTTCCTTACACATTTGGAAACCTCCAACTCAAACTGTGCAACAGTTACTTTCCCGAACGCTGCCGCTCCCACATGCTGCCCTCAAAGTAAGAGATGAATAAAAAACATAAACCCGATCTAACATCATTAAGACATAACGATCTAATTCTTTCGCTATTTGGATAGCCGACTAAGAATGGGAAAGAATAGGCTACTGCTGATTAGTGGCTGCTAATCATTCATTCAAATCTGTTTCATTGACAAGTACCTCATTCTGATAACAAAAAAATCACAATGAGTTTCGACTGAAGAGAGTGGGCAAAGAATGATGTTTCCCCTTCAACCAAATTTCTTTACATTCTTAATATGCCTCTTCAAGAAAATGCGCTACTGAGACTCACGTACGTGAAGGCATACTCACTTGTTTTCTTTCCTTGCTTTCGCTTCTAGTCCCATATCGGATGCCGATCGCTTGTTGAAGATTTAAGTGTTTTGAATACGGCGCTGAATTCTCAGCTGCTGCCGCCATATTGTCGTTGCCAGCCGCCCTGTCATTTGGCTGTCACGCTGACAGCGGCATCACTGTATTGTTGAGAAAATGTCTGATATAACATCAATAAAATTAGCTTTAATGTCACTGATTTGTGTAAATTTTGTTCTGGTTCCATGTGTTCTTGCGCCACCGCTTCTTTTCGTCGTGGTAGACGCTCTAGAATCGTTGAGGCTCATGCCATCGGCTGGGGAACCCCAACGAGGAACCATCTTTTGATGCTTCAACTTAAAAAATAACAGCCGAAGAACTTCTTGAATATTTTTGATGAGCTTCATGAAAGATTTTGTACTATGATTTTTGTCCGACACTTTTGAAACACCCTGTATATAGGTACAACTCGATCTTTCTAGATAGGACGTGCTTCTTTATGATGTAATATTATGGAACACCGAGTGGAGCACCTACCTATACCATTTTCTCAGTTAGTTGTAAATCGAGTTGTAAATGTAATGTTGAATCATACTATACATACCTAGGTATGTCCTTTATGCTTGATCGGGTACTTTATGATTATGCTGCACCATATACAAGTAGCTATGTAATTTTTCTAGGATAATCTTGTGCTCGAGCTAGAGCCTTTTAGCGGAGTCGCTCAATAGACGCAGGCAGGAGGCTGGTTGAGGCTGGAAATCAAACTTCGATAGAGCACCACAGGAACAGCTATCACAAGCGGATTGTCAATTTTCGGCGCAATAATCGAGATAATACCAGGTGCCTGGCTTCCCGCTGTGATCCCGACGGTTTCTGAGATTGGCCTCCGCAAAAAACGCTCGGATATTGGCACCGAAGAAAATACCACCGCATGCTGAATGAATCAAGCCGAAGATCTAGCGAAAGATTAAACTTGTCATCGAAGGATTCTCTCCTGCATTTAACAGGATCAGTATAACACCAAAGAAATATACTTGTGCTGCAAAAGTCCCTCAATCTCCTATGGGCTTTCACAAAACTATACCTATACACGCTGTGTGCGAGGGGCGGCGTTAAAACTGTTCGAAGCGACCGACATTAGAGGCAATTTTCCGTCGATTTTCGGCCCCCAGCTCGTCAAAAATAATTGGGGAAATTCGTTATGTAGGCCAGGCGGTAGGTCATTCTGGATAGAAAAAATTCCGACCAAAGCTTTTATGGTGTCAAACTCTTCGTAAGGTCAGTAGGTATCTACCACTGAGTTTCCGCCCAAAAACGAGTTGTGCTGATTCCTCCACATCTGCCCAAAGGTAAAGGATGTCTTGAAGGTGCAAAAAGATCTGTTGAACCCCCGTACTTTCTCATTTTATTTGCCTCAATGCAAACGTACAACTCTAACGCAAACATTGGAAGTATTTGTCATCATCTCTGTGCCAGTCTATTTGTTGAAAAAAAAGATTTCTTTGTGCGGGTCAGATAAATCACATTCAATTGTTTTTCCACACAAGAAAACGATGGAGCAACATGTATTTTGGATGTTTTCTAATAACTTGTACTCACTCAGCCCATTTATGGTGTTAAAATTTCAATAACAGCATTTTTGAAGATGTTGCTCGCTAAGAAGTGAATAATTTTTACCAGCCTGTTCAGCAGGAGTTTTTTCAATTTTACCAAACGCCGTTCTCGAAAATCTCATAGGAAATGGCAAGCTGGAACTGTTTTCTAATGATATTATATCTGGCTCAACCGTGGCACGCTTTTTGAAAGTGTAGGAAACTGATTTCTTTCGAGCGGTTCTATTTTACCAGCGTGCGGCCGTGCCTACTTGACATAGACCGGACTGATTACACAAGCTTGGAAATGTACTCTCTTCCAGCTTTGAAACACGACCATTAATGATAAAATAATGTATGATTTCTTCATAAATCAATGTACAAAGTCTCAATAATAATGGTCGCGTTTTAAAGCTGGAAAAGAGTACATTTCCAAGCTCGTGTAATCAGTCCGGTCTATGTCAAGTAGGCACGGCCGCACACGAGTGAAACAGGACCTCTCGAAAAGAAAACAGTTTTTTAGACTTTCAAGTGCGTGTCGCGGTTAATCCAGGCACGATATCGTTAGAGAAGAGTTTGAGCTTTTCATTCCTTGTAAAATTTTCGCAAACGATGTTTGGTAAAATTGAAAAAATTGCTGCTGAACAGGCGGGTGAAAATTATTCACTTTTTTGCTGGCAACATCTTCAAATATGCTGTTATTGAAATTTTAATGCCATAGATGGGCTCAGTGAGTACAAGTTATTGGAAAACATCCAAAATACATGTTGCTCCATCGTTTTCTTGTGTGTAAAAACCATTAAATGTGATTTATTTGACCCGCACAAAGAAATCTTTTTTTTCAACAGTAAGACTGGCACAGAGATGATGACAGATGCTTCCAATGTTTGCCTAAGAGTTGTACGTTTGCATTTAGGCAAATATAACAAAAAAGTACGAAGGTTTAACAGGTCTTTTTGCACTTTCGAGGCATCCTTTACCTTCGCGCAGATGTGGAGGAATCAGCACAACTCGTTTTTGGGCGGAAACTCAGTGGTAGATAACTACTGACCGTACGAAGAGTTTGACACCATAAAAGCTTTGGTCGGAGTTTTTTCCAGATTGCAGTGATTTTACCGACATACCGCCTGGCCTAATGACTCTCGAATGCGATTTTGCGAAATTGTCCATCGCGCTTGTGTAGTATACCCACCTCTACGTAACGGGAATTTTTTCCCGCGTGATTGTGTTACACTTCCAGGCTAGCACGGCGTAGTTATGGGGGCTGATGGGACAAGTCGGGCGTTCAATTTTATTCACATCACATCAAACCGAAATTGACTTTCAGGCCAGCGAGCCGATAAAACGTTCTTTCTGATATCGGGGCGAGCGCGAGGCGGCTCAAGATTTTCAAAATGTCTGTGTTTAGTACAGAATTAATGTCGTTAGGATTTCAAGTCGGGGTCAGAGGTCAGGGTACCGAAACTAAAATCAATAGATTAATGACACAAACTTCATGGACGTACAATAAAAGTAAATGTGAGCAATCGATGACTTTGGTCTCAGATGTTCATTTCTAGTGTTGAGGGTTGAGGGTGCTGTCCCTTTGTTTTGTTTGGTGCGTGCATAGTGATTTATTACAGTAATTGACAGCAACTATACCCCATTTTTCTAAACATCTGTTCTATTAAACGTCTAAATTGGGCAGAGTATCATAAGTTATAGTTGCATTATATCCCAAATTGGTATTTCGAGGGTATTTGTCACGTGATACCCCAATCCCGTCTGATGTTCAATTTTTCGGGTAGGATCTACGTTCCCGAGATGTTTTCCAAGTAATTATTGAGGCTGGGAATTGAATATACGAATAATTCGAGTATTTAAATATTCATTCATTCATCTTCGAATAAATTGAATATTCAAATAATTCGAAAACTCGAATATATTTCGAAATGAATATTCGAATACCAAAATCAGAAAAATTCCCAGCCTTAGTAATTATCTATCCTACGGCGACGCCAGCGTGAGTGTGGGTGTTGGAGAACAAAAAAAGAGGGTCGCTATAGGTATTGTGTATGTTTGCATATTAATGCCGGTGGTGGTGATGGTGGTGGTGAAACTCGGCCCAGGGAAAATATTTTGATCCGCGCCAGGCTGCCGGCACGTGTTCCAAAACACACGCCCGACGGCATCAGCATAATCCGCAAGAACAGACAAATAATAGCGGGGAATAATCCAACTTGGCTGAAACAGAATAACCAATCAGGATTGTCACTGCAGATGTTCACCGCGCGATCTGAATATTCAACGCGCGGCCGGAATGTTTGAGGTTTGCCGAATTATCATTCGCGCATGGAGGAGGTCCGATAACGTTACTCGCGGCACTGACAAAAATTAAGCTCATGATGAAACTCAAAACTGCGCGGCTTGCTCGCATCAGCCCGTGCTGAAATCTACATCCTCCTTATAATCCATTCCAAGCTTAAAAAAACCACAGCTGGCCATGAAAAATTCGAGTTCTGTTGGTGTCCCTGATTTTTGATGTTTAATGTCATCTTGATACAAGGGAGGTTACGTTCAAATTTGTGTCCGTTTGACATGAAACCTTCACCTGAACTACGCTGTGTTGTCAAATTGTCATTCTGGAGACTGCGTCGCCGGCAGGTCACAGGCTTGCCCACTGATCTCAGTCGCTTTCTTTCGGCCAGAATCACAGTTCATGATCCTGGAAGAGAGGGTGAATTAACGTACCTAGGTTCTCACAAGGCGCGACGAGCTCAGGTCACGGGATCACTTTGCGACTAAATCACACTACGGCGGTAGAACTGGGTTCCCCTCGATCACTTTTTGAACTGTATATTCTTACTGTTGCACTTCTTAATACTTTCACTATTGAAATAACGTGCCTAACGGCGTTTTTAAGACGAAAACTGATGAAAATATTGTGTCAGTGTCAAAATCTGACCTAACGGCAATCCAGCAAAGCAAACATCACTTTGACAAATTTGATTAAATCATCTTGACTTTTCCAATCCATCAACGTATCAGATTGTCCAACTTGAAGAAAAGATATCATAGGCAACTGTGGTTTTTTTAAGCTTGGAATGGATAATATGTTACCTAAGTGAGATTATGTCATGTTGAGTAATCAAAAAGTGACATGGCAGCACATCGGCATGGGCTGGCCTCGAAAATGCGCGAGGCGGCGAGTAAGCCAATGTAGGAGTCCGCCCCAGGCCCCGAGGCCTCAATCATCTTATAGGGCTCCCGACTTCCTTTTTTTGCAAAAACCACATTAAAAAAATGCGTGATCACACGAAAGATACAGCCCTTCAAAGTGGTACATCTAAACTGCCAAAAACCAAAAACACGTTGTTTAGAGTGCTCTGTTGCGGCCCTGAAGTTGAACTATTTTGTACGCTTATGTCTAAATCACTCCACGGCCGCTAGACTTCACTTGTTCCTTTCGCTGCGGCACGGGTTGCGTAGCTAAGGCTCTGAAGTATTTTCTGCTGATTCACGAGATTGTAATTTATCTAGTTTATATTGAATTGCCACAATAATAAGCCTCAGAAGGTCGAATTAGGCATGGTACGAATTTCATCAATCCCACCCGCAGGCATAATTTCGCAAAATCGCAGCAGTATAATGGTGGAATGAAATTGCGTCATGTTGGTACCATGCGTTTTGTTGACTGTCAATGCAATGTCAACAATTATTGCTATTGCCACATTCTTTGATTGTCACAACATCCCTGGTCGGTCACAACTCACAATTTACAATGAATTTACCGTCGCGTCGCGTCGCCCGTCCGTCTCCCACGCCGTGACGGCTTCCAGGACATAATGACGTACATCATGTAACATGTAACGCCAGAAAGACCGAGAGAAAGACGCCAGCCTGGGAATCTCGGAGAAGAGCTCCAAGGTAGGAAGATGCCTCATGAGTGATAGATTTGTCGGAGAAACAGGCAAGAAAAGCACGGCTCATTTCCGGCGGAGTTTCAGAATTGTCTGAATCACTCGTTTTTTCTTCATACAGTGATTTTAGAAAGTGACACGGATATAAAAGAATTGACAGGATTGTCTTGTCAAGTTTGTTTGTTATGGGTAACCATGTTTTTATAAAAATGCAAAGCACAAAATCAACAATGAATGGATGAGAGGTGAAAACTGATTATTTATTATTTTTATGATTTTTTTCTGTGAATCGCCTAAAAATTGTTGTATGGACCTCGGCCAAAGGTCGACCTCGAGGAGGACCTTTTTCGACCTCACCTGATTTGCAGCCTCGGCTCCACATTCGACCAAAAAAGATCACCTCTACGGCCTTGGTACATAAATAACTATTGTGTATCAAGGCCATAATGATAATGTTTTATGGCCGAACCTGAAATTTTTTAGCCGAGGCTACAGAACAAATGAGAGCAAAGAAGAACTTTTTGGCCGAGGTGCACACAACATTTTTGAGGTGACTATCACAAAAAAATTGAGCAAAATACTGATGTTTAAATTGTTTGATTTCTTACTCGCAATCGCAAGAGTGCTTTTCTTCATAAAACATAGTTACCCGTGACATCAGAAAACAAAATTTGCAGGTATATTATTATGACAATAGTTTGGACAAGTCAGTGATGAACGACTCACCGGGTAGTGATTTTTCTCAAACTCCGCCGGCACTAACTGAAGCTGAAATGGGTCAGCTTTGGATTTGCTTCCGCTGAGATCACAAGCTGTGTATAGGTACCGGAAGCAGTATAAACATTTTGTGAGTTGGTGCCTGTAAAACAAGGCAAAAAACTGGACAGGGTCTGTTTCCCTGGCGAACCTTTTGGAAAAATGACAATCGTGCAAGTCATCAACATTGTGGACCATTTATCCCATGGTGAGGGCTATGGTACTTGTTGAAAATAGCATTGACATCAGCCAACTTCCATAACTAAAGCCCACCTGAAGCGTCAAAGTAAAGGCTACAAAGCCAAGAAGTCCGCGGTTTTCACACGAAGTGATATCGTATCATTTTCACGACATAAGCATAACCATAATCAACAAAACAAAATAATGAAATTGCTTTTGACAGCATTAACATTGACATTTTTAGCATTGAATTGACCAATGATGTAGTAGCGTAGCAATCTTGCAACTGAAATCAGTGGAATCACGGCAGTGAGAACCAACCTTACGGGGAAAATAACTGTATAGTTTAAAATCATGTAATTATTACATATGTTTATGAGTCATCATTGAATGATTAATTGCTCTTCATTGATCAGGTATGCCGTCGACTACCTCGTGATGTAAATATTCAACAAAACTAAAACAAATGAGGTTTAGCGGCCGAAAAGTTAAATATTGACATAAGCGTACAAAAAAAGACACTCTTAGGGCGTCAAAAAGAAGGTAGGGAAAGCTTTTGTAAGTTGATCGCCTGAAAAATATTTTTTTTTAAGGTGAGTTTTGCCGTCCACACACGCCGCCCCCGACAAAAAAACAGAAACAAAGAAGTTACAGCCACAGGAGTAAAAACTGTTGTGTTCCCGGTCCATTCGACATCACAGAAAACATAGTTTGAGTAGCCGCCCTCCTACGCTGCCCCACACGAAAAAGAAACAGAACCGAAAAAGTTACAGACACCGGACAAAAACTATCGTGTTTCCTGTCCCTTTGCCATTACAGAGAAAATAGTTTCAACCGACGCCATGTCCACATGCCGCCTCCTACGAAAAAAAAAACAGAATCAAAGTAGTTACAGCCACAGAAAAAAAAAGTGTTCCCAGTCTTTTCGACATCACTGGAAAGATGGTTTATGTCGCCGCTTCCATACGCCGCCCCCGACAAAAAAGGAGCAAAATCAAAAAAGTTACAGAAACAGGACAAAAACTATCGCAGGAGAAAGAGCTTCAGCCGCTGCCACTTTCCAAACGCCACCCCCAACGAAAAAACAGAACCTCAGAAGTTACATATACACAGGACTAATAGTCGGAGAGCTGGCAAGAAAAAAAAGTGCAACAGTTTCCAAAAGGCTGAAACTCTGGAATATGTTAGATTACTCAATTATGTACATCCATGAAATAAATAGTCAGACACCGGTTCATTAGAACCTGCTCAATCGGCAGCCAGAAAAAGTCCGAAATGCCCAAACCGACAGTTCTGACAACGCACAGCTTTGTTATCTGACGCACAGCTCTGTTGTCTGACCCACAGCTGTCAGCTGTTGTCTGAGTTACGGCTATGACCACACCTAGGTACTTACCTCTCTTCATTAGATGGTTCCATTACGCAAGGCTTCTCTGATTTTTGCCCCAAATCTGTATGTCGCTACGGGCGATTCATTTGAACCGTAACTCGGACAACAGCTGCAACTGCTGATATATTTGCATCAGACAACAGAGCTGTGCGTCAGACAACAATGCTGTGCGTTGTCAGAACTGTCCGTTTGGGCAATTCGGGCTTCTTTTGGCTGCCGATTGAGCAGGTTCTAATGAACCGGTGTCTGACTGTTTACTTCATGGATGTAATTGAGTAATCTAACATATTCCAGAGTTTCAGCCTTTAGAAAACTGTTGCACTTTTTTTTTGTCGCCAGCTCTTGGACTATAACATCAGTGTGTGTACTATACCACTTTCAAAAAGTTTCTCCCAGTGCCGGATCCAAGCTTTTATTTAGGGGGTGCAAAATCCAATTTTGTCGCCCCCCCATCGAAATGCGCGAAGCGAAGGGCGGCCTGGGACCAAGGAGGCCCCTAGTAGTGCTGCAGATGAAAATTGTTTGGATTTTAGAGGGAGCAGAGGGACTACTTGAGCAAAATAGGCACCCCTTTTTCCCCATCAATTTTTCTCAATATGGGAACATACCAATTGCTGGGTCGACTGCCTGTCACCCATGCGCGCTATTGCGCGATTCTGTTTTGAGATGTATTATCGTTTTGGGGAGTTCTATTTGAATACTCCCACAAAAAGATGGAGAGCAAATAAATAATGCTTTCATCAATTTTTTTTATTGATATGAAATTAAACCTATTTTTGCCGCCCAGTGCATATGCCTCGATTTGCACTCCCCTAGATCCGGCGCTGGTTTCTCCTTTTTGAATTTGAAACTTTCCGGAGTGGCTACCGCCAAACACTAGTCAGGCCGCTTCTTATAATCAGGATGGGAAGCGAAATCGATTCCTATATCAAACCACAAGGTGTCCAATTTGAGGAAAAAATCGATTATGATGTAAGCGATATACAACAGAAAATTTTTCTAGCCTGGTGGCTCCAGTCTCTAGAGCCCCCTTTACTTCTGGCGTATCTATGGAGGGCGGCAAAATTAGATTTTGCACCCCCTGAAAAAAAAAACCTAGATCCGGCACTGACATATAGAATTGACAATATCGTTCAGCAACGGAAATTATGTTTGTAAATGGGAAATATGTTACTACCGGGTGTTTATAAACGTCTGTGATCGCGGCAGGCTTTGGTCAGGCCAAAAGTCGCAGTGAAAGGCACGATTTGGAAGAGTGATAGGAGATTCCAAAGGCGATATGATAACAAACGTTTATAAACACCCGGTATAACGAACATTCCTCAACGATTTAGATTCACAGAATAGCCATTCACACACTTTTGCAAGAAAGTACAGCACAAAAAATGCCATTGAATTCAACAGTTTTTTTAGAGTTTTTCTTTCTTGTATTTATATTAGCAGTCATTTTTTTGCATTTTAGGAAGAGTAACATTGTTTCTTCATCTTCATTTTAGTTGGGTACCTTGGCAGGTCCATGACAACAGGCTTGGGGACCTACACACAGGCAATAGAGTATCTGTATCACGGAACTTTTCAGAACTATTTTCACATGTTTTGTTATTGAGAAAATATCCAGTTATACATATAAAGTGAATAGTATTTGGAGGACTAGTCTTCAAAAAAAATTTTTTCCAAACAATCACCTCAAACCACGAGTGAAAATGGCAGTAGCAGCCCAGCAAACACACACACGTTGAAATAACGTTGAATCAACGTCATACTTCTTGAAATAACGTTCCACGTTGAATTTTTGACGTTTGATAACTGGTAGACCTGATCAGCTGGTGGGTATGAAGAAAATGACGTCACACATTTAGCTGAAATGACGTCACACACACATATTTAGTTGGAATCACGTCTCACATCTCGTTGAGATGACTTTTTATGTCAAGTTGATATGACGTGGTACATCTAGTTGAAGCGACATTGCGTATCTTCATGGTTGACATAACGTTGTATAACATAGTCGAAGTGACGTTGCGTATCTGGTTGATGTAACGTGGTGTTTCACAGTTGACACGACTTTGCATATCTGGCTGAAATAACGTTGCCCATGTGGTTGACATAACGTTGAATATCTAAACTGCCGGCCAAAAATAAGGGATATTGGAAGATCGGCTGGAAGGAGATACAGCAAATCTCAAGACACATGTTCAAAAAGTATAATTAATTTCACACAAGTAAATGATAATTCCACAAAACGCCGACAATTCCAAGCGTGGGAAAAATTTAATAAATTTTGTTACAAAAAGAGAATTTTGAGAAAATTGATTCAATATCTGGTGTGATCATCATCAGCCGCCAGAACGGCTTGAATACGCTGGGTCATGCTTTGTTTCAAGGTATCAATCGTGATTTAAGGAATTACGTACGAGTTTCTCCAGCACAAATTTTATTATTGTAATGTAAATATTGATACCTCATAGGTACTGGAATGTTCTACAATGTTTTGTTGATAAGCGAGTTAATAAGTGTTTGAAAATTTTGTAAAATTTCTCCAAGTATGGATACCTACTTATTTAAGGTGCCTCTTATTTTCTGTGATGTTTTATGTACCTTTTCATTGACATGTGAAGTGAATGTACCTACTCTATGTTCTTTTTTGTGCTTGTGAAATCATGAATAAAAATCTGTTCGAGTCTATTCAATATTGTCACAGACTTGAGGTTAAGCCTCTCTTAACTGCAAAAGTGATGTAGGAGCTGGTTCGTGAGTATCTAACGCTCTTTGGAGAACATCCCACATGTGTTCTATGGGATTCAAGTCTGGTGACATCGGCGATGAATGGAGGTGCACAATTCCAAATGACAGCATGGTGCTACGGACAATGGGGTACTTGCCAATGAAACAGATTTGACTGAAAAGACTTTCAATCATCAACTAGAGTAATAAAGAGTATTTCCTGGAAATTTCCGGAAAATATATCTTTTGGTTGAAAAGATATTTTTTCGATTTTTTTTTCAAAAGGTTGGAAACAGTAGAAAAATTTCAGTGGAGTTTTTATGTCTGTATTTTTCAAATAATATAATGCCACTCCAGCAGTTTTTAGAGTTTTCAATCCAGCAGTGCTGTTCAGGGTTGGGTCATTACACGAAGAAAATTATTCTTCTACATTACTGGAAATAACCACGTAGAATATGTAGGATATGTAGAATATGTAGAATGATGTATAATACGTAGAAAATTCTAATTCACGTGATATTAGATTTCAATCGAGTCTTGAATCGAGTACATTCAGTTGGAGATCTGAAATTGAAGATACAATTAGATCGTGAAGATCGAGGTGAAGATATAAAAAAGTCTCACGTGTGTACCACACTCAAGCTGAACGATGTTGCATCCGATGAATATTGAGAATTTTTTGTTTGTTAATAATGATTGCCTTTTATTGTACTTCAAGCATTAATTATTTCATTTAATTGAACTTCATTTCTACTAATTATATATAAATGTTTTTCTCCTTATCGGCTTTTTCTCGCCATAGGAGTTTGCCCGTTTATTTATCAAGTTTACAAATCCAGAAAAGTGCAAATTTCGGACAACACAACACCCAGACTTTTCACCGGGAATCGAACCCGAGACTTCCGCGTCGTAGGCGGCCACTCGACCGCCTGCGCCACGGGGCCGTCACTTCATTTCTACTAATTCACCTTGATTTACCCATATTCTTGAGTTTATTCTGAACTAAGTGAAGGTTAGAGAACACAAAACACGCAAATAATTGCGCCTCTCTTAGGGCCATAGCAGACCCATCGCATTTTCAATAAAACGAAGGTTTCCGACTACCACAACAACAGAAAATTAGACCAGAACTATACAGACACGTGTTTCGTCTTTGCTGGGGGCTCATCAGTGCGGAGGCATACAGTCCAACCAGGACTATTAGGACTCCCTATGTGTACATACATCACAAAGATTTCTCTGACTGCCACAGCAGTGAATGATGCGACTGGGTGCCTACGCACTGATGAGCCTCAAACAGGGGCGGAACAAGTGTCCGTGCAGTTTCGGTCTGATTGTTTGGTGTTGTGGTAGTCGAAGAGCTTTATTTTATCAAATTAAACGTGTTTACCTGCAAAATAATTTTCTACGTGTAGAATATGTAACAAAAATTGGAAATCCAATGACATATTCTACAGTAGAATATACACGTAGATTACGCATTTTTGACGGTGGATATTCAACTGACCCAACACTGGTGCTGTTTGTTTAGTTTTCAGTATATTTGTGACGTCACAAATATATTTTCAAAACAGGCATTACGGCCGCAATTCTTGGAATTTAGGAGAAAGAAAAAATACGGGTACATCATTTTCGACCATACTATCGAATTAGCCAACAATTTTTTTTTTGGGCAAGTACCCCATTGCTGCACGATGAGGTCGGGCGTTATTGTCTGGAAACTGGAATACGGCGCCTATCATCTTAGCAATAGGGTTGACAATGTTGGTGATGATGTCTCTGCTGTACACTTCACCGTTCATATTACCTTGACAAGGTAAAGTGGCGTCCGGAGCCCTGGATCGATGCCACTCCATCATCGAACCACCTCTGGAAGAATGAACTTCTTGGATCGACCCGCGATGTCTTGGGAGGTTCCTTAGCCTCCAAGTCCTTACTCGTCTGGAATCGCTGTGTAGACCATATTATCTGGACTCATTGGAATACAGTACGGTATTCCATTCGGCCACCCACTGTTGCCTATCTTGCGCCCATCTTATCCGGTCTTGTCAGTGCCTATTAGCAAGTGGTATTTACTCTTCTGAGAGGTCTTTGGGATACTAAACCAACTTTATGAAGTCGATTTCGGATGGTTCTAACCGAATCCAATCTACCAGTGCACTGAGAGAAAAGTTTCATTCATAGGTAATAAATACTTGTTTCGTACCAATTTAATAACAAATACTATAACACAGTATATGTCACCACATGTCGTTTACATCAAATAATTATTTTAAAATCACTTATTCATTATAACCAAGGGGCTTATTATGCCAGTTGTTCATAAGAGTTCATGAGATAAATTGAATATATTATTCCGTATCAAATATTAGTCAAACTTTCCCACAAAATGATTTATTACATCCAAATTGCACATTTTGTTTGTGATTGAGCCGGTTTGATCACTATAAACAAATACATATTGGCGGACAATCACCTGTTCTTAACCAACAATATACCTGTGTTAACTTCACTTTGGCACCATTTATTCCCCAATAATAACTGTGCATTATTTATAAACAGTCGCTAAGTCACCGTCAATGAATTTAATCACTAGAGTATCTTCGGATACTATTATTTTTATTATTGCCAATGTAATGCGTTGGTGGGGTGAGAGATTTTCACCCGGCGCCATTATTCGTGCATGGTGTCATTTGTGTCGTATCATCCCATGTCATTCATTGTCCAGTATCTCATTGAAGAAAAGCAAATTTATTTATACAAGGTGACTCAAAAATGTCAGACCATCTTGAAAGTGCGTAATGTAGAAGTGTAGTAGAGTGCTGGAAAGTTGTTGAAAAGATTCTAATGTCTTCCAGTTTTAAAGTTGTGGAGGAACAAAAGTTGGTTCTTCGATCGCTTCTATTTTCGTTGTTTTAAAAGATTTTGGTGAACTGTTTATGGAGAAACAATGAGTGCCAGAAATCAACCTCTAAATCTGTGATTAATTTCTCTTTTGTATAAAGGGTGAGTCATGAATCTTGGGGATTATTTTTTTCCAAAAGTGCCTGCAAACAGTCCCATATCCTATGTAGAGCACAATAAAACACAATTCGTGTTTATGAAATTCTTTGCTCCTGGTTTCTTAGGAAAAACTGAATTTTTGTAGCTTATGACTCAACCTGTATTGAAAACAGAATAGTTTATGACTCAACCTGTATAGAAAACAGAAATTCAATAAAGATTCAGAGGTTGATTTTTCGAATCCATTATTTCACTATATGAATTGGAGTCTTTGCTAAAATCTTTTGAAACAACGAAAATAGAAGAAATCGAAAAATCAAATTTTGTACCTCCATAACTTCAAAATTAAAAAGCCTAGAATATTTAAAACAACTTCCCAGTACTGTACTATACTTGCATATCATGCACCTTCAAGGTGGTCCGACACTTTGAATCACCCTGTATTTATTAAACGAATTATTAGCTATTGATAATGGATTTATTATGTTTTATTATGATTTCGCAGAATCATCTATAGCCAGCAATAATGCATAAAATTACCCATAAAAACTAATTTAGATCATATTATTCATAGCTAATATTCTATCGTTACCACTCAATAATCGAATTGCTTATTATTATTCACGTTTCTTATTGATGAAACATTATCAAACTGATGTTTTGTAATTATAACAAAATATTAAATAACAGGAAACAAGGTATTTCAACGCTATCAAAACAATCCGCTTGGTAGATGCAAATAAATATTTATTAAGCCGTATTTAAATAAGGCATTTGTTAACAATAAACGAGTCTGTGTTTTTCATAATAAATATTCGAAATCTTTTCTCTCAGTGTGGCCGGCGTAGAGTCGGCGAACTATCAGAGAGTGGCCGATATAGTCCCTTCTTGCATTTTGGGTGATGAAGCGGCCTTGTCGGGCATTATTTTGTACACCTTGGTCTACCTTGGCCAGGTATTTTTAGTACACTATGTGTTTCATTATGTCTTCTAACCAGTCTGCTTATCACACTCTGCGATGTTCCCATCATAGCCGCAACATCGACTTGTCGCATGCCACCCTTGATCATATCAAGTGCCCTAATTGGCTTCAGCTCCATTTAAATAGTGTAGTGGCATGATTCTGACTTGAAAGACTAGACAAAAACGTGAAGAAGAAGTGAATTTGGAAATAATGTAATACTGATTGAGAAGTTCTTCATTATTTTTTACCTATCAAGTGAAAAAGAGTGCAGATATAACAAAAACATGAAAGGCTGTTGAATGCCTGTAAAATGAACAAGTATGCCAAAGAAATTTTTTTCCGAAAGTTCAGGTCAGGTTCAGGTATTCAGATGTACTGCCAAAAATCTAATGTCCCCTATTTTTTGCTGGCAGTTTAGTTGAAATGATGTGGGATATGTTGATGTCAATGACGTTATTTCAGGCGACAAGTCAACGTGTTCTGTCCGTTATGGATCAACTAGCGTTGTTGTCCAATGTTATAAGTTTAATTAGGTTTTTAACTATCATTTTAAGTACCTGCTTACCGCAGTTTCATGGAAGAGAAAGCTCGCGAAAGCTGCGAGACTGTTATATCAAAATTTGTGTGCTCTTGGCTCCTTTCCGAATCGAATTCACCCTCCCAGAGGCCCCTGACGTTATATTTGATTAGGTTTGCACGAACCTTCATTAAAGAACAACAATAAAACCAGACTTATCGCACACTGCCACTATGGCGCTCTGCGGCGCGCGGATTTTCCTAATATTTTTTTACGACGCACTTCGGCGATGATAAAACACGGAACAGCGGTTCCCTCCTGTGTGTTTTAATGAACTTTATCAACGAATAAAATGCGAATATTATTCGGAATGGCCTAATTGTTTCATCGCATGTCGACGAATTATTATGTTCCTTGCATTGTTATGTGCTTTTCACAACAACAATTATTTTCGTTGTGCCTTGTGCGCGCTTTCCAAACTGAAAAATTGTTGAATTAGCTAGGTAACTATATACTGGATGAGCAATTTAGATGTTCTCGCACGGCACGGCATGACTAAAAGGTTTTTACTTGTCCCGCGAAAAGGCCTGCACCCTCTAATGAATTTATGATTTTTCGCCAGGAGTCGACGACTCGTTCCGGAGTCGAAATGGAAAAAACTTGTCGCGGCGCGGTGCAACTTCCTTGAAGTTAAGAGCCGCATAATCCCGCAACTTTCGCTGGAACTTTGAGCTTTGAGGGGTTGTTGTTTCGCGCCGAGTAAGTTGCGCCAAGTTTGTTTTGTCGCAGAGGTCGTATTATCAATTATATTAGCAATAAAGTGGTCAAGCGCTATTTCTTGAAAATGCACCGTCCAAAGATTGGCGTATTCCGGGGGGACCGCGACCGTCCACTTGGGGCACTGAGCGTCGTCGACCAACAATCCCTGAACCCCTTCGACGGGGGAGAGTCCAGCATGTCGCTGCAGCAAAAACCAAGACAACAGCAGTCGGAATCAACATGGAAAATCGTGAAAATTAAATAAAAAGTGAAACAAACAAAAAATGCATGAACACATTATTCCATTAATAGTTGCAAATAGGTAGGTACGCACCGATTGAAACATTGAACGAGGAATCAACTATAGAAAATAATAAAAAAGTCGTATAGCTGAAAGAGTACCAAAACCTGCTCTGTTCGTAGAACCTGACGTGAACGAGTAAACGACCTATCTCCTATCTCTGCCGAGGAAAGATCTTGATACCATCTGTGAAGAAGACTATACACTCCAATTGCTGTATAATAGACAAGTCAGACTTCAGCCAAAATCGATAGACGCGCACGTCAAATAACCGGAATTCTTTACCGCAAGCAAGCAGTCGTGTCACACATACCAGTTGAAAAAAAGACAGTCTATTTAGAGTACTGCATGGCATGCATTACTCCAGCAGTTGTGATGGAATGGGGGCAGCCTTGGAGGACCTTGGTTACGAGGTTGTTGATCTATTGAATTCCCCAATCTCGTTCGAACCTCCCTATAAAAACCGGGAAATACTCCAGTGTACCTACACGCTGCCAGTCATACGGACACACAAAATCCTACCGCTTTCGGAAACCACAATGTGTGAAATGCGGACTTGACCACTTCACAAGTGAGTGTAAAAAGTCGAAGGCTACCCCTGCCAAATGCGCTCTGTGCAGTGAACCACATCCTGCTGACTACAAGGGCTGCAAGGTGTACAAGGATAAGCAACAACGCATGTTTCCAGCGTTGTGACATGAACAGCTACAGCAACAAAAAGCAGACTCCAAATGTTGTGGAGTGTTGTGTGTAGACTTGCTACACCTCGTGAAAGAAAGCTCTTGAAGGCAATGAACACAAATAACCTGTGCTATCTTTTTACCGGCCAACCTACATACTGGCCTACAGATCGAAACAAAACTTCAGATGTATTCGATTTTTGCGGCATCAAGGGAGTGGCCGGTAACTACAACTACTTGAAGATCGAGTCTTGCCTGAATCTCTTCTCTGATCATCCGCCCCTCTTGGTAAGCCTGAGCGCTCAGGTAACACAAAAACCAAGAAATCTAACACTATCGTCTAAAAAAACCGACTGGCATAAATTCAGGGTTGAACTGGAGCGGAAGATTTTGCTGGATGTTTCTTTAAAGACGGGAGCGGACCTGAAGGAGGCAGTTGAATATTAACACATGATACATACAGCGAGCAGCATGGAACGCGACACCAGAACAATCCAAAACTTCAAAATCATCGGACAAGTACCCCGAAAACATCAGAATATTGGTATAGTCATGAAAAAAAGAATTCGAAGAGCGTGGCAAAGCAATCGAGATCCCAGGTTCAAAACTCAGCTTAATAATACAGCTAAAAAGCTGAGCGGCATGCTTCACGAATATAAGGACCAATGCATCAAAAACTACCTCAAGAGAGAAGCTCCCAACTACAGCCTATGGAACGCCACAAAAAAACTGAAGCAGCCTACTTAAACTATCTCACTAATAAGAAAGAGAAATGGAACCTGCGCACGGACGACATGGAGAAGGCGGAGAGGTTTGTCGAACACTTTGGAGAAGTTTTCGCACCCTTCTCAACACAGTCTTCGACGGATGAGGAAGCGGCAATCAAGCAATTTCAGAGGTCACCTGGTCGAGAATTTCTCCTAATCAAACCAATTAGAATGAAACTCAGAACCACGATGCGCAAGCACGACCACAGGAAATTTGCAGGGTATGACCTCATCTCCGCTAGGGTCTTGAGAGAACTGCCTACTAAAACCCAGAAACTGATACTCTACATCTTCAATGCTGCTCTTAGACTGGGCCACTTTCCATCCAAATGGAAGGTAGCACAGATAATCATAAGTTTACTATCGGTGCTGTCAAAAGTGTTGGAGGAGTTGTTTTTGTACCGTATGCGCCTTTCATTTGCTGGAGGTGGACTCATCCCGTATCATCAGTTTGGTTTCCGATAGAGGCACTCTGCTGTCGAGTAGGTACATAGAGTGGTAGATCGCATAATATATCGAGATTTCGAGACGAGAAGGAGCTGCTCAGCAAGATTTCTCGACGTATTCTAGGCATTCGATGGAGTGTGGCACGACGGTCTGCTCTTCAAAATCAATTAACAGCTTCCGTACTAGTTCTCCAAATTCCTAGGATCGTTCTTATCAGGAACAACTTTCCAAGTAAGGATCCTACAGACTTACACCCCGTGAAGTCGGGGGTTCCGCAGGACAGCATTTTGGGGCCGGTTCTGTATACCCTATACACAGCTGACCCTCCCTTGACGACCAGAGTCACTGTGGCGACTCACGCTGAAGACATCGCAACCCTGGCATCGGGCAGAAATCAAGCAGCTGCGTCGCGGAAGCTACAGAGTAGTCTGGATGAGGTGCAGAGGTGGATGCTGAAGTGGCGCATAACAGCGACTGCAAAGAAGTCGACACATGTCACTTTTACATTGCGGCATGATGCTTGTCTGCCAGTTACACTGGGAGGGTGTCCTTTATCAGTGTAAAGTCCTGGGAATCCTGGGATTACACCTAGATAGACGGCTCACTTGGCAAAAACATGTCTGGGCAAAAAGAAAACAGCTGGGTCTCAAAGTGAGGCAGATGGATTGGCTGATGAGAAGAAGATACAAGTTATCCTTGGAAAACAAACTGATCTTGTACACGGTGTCGCTAAAACCTATCTGGACTTACGGGATCCATCAGTTGTGGGGGTCAACATGTAACTTCAATATCGAGATACTGCAGAGATTTCAGTCAAAAACCCTAAGATAAATTTTGAATCCACCTTGGTATACAACAAATGAAGAAATTCACTAATATCTGAACATTGAAGAAGTCAACGCAGTGATAACAAGATTGAGCCAATCGTCGCCTGGACGGCCACCCGAATTCTCTATAGCGACGAATCTCTTGAGGGTCTCAGGGAACAGAAAACTGAAGAAGTGTAGACCAGTGGACTTGCCAGGACGATTTTAGTGATCCGCCGTTTCACGTTGAGGGGTTGTACTGTCGTCGAATCAACATAAATTCGCGTTTGTGTTGTGTATGGGTTTATTGGGTGCGTCAGTAAACTGTTCCATTTTATTTTGTTGTATTGTTCATTTTATATACAGGGTGATTTTTTGAAAAGTTTCCACCTCCAATATTTTCCCGCACAAATTTTTTTTGCAAAAAAGCCAAAACAGGTCAATTTTCTTTTCGAGGGGGACATCTAACCAGCGTATTTTCAATCTTACTGTTTCATCCCCCTAGGCAGGGTGACTACCCCTTCCAAAATCTTAAATAGGACTAGGGGTCAAGATACACATTGTTTTGAAGGTCATTCAATTCTCTTTATACTGGTGCATCTAAAATGAAAATCTAACCATCCGTTCTCAAACTATGAATTTTTTAAGCCAGGAACCTTCGCTGAATAAATTTTTGTTTTTATTATGCATTGGCGTATCAAGAACCGCCAACACACGTCTATTTCAATCAAGTATTAGGGAAAGGGGCATTTTTTGACAGATCGTTGAGATACGTACCTCTCACCCACTCCTTCGCCCCCATCAACAACCCCTTGGAAATCTGAAATGGGATATGAGCCATCTTGTGATACCTCATTTGAAAGGAATATCAATAATTCGCCAGTGCATTCGATTCTAATGAAGTCGTCAACAGGTGCCTAAAACTCAACGATCATTTTGGAAAAATTATTCAGAAAGCATTTTTATTCAAATAATTTCTTTTATTCTGAAAATGCAAACGTTTCAACAGACAGAAGCAAGTGGAACTGAAAGAAGTCAGTAGTTACAATCACAAAAGATAAGATAATTTTTTTACTTCAGTTTTTCCCAGTTTTTCAGGTACATTATTTTGTTTTCTACAATACACTGAGTGTACCGTATTCGACGTCGGTTGAATTGTTACATGTAAAAAATGGCTTACGCTGTTGCCGAGAGGGTTGAAGTAATTTTGATTTATGGTGCAATGAACTGTTACCGAGCCACGGCCAGAGTTTTCAGTGAAAGACATCCAGATAGACAAATGAGCCATACGTACGTCAGAAAGCTTTTACGAAAATTCCAGGAAACGGGGTCGGTGAAGAATGTGAATAGAAGAGGTAACGTGGTGGTAGATGAAATGGCTCAGATTGAAGTACTAGGTCATCTGGCTTTGGATCCAACTAACTCCTTGCGTCGGATTTCTGCAACTACAGGACTTTCGTACTCATCCGTGCGCAAAGTGACAAAACTTCATAAATTCCATCCATACAAAATGAAAATGCTGCAGGAGCTTGTTGAAGAAGATCCTGATCGGAGACTAGAGTTTTGCGAGACCATGACAGAAATGATCACTGCAAACCCAAATCTGGTCAAGAACATATGCTTCAGTGATGAATGCAGTTTCTATTTAAACGGCTGTGTAAATAAACAAAATGTGCGTTATTGGAGTGATAAAAATCCACGCATTTTCAGAGAGGGACATACGCAAGCTCCTCAAAAATTGAATGTTTGGGCAGGAATACTTGGAGATGCGGTAGTCGGTCCCCTATTCATTGAACAAACATTGAATGGTGATGTGTATTTGGACTTGCTGGAGAATACCATCGATCCTTTAATAACCGATGAAGTTGAAAATCAACGTGATCAAGGTGGAAATCCGATCCTGGATGAAAATGGGCTATTCTTTCAGCAAGATGGAGCCCCGCCTCATTACGCTGTCAATGTGCGAAACTGGCTCGACCAGAGATTTCCGAATCATTGGATTGGCAGGCGTGGAGCGATAGAATGGCCACCTCGATCACCAGATTTGACAAGTCCTGACTTCTTCCTCTGGGGTCATCTTAAATCTGTTGTCTTCAAAACTCAGCCAGTGGATTTGGTAGATTTACGACAGCGGATAGTTGACGAATGCAGAAGGATTCCTAGAGAAACGTTCTCTAGAGTGAGACAGGAATTCGAAAATCGTCTCTACTACTGCATGGAGAATAACGGTGGTCACTTTGAGCATCTTTTGTGATTGTGACTACTGACTTCTTTCAGTTCCACTTGCTTCTGTCTGTTGAAACGTTTGCATTTTCAGAAAAAAAAAATTGAATAAAAATGCTTTCTGAATAATTTTTCCAAAATGATCGTTGAGTTTTAGGCACCTGTTGACGAGTTTATTAGAATCGAATGCACTGGCGAATTATTGATGAACCTTTCAAATGAGGTATCACAAGATGGCTCATATCCCATTTCAGATTTCCAAGGGGTTGTTGATGGGGGCGAAGGAGTGGGTGAGAGGTACGTATCTCAACGATCTGTCAAAAAATGCCCCTTCCCCTAATACTTGATTGAAATAGACGTGTGTTGGCGGTTCTTGATACGCCAATGCATAATAAAAACAAAAATTTATTCAGCGAAGGTTCCTGGCTTAAAAAATTCATAGTTTGAGAACGGATGGTTAGATTTTCATTTTAGATGCACCAGTATAAAGAGAATTGAATGACCTTCAAAACAATGTGTATCTTGACCCCTAGTCCCATTCAAGATTTTGGAAGGGGTAGTCACCCTGCCTAGGGGGATAAAACAGTAAGATTGAAAATACGCTGGTTAGATGTCCCCCTCGAAAAGAAAATCGACCTGTTTTGGCTTTTTTGCAAAAAAAATTTGTGCGGGAAAATATTGGAGGTGGAGACTTTTCAAAAAATCACCCTGTATAGATAAGTTTTACTCAATATCTTCAGGTACTGATCGATTGTCAAATATTTCACAGCTGACAAATAATAAAAAAAAGATAGGCGTGAACTTCTGCCTTGTCAAAGATATCTTGTTCCATATAGTCTTGCTCCATACTTTCACCCCGTTTTTTCGTCAACTTTCTCTTAGTTCATTGAAGCTCACCCTCCAGCGTTTCTGAGGTATACTTAATTTTTATGCTTGGTGGAAGCCAGTAGACCTAATTTGCTCTTGTCGACATAATAACAATTTATATTTTTTGTACCCAACTCCGTATCTCTTCGCTGTTTTGAAAGAGTGCCCGAGTCCATTCTAGAAATTAATTTCGGCGACACTTTCTCGGAAATATAATTTATGTCGCGCCTCTCTGTATGAATTTCCCGGGGAGTTCACAAGGGTATCACCTTGATTAAAAAATTGTTTGCCAGGTGCCGCGCCACCCCTCATTATCGTTTTCTTCTCTCGCCTCCGCAGCGTCGTCCCATCTCGCGTAATTGAAGTTTCCTCCCCAAAATTGATTCGTCCTAATGACGCTGTACCTTACCCCATATTCCGGCTGCAGTAATAATCGAAACGCCCTCGAGCTGCTTCCAGTCCTTTTCCAAATTAAGCATCAGGGCTGCTGCTGCTGCTGCGGTGGACGGAGAATACCCAGATAATTATTATTAGAAGATCTTTTGATCACCATCTGCGGACGGAGCAGGGGAATTTCTCTCCACAAGCACAAAGAAAAGACTCTCCCAGCCCGAAATTAAAATTAATAATATTGTTTCCCTCCAAGCTGTCGTCTGCATTGCCTGCGATGATGGTGTAGGGGGGTACCTACATAACGTTTGATGTGTTTGTGTATTGTGCGGAAAAACCTCAAGTCGGGCTTGTTCCGCTTGCGGGCACATGCCATAAAAAATTGACCCGTCATCAATATGCGCGGTTCTATGTGGCGATACCTATACATTTCAATATTAAACGTCTATATCAATTTATGTGTGTTCGGCGATGTATAATAGTTGGATGGAAACTGGGGATCCTGGAAAAGAAAAGCCGGAAGCCGCGGTCGATTTGCCGAGAGTTCAATAATAATAATTCGCATCCCCGTCGATCCTCCGTGCACCAAGCGATTCCTTTGCTTTGCCTTTGCCGCCCGCCAAAAGCTTGATCAAAGTCGTGGGTCGGAAGGAGCTCAATCGTTATTGCGACCGCCTCGTCATCCGATATTTCCGGTCGAAGCCAGACTCCCTCAGACAGACGCAGACTGTTCCTCAATTACCGGAGGAGGACTAGTAATATGCCGCACATCGGTAGGTACCCCCCCCCCCCCTCAATATAATGGTAGGTACGCCACTGTTCTCTTGTTCGTAAACTTATTCATTTCGTTTGTATTGCGGCAAGAAAATAAAGGGCATACTCGTTGAAAGGGGGCGGGCCTTGATGGGCTCGTGTTTCACAGACGGGGCCCGTCGAGACCCCTTTCGTGATTATTTGTCAATCAAAAGGATCTTGCGATGATGGTGCGGAATCGGACCTGATGCTGAAGAGCGTGCCACCTGTGTGGGCCGTAAAGGTACCGCCGCGGCTGATTGATGCCTCCCGCTTGGAAATTTTGGCATGAAGCACAATCACAGTTATTACTATAGCCAAATTGTGTGATCTTTCATTGCTATTGTCACATTTTGGCTTGTTTCATAATTTGCAAAAATATCCACACAAAAGAAAACTTGTTATAACATTTTTTATCCGATCCTTTTGAATCATGCACGCATTATCACGCGTATACATGCCTGCATTTTTCAATAAGACTGGATGAAGCATAGTATTCTACTCGTGGGACGTGGGTAATGGCTATCACTCATTCGGATGCTTCACGCCACTCGCCAAGGCTCGTGTCGGCGAACTGTATCCTCATGGGTAAGAAGCAATCATTACCTACCCGCTTGTTGAATTATATACTCGATAATATACTATTATCTACTCGCCGCCAGTAAGTATAAGGAACCGAATACCCGCCCCGTGAATAATAACTGGAAAATCACTGGTTGGGACCAATTCGCCCCGTGCGAAGTACAGAGTGGGAGTAGCGAAACCGATCACAGCGCTTTATGTGGACAAAAAGAGCAACATTGATGGCTCGGCACTGCGTGATTGGGCTGTCAATTTTCTGATGTTTGATGTCATTTATGTCAATTTGACAGTGGAAATAATTGAAATAATTGACAACCAACTGTCACAACAGATGCCACGTAGTTGACTGACAGTTTGTCAATGACAAAGTCTATGTTGACAAAGCACTTAACCACAAAATAATGACAGTTCAGGCCAGCGATCTGTCATTTATGACTGTTCAGCCATCTGTAATTCATGACATGAGTGACGTTTTGCGCCTACAAAGTTGCGAACGCCAGGTGACGCTAGCGTCGTGCACGGTGCGAATAACAGAAATGCAAGTGCGGAGTTATGGAAACGCAGCGCTTTTATGTCAAATTATCCATTGTGAATTGTCACAATTTTGCAACTTGCAAGTTTTTTCTGTTGAAACTACGATGTGGTGTCGTCATGGACCTGTATTTAAAATGGACTGCTGATCACCCTACCCGACCAAACAACAAATAACGCCACAGGGGCGCTACCATTATCGTTATCATAACAGAAGTTCTCAAAAAATTATAGAAAATCTGCAACTTGCATCGGCACATTTTGTACTATAAATAACTGAATCAATTTACAATAATATGTTTTTTACTTCGAAAGTAGCCATCAGGTTTATTTCGTTTCGAAGAACTCATTGCAAGTTCGCAAGTTGAAACAGTCATGAAGTTTGAGAGTCACTGTCTTTCGAATTTATCGAAGGTTGCTTCAAAAGTTCCTAATCAACGCAGTTGCGATCAGGGATCACGGTTGCGATTTATCAGTTTTGCACCAGAAAGCGTGATCCAAGGAGGGCGTGATCCCTGCACCAGAAACGTCATTTCGACAGTTTCGTTTTTTTTCAACGTGGGAAGTTTCCGGATTTGTGGTGTCGAATTCGAATTTGGTGTGTTTTATAACTCCCTAATCCGTTTAATAAGAATATTCTGTGGATTTCATTACTTATTATCAGTGGTTCTGCGAAAAAAAAT
Source organism: Anaspis maculata (assembly GCA_949128115.1). NCBI lineage: Eukaryota > Metazoa > Arthropoda > Insecta > Coleoptera > Scraptiidae > Anaspis > Anaspis maculata. Next base: position 67,484,202 of record OX421965.1, on the reverse strand, counting down.
GCACGGTATAGAAGGGGCGCAAGCACTATGATTTCGGCAGCGCAAACCACAGCTAGGTACTTCCTACTGGACCACACAGCTCGGGCCTTGAGAGTGTTTTCTTTTCACAAGTAAGATTGCCGTCAATCAATTATTGAATAAAATTCTACTATTTCGTTACAGAATACAGAAAAACACAAACAACGGCCAGCCATTGGGGAACATAAACAAAAAAGCCAAACGGCCTAGTGCCCAACAGCACACCGTGAATTCAACACACTTCAGTTAACAATTTTAGACACGGAACATCGTCCCTTCTATTGAATTACCGGAACCTATGAACACATGTACGTACAAAACGCTGCAAGCGACCAAAAGAAAACGGCTATGCCTCGCAAGCAAATTTGAGGATGTCATTTTGACACCTAACCTAAACTTTACACTGCGATGTCATGTCGCCATCAGGGAAAAGTCATTATAGCAGAACGGTCAATATTAATTGTGGAAAATAAAAGTCCCTAGGGATAACGAACATGTCGGCATTCTACTGGAGTCATGGCGATATACGGTATTATAAGTCCAGTTTAAGTACAGGTCCATGGGTGTCGTAGATAAAGCATCTGGATTCCGAATTCTGGATTTTTTGAGGTGAGGTGATGGAACATAGTTGAACCTGGCACTAGGCTTTACTATTGAGCCATGGACCTGTATTTAAAATGGACTGCAGATCACCCTACCCGACCAAACAACAAATGACGCCACACAGGCGCTGACATTATCGATATCATAACAGAAGTTCTCAAAAGATTAGAGAAAATCTGCAAATTGCATCGGCACATTTTGTACTATAAATATTTATGAATATAATATCATTCTATAATAACAGATTCAATTTACAATAATATGTTTTTTACGTCGAAAGTAGCCATCAGGTTTATTTCGTTTCAAAGAACTCATCGCAAGTTCGCAAGTTGAAACAGTCATGAAGTTTTGAGAATCACTGTCTTGCGAATTTATCGAAGGCTGCTTTAAAATCAACGCAGCTGCGATCAGGGATCACGGTTGCGATTTATCAGCTTTGCACCAGAAAGCGTGATCCCTGCACCAGAAACGTCATTTTGACAGTTTCGTTTGTTTTCAACGTGAGAAGTTTTTGGATTTGTGGTGTCAAATTCGAATTTGGTGTGTTTTATAACTCACTAATTCGTTTAATAAGAATAAGAATAATCTGTGGATTTCATTACTTATTATCCGTAGTTCTGCGAAAGAAAATGCACGGCAGAAGGGGCGCAAGCACTGTGATTTCGGCAGCACAAACCACAGCTACTTCCTACTGGACCACAGCTCGGGCTTTGAGAGTGTTTTCTTTTCACAAGTAAGATTGCCGTCAATCAATTATTGAATGAAATTCTACTATTTCTTTACAGAATACAGAAAAACACAAAGAACGGCGATGGCCAGCCATTGGAGAGCATAAACCCACCATAAAAAGCCGAACGGCCTAGTGCCTGACAGCACACCGTGTATTCAACATTCAACACACTTCAGTTAACAATTTTTGACACGGAATATCGTCCCTTCTATTGAATTACCTGAACCTATGAACACATGTACGTACAAAACGCTGCAAGCGACCGAAAAGAAAACGGCTATGCCTCTCAAGCAAATTTGAAAATGTCATTTTGACACCTAACCTAACCTAAACAGTCTTTTGATAATAATCGATATATTTCATGCGTTTTGCGATTTTGGTTTTTGACGTTTTCACAAAAATTACTTGATAAACAAACTTCTTTTCGGGTATGATACCACGAGTGCAATGAAAATTACCAATAATTCTGGAAAATGCGTGTTGCCTGAAAACTGCATGAGTTTGTTTTCTCTGTTGTTCGAAAGCTAAAAGAGCCCGACCCCGCAGGGGTCGGGCTCTTTTAGCTTTCGAACAACAGAAGGAAACAAACGAATGCGGTTTTTTATGGCAACACGCATTTTCAAAATTAGCTGGCTCATTTTCATTGCAAGAGTGGTATTCGGAAGAATATTTCCCGAATAATTCTACAAATTATTCACATATTATTTCACACGACAATAAAATTGATGATACATGAATAGCCACCCAACTGTACTGAGCCGCAGAACAGAAAAGAGAACCAGAGGGTGACGTAAAAAGTGTGAAATCATTATGACTGCTCAATCCCACATCGTTTCAATTTCTTGCACATTCCTCTGGGTCCCTGAGTACTCGCTTGAGCATGAGCATCCCCATACAGTGTCCAGACTCCAACGCTAACACTGGACACGCATCATGTTTGTTTGACAGTAGGTGTTAAAACAATGACAGATCGATTGAATTATCGATATGGTCTTTCGGATTATCGCTTATTAATCCTCAAAATTTGTGTCCGAATTATCGCGTTTTTGACGTATGAGTGAAATATTCAGAAAAATTTTGCTTTTCTTAAAAATTTTCGCCAGAAATGTTTTCTGTATCGGTTAAGAGTGGTATAAAGTGCTGTGGGCGCTTGGGAGGTAGGGGAGTGGGGTCATTCGCTCACCCTCACCCCCCTTGGCTATGCCGCTGACCACCAGTACCTACAAGAGAATTGAGGCTCCAGCATTGGATGTTGAATTGGATTTGGAATGTTATTGACTCAATGCTTGAACCTACTATATATACAAAATTAGGAATAATATGAATTTCTACTACCTGCTACCTGCAGCACGCAGGCGAGATAATTTTGTCGTTTTATCTCTCCCCTCTTTTGAAAAGAAATAATAAAATACAAAATTTCGAAGGCTTGAAGCCCCTGGCACTCTGATTAAAGTGGAAATAATCCTTAGAGATTCCGTGATACAGACACACCTCTATTGCCTGTGTGTAGGCCCTCAAACCTGTTGTCATGGGGCCTACCAACGTAACTTTAAAATGGAAAAAAAAGAATAACAATGTTACTCACCTAAATAACGTGCGAAAAAAATGACCATTAAGGGAAAGAATTGAAATTTTTGGATTTTATCCCAAATTTTTTTGCAGTATTTTTTACAAACAAGAGGAATTGGGGGCCCCATCAGATGACTGAGGCCCCGAGGCCCGGGGCGGAACGCCCCCGCCGCCCCCTCTTAGTCCGCCACTGGTTTCAGGGATGATAGCAAAAAATTTTACTGTGGGTAGATCTCGTCAAAATATGACGAGAACCTATTGTTACGAAACTCGCGACCATCCCGGCTCTTTCTAGAGAAATCTAGATTTCCGCGTTGCATTCGGGAAGCATCGAGAGACTTTAGCGGTAGGTCACGACACGTCGAGACTTCTGACGGAGGTGCCGTAGAAGGTACGCGTATATTCTCGACGCAGATACCAGAGAAATCCTCGTGCGTGCTGGAAACACCATCAGGAAGCATCCAGAACCTTCGATGCCACTATAAGAGAGGAACTCGACCTGGCATCGGCAGAGTTGGAATCGAGCGATCGTGGCGTTAACATCTCAGCGACATTGTGAATTTCTAAGCGATTAATAATTCTGTGCGTTATATATTTGTATCGGTAGTAGCTAATAAAGTGCAGTTTGTTTACAAGTAAATCAGCGCGTTTGATTTCAAGATAGGCGAACCCGAATACCGTAATACTATATACCATCCTGCAAGGTTCGGTCCAATGACGAAGATACAGCCCTTAAAAGTTCACTTTTTTCGGATTTCAAAAGTTTGTAGCTCAGGAACCTTTCGACAAATTTAGCTTTAATTCAGCAAAAGCTGGTCTGTCATAATTATCTATCACCATGCCAAGTTTAGAAGGAATCCAACCAGTGGTGTAGGAGTTATGAGGGTCAATAATTTAGAAGCATCCGAAGAAAAGTTGACTTAAGGTGACCCCTCATAATTTCTACGCCACTGATTGGATTCTTCCAAAATTTGGCGGGTTGATAGATAGTTATGACAAACCAACTTACGCTGAATTGAAGAAAAATTTGTTGAAACGTTACTGAGTTACAAATTTTTAAATTCCGAAATAAGTGAACTTCAGAGGGCTGTATCTTTGTCATTAGGCCGAATTTTGCAAAATGGTACATAGATCCTCGTCATATTTTGACGAGATCTACCCACAAGTAAATTTTTTGCTATCATCCCTGAAACACCCTGTATAAAGTGTATAAAATAACTAAAATCAACGCAGTTCCGTTTCAATCCGTTTCAGATTTTCAACTTTCTATATTCGTGATCAGTGTCCAGCAAACGGCTACAGCTACTTACTTGATATCATACCCATGTCAGCACTGCTTCGTCACTTGAAAAGATTTACGGAAGGAATTAGATGGAATGACGTTGAATGAAGTTTGTGAAGAAAATAAATAGAAAGAGATAGTTACGAGTTAGAGACTTCCGGTGATTTGAGGCGCATTCATGGAAAATTTCGCTCTTGAGAAAGAAAAAAATTTGAGAAAGAGAGTACAACGTATAGTATTCCAAATACAAAATACAAAATACATTTTTATTGCGTACTTGAACCATTTTATTGAAAAAACCGTAAAATGCAAGTATTTCAATGGGAACACTTCATTGATTCAGTCGCAACAATAAGTGAATTATTATGAACTATGAAAAGACAAATAAAATAAACATGAAGTAAAGAAAACTTCATATTCAAACCTATTCCCGAGCCTATTCCTTACTTCATTCATCAATTCTTCAAAATAACAAATGTTGATTTCCTTTGAGGACAACCAGCTTTTCAAAAATATTGTCCGACATCCGACATGAAACCTCTCGTGGCTGACAGTGAGATGCACTTACCAGTAAAACGTAAAACGTAAAAGATGCAATCGAACTCATTATCGATCCCGGATAGTGTGCAAAAGCAAGAAATGTCAATAGGGTGAATATAGTATTACCAGAACAATTTCGGCCCGAACAGACTAAAGAGCATGGGAAACAAATTTATTTTGTATTTTGTATTTTGAAAGTCAAAATACTTTTCCGAAAAATGTAGTCAAAATACAAAATACGAAATACTAGCTGCCTGAACTATTCCAAAATACAAAATACAAATACTTCTCAATTGGATGTATTAATACAAAATACAAAATACTCAAATGTATTTCAAATACGTATTTCAAATACTTGTATTTGAAATACTGCCCAGCCCTGTATAGAGTATAGCAGCCATTTCCAAGTTGGGAAACAAAAACAATTTTTTTGAAGCTGAATAATAAAGCGCCCCTTTGCTTGGTGCGGTGGCGCCCCTAGGCAGTTGCCTATTTTGCCTATTGGTTAATCCGGCCCTGACTACATACTACTACTACTACTGCTTGTGCTCCTTACTCCCAATAGTCCCAATGCAGACGAGTATTGCTGATTTACTGGAGACTTCGATGCACGAATAAGACACAGCGTGGTACAATTGGTGGAGGAGCCGTATTTCGAGAGCTTGCCGGAATATTCCCGAGGCTATCTACTTGCTAGACTTCTGGAAATTTAACTAATAAACGAGCAACAGCTAGTGGGATAATTATGCTGTAATGATATAGGTCCTTGTAGTTGGGACGAGAACCTCTAAGGATTTTCTGGGAAGTCATCATCAGGAATGGGTGAGCGAATTGATATTAATACAGGCCTTCCAGCATAAGACACGATATGACTATATGACTGTATTATAGTATATTATATTCGTCCAGCGTATGATTCGAATGACCTGGGCAAAGTTTTTGTTTAGCACTGCACTGTAGGCTTGTTATGTCGCCTTCTTGTGCCATCAAAATTAGTGATATGCTGCCTGTTGAACTTGTATCAAAATGTTGAAATCTTTGAAAAATTGATCGTGTCGTGAGTGGAAATGCGACTTGAGGGTCGCAGAGACGTGTCGCAGATGGCATTTGGGATTCGTATTGACAGCTGCCAGGCAGCACCGACACAAACTCATCTCGCGCGGGCCTCAAAACGAGGACAAAAAGCAAATTGAAAAAAAATCAATTCAATTTCAACAACCAAATCAATTTGATGCCAACGTCCCAACGTCGTCAACTAGTGCAGTGCAGTGCAAAGTGGTCTAAAATAGTGAGGCTGCAACAGAGAATTTCAATATCTTCATGTTTTACTGGTTTGTTTGCCAATGCCAAGTCCATTATCAGCCATACTTACCATTGCTTATCCAAACAAAGCCGAGAACAAAGCGGTCTTGACAAGTTGACGTTTTTTCTTTTAGATTCTTGTTTACCAATAATCGTTATAGTAGAGTCGAAAATCAATCCACAACATCCAGCTAGATCAATGCTTTCCATATTATGTATGTACCAATGGAACTGGTATACCTACCACAACACTAGGGACCAGTATTTCCATAATAATATCTGCTAAACTTCAACCAAAAGTTCAAAGGCCATAGATGCCATTGTTACCACAATTATTGATACTAAGATGGAATAAGTTAACCTCAGGGTAGCTAACCCCGAATGGAAATGATGGGCGTAAGGAACTAAAGACAAAACTTAATTTATTTATTTATTTTCTTAGGAACCTAACAAAATCTTTCATTTTCGAAATAAGCGCAAAATTTTTCGAAAATTCAAAATAAGTAGATCAAGCGAATTTTTCGAAAAAAGAATAAGCATTGCAATTCAGAGAGGAAATGCTTCTTCAATTTTGGCGACCCTGCCTCCTCAAAAATCTTACGGAGAAATCTATTATATTTTTTTTATACGTATTCCTTAGTTTTACATATATATTTTTTTATACAAGGTGGTCCAACGAAAACAGAACAGAGGGGTTTTTGGACATTTCACTTCATTTTTTCGAAAAAAGCTCAGACAGGTTGATTTTTCTATCGAGGGGGACATCTGAAACGTACATTGGCGAATTTTTATTTTCACGGTCTGATTTTATATCCTTGACCTCTCAATTCTCTTTAATTTAATCAGCGTCATCCTGAATAGCATCTAAGGAGTAAATTTTCGGTGGAGAGAAGTGCTACCCAAATTCACCTTTTTTCTCTCCCTCACCCCAATTTCAAAAATTAACAGACACCACCTACTTTGTGATACATCGAATTGAAGGAAATTGATTTCACTTTCTGAAAACAATTTTTTTGAAATTTTCAACCCCTCTCCTGATGAACATTGAACATTCGGAGTATTTTAGGGGGAAAGCGGGCTTTTTGAGAAGTCTGAAAATATTTTATTCAGGAAGGGGTACTTGCCTAATTTTTTTTTATTGGCTTAATGGATAGTATGGTTGAAAATAAGGTACCAGTATTTTTTCTTTTTTCTGAATTCCCTAAACTGCGGCCGCAATGCGTGTTTTAAAAATATATTTGTGACGTCACAAATATATTAGATATAGAACATAGAAGGGCTCTTTTTTCTCGTTGGGTAGGCGGTGATATAACGTCGTCAAGGTGCCGTTTTCAAACTTTGAAATCGTATCATCTCAAATCTGATCTGAGTCTGACTGACAACGTCAAACCGCTGACCGTAATTTCTTCCTGTGCTCTTTTTTTTTGCCTTTGACTGCTTTTATCGAGGTTTGATCTACGCGGTAAGTACCCACTTGTTTTGTTCATACCTTGTTCAACCTAACTAGTCTCTTTCTTTAGTCTTCAGTGCTGTCCACCATAAAGCCTTTCGCATGTTTGTCACCCGTGCTCTGACCTGGCTGGCCCTCGGCTTCATTTCGGACATCAGTGGTCCTGCTCCCCACATTTCATTTGAAGATCCATCGCGTCTTCCCCACATGGATCTCTTGTAGCTCTAAAGTATTACCTATCCAGAATTGTATGCTAATGATGAACCTATAAAAGCTCACTGTTCATTTTCAGCCTCTCATTTCTGTGCTATTGGTGATCCTCCAGATTTTCCCCTGGAAATAAATGATCTCGACTGAGACAGTGTTATAAGAGGTTTCTGGAGTCAGTTTCTTCGAAACCTTGTTCGACTTTATTGTCTAAATGCTCACGGTAAAAGAATTCGGTAGAAAACCGGTTTTGCGATAGCATGTTCAAAATGACAATGTCACAGTGACATCCCTGACATTCTTGATTATTCCATTGTCACACAGTCAGACCAACCTCACTCAAAGTCCCTGTCCTGGCGCGAAGCTTTTAGGAGGAATTTTTCAAATTCGTTTTTTTCTGTAGAAAACGACGGGATTTTTGTGGAAGTCTCAGTAGAGTGCCCTTATCACTTATACTACCAATCAAAAGTATTTTCAGCTGAATCTATTCCATTGGCAAGTACCCCATTCAATTCCCTTCGATATGATGTATCACAAAGTGGGTAGTGTCATTTTAGATTTTGAAGTTGAGGTGGGGGAGTGAAGGGGTGAATTTGGGTGGCACTTTTTACACAGAAATTTTCTCCCTCGATGCTGTGCAGGATGACGTTGACTGTACTAAAGAGAATTAAGAGATCAAAAATATTACATTGGAAACTCTGACAGTTTTAGGAAGAAGGGGGTGGGATTGAAAATTATAGAATTTTTTTTTTCAGGAAGAGAATTTCATTCTCTTCAATTTGATGTATCGCAAAGTGAGTGATGTCATTTGAAACTTCGAAGTAGGGGCGAATGGGGGTGAGGAGGCTGAAGATAGAAATCCGCCAATGTATGTTTCAGATGTCCCCCTCAATATAAAAATCAACCTGTTCGAGCTTTTTTCGAAAAAATAAGGTGAAATGCCCGAAGACCCCTCTGTTCTCTTTTCGTTGGGCCACCCTGTATTATATTTCTTAACTGTATCTTTACCTTCAAAAAGACAAAACTGGTATGAGTGATAAGTATACCTAGATTTGAGTTCCGCGGGCAACTACAACCACTGAAACACGTGACCAAGCCGATAGTAGCGCCACGGCGGTCGAAATTACGAACTAGGCGATCATTTCCGTACACCTCCCGCGTTGCATTGATGGAGTTCCAGAAGCGCGGTCGATTGGATCGTACAGCATCGTATCAAGTGGCATAAGAAGATTACGCCTGGATGACAAAGCCTATACCAGGAACACCACTATCTTCTAGTGCCCCTATTATGGTAGTGGGTTATACCGAAGAGCAGGCGGGAGAAACGCAGGCGATGTTTCAAGCAGGACGTGTAATTCAAAGTCAGGATCCGAGGATTGAACTGTGTCGTAAACAGATCGTGTCTCTCAATCCTCGTGCGCGCCAAATCCTCTCCTTGATCCTCTCCACAGGCGCAGCGCGCACATAAGCAGGGAACAGCATCAATTCCTGGTTTAAAGAACCGTTTAATTCGTGAATACATTCACTTTGCATGTACAAAGACACTTGTATGTTCGGGATATGTTTTCGCATAAAAAGGAATTGGTTCTTGAATGGACGGCGAATCCTCCGGGAACCCGGTAGGACTTAATCGAATCCCGGACGGCATTGCGGATGGATATTTGTATGCGTTGTCGTATAGAGAGTGCGGCATAAATCCATTTTTGATAACTCCCGGCTTGATGTAGCGAATCTGAAAGCTCAACACATAAAAAAAAGTTTTGTCTACCCAGGGTACCTCGTTTTGTTATAAGTACCTACCCAGCTATAGGTATATACGTTGCTGCTGGTGCAAAATCAAACTCGGCAATTTATTGTCGCTATATTTTAATTAAAGTGCTCTTTTGTTGTATATTGCATGAGTACTTAGTCGGAATGCTTCCTCTTGTTTATACCCGCTGGATGCTCGCGGTAGAGGTAGGTATTATAGGTACCGTGAGTGTGTTTTCTCATGTTTATAACGAAATGTAGTCGATAATTTAAAGATTACATTTTGCTCGGTCCATTAGCATTAATCAATAATTAATATGAGTTGCGTGCTTTGGAAGCTCCCGCTAATAAACTACACTACTGGGCTTCATTACATTACCTCAGTTTCCCCGTGTTTAGCGTTGATATGTAGGTGTTATGATCATTAGAGCTACACAGACCACCGGCGGATCTTTGCGGTGCGCTCAAGTCGGTAATTGGAGTTGAGGAAAAAAATTTAATCGAATCCCGAGTGCTGCGGCGTTGAAAATCGATAGTATGAGTGCCAATTAAATTATTAATAGAGAATAATTCAATCAAATTTTTGGTTCGATTTTTAGCTACCTAGGTAGGTAGTTTCACAAGTTATTAGAACTTTTTTAGTCAGACTTTTGTTATTATATCGTAGCAAATGCAGTTATGTGTTCGTGGCCAAAGATTTTCAATTTGGTTTCAAATATAATGCCATCCAAGCGAGCTTCAGAAAGTAGGTATCAGTGATTTTTTTCGGTGTATTTCTGGAGACCATCATAATAATGTGTTATGAATTCGTGCCTACTTTATATCTATATACAAGGTGATTCTTTGAAAAGGACCTACCTCCAATTTCCCGCTGCACAATTTTTTTTCTGAAAAAATACTAAAACAGGTCGATTTCGATGGGGACATATAACTAGCATAATAATCTATTAATAATCTTCAATCTTCAATAATATAGTCTATTCTTATCTGTTTCCGTTCCATCACCCCTTCAGGCAGGATGACTAGGTATATACCCTTTCAAGAATTTCAAATGAGACAGGGGGTCAAGTTGCACATCATTTTGAGGTCTTTTGATTCTCCTCACAGCAGTTGAAAAAAATGGAAATCCATGGACTCATTGAAAAGTAACGAGTTTTACAAAATCGCATTCATTTTCCCTTTTCCCGAAAAAAGTCAGTTGCTCCCTCCAGTAAACGTCTTTAATCCAGGCCCTAGCAGTACTTCTGCGTAGGAAAAACGATGTAATCAAAAAATTTTTTTTGGAATCGTTAGAGGATCATCCCAGGACAAATAATTACTCGGGTGCTTTCGCGATTTCTGGTACATTTTCCAACAATATCGCATCAAAGTTGGCGGCTGGTCAATTCTTCAGTTCGCTGATATTTCTTGGAGTTTTTGCGATTTTCTTCAAATAACAGTACTTATCTACCCAGAAAACAATTCTGGATCAAATGGTGCTGTCAGATTTTGAGTACTTACGTTATACCGGGTGAAAAAAAAATAAAACGAGTTTTATAATTTATTTCCAACTTTTTAGTTTCTTGGCCGATTTTCACAAACTTTATGTCAAAAGCTCGCTGACTAAATCGTCTACTCAAATCAATTGTCAATATAGCCAAATTATCAAAAATCAAGATGGCGGCGGTGAACCCAAATAAAAATGTGTCGTATTTCGAGAATTTTTTTTTAATTTCTAAACTTCGTGAAGAACGACACTGGTGGTGGATTCTGGAAGATTCAGCTTTCTTCTGCAATTTGGGACTAGATTTACTTGATTCGCACATTCCACTGTGAAAATATAGTGAATTAAAAGAAGGTCCACTTGTAATTTTTTCCAAATTCACAATAAATCAGCAGTTTAAAAACCTCCCGCGAATTCTTATTTCTGAAGCAATTTCTACACACTTGGTAGTGATCGTAAGCTGTGTGCATAGGCTACAAATACCGTGTTGGTGCATGGCCAAAGTTTCAAAATTTTAGATGATAGATGACGTAAATCGTGGAGGTGCGCATGTCAAATATCGAATATTCTACTTTTCGTTCTCACATGTTCTGAACGAAATTTCTATGAATGGTTAGCTTAATGGTCAGCTGAATAAATACGCAACGAGATTCAAATGTTAAAAGAGTCGAAATGTGAAATTTTCAAATAGACGACTTCACTACTTTGGAGAAAATAAAACGGTTCTATCCGTTAGTCCAGGAATTTTGGCTGTTGAAATCGCAAATAGCGAACAAAAATGAAAGCCAGCCGGATTTTTGTATATAAGCTCAGTTAAGCATGTAGTTTAACATAGTAAAAGTTCTCAGGAATCCGGTGTGAGCTTCGGCCGTTGTGGCCTCGAGAAGAACTTGAGGATCAGTTTTTCGCGTATATCTCGTGAACAATGGCACTTGGGAAAAACGTGCTTGGGAAGAAATTGTTGAAAATTTTATTGTCTATAAGAAAGGTCCCCACACGTTTCATCGTCAGTCCACTCTTTCTTCGTCAAAACACAAGAAAATTAAAATAATCCAGATGCACGATGCTGAAGACTGTATGGACCTTGAGTATTATGATGGCGAGGTGCCACTTGGTAGATGTGTTGTTCGATGTATTCTGTTTTGACTGTAACTATTTGCCATCAATACCAACTATGCCGGTGGCATATACAGGGTGAAATAAAAATAAGAAGTTGAAGAAATGTACCTCAAGAACCAAAATAGGTGAAGACATATAAACCGCCAAAAAAATTTCTTATTTCATGGTCATGGAGTCGTCGTAAACTTGGATCAAATATTTTACAGCTGACCATTAAGCCAACCATTTATAGAAATTTCGTTCAGAACATGTGAGAACAAAAAGTATAATATTCGATATTTGAAATGCGCACCTCCACCATTTACGTCATCTATCATCTAAAATTTTGAAACTTCGGCCATGCACCAACACGGTATTTGTAGCCTATGCACACAGCTTACGATCACTACCAAGTGTGTAGAAATTGCTTCAGAAATAAGTATTCGCTGGAGGTTTTTAAACTGCTGATTTATTGTGAATTTGGAAAAAATTACAAGTGGACCTTCCTTTAATTCACCATTTCATATTTTCACAGTGGAATGTGCGAATCAAGTAAATCTAGTCCCAAATTGCAGAAGAAAGCTGAATCTTTCAGAATCCACCATCAGTGTCGTTTTTGATGAAGTTTAGAAATCAAAAAAAAAATTCTCGAAATACGACACATTTTTATTTGGGCTCGCCGCCGCCATCTTGATTTTTGATAATTTGGCTATATTGAGAATTGATTTGAGTAGACGATTTAGTCAGCGAGCTTTTGACATAAAGTTTGTGAAAATCGGCCAAGAAACTAAAAAGTTGGAAAAAAATTATCAAGCTCGTTTTATTTTTTTTTTCACCCGGTATAACGTAAGTACTCAAAATCTGACAGCACCATTCGATCTAGAATTGGTTTTTGGGTAGATCAGTACTTTTATTTGAAGAAAATCGCAAAAACTCCAAGAAATATCAGCAAACTGAAGAATTGACGAGCCGCCAACTTTGATGCGATATTGCTGGAAAATGTACCAGAAATCGCGAAAGCACCCGAGTGACTATTTATCCTGAGATGATCCTCTAAAGATTCTAAAAAAAAAAAATTTTGATTACATCGTTTTTCCTACAGAAGTACTGCTAGGGACAGGACTACTACTTTAGTAGAGAGAGAAGAGGGCGACTGAATCAAGTCTCATTACCTGTAATTACAGAGGAGGTAATTACGACGTCGGTAATTAGACCGGTCCTACCGCTCTACAGTACACTCTTTAGGGTACGACGCCGGGTGCTATAGAGACGTGATATGGGTCAGGATCCTGAAACCGAGCTCATTAATTATTGAGGTAATTACTAGAGAGGTAATAACACCCTGAGAGTATGTGCACACCAGTTTTACCGTTGCGAGCTTGAACCCGCGGTTTACCTGGACCCTCGCTTTCCTCCTCCTCCTCCTCTTCATGCCTACCGCTGCAGGTGCAAGCAGAGGCAGTGGTAGGTGAGCGTGCCAACACGCTTTCTCAGTCGAACCTTCGTCGTTTCCATTTGTTCTGCGGTTGAAGGAGCGAGATGGAGCGTACGGGTCGCGTTCCCTCCTCGTGTACATAGCTCCACCGATGCAAGCCTCTAGAGACAATGGCAGGTGCATGTGCCATCGTGTCTTCTCAGTCGAACCTCCTCCGACACCGTTTGCGCTATATTGGTAAGAGCGAGATGAAGCGCTGCCATCCTCTTAACACAGCTCGACCAAGCGCACAGCGGTAGGTCTTCTCCTCTCGCGCTCGGTTCTACCTGCTCTGCACGGCACAAAACCGCCGGATCGTGTTTTATGGCTGCTTCCAATCGAACATGCGAAGGAGTCACAAAGGTAGGTCCTTCGCAAGGTCCTGATGGTCGGAGGTCCTTGCACATATTGGGGGCATGAGCGCTGCATCTGAGAGAGAGAGAGAGAGAGAGAGAGAGAGAGAGAGAGCTATTTCGCTCCCACATCTCTGTCTATCATCCTATGCAGTGGTGGCCCGGCCAAACGCAGAGGTTTGAGAGAGAACCATGTGCTGTGCTCTTACTTACCTATAGAGAGGCGCACAACGTTTTAAAAAAATTAGATGAGGTACCTAATTTTTCTGAGATGAGGTACCTAATTTTTCTATATGACCGCTACGTCGCAATGTTTTAATCATAGCAAGGAGGGAGAATATGAAATAGATATGGAAGCAGAGGTTTGAGAGAGAACCGTGTTAGATAGGCTATTAAATTTTTGGTATGTTAATTTTAAATAAAAATCAGAATTTTCTCATTTATTATGCTTTATTTTTCGTAAATTAATCCAGCATTATGTTTACATCGAACCCGCAGCGGTAGCGTCCTGAACCTATTTCATCGTCTTTGGAAATCACCACGAATCCAAACTTCCCTCGCCAACACTCCCTACACATATCCTTGAACTTAACAAATGTCATGTCAGAATTCACATGATCATCATATACATGTCGAAGATTCATTTCATCCTGTCTGAATAATACGAGAAAGTTTGTATTATCACGTACAAGATGTTTTCCTATGCGCCCATAAGATTGGGATAGATAGAAGGAGTCCACATTCTTATGGCGGCCCATTGCAAAGTATGCTCTGATTTTATCCTGCTTGTCACAGGCAACGTCGTCGAAAATCATCAGAGAATTATCCAAAGCTTCAGAAGGATCGATTATCGACGTATTATCACTACACGGAAAATATCCCAATCCCTCGATCCCCTCCAAAACTTTGCCCAGCATCATATATTTCGGCTGGAAAAGAGATTTTGAGAAAATATACACGTTCTGAAAACGTAATCCGTTCGAATCGAGGATGCAGCTCAAGAGAGCGTTTGTCTTCCCACACTGGCTCGGCCCGCAGAAAATCGCTCGAATAGAGCTCGGAAATAGCTCTCCATGTCGCCGATTCTTAACGAATCCGGCATTATCATGATTTATAACGGGTAATGATAAATCGTGCTTCTCGAATCGCATCGTGATCAAGACTGAAGTGCTGAGTATAAATAAACTCTTTATATCACATTCAAATCAGTCAGTCCAATGCAGGCTTTCAAAGGTGATGGTCTGGTTAATAATATAATAAACAACCTACCGTTCGAACTCCACGTTCCGGGCTATCAATATCTAGGCCCCGGTACCAAGCTGCATAAGCGGTTGAAACGCGGGGATCCTGGTGTGAACCGATTAGATCAGGCTGCTAGATCCCACGACATATCATATTCGATTTCGAAAAAGCTGTCTGATCGACATTTATCCGATAAAATTCTAGAGAATCGAGCTTGGGAGATAGTGAAGTCGAAAGACGTTCCGATTGGAGAGAGGACCGCCGCATGGTTTACCACTAACATCATGAAGGTCAAACGAAAATTGGGCATGGGTGTGCAAAAGAGACGGTTAGATCTCGAGAAGAAGAGAAAGAATGATGCCGCGGAGCTGGCGAGAAAGAAGGAAAGGGTGAAACAGAGGAAGACAGGTGTCGAGCTGGAAAGGAAGGTTGCATTCCGGAAAGTTCTCATAGATCCGTTGAAAAAACTCATTCAGCACCATAGAATCCGGAATTCCGAAGATTTAAGAAATATTTCGGAAAAATCCCTTCATGCAGCTCGTCGCATCATTAAAGAAGCCGGAGGACGGCCGCGTATCAGGACGCCTCGGATATTACCTCTCCCGAAAAGCGGGGGATTCCTACCGCTGATACCTATATTCGCAGCATTATCAGCTGTCGGAGCTTTAGGCGGAGGTGCTGCTGCGATCACGAAAACAATTCTAGAAGCTAAAGACGGTCGAAAACGTCTTCAAGAAAGTGAACGTCACAACAGGCAAATGGAGGCCATAGCCATGGGCCGGGGAATCTATTTAAGAAAGCATCGTTCAGGATATGGGATCTTCTGCACTATCGATACAAAAAACTAATAAAGAAGCTGCCCAAGAGAGCATTAACTGACGCGGATATATTGAAATATGCTGAGGAATTCAATATTCCACATTTTCGAGGAGTATTCATGCGAGATGAGTTAGGTGCTATTACACATCCCGTTCGCAAGCATGAATCAGGCATCGTTAACTTGGATACGTCAGAGGGCGTCGGAACTCATTGGGTAGCTTATCGCAAGAGTCTGAACACCGTACACTATTTCGATAGCTTTGGAAGCTTGAAACCGCCGCCGGAGCTGGTAAAATATCTCGGAAATGGTTGTAAAATTTACTTTAATTACGATGCATGTCAGAAATTCAATACCTACAATTGTGGTCATCTATGTTTAGAATTTTTAATCAATAAATACATGTGAATGTGATAAATTGTTCTCACTCGTCTCCATAACCCCTAGTCGTTAAATACATGCGCTGAAGCAGGTGTTCTCAGTCATGTCTAAAACCTTCACGCTGAAAGGTTCATCGTCCCAGCTGAGTGCGGACTTTCATCCGGTGATCGAGCTCGACTCCAGATACGAATACTCGCTAGCACTGATTGGTTTATACACCTTCAACAGCATCCCTAACGTTCAAGAGGGTGTAAATAATAGGTTTTATTATAAACCACCTAGCCATACTGATTACAAAAACATATCGCTTCCAACTGGTTCATACGAAATTTCTGATATCGAGAGATTTATTCAGAACTCCCTAGGGAGCGCCGAATCTTTTACACTCAAGCCTAACAACAATACGCTAAAGTGTGAAGTGAAATCTAAATTCGAAATCGATTTTGAGCAAGAGGATAGTATCGGGTCATTATTGGGATTTTCAAAAAAAGTCCTTCCTGCATATAAAGCTCATTTTTCGGACATAACGGTGAATATTACGTCCATCGCGACCATTCGAGTTGAGTGTAATATAATAAGTGGTTCATATTATAGCAGCAGCCCGTCGCACACGATCTATGAGTTTTCTCCAACGGTTGATCCGGGGTTTTCAATAAACATCGAACCATCTAATCCCATCTATCTCCCGCTGAGTAATCAGCATTATATTAATAATATTTCGCTGAGAATCATCGACCAAAATTCGAACCTTGTGAATTTGAGAGGAGAGGAAATTGTAATTCGACTAGTACTAAAAAAAGATGGGCTTAGTATTTGATTGCTGCTATAAAAGCACGATCACACAACCGTCCAAACCAGTTAGAGTGAACGCTCCGAAGGTAACACTCGATCGAATTCTGAGACTTCGATCTTTAGGCTATAATGTCCGCGATAGCAAGCAAGCTAAATATTTTCAACGACCCAATCTTGGATGAGAGCATATGGCGGGAAGAAGGGCATACATACCAGCCACAAACAAGTGCTTTTGCCCATAATGACGAAATCGAAATCGCCATAAATCAACAAGATGCGCTCATAGACTTTCGTGAAGCATATCTCTCACTCGAATGCGTGTTTGCACCGACGGGTGAGGAGGTTGGAGGGGCTGGAGGTGTATGTGTTCTGTCAAATAATTGTGGTATGTTCCTATTTGATAGGATCTCATATGAATTAAACGGCCATGAGCTGGAGGTGGTGCGTGACCCGGGGATCGCAACTAGCATGCGAGCATTAGCATGCTACGGTAAGGGAGAGACCGAGGCACTAGCAGCGTCTGGATGGTATCCAAACGGTGCCGGATGCGTAACGTTCAACCGAATCAACCGGAGATTTTGCTTGAGAATCCCTCTTTGGTTCATTTTCAACCTCTTCAACGATTATCCACGAGTTCTGATGGGTAGACATAAAATTCGGCTTGTGAGACATCGCTCGGATACCGACTGCTATACAAGTACCGGGACGAGTCGAGCAACCATCGAAATTCAGAAAATCGCTCTCAAAGTGCTACACGTATATCCCAGTGATGAGATCAAGCTGGAATTGCTGAAAAGCATCGGTGATGGTACGACTTTCAAAATCCCCTACAGAGTCTATGAATTGCACGAATTGCCTGCGTTAAGAACCACCAATAAGGAAAATTGGTCTCTGAAGACTGCATTAAGAGTGGAGAAAGTGGTCGGAGTCATTGCAGGATATCAAACCAATCGCCGGGAAAGTGCCGACCAGAGTGCTGCAATATTTGATAACATTGGGATACGCAACGTGCATCTTCTGCTAAACAGCGTTCGCTACCCATTTGAAAATCAGAATTTCGACTTTGCTAATTCGAAATTTGCTGAGGCGTATCAGAGCTATACCGACTTTGCTAGAAATTTCACCGGGAAAATGATCGCAGACCCGATTCTATCCTTCACATCGTTTACGAATAATGCAATCTTCATAATCGATAGCACGAAACAAGCTGACGCAATCCAGTCGTCTGCTGTGGATGTGAAACTCTCGTTTGAATCAGAAGTTAATTTCCCTGCAAACACCAGAGCATATGCTTTAATTATTCATGAGAAAATTGTGGAATATTCACCATTACTCGGCACGGTTAGAGAAATTCAATAATAAAGCATAAACAACGGCGTCTCTTTTCGTCATTCGCTCACATACATCCTGCGCACGAACATCTACACCGCTATCATGAAATTCCTCGCCGTTGATATACAGGGCTTCAATATCCCGGAATTTGTTGCAAAGGAAATCACATACGTTAAAGGATACGGAAGTGAGAATTTCGTACACTATCACCTGAAGCCACCCAAACCATTCGCAGCATTAGACCGGAGGAGCAAGAAAAATGCGAGGTATCTGGAGAATAAATATCACGGGCTCAGATACAGCGATGGGGATATTCCATATGAAGAAATCTACTCCTTAGTACACCGTATGGCTTCCAACGTGGATATTATTTTTGTGAAAGGATATCAGAAGAAGGCCTTCATCGAGGAAATTATTGGAAGATGTTATGATAATGAATTATGTATTAAAATTGTGGATGTTGCAAGAGATGATAGAATGTTAAAATTTGATAAGATATTACCGTCATGTAATCACCATTTCTTGAAAACCTGTATCTGTTCTTTAAATAATTGCATGCTACTTTATAATTGGTTGATCAATTTACTTCCAGAATAAATTCGAGATAGCTGATTTGTTTGTTTTATTCCCATGTCATTTATCCCAAAAAGTATATATAAGCCGCGGCAGGCGAGCGCCAAGTTAGTTTCCAATAAATCTTTCACCAGTATGAAGACTGCCGATGAAATTAAGCTGAAGAAGCGCGTAATCGCAGCCAGAAAAAATGTGCGTCAAAAGTTTTTAATGTTAAAATCACGCGATCTCGATATGAATGCAGGCGTGAGAAAGGCGATGCAGCCGATAATTGAGCCGCTGGAAAAAATGAGCAAAAATATCCATCTTCCAACTCCTACGCCTCCGACACAGCCATCCCAGTCGCCAACCCATCTGCCACTATCACCAACACCTCAGACATCAGCTCGTAACGTTCGTAGACGCTTCGCCCCGCCTGTATCATCGACACCGCGGACGAGCACCCGGCTATCATCATTTTTGAAAAATTTATCAACCCAGCAATCCACTTCCTCACTAGCTTCAACTCCTCAACCATCCTTATCCACGATCTATACCGGTGATGATGCTGATAATGATGAACGTGCAGATGGTGATGTTCGTGAAGTTATCGATGACGATAATGCCGCTGTGGCTGCCGCTGATAAAGCTAGAATTGGAGAGGCACCCTCATTTACCGTTTCCAAATCTGATTTTACATTCACTGGAGAAACGCCCTTACTGCGACAAGTTAGAGAATTCATGAACACCTCTGCAGATGCAGAGTATGACAGAATGTATGGACCGTTAGCTGTATCAGGAGAACTCCTTATGGGAAACACTCCTATCAATATCGAAGAAAAAACATCAGATATTCACATCCAAGGCCAGCGATTTAAAGCAACTCCTGGGCTATATGAGCTAATATTTTTGAAACGTCCTACAGTTTATAACAACATGGATCTGAGAAAATATGGTCAGATTCTTCATCTAACCAACGTTGCTAGAGACGGTTTTTCATCAACAGGACGTCTTAAAGCAAGCAAGGGTTATAAGTACACGCGTGTTATTAAACCTATACTGAATCCGTCTTCAGGAAGTGGAATGAAGTATTTACAGTATTCTGAAAAACCTATTGAATATAAATTCTGGAATGACCCGAACGAGCTCATAGACCGCTTGATACTGCTTCACGGTTCACGTCAGGCAGGAAACAGCTCAGTATCAGACGAGATATTGTTCATCGAGGAAGAACTGAGAGAAGCTAATATAATATACTAAGATTCAGCAGACTGCGATAGCGTGAAAATGTCCGTGGATAAGTTTGGCCGATCCTTTGCAGCATCATCACCCAGTGCTCTAACACACGTCCAACATCAGCACTACTTTAAAATAGGGGGGAATGGAGGGGTTATCGACTGGGAAGAGCGAAAGCTGACTAACGTCAAATATCCTGAGGAAGAGTCTGACTGTGCTACAAAACAATTTGTGCTTAATAATATCGGAGAGCTTGATAAAGATATGCGCGGCGAAATTGGTGAAATGCGCGAAGCATCCACTTTGATGGCCGAGCATGTTAGGAAGATCAATATTTTATTAGATATCATCAATAGAAAAACAAATACATGATATATACCCACACTATATAGTGATTAGCTGCCAGTATAGAAATGTCTATAGACAAGTTTGGACGAACGATATCAAGAACAAAATCCGCTTCTGCTGCTCAACGCCAACAGTGCCGAAAATATTTCAAATTAACGGAAAAGGGTGATATTGATTGGGAAAACCGCCGCCTGTCAAACATCAAATATCCTGAGAAGAGTACCGACTGTGCAACGAAGCAATTTGTGATTGACCAGCTGCTTAAAACTATTACGGAATTGCAGGGTGAAATTGAAACCGTTCGAGAAGCACAGCGCCTAGCCGATGAAGAAATTAAGAACATATTGAATCTTGCCGACATCCTCAATAAGAGAATTATGCTAATTAGTAATCGACCTGTCACATCCTCGGACGAGTAGAAGCATTCCACAGGTGTTGAATGAACACGTGTGCGCTACGCGCACCTCAACGGCATGTTCCTCATTGCATGTATTGTGCTGCTCAGACACGTTCGAACAAGTTTAGACTTGTTTAGACACGTCCGAACAAGTATCGACCTGTTCAGACGCTTTCGAACAGCCTCTGACGTAAGCAGCGTCTTTAAAATACGTCGAGATGGAGAAAAAACAGATAGTTGATGAGCTGTTTAAACCCGCAATTAGAAAATTTAATCGACGTCGAACAATTATAAAAGGTTTAGATGATCTCTGGCAAATAGATCTTGCTGAATTTGGCAACTATAGCGGAGATAATAGAGGATATAGATATGTTCTTGTCGTGATTGACTGCTTCTCAAAGTATCTATGGACTCGAGGGCTCAAGTCGAAATCTATGGCCGAGGTAGCAGGTGCGATGAAATATATATTGGAAAACTCCGACGGAAGAGTACCTAAGAATATCCAGAGCGACCAGGGGACGGAATTTTTCAATTCAAAATTCAAAGCTCTGATGAAAGAGTTTAAAATAAATCACTACCACTCATTTAGCATAATCAAAGCTGCGATCGTGGAGCGAGTGATTCGGACGATTAAGTCAAAACTCTACAAACTCTTCACCCTACATGCAAGCTATAATTGGATCGATAGTCTTCTGGCTAGAGTAACATCTGAATATAATAATACAAAGCATCGTACGACGGGTTTAAAACCGTGCGACGTTAACGTGTTGAACGAGAAACAGGTTCTCCGCGATACATATGCAAATTTGAAAATAGTCGGAAAAACGAAATTCAAAGTTGGCGATGTGGTACGTCTGAGTAAATACAAAGTACTTTTTGAAAAAGGTTATACCCCCAACTGGACGACGGAGCTGTTTCGCATCAGACGAGTGAAACCGAATAGCAATCCACCTACATATCTTATTGAAGATCTAAAGGGTTCGCCGATCATGGGATGTTTTTACGAACGAGAACTACAGAAAACTAAACATCCCGAGATCTATCTGGTGGAAAAAGTTTTGAAAAAAACCGGTTCGAGGCTTTACGTTAAATATTTGGGCATGCCCGATCGAGGGTGGATTGCGAGAGCAGACGTTGTTTGAACCAGCAACCTCGTCGATCACACTTAACGTCAGAGAGCCGGTGAAATAAGGTGTCTGGAGCAAAAACGTCCCGATCACAGCCGTCATAAACTCCATCAGCGCTATCGCCATAAGCAACGTAGCCATCATCACCAACAACGTGATAACATCACCAGCAACTCCATATCATCATAAAGCAACATCACTGTTATCGTCATATCATCGCAAGCATCATCATCTCTATCGTCATATCAACGTAAGGATCATCACCGCTATCGCCATATCATCACAAGCATCATCACCGCTAACGTTATTTCATCATAAAACAACATCATATTATCATATTCATCACCCTCGCTATCGTCATATCATCGCAAGCATCATCATCTCTATCGTCATATCAACGTAAGGATCATCACCGCTATCGCCATATCATCACAAGCATCATCACCGCTAACGTTATTTCATCATAAAACAACGTCATATTATCATATTCATCACCCTCGCTATCGTCATATCATCGCAAGCATCATCACCTCTATCGTCATATCAACGTAAGGATCATCACCGGCATATCGAGATAAGCAACTAGCATTATAAGCATCGTAAACATCTCCATAGCATCGCCAGCACCAACGTCAAACAAAGAGAGATGCCCACCTTGTTCAGCCCCTGGCAGTCTATCGAAAAAATGTTACGGTATTATGACGAAGCCATCGTTCAAGAGACCGAATTACTATATCAAACAACTCTGAACGGATCAGCTGCAAGGATACGAGTTGGGCTTAGCATCGCCAGAGGACTCTCACCAGCAATCATCATCATATCGCATGCAAATTCGAGCCGAATATCTTTCACCATGCGGGAATGGAGTGAATTAATAGAGCTCTTACCCTCTTCGACTGCATCAACTTCGAACGTTCCGAATGGTGATATGAAAATTTTCGAGAACTATACTCTAAAATTGGGTTCATCTGCAGGCATCGGACATCTACATAGCAGGGCCCAGACCGTCTATCTGCATGAAAATTTTCTACAACAAATTGCACGAATGAGAGATATCATTAGCTATAGATTAGAGGCTCTAGAATCAATGAATTTTAAAAAATTTTATACTGATTTATTATCAAGCTCCTTTAAAATAACGAGCGATGTATCGAACTCGAACGTTTCTATGTATAAAGTTCTCAAACAGATTTTGGCTGGTTTCAAATCTAATGAAAAAGTTTCATACATGCTAGAGTTCCTCGAACTACACTACGACGATGTATTATCGGATTATGAACGACTGAAGACATGTATTAATTTTTGAATAAAACTCTTGAAAAAATGATTGCCTGGTTTTTTTCAACGGCTACTGCTAATTAACGCATGCCGAACTGTCTCATACCCCACAACATCTTTACAGCTAAACCATGCGATCCCAGGTAAACGGTGCTCATTATGCTCATTCACAGCTGGGTTTATAAAAAAAAAAAGCGAGTGCACTCGTAGTTTTCATTCAAGTGGCACTGCTTCCCCATGCTTTAGAAAGTGGTATAGAAGCCGTCTCGTTGTGTTGCTAAATGGTTTTTCCAAAGTGCTCGTAGAATTATCTCCATACACCATCATCATATCACCATTTTCCTCGAAACTATGATGGCACATAATTCTATAATATACCCCGAGCTTTGAGAGCATGAATTTTTTAAAGAACAGGTACCTATCGGTTTTGTATGATAATAGCACTTTATACCTGCAGACCCTCGGTCGGAAACCTCACCTTATGCATCTAACAGGCCTCAAATATATCCATGTCGCTGTGGGATGATAGACAGGGATGGAGCCGATATAGCGCGCTTTGTCACATGCGGCGCTTAGGTCTTCTCGCGAGAAAAAGCCCTTAATTCGCCGGTTTACAATCCATAGACGAGCTATATCTAACCTGCAGTTTCGCTCACCTCATCGAACAATCCCGGTTTACCACCCGCCGCTCCCTACCCTCCACCCTCTGGCAGGGGATATCATACCAATACCGGATTTGAATATTTGAATTTTTGAATTGTGACGAAGGTAAAAATGACCGTTAAAACACAGCTAGATGATGTACCGAGGTATCTATTACCCCCTACCATCAAAAACATCATGATGATTAGTACAACAGTTAGCTATGTATCGGTTCATCTGTCCAGAGCATGTCGACTTGTTTTGGTTAATACATTCCGACGTAGCGAGCATATAGAAAAATTAGATATCTCATCTCAGAAAAATTAGGTACCTCATCTAATTTTTTTAAAACGCTGTGCGCCTCACCTCTGCTTCCATATCTATTTCATATTCTCCCTCCTTGCTATGATTAAAACATTGCGACGTAGCGGTCATATGGAAAAATTAGGTACCTCCTCTCATTGATTTTTTTAAAGCGCCGTGCATCCCTTCGTTCCCATGTTGTGAGCGTCGATAAATGAAACCGTACACCGATTTCACCGATGCATAAACACCTGCGTTTGGCTGGACCGCCAGCGCATAGGATGATAGACAGAGATGGGGAGCGAAATAGCTCTCTCTCTCTCTCTCTCTCTCTCTCTCTCTCTCTCTCTCTCTCTCTCTCTCTCTCTCTCTCTCTCTCTCTCTCTCTCTCTCTCTCTCTCTCAGATGCAGCGCTCATGCCCCCAATATGTGCAAGGACCTCCGACCATCAGGACCTTGCGAAGGACCTACCTTTGTGACTCCTTCGCATGTTCGATTGGAAGCAGCCATAAAACACGATCCGGCGGTTTTGTGCCGTGCAGAGCAGGTAGAACCGAGCGCGAGAGGAGAAGACCTACCGCTGTGCGCTTGGTCGAGCTGTGTTAAGAGGATGGCAGCGCTTCATCTCGCTCTTACCAATATAGCGCAAACGGTGTCGGAGGAGGTTCGACTGAGAAGACACGATGGCACATGCACCTGCCATTGTCTCTAGAGGCTTGCATCGGTGGAGCTATGTACACGAGGAGGGAACGCGACCCGTACGCTCCATCTCGCTCCTTCAACCGCAGAACAAATGGAAACGACGAAGGTTCGACTGAGAAAGCGTGTTGGCACGCTCACCTACCACTGCCTCTGCTTGCACCTGCAGCGGTAGGCATGAAGAGGAGGAGGAGGAGGAAAGCGAGGGTCCAGGTAAACCGCGGGTTCAAGCTCGCAACGGTAAAACTGGTGTGCACATACTCTCAGGGTGTTATTACCTCTCTAGTAATTACCTCAATAATTAATGAGCTCGGTTTCAGGATCCTGACCCATATCACGTCTCTATAGCACCCGGCGTCGTACCCTAAAGAGTGTACTGTAGAGCGGTAGGACCGGTCTAATTACCGACGTCGTAATTACCTCCTCTGTAATTACAGGTAATGAGACTTGATTCAGTCGCCCTCTTCTCTCTCTACTTACTTTGGATCAAGTTCCACCAGCAAATTTAATTATTGTTGGCTAATTGCGACATTTTCTCTGATGGATTCTAGGTCAGTGCTGGTTGAATGACCACGGAAAATGCATACAAGTTGTTGTGGTCCAAACATTTTTCCATAATCTTTCGTGAAACTTGTGCTTTCTGTGGTCACTAAGCCAATATTCACCAGAGAAAATATCTAAATCAGTTAACAATGATTGAATTTGCTGGTGGAACTGGCTATTAGATTGGAACAAAATCGGCTGTATCACCCCCAAACTTTCTCGACGAGTAGCAAGGAATTGATTGGAATTTTATTAGGAGACGTCCCTTCGGTTGAGAAGTTGGAGAAAAAGATTGCAGAATTGAGATGTTTTCTCTACCTAATAATGGATTCATTTTGAGCTCCATCTTTGAGCCCGGTCTCCGGCCAGTTACTCATTTTAAAGTGGAAAACTCTCGGAAAACTTGGAGAATTTCAAGAGAAATTGCCAGAAAATTCTCAAGAATCGCCTATCATCTGTTTAAAACAAGTTGATATAAATCTGTTCACAAGCTAAAATGTTGAAAATTGCCAGTGTTTCATTTGGAACCAAATTATGCAGAAAAAAAGCGAGTGAGGCAGTCAGACGCATTGGTACATGGATAGAGGTGAACGATCTGAAACTGGCCCCACAGAAAGAATCGAAATATTTTGTAGGGAATTGAAAATTTTGAAAATTCGAATTTTTCAAGGTTAAGATTGTCCATTACGGCTTCACTTCATGCTCCATCATTCAAGTCCGGTTTCGATAACCCAGACCTGTTTTATATTTTCAAAAAAAAATTTCCCAAGACATTGGAGATTGCTTTCAAGAGTCAGTTACCTCTCATAAAAAAAATTGTGGAAAGGTTGGAAAGTTTGCAGTTTTTCCAGGGATGAACACTCGGAAACCGTGAGGTCGATTTCGAAAATTTTTCCTTCAGAAATTAATTTAATCTTCCCTTTCCCAACTTTTATAACCAGCATGTCTGCACCTGAAATGAATATTTCGTGGGACTCACGGCATGTCAAAGTTTGGAGTGCAGTTTTTTCAAATTCACGGAATGTGCTCATTTTATTTTGAAAATATTATTGTCGGGAAACCGGAACCGTGCCGATTTTGAAAATAATTGGTCTATACGACGTCCAATCCAATGTATTGACAATACAAATAGAAAAGACACATGTCGTCACGGATTTTTACGGTTGCGTAGGAACCAGGTGAATCCATCATTCAAAAAAAGGTTGGCTGATTTTTGATGCCCCAATATCCGTGACGACGGTGGTAATAACATTATGGTCTTCTCTATTTGTATTGTCTATATATCCGACATCAGTTTGAGTTCTCCCAATCAAGTCAATCCCCGAGCAGAAATACATTTTTGAATGGAGTCCTGCATCAAAAGCGAGTCATTCTGGTCAAAATACGGACGGGCGAGAGGCCATCTCGCCGGGTGGCAACGGCTAGTAGCCCAGGCGCCAGGGAAAACAATAAGGAAATAATTGTTTCCTGGTTGGAAACTAGCTTAAAACGATCTGTGTAGCTTAGGTTTTGACATACTAGTTTCCCCCCTTTCGGAAATGTCGGTGTCATGTCGCCATCATCAACAAGAAGTGCACCAGCGTGATTTTTGCCGAATATCTTAATTTTGGGTCATCTGACAGCAAAAAAATGGAAGGAGTCATTTTGAAGCCTATGAAATTCCCTACAGTTTGGTTTTCGAATCAATTCTCTGCGACCTATGGTCTTTGAGATAGAGCTTCTGGAAGCGAGAGTCATTGTCGTGAAAGCTCCTAGGCCACTTGACTCGAAAAACTAAAATGTCGATGTGACAAAAAAAGATTCAAAATGAGATTACTCAAGAATTCTTCATGCTATAGTTGCGGTGATGGTCTTAAACTCTTCCACTTGAACTGTAGATTACGAATATTGAAAAGTCAAAAACGTCACATTGTACATATACAGGGTGTACTACGGGAATCAAATCAGAACAGAAAAATTTGACATATTTCTTCGATATAGCCTATGCGGAACTCTAAGCACTTATCACGAGTCCAATATCAATATGCATTGCTCTGTGAGCTTCACTTGATACACTTAAGAAGTGGTCAGCTCACAGCCTTCCTGTAAAATGTTTTGAAGGCCCTCTGAAATCATCAAAATTTACAGTAGCAAGAAATGTATTAACAGTATATTATATACCAAGGAACCAAAGTGAATTTTTGATCCCTTGGGTGAAGTTTGTTGCTCGAGGGCCCTTTGGGCCCAAATCCCCAAATCAAAAATTCACTTTGGTCCCTTGGTATATAATATACTGTTATACACATTCCTTGGTACTGAATTTTTAATATTTTGATGATTTCAGAGGGCCTTCAAAACATTTTACAGTAAAGCTGTGAGCTGACCACTTCTTCAGTGTATTAAGTGAAGCTTATAGAGCAAATCCATATTAATATTGGACTCGTGTTAGGTGCTTAGAGTGTCGCATATAGGCTAAATCGAAGAAATATGTAAAATTTCTCTGATCTGATTTGATTCCCTCAGTACACCCTGTATATGTACAATGTGACGTTTTTGACTTTTCTATATTCGTAATCAACGGTTCAAAAGAAAGAGTTTAAGACCATCACCGCAACTATAGCATAAAGGATTCTCGAGAAATCTCATTTTGAAATTATTTTGTCACATCGACATTTTAGTTTTTTGAGTCAAGTGGCCATGGAGCTTTTACGACAATGCCTGTCGCGTCCAGAAGCTCTATCTCAAAAACCATAGGTCGCAGAAAAGTCATTTAAAAACTATTCCAAAGGGAATTTCATTGGTTTCAAAATGACTACTTACATCTTTTGCTGTCAGATGGCCTAAAATCAAGATATTCGGCAAAAACCACGCTGGTGCACTTCTTGTTGATGATGGCGACATGACGCCGACATTTCCGAAAGGGGGGAAATTAGTATGTCAAAATCTAAGCCACACAGATCGTTTTAAGCTAGTTTCCAGCCAGAAAACAATTATTTCCTTATTGAGCTGATTTTTGCTCCCTGGCGCCTGGGCTATAGGGGAGATTTTGAAAATCCATAAGGCTCGACTTGGAAATGGTGGAAAATTGCAACTGTAGACCTAATTTGACCCTTTTGTTGTGTTGCTTCCTGCCAAATTTGGTCCCAATCCATCATATAGATTTTGATGGATTGGATTGGGATTGACCTGACCTGACCTGACATTTTTAATTATTTGACAGATGACAGATAGGGACAGATGACTTTGAACTGTTCTGAACACAGTTTCTTATGGACTTTCAAACGGCATATTGCAAGTCGAATTCCGTGAAATATAACTTCTGTCATTTTTTGATAGTGACACTCCGTTTGACGACCCAAGCAGCACGTTGAAGCTGAATAACCAATCAAAAGTCAAGTTGTCTTGAACAGGGCGAAAATTACATCAATTGGACATGAAATATTCCTTGTCTGACAAAATATTCTCAAAGTCGTGATTCAGGTAAAACCGAACTCCGTTCCTCCCTTGAAATTTACGCTAATATATCCTTGGCCTAATGAACCTTTTTGAAGGTTCAAAATAACCAATGTTTTCCCTAAATAATGTCTTCATATTCCATGGATCATAAAGTCACACTTCAAGACACAAATTAGTTAATATTCACCTAAATTTTGCCTTCAAAGTAAATATTTCCTAAAGGGGTTAATTAGGAAATCAAAAGTAGTGGCTTTTACTTTGTTACTATCCTAATTTCAACTTTCAAGTCAGGTGATTATTAGCCTATTCTGATGGTCAAAACTAGGTTATTTTAGCCTTATACAATGACTCCTATAGGGCTTATTGATCAACAGTGATTATTTGGAGTGAAATCTGGGCCTTAGTTCATAACAGTGGACTTTGAAGTCCAGATTACCATGAAAATTTACCTATTAGGCACACTGGACTTATAAGTCAAAAATTGAAGTGAATTCGCCCTCAGAGTCGAAATGAAAATATCGCCATCTTGTTTGGCTTCACTTACGTCTGCCATTGCTTGAAAAGTAGCGTTGTGATATTTCACGTTTTCTAAAATCATTGTTCCTGGCCCCCAACTACACAGAAAAGTTACAATTTGAGGTTTTAAGAACTCAGGAATAACTTTTGAGCCTTTGAAAAAGTGACAGCGGCAAAAAAAAATTACTTCGTAATTTTCAATTTTTCAATAGAAACTCCAAATCATGGATATTTTTGAGGCGCAATGTAATATTTCAATGTATAATGACCATATTGGTCTGACAAAATTGATGCTTAGGAAAATAGGCATGGTGATCATTGTTCCATTCCTAAAGCGTATAATTATGTTAGTTTCGACCTAATTTAAGACGTTGCTCAAACAAAATATAACCTTGAAAACTTATCAAATAAGAGGTCATAAATTGGTAATGAAATGGTAAGAAATTACCAGATCATGACCTATTTGAGGTTCACACGACCTATTGGGATTTTGACCTGAAAGTCAAAATGCCTTATATTTCCTATTTTCGACGTCAGAATTACCGTCACCCAATTCCCCGTTTACCTTAATTCGACGTCGATTTGAGGTGAATTTGCCCTGACACAAATTAGTCCCTGACCAAATGGAGGTCGGAACAAACCTAATTTTGACCTGATGAGTTACTTGGGGAATGACAGCCAAAAACTAATGGGCTCATTCGACGATGAAACCATGTCCGTATACCAAATTTCGAGTCGATCGGATGGACGTTTCGGCTGTTATCGTTGAAGGTTACAGACATACAGACATACAGCCATACAGACATACATACACACAGACAGAGATCATTCTGGAAATGGTCTCAGTCGTCATAGGGGACCTCAAAACGGATATATGCGTCGAAATCTCGAAAAAAAATTTAGCGTGCCCACAACACTTTTCTTCTTTGTGGGGTGGTGGGTCGGGGAAGTGAAATATGAACACCAGATTCCAGCTATCATCTTTTACCCGATGACTGTAACTAAGCTAGGATAAAAATACCCTTTCAGAATTTCCAATCAAAGCAGCAGCTGAAATAAGTAATACCCTTCTTCCAAATACTTTGAATTCTCTTCCAAAATTTAGAATGAGGGGTTAAAAACTAGCCCCAGACCCCTTCTACCCCCGACCTCAGCTTAGTTCCAACTATGGAGTGGAAAATGATAATTTGAATTTGTTATTCGTCTTTTCTTCCAATCTAAGATGTTTAGTGAAGAAATCAACTGGTTTTTCAGATACCTACAGTGTTGATGGTAAAGGAAAAAATATTCGATTTTGGAAAATTCATAACTTCCGAATGGGTGGTTGTTGGATTTCAATGATTGTAATCCAGAAAAAAATTGTGCAGAGAGAAATTAGAGGTAGCAAACAAGGTAGGAGACAACAAAATAAGATATCCTGAAATTCTACAAACTACTGAACACATTGATGAAGCCATAGAACATTTCACTTATTGTCTTGGAAATAGCATAGAAGAAGCCACAGTCAAGTGCGAAAATAAAAAACAGAAATACCCAAAAACGCCAACAGCCATTCTTACTATGATAAAAGAGAAAAGTCGTCTAAGAAGAGAGTGGCAAACGACCAGACAGCAAGCAACCAAGACACACTTGAACAACTTGGGCCATCGTATCAAATACGAACTTGACAAACTGAACGTCGCTAGTTACAAAAAATTTATTGAAGATATGAGGCCCAACGATCCAGGACTATGGCGAACAACAAGAAGAATCCTACAGGAAGAAACCATTGCACCACCCCTCATTAAAGACGATATTAAGTACTGTTCGGACCAAGAAAAATGTAACATATTCTCCAAGCAGCTGGAGAAGACGTTCACACCTCACAGCACCACCATGCCTGGCTTCCACGCCCAAGTGGTAAATGATGTTGAAAACCATGCGCCTTCTGCAGACAATATCGAGCCTACATCCCCACAAGAACTGATAACTGTCATAAAAGATCTACCGACAAAAAAATCACCTGGACCAGACGGAATCCCCAACACTGTCCTTGAAAATGTGTCAAAAAAATTCCTTGCATTTTTGGCATCCACATTCAATGCTTGTCTGAGAATGGGATATTTTCCTGATAAATGGAAATATGCCCACATCTTGATGTTTCCCAAGCCTGGCAAGGACAAGGCAAGACCGGAGAGCTTTAGGCCTATAAGCTTGCTAAACACACTGTCGAAGCTGCTGGAAAAAATCATCAAAATTCGCCTGCATAGAGAACTAGAGGGTCGCAGTATTATACCACCCATTCAATTCGGGTTCAGAGAAGGACACTCAACCAATCATCAACTCGCCAGAATAGTGGAAATCATTGAGAGAGGATTCGAGGAGAAAAAATACATCGTAGTAGCTTTTTTGGACGTTTCTCAGGCCTTCGATCGAGTCTGGATTGACGGTCTGAAGTATAAGCTAATAAAACTGAATCTGCCCAAGTATCTCCAAGCCATCCTGTTCTCGTTCTTGGACAATCGGACTTACTCGGTTAAAGTGCAAAACGAGCTATCGATATCGAGACAAATAGCAGCAAGTGTCGCACAAGGCAGTATACTTGGCCCGGATTTATTTAATATCTTCGTCCACGACATACCCAGCCAAGACAACATCGCTATGTTCGCTGATGACACCGCAGTTATTTCCCTCAACCCCGACCTGGACACTGCGATAGAGAGGCTTCAGGACGGCGTGAATGAGGTAACCAATTGGTGCAAGAGATGGAGAATCGAACTAAATCCTACCAAGTGCGAGGCCAAAATTTTCACCCTGAGAAGAATTCGCGATCCACCTCACCTCTACATATGCGGAAATGTTGTCCGATGGAATAAGGAAGCAGTCAAATACCTTGGCGTTCACCTGGATACCAAGCTGACTTGGGGCTACCACATCAACAAAAAAATCAATCAAGGATACGCAAGACTACAAAAACTCCACCCGCTCCTGAATAGAAAGTCCTTCCTTCGTGTTGACTGCGGTCTGCTGATCTACAAATCCGTCATACGACCACGACTGACATATGGCTGTTGCATTTGGAGCAATGCATCACAAACCAACATACGAAAACTCCAAATACTTCAGAACAAGATTCTACGAATAATCCTCGACCCGCCATGGTACATCAGGAATCAGCAGATCCATCACGAACTGGGTATTGACACCATGCACGAACACATCAAGAGACTAACGACCAACTTCCATAACAACCTGAGCAACTGCCAGGGAGCCGTCCAGTTCAATTTGGGAGAAGGAGACATACACCGCAGACTCCGACGCGCACTCCCTCAAGACACACTTGACCCCAATGATTGATCATCTTTTTACTTTCACTGCTACAATAATTTAATTCTTATTTTGGCCTTATTTGCTTGACGCTATTTTATTTTGTTATGTTCTACTATTAGCCATAGATGCTATGAATAACATGTAATATGTTGAGCTGGCAATAAACAGATTTAAAAAAAAAAAAAAGATGTAGATCCTTTTCAAAAAATCACCCTGTATGTATTCGTGATTCACCTGAAGCTCCGGAAATTTTGATTTGTACTCAATTTGCCAGTGTTAGACTAATGAGAGTCATAATAAAAGCTACCGTTAACGGACTTCAAACTAAGGGGACTGAATATAACGGAAATTACTCAGTCCGTTAAAGGAGGGCATAGCGTGTAGTAGGCCGCTCCAGTAGGATGAAAACGCGACTGCAGCAACGTGGGCCGCTGCCAAGAGTTGGATAGGTGACTAGGCGTCTTTCATCTAATTCGAAGCCGGTCTGGAACTCCTCCTCGGGTGGTCTTGGCAAGGGCGTTCCTACCCATTGTGCCTATTGTGCGAACAACAAGGGCAGCCGAATTTGGGGGCAGCATTTTTCCGGCTGAGTAAGTGCTTATGCAGAATAATCCCGGTTTCAATTTTCTCAGAAGATTTTGCCTGTTTAAACACGATGTTACTTTTGATTTTCGCCAAATATTTTGATTCGGTTTGCGGTGTCCCTCAGTCTCATCCCGTGGCAGTTCATCCTATGGCCATTCTCATTTACCTGAGGTCCTTAAGGCGCAGGTCCATCAGTGTCGGTTAGCTTTGCGCTAATTGGTTTAGTAGTAGGGAAGTGCGTAAACCAATCTTCAATTTCAGCAAGCTGGAAAAATTAATAACTTGGTTTGTCTGTCAGCTGTCGACAGCGATGAAGACCCTGACGCCATTTCAGTCAATACGATTCACTTGAAGGTCGCAGTTAGTCGGAATCAAGAGCAAAAATTTGATCGCGGGCACCACTTGGACACATCTGAACTCCAAAACGCATAATAACATTAAATGACAAAAGTATAATGTAAGATAACCAAGATATTGGCTATCATGATGGGTCATTTGAGCCGTCATTGGCCACGGCCAGTTTTCTCAATATAGCAGTTGGGCCTCGAGTTGGGCTAACACTTTGAGAAGTAAACATTAGCAGATATTCACGTGTGATTTTTTTTTCCATCATTTTGACCTCCTGTGTATGATTTTGTTGTCAAATTGGAGTTTTAGGAGAAACGGTGGCTCCAAAGGACAAAACTTGGAAGAATTCAAAGTCTCACCAGTTCGAAATTAAAATCATATTTGAAAATCCTCGTTATTGTTCGACTTTCGATCGGGAAAATCCCAAAACAGAGGTAAGACAATGAAGTTTCATAATGTCATGACTGAAACTGCGAAAAAACATTTTTTTCACAAACGGGTTTGGCTGAATACAATGACAATTTGCAATGGTTTGCATATCACCCTGTACAAACATTGCGAGGGGTAGATCTATATGTGGTTCTAAATAAATTATCTAAAAAAACGAATAAAAACAATAAAGAAAGTACAATTTTACAAGAATTTGTGTGTGATATTCAGCAGCGCAATTTGGTCATTTCAAAGAGATTCCAAGATTAAACTTCTCAATTTGGGGAAATCTATCAACAATTTGGCCAGCGGCTTTCTTTTTTTACTACAAGTATTTTATTTTTATTATTCCGAAATATTTTCCAAATGGTGCCAAAACCTTAGTCTCCCTATTTTGATAATAATTTAAACTTTCCTGTGCAAATGGGCAGCGAGTTTTTATTCCGCGCAAGGGCAGCGAACACCTTAGGAACGCCCCTGTGCCTTGGGCATGTTTTCCAGGTTTCAGTGTCAAGTTAATTGAAATCGCAAAAGCGGTTGGATCAAAAATTTGAGAAGAAAAAATCAAAAGAATGATTTGATGGTCATCAATCCTGGGAACTGGAGGATTAGACGACCCAATTTCCGCTCATCTCTTGTGTTGTTATTGATTTGGGGCGTATATACCCCTACACACACACAAACACAGTTTTATTTCGATTGCGTTCGTTATTGCTCTCTCTTCCTTTGGCGGCACTTTCGCCCCTTCATTCCGCGATCTTATTTCAACGTCCATTTAATATCAAGTAAATAGTTTCTATTCGATTAGGCGTAGGCTCAGATGGTGTATCGAATCAACATCCGCCTGATAAGGTCACTTCAAAGTTGAAAAAGATTTTGGAGCGAGCATCCAAAGGCAGCATAGAGAGAGGATGATAAAAAACGGGGGGATTTTGCAGGGCGCATATAGCCGAATTTATATCAGTTATTTACCTTGGCGGGTGAGGCGGAAAATCGGAAGGACGCGAAACAAAAAAAAAACGCATTTTTCAACCTTATCCCAGAACTAATTTCCGTGAGGAGGAGTGACAACACCAGGAGGGGCGGCCGGAGGGAGCGGGATGCCCACTCCTCCCCCACTTTAAAGAGGAATATAAATTGTTCTTTAATGTTTGGCGTTTTGTACCTTTGAGCGGCGCGAGTCTTATTCCTCATCGATTAAACTTTTGAAAACAGGCGAAGTTTGTTTTAAACTCAACAATGAGCAATTTACCAACTTTGATTACTTTCGCGACTCACCTTGCGGGGATATTTATTTGTAGCGAATCGGGGAATTTAATAATCCGTCCATTTCGCTCGTTGTCTCTCATCGTCAATTTATTTCCGCGTCTCTCGTCGTTTTACTGGGGGAAAAAAGGAACGGCTCCATTGTTTAGCAATCAGGTTTCGATCCGGTGTGCTACTCTTGATTGCCGTTGTGTACCGCATCGGGCTGAAAATTAATAGAAAACCACAATATAATTGGAATTGAATGCCTCAGCAACTTGAGGCAGAGTTCCTTTTATTCTTTGTTAGAACTATGCATAGATTATTATTGTTTGATTAGGCCAGTAGCAGGAATATTCGAGGTTGCAAAAGGTCCCATAGGAAATGTTTCTTTTGATATCAGCTCACTCAGAACTCCTAATTAAGAATCCTGATTGATGACCTTGTGTGACCTCCGGAACCAAGGTAAAAAAAATGAAGAAGTTGAAAATTTGTGAAAATCGTCCGTTTCTTTTGAATAACTCGTAAACGGTGACTCCACGAACGAAATCCTTAGTAGTCAATGAGAAGCGTTAAATTTTCAACAAAATGGTGCCAAAGCCATTGCTGTGTAATGAACGGTTACCGAAATACAGCTTTCGGAAATCTACCCTTGAAATCGCTCGAAGCTGTCAGATGAATTCTGGCTGTCAAACTGCAGGTTCCCACTTAAGAGGCTTTACTGTCATTGTCCGTGATCGGATATGGTTGCCCTGAACATTTCTTGAAAGACAATTGAATCGGCTTCAATATGCTATGACTCCAGTGTCGTCACAATGTATCTTGGATGTAACCAGCAGTCAAAAGTCGGTACTAAATCAACCGCGGGACCTTCGACAGGCGCACATTTGAATGCATATATCTTGAAAACTACAAAAAAGGAAAATGTTCTGTGACTGGGGTTCTATTGAGCACACTTTGTTGTACATATTCCGTCAACAGTGTTCACCTGGGAAAAAAGCAGATCTCAGGACAGGAACGGAAAAAGTGCACTTTTTGAAGGTCCCGCGGTTGATCCACTACCAACTTTGACCGCAGATAACATTCAAGATGCAGATTGTAACGGAAGTGCATTCAGACCACATTAAAGCCGGTTCATTTGCCTTTCAAGAAATGTTTAGGGCAAACATATCCGTTCACGGACAATAACAGTAGGTTTGTTCGCGTCGTATGAACTCTGCACTTTCTGCACTCAAATAGCTGTGATTGGTCAGCTGCTGCCAGGGACCTCACGCTATTGGCTAGGGTGCAAAAAATGCAAAAAGTTTATGCAACGCGAACAAACCTATTATAGCCTCTTGAGGGAGAAGCTGCAGTTTGACGGCCAGAATTCACCTGACAGCTCCGAGCGATATTCAGGGTAGACTTCCGAAAGCTGTATTTAGGTAACCGTTTATTACACACCATTAATGACAATAGCATCATTTTGTTCAAAATTAACCGATCTTTAATTTGACTGCTAGACATTTTGTTCGTTGAATCACCGTTCACGAGTTATCCAAGAAAAACGGACGATTTTCACTTCCAATAACTTTCAACACAACTTTCAACCTCTTCATTTTTTTACCACGGTTCCGGAGGTCACACAAGGTCACAAATTTGGATTCTTCATAAGGACTCCCCAGTAAACTTATATCAAAAAAAAAATTTCTATGGGACCTTTTGCAAGCATATGTCGCTCTTTCGCTTCCTGCTACTGGCCTAGATTAGCTAGGTCAGGACAGCTCGGGTTGAATCTACTCAAGAACCAACCTCGCACGAAAACCAAACGTGACCTATACTTGACCAATATTTTGGCGTCCTCAACCTCAAGTGTGATTAGTGTGAATCACGTTTTGTCACTTTTGACGTGTAATTCAAAACTTCAGATTACACGATATTTGTTGTTTGAATAGACCCATTCAGTTTTACCTGGTCTGCGCGCGCATCTGCACGACTCGGTGCCATGATAACGGTGCAGGTGAAATGGTGAAAAATTATTATGCATTCAGCTTTTATTTGCAACAAAGCAGGCGAGCCTAGTTTGACAGAATCCACTCTGTAAAAGCGCTGTCAGTGGAATGCCACAGTTTAGGTTA
Organism: Anaspis maculata; assembly: GCA_949128115.1. NCBI lineage: Eukaryota > Metazoa > Arthropoda > Insecta > Coleoptera > Scraptiidae > Anaspis > Anaspis maculata. The sequence goes on along the minus strand of OX421965.1, from coordinate 67,446,671 downwards.
TGCATCATTTTCTGGGGTTATCGCTTTACCTAAAAATCCAGAACAGTGTTGCAAGTTCATTTCTGATTGATTGAATGTCCGAATGACATAGACTATCAACCACTTGTCATTCTTCAAGCGTCGTAGTGGAGAAGTTCTTCCTCATTCTACATATGGAACAAACGAAGCTGTACAGGCGGTGCTATACAAAGTGAGAAGAGAAATTTAAAATTTGGCTGTATTTAACAAGGAGGAAGCTGTGTCATGAAAGCAGTGTTTCTTTCAGTCGATAGAGATCGATCTGGTACTGGCATCTACCAATAACAATAAAAGTGAAGACCTTTGAATTGAAACAAATGATGGCTCTGGCCTATTTTATTTTATTACTCCGGAAATTTGTGGAGATAGGTAGGGACTGTCCATCACTTGAGCTCGCAACATGATCAAACAAGCTTCTTAGTTTCTTTTCAGCCATCCTGTCTGAAACGGACTTCCATCAGCTAGGTCCTCGTTCCGATTTCATCTTCATTGATTTTTTCATTTCATTGCTAGCTTTACTGAGCACTGTAACAGTAGGTAGCTAGCCAAAAAGTACTGAAGAAAGGAGTTTCACAAAATGTGTGTAGGCAGAATAACAGCTTTCACATCTGGTGATCTTCAAAAAGATTTTTTCACGTTATTCCAATCTTCCTTCAACCACACCCAAAGATCAAAATCCATCTTACACCAAGTGTGTAACTGCTTTGACATCAGAAACTGTCAGAAACATCAGGCTTTTTTTTATCAAGCACAGTGAGCGCCTACCCTGATGTGAGCACAAAAATTAAGCGGCAAGGGGAAAGACAACATTGCTTCATATCAGCTGGTATAGCTGACAGAGTATTAACACTGACACTGACTGGCAGCTGTAATGGCTGAAGTGTCTGGGTATTTTTAATTTTAAAAAACGTAAAAACAAAATTCCGAAGCCTGCTTTGTTGCAAATAAAAGCTGAATGCATAATACATCCTTGGAAAATCAAAGTCAAAGTGTCAATGTGATAGGTGTACGGTATATACGCGTGATCCCTGCAAACATATCCTTGAAAGAAAACTGGTTAAAAGCAACAAGATGTGGTTAGAAGTCCCCGAACGCGGAAAACACGTACCACGGACCGTACCTAGTAACTAGCTCCCAGACCCCCAGTTCCTTCGAGTGTTTCTGTCCGCGATAGTGTGACAAATTCTTACAGGTCGGCCTGTCTTTGGCTACTGTCACCTTCTGGGAGCATTTATAGGTCACAGTCGTAGTTCTCTAGGCCCTCAAAGAGTTGCTGTCGGTGACAAAGGATGCAAAGCTTCTTCCATGAGGTTGACCCGGAATACATGTTCTGTAATAGGTGGGAATGCTGCTGACCTGTATGTTTTGCGGTTACACGGTCTCTTCCTCTCCTTCCTCTAGAGGGGTAGTCCTGGCACACATCTTGTTCCATGTTGAGTGGAGGTCACCTCATCATTCAGCAGTGAATTCTCACTAGCGTAAACGTCAAAATGACGGCAGTTGAAGTCTTAATCCACATGCTCCGTCAAAAATGAAACTTACAGGGAATATCAGGAGCGCCAACCTCCTGCTGAATTTCCCTAGATGGTCGTTCAGATGCGCGCGCAACTCACTTTGTGTCTCTTTTCTCACACAGATTTCTGTATAAGTCTGTCTCTCTCGTTTTCACCGAATAGGTCTATTGAAAATGACTGCACCAACAAGAACATTTTTTATAAAACGTCCTTCGAATGGCTTTGAGGAAGAGCAAAAGCCATAAGAGACTACCCAGACAAAGTTAGGGCTGCAGGCCAATCAGAGCTTCCGGTGGCATTTCTGAATTTTTCTGTGGGCATCCCAGGGCTTTCAGTTTTCTTAGGTCAAGTCACGTTGATACTGGCCTGAGAAAATTCCATCCAGTATAAGTGAATAGGGAGGTATATTTTATGCATCACCCGCTGATTTTCCAAACAACGAAATTGCGGCTGGGCCGTTCTCCATCGACCATAATGGCGGCCCGTTTACCAAAATGCACTTCAAGGTTAGTCAACTGAACAGGGACGTAGCTATTTTGGCACGCAATACTATAGGGACATCTTCTGTGATGCTTATTTAAAGTTTCCCTACCTTGATAGAGAGACGTGCCAGCAGAAGGCGGGTTATTCGGCTGGCCCAACGAAAATGAAACAGCTAGATTTTCGGGCATTTGCCCTCATTTTTCCGAAACAAACCTGGACAGGTCAACTTTGTTTCCAAGGGCGACTTTCAACTGCTATAAATTCAACCGTGAAGTTTCACCCCTGAAGCTTCACCCCCGTAGTCAGGGTGACAGTTCCTTTGAAAATTTTGAATGACAATTGAGGTTGAGTGATGATCATTTTGAAACTTTTGAAGCTGGTTCAATTGTCTCTCCAGCGGTATTATTGGTTTCGATTCCATAAAAAAATTGTAAGATAATTCTAATTTCAGTGTTTTTGGAGGGTTACAGCCCCTTCTAGGAAACTTGCTCCAAGTTGCCGAACCCGTGACGCCGGGGCTTATGTCCCTCTAGTAAACATATTACGGTACCAATATACAGACAAATGAGGTCAAGTGCCCGAAAATCTGTTACGTTTTCGTTGGGCCACCTGTATAGGAGTATTTGGGTACTTTGGTAAAAGGTTATAGACAGTGGATATGAAAATTTAATCACGTAAAGCGCAGGTTGAAAACTTAGTCTCAATAAGCGATTTAGGTGCAAGAACCCAATCTCGTAGCATCATGCCTTTGTTCCATAGCACAGTGGATTATTCGAAGAATAATATCAAGCGGCATTTTATTGCAATTCTTCAGGTGTCTTCAACACTCGACAAGCGCCCAAGCACCGCCGACTCGGTACTGCTCAGTCCCTGTAAATGTAATTACCGTAATCGCAGAAACATTGCAGAAAACGCGATATAACCGCGACTGATTGGAGCACATTTCAAGTCTCTCTGTGCGATGTTATTGGAGATTGTGGAGAGTATCGTCGCAATTTTCAAATAATCCTCCAAGTTTACAACAACCTTCCAGACGACATCGACATAACGAGCCAATAATAGCAAATCAATGATTGTGTCATTAACAGCGAGCGCTGTTGTGTTGTGTGGGTCTTCGCCTTTTCTGCCATCGCACAGCGACTAGACATTTTCTCCCTCGAAAAAAAAGACAATTTAATTAACGCAATTAACAAGCGAGCGGTAATTCGATATAATTAACGGTCATACTTTGTCTCACTCGGGTCTAGAGTATTCACCCTGAGACGTGTCCGGAGTGTAAAGCGCCCGCAACCGCCTGGTGTAAACGACACACATCGTAATGCTGGCGAATTGTTTTTGCAAATTGTTAGAATGACAACGTGATTGAAAAATGTTCTGTGGAAGGTATACCTCATGGACTGCGAGGCTTGACAATAACAGTGATGAGTAAAACACTGCAAAATGTAAGTTGAGGAAGAGGGAAAGGACATACTTACCGACGTGCAAGTGTATTTATGATACCATCAGAGAAAGACCCGAATGGATGTAACCCTACAGATTATAATAGAAGTTTCACAATTAATCTCAACCTTAATCCGACCTGCGACTACAATAAGACTGCTCTTTGATATGAGCTGGATACCTGACCTAGCGAAGGTAAAACTACAGTAATTATAAATACACGCTAACAATTATCTACTTGGAATTATCGCTGTGATTACTACTCGCTTTTAATCCGCTCGCTACCACTTCGCATTCCAATCCATAACTGTCTGTCGCACTGAGGACGGTGCTTAATATGCCTCCGATCAGCGTTCCCGAACCTTCCACCATCCTCCAGCAATTTCCATAGTGGCCCGGCATCTGGTTTTCCAGGCGACTCCCGAATAATCACACACCTTTCGCGTGTTTCCCGTGTGCTCTGATATGTGGCACCGCCGCCAAAATGGACAGATGTGTCCTGATCGAGCGTTGGAGTCTCTCCATCCAGTTTCACGTACACGCACGCTCTTGAATGCACAAGTACGCTCCGCACTTGTAAACTGCAATTCAATGGAAGACTCTAGATATATCGCGTATTTACCGATATAGCACGGGAATCGCCGCTCGTAACAGTATATCTAATGGTGTTAGCTCGAGGCATTTTTAGGGGTATCTCGGTTTGTCTTCCCCTGGTTGAATGGATATAACCATTGTTGTATAACTGATAGTGATAAGAGACTGTTGGTGAGAGGTTTTGCTTTTGGAAAGACGCGTGCTCCACCTAAGGCACAAGCTGATAATAGTAAGATTTCGCTTCAAGGTAGAAGTCCTATCATTCTAGGTACAGTGCTGATGATAACTAACTATAATATGGGTTGCTACTGCTACTTTGACGAGGACTGATGGAGTGTTGTAACTTATCTGCAAGGATTGAGCAGATCGCCATTCATGCCTATCCTGGACCTTCACGTGTCCAAGTATGGATTTTTGATACAATTAAACAAAACGCCGAAAGTCCATCACGCATCAAGCAAAAACATCCCGTCGTCGAGTTATATTCCGGTCGTCTTTGAAAAAAAAGCCCAGGCCGTGGCCGTATATTTAATTTCATTGCCGGTGACGTTATTATAAATTATAACTTACTCGTTGCAGAAGTTGGAGTCCTCCGCAAGAAGTCGTCTGGTTCAAAGTACCATCTTATTGTCCATTAAAACACGGGGTTTGTTTTTCAATTCGCCAAGACCACATTCCATTAACATTAAATTCTTACCGAGGTTATAAATTTGTTGCTTGCCTGCCTGCCCGGCCGGCCGGCGTTCGGTTTGCGCGCAGAAAATATACGTTTGAGCAAAAAATTATTGAAAAAGGCTGTACGGAACGGATCTTCATGTCGTACTTAAAGGAAAATTACAACCCGCGACTACTTTATCTGTGTACCGTGTATATTTACGCCAGAAAGGACGGGATGAGCTCGGCACCGCGTGCTCGCAAAAAGCACTGTTTATTAGATTGTTGTGGTATGGTGCATAGACACCGGACCAGAATTTTTATCATTCCCCGAGAGCTATACACTTTACAGAGTATCCTGGGAATTGATAGCACACACGACGATGCATGATAACACATCAACTAACGCTACTAACAGGGATAAACACTAAGCAGGGAAGCAATGTAGCTCTTGCAACCTTCCCGTCAAACTTCAGTAATTTGACACCTCTTTGTCGAAGATTGGAAGAGCACCTACACTAGCAGATGCCTGTTGAGGAGACTTTACGTGAAGCTACAGCTTTCGCAGTACCAGGACGTTGCCTCTTCCAATTCAGGCGCATGCCATTCGGCTTCATAGTGCGCCAGCCACCTGGCAGGGGCTTATCGACTGCGTTTTTGTAGCTGAGCCTGAATCATCCGCACTTGTCAACCTCAACGACATCACCGTCATTTCCAAACACTCCAAAAACATCTAAAGATCTTGTAAAAGGTATTCCTTTGTCCGGTGAAGGCCAGTCTAATGATGTCAAGGAACAATATGTCACTTCTGCAGATCTGAACTCCAGTACCTTGGGTATGTCGTCAAAAGTCAAGATCTTCACGTGCACACAGGTTGAGCGATCGTGGATGTTACTCCACCGAAGCCTGTGAGCAAAGTACGGCGCATACTGGGCATGGTCGGTTGGTGCCGGAGGTTTTTACCAAATTTTTCTTCGGTGTTTTTGCCTATCTGCCGTTCACTTCGAAGGGGTGTTGCGTTCGGCCGGTCTTCGGATCATGGAATGGCACTTCAGGCGCTGGAATCGTGTCTCATTACCACACCGATGATGGATCAAAGAGTCCAGTGCAAGAACTGGTGCGGACCATTTTGGATTATTAGTGGGATAATTATAGTTCAAGTACTCTAAGTATCCTATCAACTTTTGAAACTGGATAGAGGGCTGAAAAAATTTACACACATTCCTCCAACAGTCATTCATATTACGGAGTGATTAAATTTTTAGCCCCTATTCGTGTTTCCAAAGTTGAGAATCCTCCCTCCAAGCTCCTCCCTCCTCTTGCCTAGGCCATTCGCCGACACTACAGAACTGACTTCTCCTCATACATTTCAACGATTCTTCTTCAACCAAGGCCATCCGCCTTGAAGCTCTCTTTCAAGATTATCTGAAACGATTCGGAGTCGTTTAGGGAAGAGTTCTATACTTTTATGTTCAAGGCGACCTAAGGGTATTCGAACCACTACTAGACCCTTGATCTCCTACATTCGTCTTCGCATATACCGTTCGCGTTTGAGGGCATTTCATGGACGAAATCATCAAATCACCCGCCTGGAAATCTAGCTCGTTTTCGGTGTTAGGAAGGGTTGAAAAAGAGAGCCATGTACCCGCCTGGCTTCTGGTAAAAGAAAACCATGTCTGGGTAAGCTCGCCGGTCCATTAGTCGAGTGAACTGCATGTTTGCTCGGCAAATGGAGCTCCCGGGTTCGATTTCCGGGCACAGCAGATCTGGGTGTTGTGCTGTGTTAACGCAATTTGTCAACTTCTGGTGATACTTCAATAAAATGCAGCAAACTCCTATGGCGTAGGAAATGCCGTTAAGGAGAAAAACAAACTTGAACCTGAAAAAAACTAGCTATACAATGAATCAGGTACACCTAAGAGTACCATGGTAGTATTTTATACTCAAGTACGAGATTGTCGCACCCAAAATCGCGGGTCAATCACCGGCTCGACGCAATAACTATGTTATTCCTCTCCAGCCTGAAAATTTTGTGTCCCTCTCGCCAAACAAGCCCAATTAATTCGCGTTTACTATCTGTCGGATGGTTGTTCGTGACGTGCTCCCGAGCACAGTCAGTCGTCGTCGGTAATGAAGAGGTCTCATTTAGGGGACATACAGATATGCCGGCGGGCCGTTAGAGACAATACATTCAGTCACTCTGCCAAGTAACAGAGGCGGTAGTAATGGAGCCGTTATACCCCCTTATTAGACCGGTAATGGTGGTCTTTATGGCCGTTATGATGGAGGGAGGGCGCGGGAGGACTTCTTATTTAGTGCGTGTCTCATTGTGTCCTTCGCACAGGGATCTGCAAATTAGCATGCCTGCTGCCGGGGCCAAAGGGATCCACTCCCAGACGCGTTTCACGGCATTGTTGCCAAATTATTACGGTAGTTCTGCTTTGATGATATTTGCCTGCCGGGGTGCGGGATCCCTCCTCCGCCATTCCTCCGCAGCACTGCCGTCTCTCCCGCGCGCCTGTTTACCCGTTCCTAATACACTAACGCAATTACCATAAGATATATTAAAGCGTTACTTACTCAACTATTTACGTAATTAAACATGCAGCGCGCCATCCATACGTGTGGGTATTGCAGTACTTGTACTCAAACCAAGTCCCGAGGAACTGGGACGGATTGTGTAAATACGGCGGCAGAATTTCCAGACGCTGCGGTGTAGTCCGGATGCCAGTGCAAAGTAACCTGCCTTTTGCAACAAGCCCCGCTATAAGTACCACTTTACATACATATTGCTAAAACATCCTTGGACCGATCGGAGCTACCCCTACTAGCGTCGTATAGAAGTTGAAACCAGAAAAAATGTGTTCTTCATCCCATGAAAAAATCAATAATTATATTTTGCAGACACAAGGGAGATGTAAAATTAGTCCTGAAAACTCGTAATAGCAATGTGAATGTGGAAGAGCCCCTTGCATCATCTGTTTTCGACAAATATGTCACTATGAACAGGGAGCTGGTGCCTCAAAACTTACGTCATGAGGTACATAATTTTAACCCTGTGGGTCCAATGTGCGTTGATAAGGTTGTTAAAAATTGCTTTGTCTTTCATGTCAGACCGGGGGCTTTAGACTGGTATGAGCCTGTCAATTTTCGAAAAATGACCAAAAACTTACGTCATAAGGTACATGCATGAAACCAACTGGATTTTGTGTGGGAACATCCCCTCGATCAAAAATTTGGTCGTAAGACAAAATTTTTGGGGGCTTTCGGTCCACAAGACAAGTTTGGAATTTCCAAAAAAGGACCAAAATTTATCAATTTTTTCACAGGCGTTTTGCTGACTAACCCACCAAGAGTGATATATATATATGTGTAATCAGGATGAAAAACGGAATCGGTTTCCATGTTGAAATACAGGGTGTACGATTTTAGAAAAAAATTTCAATGTTGCACCCTGTAAGCGATGTACCATTGAAAATTTTTGTGGGCACATTCGAAACCTGCGTAAAGAATCATATGAGAATCGTTTTCCATTCCTAAAATTATGCCAAAGGAGAAGTCTCAAGGAGGAGGTAAATTTTGGCTTTTTTTGAAAATTTCAAACTTGTCTTGAAAATGAGTCTTGAGAGCCCCCAAAAATTTTGTCTTATGACCCAATTTTTGATTAGGGGATGTTTCCACACAAAAGCCTGTTGGCTTCTATCATGTACCTTATGACATAAATTTTTGACATTATTCGAAAATTGACAAGCCTTTACCAGCCTAAAGGCCGCTCTATGGAATTACGCAACGCAACCGCAGCCGCAACGCAGGTTTCTGATTGGCTCGCAAGCTTTTCGCGTCGTTGCGGTGGCTTTGCGAATACCTTGCGAGCCAATCAGAAACGTTGCGCTCTGCGTTGCGGCTGCGTTGCGAATTTTCATAGAGCGGGCATAAAGCCCCCGGTCTGACATGTGAGACAAAGAAATTTTTAACAACTATATCAACGCAAATTAGACCTACAGGGTTGAAATCGTAAGTTTTGAGGCACCAGCTCTATGTCCACTAGGTATACACGCCATGCCAGAAGAAACTGACTTCAAAGTCCGTTGATTCGACGCATCTGAAGCACTTAACGGTTCGCTTTTTTCTGAGACCTTCACAGAACTCTCTTGCATGCACACCAACTTGTGCAAGCAACCCTTGATTGATGAGTTTAGTAATTTTATCGAGTATTGTGATCTCAGGCAGTGCAGCAGGGTGGTTAACTGTAATGACAGGTTGTTGGATCTGGTGGTGACTAATCTTGAGTGTTCCGTTGTGCGTTCTGATCGTGTTCTGTTGCCGGAGGACGGCCATCATCCTGCGCTCGAGATTCACTTGCACGCTGTTTCAGATAATAAGCCTTTTCCCGTCACTTGTAGCAGTGAGTACAACTTCAGAAAGGCGAATTTTGTCGAGTTATATGACAGACTTGCCGGTCTCGACTGGCAACTGCAAGAGTTACGTAGCCTACCGGTCGAGGATGTCGTGGATAGATTTTATGAATTCCTTGCTCGGGTGTTCGACTTGTGTGTGCCCTGTAAAAGAAAAACTTCCCGCACATATCCCCCCTGGTTCACTGGACAAATTATACGAGATATTAAGAAGAAGGAGCGGCTCAGAGTCAAATACAATAGAACCAGATGTGTTGAGATGTTCAATGAATATAGATTGTTGAGATCTCAGATTAAAGTGGACATTGCTGGATCGTTCGCTACTTATATCAGACAGACGGAGTCCAGCATTTCTAGTGATCCTAGCAAGTTTTGGTCCTATGTGAGGTCAAAAAATGAATGTGGGAGCATACCAACCTCTATGACTTATGCTGGCAATGATATTGGGGAACCGTCAAGTATAGTTGATTCCTTTGCCGATTATTTCAGCAAGTCCTTCTCTTCTCCATCTAATGCTCCGCTTTACCCTGGTTTCTCGAGTTTTTCACGCCGTGGTGATGTTCTCAATTTTGATATGGTCTCTGGGGATGAGGTTCTTGAGGCTATTCGTAGTCTCCTATCTAAATCTACTGCAGGACCTGACTTGATTCCTTCTTATCTTGTACGAGATTGCGCCTCAGTCCTCGCAGCGCCTCTATCGTTGATTTTCAGTACCATGTTGAGGGAGGGAGCCTATCCGCGGAGGTGGAAGGAGACTCGAGTGTGTCCGGTTTTCAAGAAAGGTAGAAGGAATGTTGTTGAAAACTATAGACCCATTGCCATAGGATGTAATTTCAGTAAGGTGTTTGAGATCCTCATGCACCGTAAGATTTTATGTCATGTCGGTCTTATGCTGCCTGACAGGCAACATGGTTTCATACCACGACGGTGCATTGTAACTAATTTTATGGAGATCACCCAGTTCTTGTCCGAGAGGTTGGATAGGAGAGCGCAGGTGGATGTTGTCTACACCGATTTTTCCAAGGAATTTGATAGAATAGATCATTCTATACTGATGACGAAACTGGCTTGGTACGGTCTGTCTCCTAAGTTCCTGGCTCTGATACAGTTGTTCTTGACAGGTAGGCTCCAGTATGTGCAGTGCAATGGTTTTTGTTCTCGGATGTTTGCTCAGACTTCTGGTGTGCCACAGGGAAATAAGCTTGGACCATTGTTTTTTGACATATATGTTGATGATGTCGGTGACTGTGTTGAGGCTGGATTTCTGATGTACGCTGATGACCTAAAGTTGTATAGTGAAATAAGTGCTGTGGCTGACTTTGAGAGACTTCAGGCTGATTTGGACAGGGTTAGGAGATGGTGTCAGACGAATCACCTACCACTTAATCCCAGTAAATGCTCGATTGTTTCGTATTGCAGAGCTAGAAATGTAATACAGTTTGACTACGCTATTGGTGATGTTTTGGTGCCAAGGGCGAATGATGTGCGTGACCTGGGGGTTCGCTTCGATTCTCAGCTTACTTTTGTTCCACACATTTCTGATGTGACTGCTGCTGCCTTCAGGAGTTTGGGTTTTGTCTTGAGAAATGTCAGGCCCTTTGCGAATCTTCAGACTGCCTGTCTCATTTACTCGACATTTGTAAGGCCTCGTCTTGAGTATGCCTCTATCATTTGGAGTCCTTTATATTCGGTGCACGTTTTCGCTATCGAGAGAGTTCAGCGTCGATTCTTGAAGTTTTTGCATTTCAGAACTTGGGGTACTTATCCTCCTAGGAGATGTCCCCAGGACATGTTGCTGGCACGGACGCAGTTCGTCAGCCTACAGTCAAGACGATGTTCGCATTCCATTGTTCTTCTTTTTAAACTTGTCAATGGTTTACTCGACTCCAAGAATTTGGTGCAGAAATTGATGTTCAGGGTTCCACGCGTAAATTCAAGATGCACCGAGACGTTTTACCTCCCCACTACTAATACTAATGTTCTTAAGGCCTCTCCCATATATCAAATGTGCTCTAATTATACGAGTGTCCAGGATCGAATTGACATATTCTCTTGTTCTGTTGGCCAGATCAGGTCTTGCTTTGACGGATCTGCTTCTGGCGGTGTTGAGTGATCGCGGTTCTTTTCTTGTTGTCTTTTTTTTCCTCCTCTCTTAGCTTGATGTGCGCCTCACTCTGTGTATGGGTATCTACCTGTTGAGTGAGAATCTCAATAATAATAATAATAATAATAATAATAATAATAATAATAATAATAATAATAATAATAATAATAATAATGATAATAATAATAATAATAATAACTTGTCCTGCCTGTTTTTGGACTTCACAATTTCTCGACACACTGCTACGCCACTGGAAAAACGGTAATGGTGAATAATGCGGACCTTGCCCAGGAGCTGTTGGTTATAGTGGTGTTACTTACTACCCACATACCTACCGGTATGGTAGATTACCAATAATTGTGGGATATTAATTGGCAGCTATTAATCGAAATCCAAACAATTTATAACAATGGTATCTTTGAACTAGCCTCTAGGTTGTTGTATAAATCTACACAGCACCATAAACTTTGTTTTTTTTTCTCAAGTCATTCTGCGAGGGTGTCTCTTTGTAACAACAGAGCGAAACGGCTAATCCCCAGTCAGTACGACAATACGAAAGTTGTTACCGGCAGTTTTTTGAACTGAGTTTGTTTTTTCGCTTTACCACTCGCGTTCTCTTTCTCGTATGCTCTCCCTATAGCTGGCAACGTAAGAGCAGAGAGCGGCTGATTGATGGCACTCACAGGCATTTTTTCGCTTTTATTGGTAATTCCGGCCGCGTGTATCAATTTTAGTGCAGCTTGTCCGATTAATGCGACTGAAACGAGATTTTTATGTGAACATTGCTCCGAAAGCTACGCCACGTCACGTGATTCACGCGGATCGCGAATCTGCACACCCATACACATACGCGCGCACATACACACACAGACAACCGGAATCCTCCTCGTCTTCCGAGACAGCACAGCCGGGCGCTTTTTCTCGGTTCAAGTGAAAAAGTTGCCGTGTTACGGCCCCAAATTGTTTATAATGCCGTCGACGTCGGTCGAAGACCCTGGGCCTCAAACTTGTGCTCCAAATTGAAGACACAAGTGGATGAAGGATTCATGTCACACAAAACTGTTTCCGAGATAACAGCCCTCAAAGCCCACACGTCGAAGCAGGTGTAGTGTACTGGTGTACAAATCCAAAAGAGCTGACATGAAAGTGAACTGGAAATAAAATAATGTTACGAGCGGCGATTCTGAAGAACCTTCAACGCTCGATCAAGACACATCTGTCCATTTTGGCGGAGGTGCAGGTTCCAGAACACACGGAAAGCACGCGAAAGGTGTGTGATTATTTGGGAGTCGCCTAGAAAACCATATGCCGGGTCACTATGGAAATTTCTGGAAGCTGATGGAAAGTTCGGAAACATTACTCGGAGGCCGATATAAGGCATCAACCGTCAGCTCACGGGCAGTTATGAATTGGAATGCGAAGTGGTAGCGAACGGATTAAAAGCGAGCGATAATCACAGCGATATTCCTAAGTAAATAATTGTTGGCGTGTATTTATTGTAGTACGCAGTAATATATAGTGTGTGTTTTGAAACGATCGTCTTAATTATAATCGAACCCGTACGCGAAATACGTAGCATTTGGTGTCGGAAAGCGGTATAATTGAGAGTAACTCGGCCTGCGACTACAAGGTGTTCGAAAATATTGGAATTGATCCGTGAATGCCGAAGACAAAAAGTATGTCGAAGAGAGAAGCCGAAGACGTTGCGGCTCTCGTCCTGCAATTGAAGAATGTTCTAGAAGAGCAGGAAAAGGAGCGTAAAATAGAGAAAGAGAAAGAGAAGAAGCATCTGAAAGAGCTGATGGCGGCAATGGAACAACACAGGCGATACCTCGACAGCAATGTGTGTAAGCTGGCCGAAAAAATTGCAACAATGGAGGCAAACGTGGTGCAGCTAGAACGACGTGTCCAGAGTACCGCCGTATAAGTAATACGGTGGCCCCGATGGCAGCTTTAGCAGGTATTCATCGTGTGAAACTGCCAAACTTCGATAGACAAAGCTCATGGACGACCTACAAGAGGCAATTTGATGTTGTTGCCGATGTGAACGGCTGAAATGACGAAGATAAAGCTAAGGCACTCATCCTTGCTTTGAGAGATCCGGCGTTGGAGCTGCTACAGACGATTCCGGATAGCGAGCAGATGGACTTACAGAAGCTTCTCAAAGCTCTTGAACTTCGCTATGGGGATCATCGCGGACGACATGTTCACCACGCTAATTTTTCGGCAAGAGCGCAAAGAAGCGGAGAGAGCCTACAGGAATTTGGAGCTGATGTCCAGAAGCTGGCTCTTCAAGCTTACCCAATGTACCCAGCGCACCTCTTGACAGACATCATAAGAGATGCCTTTGTCTATGGAATACGAGACCAATACGTGCGTGAGATGGTGATGATCAAAAACCCAGTCGACATCAGCGACGCACTGACTCTGGCGATCTGCATTGGGGCAGTCAAAGATGTGTGCAGTCGTCAAGTAAAAGCGGTGGACGTTGAGGAATCTAGAGGTTCACATACTTCCGAGAAATCGATCGAGGAGAAGAATGGGGAAATCCTCAACAATTTGTCTCGGAACAAATCCCAAGACGAGCCAAGAGCTGAAGGAAGCCGCTTTGCTTTGGCTTTGGAAGATCGGGACATCCTCGTCGGGACTGCAGGCAATGGTCGAGTTCAGCAGACGGTTCTATAGCGGAACGGGGAACTGCTGATCAATAAAGTCACCAACCAAGAGAAAGCTATCGTAGAGGAGGAAGACCACGTTGCTTTGAATGTGGAAGAGATGGACATCTGCAACGTGACTGCAGCGACGATACGCTCCAGCAGAACGGTAATGCTGGAACGAGGGGCTGCTGATCGAGGAAGTCAACATCGTCCTGGAAAGAGACATGGTAATGGCAACACGGATGGTCTTTCTCGAAGACGACGCAACGAGTACTGCAGGCACGACAAGAGGGTGAACCAGCAGAGTGGAAACGTCAGGGTCAGAGCACTTGTCGTTGAAACTTCAGGAAATTGGAGTACGGCTGAGCTCAAGAAGGAGCAGCGTGAGGACCCAGCCATCGGTACGCTTGCTGGCAGGAAGGAACTTGGCCAGGACAGATCAGAGTGGGCCGAGATCTCTGGTGAAGGGCCCAAATTCCAGGACTCTTTGGGCACAGTGGAATTCTCTGAGGATAGAGAATAGGCTGCCGAAGAGAGTCTGGGAGAGTCCTGATGGGAAGAAGGAGATGGTTCAATTGGTGCTACCCAAGAAAAGAGTGAGAGAGGTCTTGGAGGAGATGCACGATGGCGTCACTGGAGGGCACCTTGAAGTGAACAAGACGTTGGCCAAGGTTCGCAAGCTGTTCTACTGGGTGAACCACCAGAACGACGTCGAAACATGGTGTCGCCAGTGCGAGGTTTGTGCGATCAGCAAAGGACCAAGAGCTTGCAGCCGATGGGAGTTGAAGACGCGCTACGACTTGAAGGCCAGCTCCACGGGATTTCAATCCTCAACGCCAGAAGCGAAGGTCTCCGAAATTGCATTTGTCGTGGGAAGGACAGTACACGGTAGTCAAGAGGGTTGATGACGTCGTGTACAGAATCCAGCGAGCCTCGAGAGCCCAGCTGAAAATTGTTCATGTCCACCTTGATCGCCTTACACGTTACTCGGGGAGTAACGATGAGCCTATAACAGGCTTGAGAGAGGGACGGGTTACAAGCGGCGATTCTGAAGAACCTTCAACGCTCAATCAAAACACATCTGTTTATTTTGGCGGAGGTGCAGATTCCAGAACACATGGAAAGCACGCGAAAGGTTTGTGATTATTCGGGAGTCGCCTAGAAAACCATATGCCCGGCCATCACTATGGAAATTGCTTGAAGATGATGGAAAGTTCGGGAACAATATTCGGAAGCCTTTTATACAGGGTGGTCCAGGTTTTAGTCGACAAACTTTGCAGGCTGATAGAGGATGAAAAAAAGTCGACTTACCTCCAAAAATACATATCTAGGATGCATATTAAAAAAGTTACAGGCCTTCAAAATTGCAGAAAAAAATTGTTTTTTTCTTGATAACTTTTGAACAGCTTGACCGATTCCGCTCAAATTTTGCACATATGGTTAACAAACACGTCCCCAGTGATTTCTTGAAAATTTTTTTGTCAGAATGACGCAGTGCCGGAGATATGGGGGGGTACTCACCCTCTTCCCCCCCTATTTTCGACGACTCTGGATATTTTGGAAAACCGTTGAAAAAATTAATTTGGCGCTCAATTCTGAAGAGAAAATTGGCGTATCATTGCTACATTTGGAGCAGCGGTTTCGGAGATATTTGTGTTTGAAGGTTCAAAAACACCAAATTACGCAAATGTTTCAAAATTCGAGCAAGCTTTGATCCATTAACTTTCAACTTTTTTTCAATTTGAAGTTTATTGATGATAATTCAGCTCATGAGACATTGAAAATTAGTTGTGAAAATTCATAATTTCAGCAACAGTTAAATATTCAATAGGTACCTATTCACTCACTGATAGTCGGGAAGTTTAGTAAGAATAAGAACCAATGGCCCTTTGTTTCTTATTGGTCACGTTACTGAAATAAGGAATCTTCACAACCAATTTTCAATTTCCCACGAGCTGAATTATGGATCAATGAACTTTAAATTGAAAAAAAAGTTGAAAGTCAATGGATCAAACTTTGCTCGAATTTTGAAACATTTGGGTAATTCGGTGTTTTTGAACCTCTGAACAAAAAATATCTGCGAAACCGCTGCTCCAAATGTGGCAATGATACGCCAATTTTCTCTTCCGAATTGAACGTCAAATTCAATACTTTTAACGGTTTTCCAAAATATCCAGTGGTGTAGAAAGTAGGGGGTTAAGAGGGTTAGTACCCCCCATATCTACGGCACTGCGTCAATTTTGACAAAAAAAAAAATCCAAGAAATCACTGGGGGACGTGTTTGTTAACCATATGTGCAAAATTTGAGCGAAATCGGTCAAGCTGTTCAAAAGTTATAAAAAAAAAAAATTTCTTCTGCTACTTTGAAGGCCTATAACTTTTTTAATGTGCATTTGAGATATGTACTTTTTGGGGTGACTCGAATTTTTTTTTGTCCTCTATCAGCCTGCAAAGTTTGTCGACTAAAACCTGGACCACACAGTATAAGGCATCAACCGTCAGTTCACAAGCAGTTATGAATTGGAATGCGAAGTGGTAGCGAGCGGATTGAAAGCGAGCGATAATCACAGCGATATTCTTAAGTGAATAATTGTTAGCGTGTATTTATTGTAGTAGTACGCAGTAATAAACAGTGTGTGTTTCAAAACGATCGTCTCAATTATATTTAAACCCGTACGCGAAATACGTAACAATAATATGATTATTATGTATAATAATACCTATGACAGAATGGTTGACAAAATGTTAGTACAGCTTTTGAATAGAAACTTAAGTACATAATTATGGTCAGTCCAGAAATATATATATCTACCAAAATTGCACCAAAATTGATCCGACTGCAATTTTTTCGGATAAACTCCCCGCGAAGCCAAGTCAGCCGGATTGTCATCGGTCCTGACGTAGTTTCACTGGTCATTATTGGCTGAACTCTGAATCACTTCAACCCTATGTTACACAAAAGCTTGTAGCAAGTTTGATTGGGTTTTCAACTAACCTAAATACAGGGTGATTCAAAAGTGTCGGACCACCTTGAAGGTGAGTAATATGGATGTGGAGTAGAGTGCTGGAAAGTTGTGATTAATGTGAGGAGAAGTCTCAGACCATCGAACCGACCGAGCAAAGTTGGGAAGTTGTTGAAAAATGTCTATGTCTTCTAGTTTTGATGTTACGAAGGGACAAAAGTTGGTCCTTCGATCGCTTCTATTTTCGTTATTTCAAAATATTTCAGTTAAATGTTCATGGAAAAATAATGAGTCAAAAAAATCAACCTCTGAATATGCAAAGAATTTCTGGTTTGAATACAGGGTGAGTCATGAATCCTGAAAATTATTTTTTTCTGGAAGTGCCTACAAACAACCACATTGGTCCCATAACCTATGTGGAGCAGAATGAAACAATAAAACATAATTTATTCTAAAAGAATTTCTTCACTCCTGTTTTTTTTAGGGAAACCTAATTTTTGTAGTTTATGATTAACCCCGTATAGAAAACAGAAATTTAATACAAATTCAAAGCTTAATTTTTTGTACTCATCATTTTTCCATAAACAGTATGCTAAAATCTTTTGAAACAACAGAAATAGAATCAATCGAAGGGCCAACTTTTGTTCCCCCATAACCTCAAAATTAAAAGACCAAGAGTTTTTTCAACAAGTTTCTAGCACTCTACTACACCTCCATATTACGCACTGTCATGATGGTCCGACACTTTTGAATCACTCTGTATAACTGCCTATATCAGACACAACCTGAGAATAATGATCAATGCATATGACACGATGAACTGACTACCCACTGCACAAGCATAGAACAGGTTTACTACGTCATATGAGTCGTCCAATTCAAACTTCATCCGTTACGGCCTAGATTTTCAACTTTTTTTTCTGGAAAAAGGGTGTTTTTGGGAAGAAATAATATGGCTTAATGATCTCAGTTTGTACTTTGAGTTTGAACAAATAAAAGAAAGTGGTATGAGACCCCATTATTTTCAGATGAACTTTTCATTGCTTAAGTGTCAGCAACTTGAAAAACTAATACTTTTGACATACGAAGTTCAATTTCTGACACAAGAGAACTGTTATACCGAAAGTTCATGAATAAAATAAGTCAAGGGTGATGCCTGTGAGTTTGAAAACGTCTGTCGGAACTAGCATCGTTTATGTCAAAGTTTGGCAAATGATTGATTACAAGAGGAGTAGGGATTACCTTAGTTTCGACAGACGTTTTTAAATTTACAGGCACCCTTGACCCATTTAATTCATGAACTCGCTGTATTTGACCAGCATTCTCACTCTCGTCATCTCATCAGTCATCATAAAGACACAAGTGGTAGCAAAAACGATCTCTAATAAATAAGAAAAACAAAAGTGACCAGTTGTAGGAGGTTTCGGAATACCGTTGTGGCCCGCACGTTTTTAGAAAAGGTCAGTGGAAGAGATTTTTGCTGAATGTAATCAGAGAAACTCAGCGAGTGAAGCGACCAAGTGAAGAGGGTTCAAGTGTGCTTTTAATGACAGCCAGATGACAACATTGACAGCTGTCACCGTAGTGGTGAAGGGTACGCCACATGAACGTGGATCAAAATCAACATCCATATACAAAATACAAAATGCTTTCGTGGGTTAAAGATGATGACTCTCCCCACAATCACAATGATCTCGGGTTCCACCAGACTGTTATCAACGGGATAACTTTATCACTCTCATAGTAACTAAGCAACTGGCCATCCTCGTGGCTGGTGCATAGCAACTATCAGCGTGATAGATTAATGGTGCTATTCTCTAAAAAATTACATTCCATCAAGGCTCTGTTACGTTGTTTTTACCTAGGCAACAGCCAATGGCCGACACGAGTTTTTGCATAACAGAGCGTTTATGGGATGTTATTTTTCTACAGAACAACACCATTAATCTGCTATTCAAATTTTGGTTGTAGCCGAGGTGAGTGAATTAAAGATTAGTACTGAATGTATTTCTTCCATAAAATTCCAGCATGTTGCCGGCTTCTTTAAGGAGTTTTCTTTCTCCTTGCAGTGGAAATTGGAAAGGTCAATTACAATAAGATTATGTAAGTATAATCGATTTGACTTTCGATTTGGACTAGGTGTTTTTTTTTACCTGCATCAACTACTGTGGTTATTAGCAGGATTATTTTCTGTTTGAGTTTTTCTGTAACTATAACAACGAAGATTCAATGTTTGGAAGAAACAGTAGGGGATTTTAAGTGTGAGTTTTTTTCGAAGGCTTTCTCGTTTTATCCCTCTTCTCAGGGTATCGCCGCACGGTAGTAGATGCCCCAGTACTAAGAGACGCGTGAAAATGTCCATCTGGCCCGGTGCGGATTTGAACCCGGGACCTCCACCTTTGCAAGCGGGGCCAAGCTTACCGTGGACCGACTGGGTATTTCACGTGTTGGTACTGTTGGTAGTCCCATACTGCAGGGGGTTTCGCTGTGGTGTCGCACCATGTGCTTTAACTTTGGAGCCTGGAGCTCAGGGAGCTAGCTGATTTAATATCAATTTAGCCGGCATACCGGAGCGTCATCTCTTCATTAGATCCACGTCGACTGTGAAGAACCTGCGCGCTACTGTGTGTGTAGTCCAATTATGTTTGCTTTTCAACGGCTAATTATTGTTGGGTGCGTTCCGCCAGATTAGGCGGAACCGAAACTGCGTTGGCAAAGAGCTGGATCGGTACACAAGACGTATAACATCGCATTCCCAGAATAAATCGAAAAAAGCATTGCGTGTGGTCCTAACTTTGTGCCCGTGTCACGACGACGCTGTCAAATTAAGAAGCAAAGAACATGCCTAATGAAATTTCTTCCTTATTGACTCCTTTCCTCCCTGATGCCCCTGCAGCAATTTCAAATCAATTTATTTTTTGTGTACACAGCCTACAGATTCGGCGGAGAGCGACGGGAAAGGCCCCCTTTTTTAATTTGAGGGGTATCGCGCGTAATCAAGCATCCAACGTGCATTAAAAACGTTATTTTTAAATATTTCGTTACATCCAGAGAGCGCCAGAGATTAAAGTAATAAAGGCATAAAGACGGCGAGCCCCACTTGACATATCGACTTTGAAAAACGCCGCGGCTAATTACGCAACCGATAAGTTTTAATGGCAAGTGGCCGGGGCCACAAGAAACGCTCCTGGGATGATAATTTCAAAGAACTCTCTAAGAAGTTCCGGAGTGTTTGACTTGGAGGGTGAAAGCGGTGATCTTTTGGTCTGGCGCTGGGGCCGTGAATACAGTTTTCGGGAATGGGGTCATCCAACATCCAAAGAGATAAGGGAAACAAAACGCGTGTATCGGCGACACGACAGGTTTGTGTTAACAAGACTGTGGACCACCACCCACATTTTATACTTATCGGCGCGCGACATTCCCTTTGTTTACTCGCGCTAACTGTTTCGTGTGATTTACTCGCAAGTAGTAGCAGAGCCGGAATTTATGCCTTGCCCCCAGGCCAAATACATTGCCCTGGCTGGTGTGGAATTATATTCCTGGAAATTACGATGCGGGGAGTGCTTCGCGAGCTTATAATACCTCATGCCGAAGGGCTGAGAGGCCGCTAAATCCCGAAGGTTGGTCCTGGGGTAGCTAGAAGCCTAATTTACTCACGCCAGGCACTAAAAACTGAAGGACGCCAGTGATTAGGCAATACCTCTACCTTATTGCTGAGTGGAGTTCTTTATGGTAAACGCACTTTCGTACACAAGATAATGTATACGAGGTATGACATTTATGACAAAATGAATTGATTACTTAATTACTATAAACAGTAAAACATTTCCAGCTATGCTCAATGTTCAAGACCTCCCCATTTGAATTATACACCACTCGTTTTGGAGTGCAGCACCTCCACCATTTCCGGAACTTCGTTGCTTGACCGGTCGTTAAGCGGGTGCTAAACGATCATGTTTTTCAACATCATTGATCATCTTCATTTTTCACTATAATCGAGACTACAATACTAGGTGGAGAGGGGTATCTGCGAAAAGGAATAAGAAAAATTAGACTTGAAAGTAGCGAACAAGGGAAAATAGACAATTTCCAGCGGAACTAAACAGCAAACAATTTTTTTAATTAATCATGTGGCACTAATATCAAAGGTAATGGGCTGATAAATTCTAGCGTCACAAGAGTCGGCCACAAGACCACAACACCATAATTTGCAACGCTCTCGGCTTTAATCTCACCAATGGACATTCGGTGCTCATGACGCGGCTTTTAAATTCACTTATGGCCATAAAACTTTTAACGTCCAGTCTTCAATTTAATAATACCAAATGGAGCATACGTTTGGCTCAGCTGCTTCTTAATTCGGCATTACAGCATTATGAATGCGTGAAATGCGCCCGTTTATTATATCGGAATTGCTCTTGAGAGTCAACACCTGTAATCTGGCAAGGCTTTAGTCTCGGTTTTAATCTGGAATCGTATGGAGGAAATACCTATGATATACGAGCCGACTAAACATTTTTGATCACCTCCAGTTTCCGTACACCATTGCAAAGTCTTCCGGGTAAGCTCCTAGCCTAGCAGATCTGCGGCAAATAAGCTCTTATAGTTATCCATAGTAACTTTTTTGTTTATCTAGAGAAATTATGCGCAGGCAATATTATGCATTTTTATAATGATGAAAAGGATAAAGTCACCAATCTGGCTAAAATTGCTTGCATGCAGACGTAGAGAATGGAAATTATCCATTAGGGAACTTGAACAAAGGAAAATTAAGGTAATCATCAATAAGCCCCGTTTTTGTCTGAATTCCGACAATAAAAAAACAGAAGCAAAAGAACCAAAATCAGCGCATATAACAGCAACTTGCCTCTCTTACCGACTTACTACCTACTACTCGTATAATTAGTGCTATATTATTATGATATTTCTATTGAAACCAAGTATACAGGAGTCCTAAATATGAACAATGTACATACTCAGTAAGTGCCTGTACTTGATACCTGAGCATGTTTCAATGGCCGCTTTTCACCTTAAAGCTAATTAAATTAAGTCAGGCCCAGATTATTTCAGGACGATAAAGCGGACCTCTTCGGTTTTCGGCCACCATTTTGGGGCCATTCCGTACGAAACACGGCGCATCATGGCAATTTAATTAAAACATCAAGGCCCCCGGACACCTAAAAACAAAACAATTAATTGAAATTCTAATGTGATTTGCCTGGTATATTTTAAATTAGGCCCGTCCTAATTAAGATGAAATTTACTGTGGCACCGTGCGCACCGGGCCATCGCAACAATTGAGCATCGGCATACAGTGCATTTTAAATTAAGCAATTTGGTTCCCAAACGACGACACAAATTTCCCTTAATTCATAATTAAGCGCTGTCTCACGTAGGAAGCTTGGGTGTGTTGGTGTATAAGTACTGCTTTATGTTGCAAGATGAGCCAGTTTGCATGATAGTGAAACGAAGCTCTCATATGCGTCACCCCTCCTCTTCTTAGCCGTATTGACATCCGCAATATTCTCAATATACCTACATCGCATCCGAATGTATTATCATACAACGCTGTGCAATCTTGTATTTTCTTGAGTTAGCGCCTCCGGTTTTTTCACTTTTCGTAAGTTTGTTGGGTAGCTATTTGATCCTTTTTGTGATATATTTGCATTTTACTTTACATTCTTTTATGAGAAACGGCATTATGTATCGAAGTTCCCATCCAGAGTTATATTTCTGCCCTTTAACAATAATGTCTGTTAGTTTAGAATCACTTGATTCTTTCCAGCTAGTAAGTTTCAGCCTACGAGGATAGAAGCATAGGGAAGGAAGGTCAATTATAAAAGGTGTAGTCATGGTATCAGCATCATTGATAAATCTGAAAAGAAAAAAATTTGTGAAATCCATGATGGTGTTCAAGAAACATAATTATATTGCACAATTTCCGACGTCTCGTTCTACCATAACCGGGAGTTTGGAGAACCCAAAAATTGTCATGTCAAGTGGATCAACTTTTCAAGAATCAAATCCCAGACACACTTCCGACGACAAATCATATTGATGCAGCCCTTTTGACTTCAGTTGAAAAGAACAAAAATTATTTGTATATAAACTGCTCAACAATGAAAGTGTTACAAAGTAAAAATCCACCCAATTTTGAACCGCTATAACTTTTGATTGGCACATATGATTCTGAATTTGTTTCAAGTACTGAATAGCCCAATCTTTTGGCCATCTTCCTTCTCAATATGAAATGCATAGAGCTTTTCATAAATTTTCTACAGGTAATGAACAGAGCAGTGCAAAATTGATGAAAGTTCAACATACCGTCGTTTTCGCAAAATTTTTTTTTGGGAGTATTAACACCAAATTTATGAAGAATGATGTGTTCCCTGGAAAAGCTATTTGAATTTTCGGGATTCCAGTCGAAACAGCCAAAATGTGATTCTTTATTGCGAATACTGCACCGGGTGATCATTTGAGGACTATCCACCTGCAATAACTCGAGCATATTAGGCCAGTCAAATTAGAACAAATTTTTCTGTTTGAGGGAAAAAACTGTTGGAGTTTTGGAAATTTGACAGTGATGTCCGATAAGGTGTACTGTTGAACATACTAAAAGTCCCCAACTCTACCTATTGAGCTCGAGCCGCCATCTTGGAAAAATGGTCCTTCGATCCAGTTTTCTGCTCATATTCCGCTATTCATCACAGATATTGAATTAAGTTTAATACAAAATCAAGGCTATAAAATTGTCTACAAAAATTGTTTCATACCGATTTTTTCTCGTATCTGTTGAAATTATTCAAATTAAATTAACAAACAAAAAAATCAAAAAATAAGCTATTTTTTGCCTATGGCTAGAGATATTGTCTTCAAAATTTGTGAAGATGTTGGCAGTCTACATCAAAGCTGAACGTGACAGTTGAGATGAAAAAAAATTGCGGAAATATTTTGTAATTTTTTTTTAAATTAAGCAAAAATTTGGTTTTTGAGTTTGACATTTCCAACACGGCGGAGTGAAAGTTTCAATCGAACATCAATCAGTTTTGATATTTACATATTGCAAGACAAGATTTCATCTGTATTGTGCCTTCACGAGCTTCTGGAATGCTCGATATGAATTAAACTGAAAGAATAAAAGCTAAGTCCAAAAAGTGTTGTCGATTGGTTCTGAAGGTAACATTTCAAAACAAAAGACATCAGCAAAGGATATACAGGAGGTCCAAAGATTATTCAACTGTATATAAGCCCCATATTGATGTTCCTTGTCCAAAATAGTACAAAAGAATCAATCAAAATGTTAAAATCCACCCTGTATAACAAAAAGTAACGATACAAAATGGAAGTAGTAGATCATACCTGGTGCCAAAAATACAGCCTTCACATTTCTGGGAAAATGAACAAAATTGATTGATTTATTTGAAAGTTATTAGTCCTCAAACTTGACTTTACAAATTTCAGCCAGTCAAATGGGGAAAAGTAGAGAGAAGTAACTGTCGGAGTTTCAGAAATTTGACAGGGATGTTCGCTAAGGTATACTGATAAACATACTAAAAGTCCCCGCCTCTACCTGTTGTGCTCGAGCCGCCATCTTGGAAAAATGGTTATAAACTTGATCGAAAGACCATTTTTCCAAGATAGCGGCTCAAGCGCAATAAGTAGAGGCGGGGACTTTTAGTATGTTTATAAGTATACTTTAGCGAACATTCCTGTCAAATTTCTGAAACTCCGACCGTTACTTCTCTCTACTTTTCCCTATTTGACTGGCTGAAATTTGTGAAGTCAAGTTTGAGGACTAATAACTTTCAAATTAATCAAATAATTTTGTTCTTTTTTCCAGCAATGTAAAAGCTGTATTTTTGGCACCAGGTATGATCTACTACTTCCATTTTATATCGTTACTTTTTGTTATACAGGGTGGATTCTCACATTTTGATTAATTCTTTTGTACTATTTTGGATAAGGCACATCAATATGGGGCTCATATACAGTTAAATAACCTTTGGATCTCCTGTATATCCTTTGCTGATGTCTTTTGTTTCGAAATGTTTCCTTCAGAACCAATCGACAACACTTTTTGGACTTAGCTATTTTTCTTTCAGTTTAATTCATATCGAGCATTCCAGAAGCTCGTGAAGGCACAATACTTATGAAATCTTGTCTTACAATATGTAAATATCAAAACTGATTGATGTTCGATTGAAACCTTCACTCCGCCCTGTTGTAAATGTGAAACTCGAAAACCAAATTTTTGCCTGATTTAAAAAAAAATAAAAAAATATTTTCGCAATTTTTTTTCTATCTCAACTGTCACGTTTAGCTTTAATGTAGACTGCCAACATCTTCACAAATTTTGAAGACAATATCTCTAGCCATAGGCAAAAATCGCTTATTTTTTGATTTTTTTTTGTTAATTTAATTTAATTAATTTCAACAGATTCGAGAAAAAAATCGGTATGAAACAATTTGTGTAGACATTTTTATAGCCTTGATTTTTTATCAAACTGAATTGAATATCTCTAATGATAAGCGGAATATGAACAGAAAACTGGATCGAAGGACTATTTTTCCAAGATGGCGGCTCGAGCTCAATAGGTAGAGTTGGGGACTTTTAGTATGTTTAACAGTACACCTTACCGGACATTACTGTCAAATCTCCAAAACTCCAACAGTTTCTTCCCTCAAGCTTTCCTTATTTGACTGGCCTATATAATTCAGTACTTGCTTAATCACTACGCTACCCAGTCTTGACACCCCGAATTCAGACCGATTAATGCTGTTAGGCACATTTCTTCTTAGATAAAAAATTTTCTTGAAGAAGCCCACCTGCACCTTTTCTAGTTCGTCTAGATGTTTAATTCCCCATACTACCGCGTTGTACAGCAGCGTACTTACAACTGTCGCGTCATAAAGCCGGGAAATAGCGTGTGTATTTGTATTATTTAGGAGTCTTTTTAAATATGTACCTATAGGAGAAATTGAGATGAAATGAAAGTATGTGCAAAATTCAAAATTTGACAGTTACGTTCCAGTTGTTCATCTGAACCAAGTATAGGTTGGAAAACCTGATGTAATCGGTTGAAAAAAGCAAAACTTCAATACGGCGCTTTGAACTGCCAAAATGTCGAGTTCGACAAATGCAATTTACATATATGCCGATCACGTTTTAAATTCAGCAGAAATTAAAACGCGGTTGGCCATGTTCCCTAGGGTGTAACGGACGCTGACAGACCAAGTTTCGTGAAAACGGGCTTTTTGTGGCGAAGTCCAGTGAGGTTAGGAAATTTTGACATGAAATGCCAATTCTGGCGTCTCCTTGCATCATATTCCGCTACAGTGTTGCCTTGGCTGTTATGACTGTTATCTTGTCAGAATGGCAGGTAAGTGACAGAGTGCCGAGCCGTTCTAGGTTTTAGACACTAGGCCTTCATTTCTGACCATACATTTGAACAGTTTTCTCAACCTAGTATATAATATGATGGTATATTATGATTCACTATTTTATTCAAAAAAAACTGTTCACCAGTCGCCCATTTAAACTGGAGAAAGTCTACCAAAATCAAGACGTCTTGAGCGTTCATATACAATCTTGCAACAGCGGTGTACTCGATTGACAATACGAATTCAAGGTCATCTGGGGAAATATTGATCCAACATTACAAATTTGAGCATCCCCAAATATCGCAAAATTGCCAACTTGGCGTGCAAAAATTACCGTTCTAGTGCTGAATTTAAAAGCTGATCGGCATATAATTGTTCATCTTGACTAAGTATATATGTTCAAAATCTCAATCTAATCTGTTAAAATGAACAAAAGCTCAATATGGCAGCCTTGGAAATGTCAGAATGGCAAATTTGACGAATGCATTTCGATTTTCAACCTCAAGTGGGTATAGGTTTGAAATCTCAATCCGATTGGTTGAAAAATGCAGAAGTTCAATATGGTGGCCTCTTGAAACGTCAAAATAAAATATTCACAGATGCATTTTGATCGCCAATCTCAAGTAGGTATAGGTTCGAATTCCAATCAGATCGGTTGAAAAATGCTTATGTTCAATATGCATGACGACCTCTAGAAACGTCAAAAATCGGAATTTGACAGATGCCTCTCGACTGCCGGATTGCCTAACCAAAGCAAGTAGAAGTTCCAAATCCCAATCGGATAGGTTGGAAAATGCGAGAGTTCAATATGGCGGCGGAATTAGAACTGTCAAAATGACAAATTTGACAAATGTATTCAGATTGCCCATTTAAAGTTGTCATAGATTCAAAATCTCAATCGGATAGGTTGGGAAATGCACAAGTTCAAGATGGCGGCCTCTTAAGCTTAGTCCGCACGGGCGGTATACCGCTGGTTTTTGGCGATATACCGCTATTTTTTTTTGCCGCTGAAATCATCGTCCGCATGAGCGGCGAAAATCAGCGAATAATTAGTGTCACGTCTGTTGTTTAAAGTGTCAGATCCGGTTGTCAGTCGTTTGTCACGCGAATTGCATGATGTAGTGTCTGGATATTCTTCAAAAGACGGGTGTTCTTCAAATCAAAGACGATGTTAATACCTACCTAATGTTATTGTGATAAATAAAAAAGCAAAATTCTCATAAGTACGTGGTCTTCTTTTGAGTAGGAAACTATTTTTTGCAATAGATGCATGCTGGCGACGGGTGTCTTTCAATGATTTATGTGAGCATTTTGAAATGATCAACTACAGAAATGGGCAGCCCGAGCCCAAGAGAATCACAGTCACACCTACGACGATGACGAGTGACGACACGGTGTGGACAGTGAACCCCGCTCTCAGCCTTGCAACTAATTGAAGAGGTTTAGAAAAGGCCTCCACTGTGGAACTTCAAACTTCCATTGCGGGAAAGACACAAACTCGGGCACAAATATATAAAAGAAAAATTGTGGCGTGAAACCTAGGTACATGTATTTTGATTGTACTCAAAACCGTGCACGTTTTCTTTGTTTCTTGATAATCTTGCCTCCGACCTTGCTCTGGTGCAACTCAAGCTCATGCAGTAACAACACTGCAGATGGATTCATAACTCTGAGATCAAGCTGATACGTGTCCACCGTCCAGTAGTCACGATTTTTCCTCTCTCCTTGGACTGATACACCCATCGGTGATCAAGTTTTTCCATTTCGTCTTGAGATAAGCACCGGGCTCCTTCCTAGCTAAACCTTACGTCACATTTTCATGCTGTGTCAATGCTGACACTTTGAAAACAGCGGTCAATCGCTAAAAGTTGGCGGGGATTCAACTTTTAGCGAATATTCGCTGAAAGTTGGACATTTTTGACAGGAAATCGATTCAGCGGTATATCGCCCGTGCGGACTAGCTTCAAAAAACGTCAAAAATCAGAATTTGACAGATGTATTTTGGTTGTCCGCCTCAAATGGTGATACCTAGGTTTTGAATCCCAATCGGATCGGTTGAAAAATGCAGAAGTTCGATATGGCGGCCTTGGAACTGTCAAAACGTCAAATTTGATAGATACACCTCGATTGTTCACCTCAAGTGGATATAGGTTCTAAATCCCAATCGGATAGGTCGAAAATGCAAAAGTTCAATATGGCGGCCTTTTGAAACGTCAAAAATCGAAGGTTGACAAATGCATCTCGATTGCCTACCTTAAACAAGTACAGGTTGAAAATCCCAATCGGATCAATATGGCGGCCTTTTGAAACGTCATAAATCGAAATTTGATAGATGCATCTTGATTGCCTACCCAAAGCAGGTATAATAGTTGGAAATCCAAATCGGATCGGCTGAAAATCGCAAAAGTTCAATATGGCGATCTTTTAAAACGTCAAAAATCGAAGGTTGACAGATGCTGCATCTTGATTGCCTACCTTGAACAAGTAGTATGAGTTGAAAATCTCAATCGTATCGGTTGAAAAATGCAAAAGTTCAATATGGCGGCCTTTTGAAATGTCAAAAATCAAAATGTGACAGAGGCATCTCGAATGCCCACCCAATGCAAGTACAGGTTGAAAAATCCAATCCGATCGGTTGAGAAATGAAAAAGTTCAATATAGCGGCCTCTGGAGACGTCAAAAATCAAAATCTGACAAAGGCAAATTCGTTGTGTTTGAAATTAGGTTTGTTTCATCAGCAGTCCCTGACTGTTCGTGGACGTCAGCAGCCTGTTACTTCATAAATCGTAATGCGCGGGCTGCTGACGTCCACGGACAGTCAGGGACTGCTGATGGAACAAACCTATTGAAACAATTGAATAGCGAACACTCACAAAAAGGGAAATACCATGAAATTTCGAATAAAAAAGCAACAAATTGGATCTGGTCGACGGTCGTCTATGTTTTTGGTTCAGATCACGCAAAAAAAACACCGCAAACACGACGATGAATGTGACTTGATAATTCGGCGAACGGTGGCGCGAGTTTAACAGATTCGCGTTAACATCTAGTGAACGGAGGCGCGCGGTGCTGTTGGCAAAAGTGACAGTGGCAGTCCGACGCTAGGTCGACCGTATCGATGCGAAAAGTTGCACACAGATTTCGATAAAATGGACTACAAAGACGTAATAGAACGCATATGGATCGAAGCATAGACCCTTTCTAAAGATCTAACCAGAAGGTCCGATGGAATTATCTGGGATTTTGTAGAGAACCAGACGTGACAACAAGACATTGACGCCGCCACGAGATGTGTCTGGAAATGGAAAAAAGGGGCTTTTCTCGAAATGTGGAGCCAGTAAAAATCGGGCTCTAGTGCAAATATACTGTGAGTACCTACCAGACGTGTTTTGCCCCATCAATCGCCTGTTTTTGTGAAATATTATGCCGTCAACGTCTGTTCCGGTCTGGGAAATTCCATCAAAGTGCCGTCGAATTTGAAGAATTCTTTGGTTTTTGGTGTCCGATAGACGCTGAAAAGCGCCCTCTAGACCACAGTTCAATGTCGCACGCTGACACGGTACGGTGTTTTCCAAAAACACTGTTCAAATGCCCCGAGGTGTTGTCGAGTTTTTCCCGAAACCGACAGCGTCAATAATGACGTGAGTTCTCGAAACCCCTCGGTCGGCATTTCATACCAAATTTCTCGAAATTCTGCCCGAAAATCCAGGTTTTCGCCGCCAAAATGTGTCAAGAAATCTCGGACGAATTATTTGAAATGACGATTCCCTGGGAAAAATTGGAATGAATTATGAATTTTCGAAAAATCCCCTCAAATTTGGCAAAAATTTTGGAAATTTTCCATCGTCAACTTGTATTGCGGTTCGTTTGCGAAAACTTTTTAAAAAATACCCCGTCAAAATCCGACGTCTGGTTTTCACAAATTCCAACCAGACGTCTTTAAGTTCTCTCACGGGTTAGTTTAGGGTGAATTTAGGAAATATTCCGCTAAATATTCCAGAAATCAATGACTTTTTCCATTATTTTATGAAAAAAATGTTGTTTTTTTTTGGGGGGGGGGGGGGGGGTTGGAACAGGAATTCAAGACAAGGCTATATTTGCAACGTTTTCATTATTTTCCATCAATTATTGGTTTTGGTCAGTAAAGAGTAAAAAGAAGTTGCTCATTTTCAGGTTAGGAAACTGCAGGGCCGCCGGCGCCGAGAGCTTTGCCGGGCCTTGATGTTGGATGACACTTACGGGCCCTCCACTTAGAATGTTTTTTCCGGCGATCGAAGTAAGCGCGCAATGGCGCCGAAGTTGTTTTTTTTAAATTTATTTTTTGTAAATAATAATAATACGTATATTCACCAATAGGGTCCTTGCATGAATTGTATATCGAGACAATTATCTCATAAAATCATTCAAAACGTTATCGACAATAATTTCCGCCCAAAAAAAAATTTCATAAAAATTGGTCCATCCTTCAAATGGAGATCAAAGTTTGAATATTTTTTGCGCCAAAAACGCGGTCGCTTTTACAGTGACCTTGTATGACCACGATGACGTCAACCCGAGAGTTCTATTTTCCGTTTGCAAGATTTTTTTGCGAGGTTGCATCCCTGCATCTTCATTATTTTACAGACCTATTTCAATTTTCGAGCCGCGAACAGCGCCGTCGCCCTTGCTCACGTGTCAGGGCCGTCCCTAAGCTCATGCTGCGCGCTTTTCAACCTGAATTGAGCGTCAGCTCCACAGACGTCTGAGACGGTGACAGTGAGATATGTCAAACATTCAAAATTCGTAGTCGCAATTTGTTAGTATAGAATCAAGTAGCCCCAGCCCGGAGCACGATGACGTCATCCCGCAGCTGACACATCGGTGCATAGAAGTTGCATGCCTAACAGTTTTTGTGTTTTGAATTTACAAAATAAAATAATATATCAAGATCTTTGGGAAACCGTTCCGTCTCTGGTGCTATTTGGCTACCAAAGCATCATTGGAGGCAATAAAAAAAAATCGTGGAAGAACCCTATCAAAGTAAAAAGAACGACAAAAACAAACCAAAATAGCGCTTCTTGTGCAACTCCAAACAAAAGATTTTCTAGCTTTTGCGTTTTTCATTTCGTCCTCAAGCTTGAGTTGTATCAAATCTGTGATTCTGTGAAGCACCTGTTCACCTAGGCAATAGCTTGTTTGTGAATTTTGTCTTCTGCTAATGTGTAAAACTGCTTTTCTTCAAATTTAAAACAATTTCAGAAATTAATTCTACTATTCAATTTAGGCAGTGAAAAACCAGGTTTTTCAGGGAGGTTTCAAATTTTTTTCACTTTCTTGTGAGTATAGCTACAAAAAGAAAATTGACTGGCGCCCACGGGCCCCCTAAGGGGCTCCGGACCCCAATGATATATCACCTACTGAACCACCCTCTCGGCGGCATTGGGAAACTGAAACCTTCATTTGGCCTACAAATGAGAGACCGTTCGGTTTCCGACATGTTTGATAGCCATGTCACTGTGACAGATTGTGACATTTTTGATATTGGGTGAAATGCTGAGCAGTACAACATAACATGACTTCAGGACTCGTCTCAATCCTTTGTAAATTTGTACCACATCGAAGTGTAACTGAAGGTAAAATGTGCACCATGATAAAATTTCAGATACCTTCCTAAACGTAGGTGATCAACTGTTCGGAGGATATTGTCCCAAATAAATAATAATACTACCTATCGTGTGATCAATTGAATTCCAAATTTAGGCAGGCTGTGGCCTGGTCGCAATCACGGGCTGCATTTGGAAGCTGCATTTGGCCAAGACACAGACAGCCTAAATTAGGAATTCAATTGATCACACGATAGATCCACGTGACACTCGATGTGACATCACATTTACCGCGCTTCCAAACTCAGCGAGGTTTTCAACACTTTTTCTTAACATTGAATATTGAGATGAAGCATTAGAAATAAAACAGTTGTATCCTCTACAGTTGAAAGCGAGGTTGAAAGTTATATGAGGACTGCCAAAATGAAATGAGAAAAAAAATTAGTCCAGTACCCTATTAACTTATTGTATGAATATCTATTATTGGATTGGAATGCAGATAAAGTAAGTGCCACCCAGGCGAGTAAAACTGGTGGCTCGCCAATAAACTCGTCCATCTGTCCCATTAACTTATCCCGTTTATAATTTATGATTTTACAACTCTGTTTACATTTTATTCGCATTAATTTTCCGAGTGGAATGAAACATAAAAAAAACTGCCTCGGCTCACTCAGCTGACGGCATAAAATTCTAACCCCCGACTCACGCCCCCTCGCCCCTGGCAGTTCATAAAGTCGCTTATCAAATGTCGAGTTATAAATAATCCGCGTAATGAAATGTAAAGCCAGTGTTGTGTACTTCGCGAGAAGCTTTCGAATGCTAAATGCGCTTTTTATGATAATTCCGAGTGCTTAATTTTCAACACAAAAAACCAGTAAAGCAGTAGGTGCTCTTAATTCCATCTGCAGTGGGGGGTATTAATTTTTTCTTCATTTATTCAATTCATGAAGCGCCGTCGAATAAACCTCATTCACTAGTGCATAATTATTTCTTTTGAATCTCCTCCAGAAAAATGCTGTATAACACAAAAGCAATTCTCGCAGAGTCCCGCAGTTGCCGGCTGTTCAAATAAAATCAAGGGGTGCTACAATATACCACTGAAAAGTGGATTAGTAGAACACACTCGCAAACTTGATAATATGCGACTTCCTTGCAGGGCCGTCTCTAGACATTTGGCCGCCCTCGTGCAAAAACTGTTAGGCCCCCTTCTCCCATTTCAAACTTTGTGTATAGATTTTTAATTAAAAAAATTCCAATGTTCAGGGGCGGCCGCCGAGGTAAAATATAAAAAGCAAAAGAAATAGGGAAAAACCTCAGAAAAAACACCCTTTGAATCTGGTCGCCCTTGTGCAATGCACGAGTTGCACGCCCGCTTAAGACGGCCCTGCTTCCTTGAAGAGAAATGTAGGTTTAATGTCCAATTGTATGGGCGATGATACTAAATTTCAAAATGTTAGAAAACTCCTTGGAAAAATCCGAAATTTGGAAATTTGAAAATGTGAAAATCAAATATTAAAGCTCATACATTTCGCTCTATAGGGAATTCGCCAAAGGACCCCGCACGATTCTTATGGAAAATGGGTCTCGGTCAAATTCTCTAATTTTTTTATATGTTGTAGCCCAATTCGACACGAGCCAAAAACCATCGTCCGTTACCCAAAAAAATGGACAGTTTTTTGTGTATAAGGGGTTGAAGATGGGATATTTCAAGGTAAAAAAATATGTTCCAACGTGAGTGAGAACATTTCAACGTCCTTTCTAACACATATGGCTCATGACATGACAATTCCCTTTTTCTTTTGTGAAAAAAGCAACCCCATCCCTCACCCCCAACCCCTACTTGTGAGTATCAAATTCGAAAATACGTTTGAAAGTCATGCAGATGGTTCTATTTTGTCGAATTATGAATTTTGGCACAAATTATTGTTCCAACCCCCAAATAGGGGGTGGGGTTGAAAAAAAAACCATCGGTCAATTCGGCTGAATTTCTGATATTGTGCTTTACCAGTTACGCTAAACAAGATTACCAAGGGAAAACTTATTCGTATGACCAGTTTCCACCCCACAGAGGGTTGAAGTTGACTACAATGAAGCATAAGATATTCTTCCATGTCATAAACCAAATGAATGGAAATTGTGGACTCTCATATTATCTTGTTTCGTAAAAATGTATATTCTTCAAAAATACTCTCACCCCGTCCTTCATCCCCTAATCCTGTTTCTGAACATCATATTCTAAATAAATCTCAAAAATTATAATAATTTTTATTTCCTCCTTCACATGGTCGCAGTAGCTGGAATAACAGTGTGACATAATATTTTGCCTTGATTGAGCAGCTTTCGCTTTAAATGGCATTCAATTCTTCAATCTAAACTATAAATAAAGGTGTATCCGTACAAAAGAAAAAAGTTGGGAATTATGTACAGGTGAACATAATTAACCTGCTGTGAAGCTGAAACTTGATAGGAACACCAATATTTTGAATAATAATCCAGTCAAAAATCATAAAAAAATATATATATCCCACCCTGCTTATGTTAGCACTCTAACGTAAGCATAGTGGAAGTGAATTTTGAGAGGGGATTCACAATCAGATGCAGAGAATCCGACCATAGACCTTCTCCTACATTTTCAAGATTTATTTCGAATATGATGTTCAGAAACAAGGATAGGGAATGAGAGACGGGGTTGAAATTTTTTTTTGAAGAATGGACATTTTTACAAAACAAGACGATATGAGGAGTCGAGACGCGCTATTCAGAGGTGCAACACGTATGTTAAATCATAGTGCCGAAAATCGTCAATAGAGAACAACTAACGAATGGAAACTAAGTAAACCGGGTAAATCAAAACCACCTTACTGTTCCCACAATCCATTTAGTTCCGTCCTAGACGACTTTCATACCAAAATCAACAAACAGCATAAATTGTACATACAACAACTACAGAATTTATAGTGCGCGACGTTATCTCTACTTTTTTCCTCTGTCCGCAGCCCGGCTGTGCGATAAGAGGAATCAAACATAAACAATGCAAAATCGTCAATTCACATAATAAATCAGAATAAAGAAAGATCTTCTGACTACAGAGATCATCAAAATCTAGAAATGGCATCAACACAGCAACCATCCACCTCTCACCAACCTAAATCTACGTATGCTAATGCAACAAAAACACCTCCAAAAAGAGACCAAGCGATTATTCTTGATCTCCTTCAAAACGAATCATTGAGAATGAGTGATTACATTCTTCCAATCGGAAACATTGTCGGCCCAAAGAATATTCTCGCGGCCTCACGAATATCAAAGAATCGTCTCTGCATCTTTCTATCCAGTGTCAAGCTAGTAGAAAAATTAGTTGACAAAACGAAGGAGATAATAATCGAAAACAAGAAAGTAGCAATACGACGATTGAAAACCCCAGCACGAAGAATAGTACTATCCAATGTATGCTTTTCAATCCCCAACGAAATCCTTGAAGAAAATATCAAGAAAATTGGTCTAAAACCGGTATCATCCATGTCTACTCTACGTGCTGGATTCATGGGGGAAGAATACAGTCACATTCAAAGTTTCAGAAGGCAAATATTTGTCCAACCAAATGAAAGCATAGAGCTACCATCCTCGATAGTGATTGAAAATGATGACGAAAGCTTCAGAATATTTCTCACTTACGACGAGCTGTCCTGCTATAACTGCAAAGATGCTGGACACAAAGCTGTAGACTGTCCAAAATCAAAAGAAGAACCACTACCACAAGAAAAGGAAAACCCAGAACAAGAAACAATTTCAACGAATGAAGAAAAACGAATGAACGAAGAAGAAGAAGAGCAGGCATCAAAGAAGAGATCCATGACTGAAACACCATCTCCGACAACAGATTCACCTGAAAAGAATATTTTCGCAATTCCCACATCCCCCAAAGAAATAAAAAAGAACACAAAAAAAATCAAACTTCAAAATCAACATCAAGAATCACTGGAAAAACTACTTCAACCAGCAAAAAATTTCATTGACAATACTCCACAGCTCCCTTTAAAATACAATGAACTTCTTCTCCTTCTCGAAAACACGAATGGATCAACAGATCCTTTGAGTGTTGCCAAGGAATTCACAGAGGACATACCTGCAATAATAGATATGCTGAAACAAATCCATCCAAATCTCAAAACACGAGCAATAAAAACCAAACTCACTAAGCTCAAAAACAAAATATCCAAACAATTTTATGGAGATCAACAAGCTTCAGAAAGTGAATCAGACTGTTCCCAATCTTCCATTGCCAGCTTGTACTAATAATAACAAAAACAAAACAAAAACAAAACAAAAAACCGAAATGGCGACACATAATTTCAAGAACTTTATACTTCAATGGAATATGAACGGATTCTACAACAATTTACCAAATCTGAACTTGATCATGGATGAACAAAGTCCAATAATAATATGTGTTCAAGAAACAAACTTCAAACAAAATCACTGTCATAAACTCAGAAATTACAACGAATACTACAAAAACAGAACTGAAGCAGAGAGAGCCAGCGGAGGTGTTGCAATCTATACTAGCAAAGACTATATGTGTCAAGAAGTTCCAATTACCACAAACCTTGAAGCTGTCTGTGTATCAATCCGATACCGTTCAAAAACCTTATCAATTTGTAACGTGTACATCCCACCTAACAGAAACTTTGACTCAGAGGAAATAAAAGACCTGATCAAACAGATACCAACACCAAAAATAATTCTAGGCGATTTCAACTCTTACAATCCCATCTGGGGTTCAGACAGAACAGATAAGAAAGGACAAATATTAGAAAAAATTGTGGACACAGAAAATCTTGTAATCATGAACAACGGACAGAATACTCGCTTCAACGCATTCAACGGAAAGTTCACAGCATTAGACATAACTCTATGTGACCCCACACTAGCCCCAAACTTGAACTGGCAACCAGATGAAAATTTGCATGGGAGTGATCATTTTCCTATTCTCATCAATGAATTCACCAACATCCAGCCAACACCAAAGAGAACATCGAGATGGAACATTCAAAAAGCCAACTGGGAACTGTTTACCGGCATTGTAGACAATCAGCTGAGGATACACCTCGAAAACGAAGATATATCAGAAGAAACCAAAATCTTTACCAACGCAATGATAAGAGCAGCTGAATGGGCCATAGGGAAGACCACTCCACACCTGAGGCGTAAAACACTATCATGGTGGAACAGTGAATGTGAAGCAGCAGTACGAAACAAGAAAACAGCCTTCAACAAACTGAAGAGAAACAACACGATAGAAAATCTTTTACACTATAAAAGGCTCAGAGCTAAAAGCAGATATGTAATGAAGAAAAGCAAAAAAGAAGCATGGATCACTTATGTCTCGTCACTTGAAAATGCAACACCATCAACTGAAGTCTGGCAAAAAATTAGGAGGATCCAGGGTATCAATGTGCATCATCAAATCTCGGCAATAACAAACAACAATAACCAAACGCTAGAATCTTCAGTAGAAATAGCAGAAGAAATGGCCAACCATTACCAAAAGCAATCCAGCAATGAAAATTACAGCCACCACTTTAGAAATAACATTAAAAATATTCAAGAAAAAATCAATAGCATAACCGAACAAAATGAAATCGACAATGTAGAACACGATTTAAACACTGACATCACTAACAAAGAACTCGAGCACGCACTAGATGACATGAAGAACTCCGCTCCTGGTCCAGATGACATACCAGCCATATTCTTGAAGAAACTCTCTACAGAAGCAAAAAACCGCTTGTTGAAGATCTACAACAAAATCTGGACCACAAAAACTTTTCCCAAAACATGGTCTGAAGCTACAATAATACCAGTATGCAAACCAAACAAGCCAAAGGACAAAGTAGACTCATACAGACCAATATCATTGACATCCAACATATGCAAGCTCCTGGAAAGGATTATTAACAAAAGATTGATGTGGTATCTTGATGAAAAAAGTTTGCTGGCACAAGAGCAAGCTGGCTTTAGGAAATCTAGATCTACTGCGGACAACCTGCTCATCCTTCAATCTGAAATACACGAAGCACTTGCAACCCAACAACAAGTCTTAGCAGTATTTTTTGATCTCGAAAAAGCATTCGACCTTACATGGAGATACGGGATCATGAAGAAAATCAAAAACTGGGACATCAAAGGAAATATGCTCCATTTTATCAATAACTTCCTTACAAACAGAACCTTTGCCGTGAAAATCAATGAAACTCTTTCGACAACAAAAACACTTGACAACGGAACGCCACAAGGTGCTGTCTTAAGCGCAACCCTATTTTTAATAGCCATCAATGATATAATCAGTGAAATATCAACACCAGTCAAAGCCCTGCTATATGCTGATGACTTAGTTATCTACGTAAAAGGGAAGAATATCCACAGAATGGAAATATTGATCCAACAAGCAGTAGCATCCATAGAAAAATGGGCAAACAACAGTGGTTTTAAACTGTCGACAAGTAAAACAAAGAGCATGATTTTCTCCAAAAAACCAACAAGAAACTCTCAACTACAACTCTACAACGAACAAATTCAAAACGTTGACCATATCAAATTTCTGGGCATGCATTTTGATCAAAAGCTAACTTGGGAAACACATATCAGACATCTTAGACAAGAATGCCAAAGAGGATTAGGGCTTCTCAAAACCTTGGCAAACCATACATGGGGTGCTGACAGCAGACTACTAATCAGAATATACAAAAGTGTGATCATGTCCAAAATAGACTATGGATCATTCATATATGATACAGCCAGTAAAACCCTCCTGAAACAAATAGAAGCGATACATAGCACAGCCCTTCGAATCTGCATAGGTGCCTTCCGCACTAGTCCAGTGAGCAGTATCTACAGTATCACAGGAATACCACCCCTACCATACAGAAGAAAACGACTTGCTCTGTCATACGCCACAAATATTGCTTCAAATCCGAAAAATCCAGCATACAGATGGACCTTTTCGGATCGTTTCCAAGGGACCTTCGAAAAAATGAAAACCAACCGGAAACCGTTCTACTACAGACTTAAAATTATAAAACAAGAGCTAGCAATCACGTTCCCAAAGATGATCCTTCCTATCAAGTCACCAAGTGCTCCTTGGCTCACTCCAACCGCAAAAACCATACTACAGCTAAATGAGTTCCCAAAAACAACAACACCTCCAACAATATTCCAAAACCACCTAACATCAATTATTAACGAAATCGAACCCGTTCAACGACAAGTAATTTACTATACGGACGCGGCAAAAAGTGATCAAGGTGTCGCGTGTGCAGTGATTCACAAAAACACATCAACAACATTTACACTTCCTCAACACACATCAATACTAAATGCGGAACTATATGCAATCTACCAAGCAGTGAAAATAGAATCTGAGGCTCGTGAAGTAGCTGGTACTCAGGTGCCGGCTCCACGAGCTTCAGCCAACGCCCGAGATGCCTTCAACTCCATCGCCAACACAATCATCTGCACGGACTCGATGAGCTCCATCCAAGCCATACAAAAACTATATCCAAGAAATCCCATCGTGATGAAAATCCAACAGGCAATGGCCATTTTGAAAAGACTGAACAACAATGTCAAATACATTTGGGTTCCATCACACATGGGAATAAACGGCAATGAAGAAGCAGACAGGGAAGCAAGAGCAGCAATTGTACAGACAGATGATGGGGAAATGACAAACGAAGACATCAAAAAGCACCTTCAGACACTCATAAAACAAGAATGGAACCACGAATGGAGACAGATGGGTACAAAACTCAACAACATCAAAAACGACATCGAAGAATGGATCCCGAGAGACAAGACAAGAAAACAACAAATAGTCATAACTCGCCTAAGAATCGGACACACAAGACTGACCCACGAATATCTTCTGACCAAATCACAACCACCAATCTGCCAGGAATGCAACACAAATATCACAGTTGCCCACATTCTGGCAGGCTGCAGGAAATATCGAAACATATCCACATCTACCTCGCTAAAAAATGAAGATGACATCATCAACTTCATGCAGAACCTAAATCTACTCAACCAAATTTGAAATTTTGGAAAAATTTTACAATCAAGAATCACATACTGTGTACATAATGTGCTAATAGCCTAGTTGCTTATGCCAATAAACCTATTGAAAAAAAAAAAAAAAAAAAAGACGATATGAAAGTTCACTATTTTCATTCCTTTGGTTTATGACATGGAAGAATGTTTTATGCTTCATTATAGTCAACTTCAACCCTCTATGGGGTGGAAACTGGTCATACGAATGAGTTTTCCTTTGGTCATCTTGATTAGCGTAACTGATGAAGCACAATATCAGAAATTCAGCCGAATGACCCGATGTTTTTTTTTTCAACCCCACCCCCTATTTGGGGGTTGGAAAAACAATTTGTGCCAAAATTCATAATTCGACAAAATAGAACCATCTGCATGACTTTCAAACGTAATTTCGAATTTGATACTCACAAGTAGGGGTTGGGGGTGAGGAAGGGGGTTGATTTTTTCACATAAGAAAAAGGGAATTGTCATGAGCCATATATGTTATAAAGGACGTTGAAATGTTCTAACTTACGTGGGAATATATTTCTTTACCTCGAAATAACCCATCTTCAACCCCTTATAGAAAAAAAACTGTCCATTTTTTGGGTAACAGACGATGGATTTTGGCTCGTGTCAAATTGGGCTACAAAATATTGAAAAATTAGGGAATTTGACCGAGACCCATTTTCCATAGGAATCGTGCGGGGTCCTTTGAATTTTCTATTTTCAGAATTAAGGTACAAAGAGTGTATTCACCTAATCAGAAACCAAACCCAAATTAATATAGCATGCACAGGGGCACATTGCCGCATCTCCCAAAATAGTTCTGTATTCGGCTGCGGGACTCCGAACAGGACCGGCTTGGCTCGCGGTAAGAGGGATGCGCTTAATCTTGTTTTGAGCAAATAGAGAAGTTTGGAATTAAATTGTACGAAGTTCTTGCGATAGTTCCGCGCGCGCACACACACACACACACACCGTCATGGGGCAAAACTAAACTAACTCGCAGAACTAACTCGCAGTGAGTGCAGAGATAACCCAATTTTTGGCGGCCGCTCCGACTTGGCTGTCGATAGTTCGGAAACGAAGATAACACGCGAAGGGAAACGGCGCAAAAAATTGTTTTAGGTGTGTGCTAATTTCCTAAAAACTTTACGACGATGATCCCGGCTGAGATGTGGGATCGAACGTGTTTTGGCGCTAAGTTTGGGCCCCAAGGGAGGCACCACACCTCGTTCGGAAGTTTTGCAACAGTTGCTGAGAAATTTATAGCCGTATCGCGCAACAATAATTATTTTACCAACACTCTGGCGGTGCGATGCGACTCTGGGACTCTTCAGATTTTTTTCTTTCAGTCCACTTCAAAATTATCGTTGTGGATGTGTGTGAGTGTGTGTGTATGTGCCACGAAGCTAAATAACGAGCTGCTAAGCCGGTGAAATATCCCTTATTATAAATCTTGCCCCGCGCGCGCAGTTTCCCCTTTCTATCTGGCTTTTTGTGTCTCTGTGTTTGTATACTGTACACACAGTGTAAGTGTAATTTATCTACTTTGTGTTATCCGGCGCGCTAAGAATTGTCTACTTATATCGAGTGTCGTTATTGGATAGATCCCAAGACAAACACTTCTAATGAGTAAACACAGCCCTGTTTATCTACGACAGGCGAATGTCATCCACTTAATCATTCCATAGAGGAACGTCTCTAACGGATAATTAATAAATGTGACGCCGGCGTGCCGATCATTAATCAACAATTAAACCTCAAATTGACGTAATTTGGCACATCATTCTTTCTCGCTTCCACACACGCCATTTCCGCCTAGTCGCAGTGGGTTTACAAGGCGTATACTGATATTTCCCAGTATAGGCTGACTCATTGGCGGTCTCTCTCACTACGGAGTTTGCTTCCAAATTGCATTATGCCTAATATTACTAGATGAAGAGTTGAATAATGTAGATTGAGGGCATGCGGGTGCACTTTTAATAAGCAGATTTGCAAATGTAATCATAGGTACTATGCTTCCAATGGTCGTAACGTAATGCTCAAGTATTTAACTATTTACTAGGGGAACCACAGTTTCCAACTAGGTTGCACAGCATAATTCCTAGGTCAAACTAACAGTAAACT
Source organism: Anaspis maculata (assembly GCA_949128115.1). NCBI lineage: Eukaryota > Metazoa > Arthropoda > Insecta > Coleoptera > Scraptiidae > Anaspis > Anaspis maculata. Next base: position 67,404,645 of record OX421965.1, on the reverse strand, counting down.
TACCTGTGAAGTTCGACCACAATTGTACGAGGCTCCTCATCCGAATAATCACTTGATTAGACAACTTGTAGTAGCACCTTTTGCTTTGTTCCACGCACATATTTTAAAGCGATTTATTCCCATCTCTAGCTGTGCCTCATGCGTCCGTAACGCACCCATCTCTACAAACTCAACGTCGGCACTGTCGGTAACTTATCTGTCATTATGTCGAAAGAAATTATTTTTGAAACCTTTATTTTTCTTTCAACAATTCCAACAGGGGTAACTCGTATGGAGTGGGTGAGGAGGGAGTGATTATTCGGATGAGGAGCCTCGTACAATTGTGGTCGAACTTCACAGGTAAGTTTACTGTTAGTTTGACCTAGGAATTGTACTTCGGCTCCTCATCCTCTAATCACTTGATTAGACAACTTGTAGATCTTCAAAGAACTTATATTGTTGTAAACGAAAAATAAAGTGTGTATAAGATGGGAATAAACATCAGTAAATCCCAGAAGAAAATCAAAACGTGAAAAAATATTAATCAATATTGTAAGTCAATTCAACAAAATTGCATCGACAACACGGTTGTTTTAATTCAAAACAGGCCGATTGTAAAATGTTTCGAAAACTTTGGATTTTTCAGTCCAGCCAGCCAATTTTCTTATCTCCTCGACTGGTACTCCTCTGCGATACGCAGCGGAGGTAGAAGCATGCCGCGTCGAGGGAGAGGTGTACAAACTAGTGTCAACTCCCGCGGCCTGGAGAGTGCACTTAACCCAGCGCGAAATTGTCTGGGAAGAAGCTCTCTTGTGAGGGCTCGACCATGTAACAAAAAGGTAATCCTCTTCTTGACGGATTGATTCTGTGGCCTTGATGTAATCAAGAACACATGACGCCACACATAGCTCGGGTTGATCCTTGAAGAACTTGAAGGTGAAACTCGGGTAGATGCCGGTCTTGATGCTTGTTTTGATAGGATCTGTGATCATGATTCGAACCTCTGAAGGACTTGTTCGGATATCCTTCAACTTGATCACACTCAAGGTCTGAACTCTGTGGGTAGTTGCCAAAGCCAACAGAGTGACTACCTTTGAAGACAGCTTCCTTAGGGAAAGCTCTTCGTGAGGGAACATTTTCCTCAAGAACGCCAGGACCGGTGCGGGGTCCCATGTGCTGATATATTTTGGTTTCATGGGCCTTAGCCTTTTGACACCTTCCAAGAACCTCTTCAAGTTTTCGTCGTTTCCAATATCTTCTGCACAAATAAGAGCCAGAGCGGATCTGTGTGAGTTAAAAGTTCCAAATTTGTGAACTGATCCCGACAAAAGATATTGGAAAAACTCCATTACTTGAAGAGATGAGGCTTGATAAGGATCTATGTTGCGATCTCCACAATACTCCCACCAGCGTCTGTACGTTGTTTGGTACTGCTTCAAAGTTGAAGCGCTGATTGATTGGATCATTGTGGAGATCGATGTTTCGGGAATACCCTTATTCAAAAAGGCTTTCCTGATAATACTCCTACCATCAGGACAAGGGTTTTTGCCAGTGGATGGGTTTGCCTGAAAGGAGAGGTCAGCAATGATTTTTTCGGTCCCAATTTTAAAGGGTCCCTTTTCAATAGTCGATGAAAAATGAGGTACCATGGTTGCGTCGGCCAGTCTGGCACCACCACAATTCCTTCTGATTCATCCGAGATTATCTTATTTAGTACTCGAAGAACTATTGAAAAGGGAGGGAAAGCATAAAAGAAAAAATCAGCCCAGGAAATAGTAAACGCATTAACCACCATCGAGTCTGGGTCTTTGAACCAGGAAACGTATAACTCACATTTGCGATTAATTTGCGAAGCAAATAAATCTACGGTAGGAGTACCGAACTGAGCTGTTATACTTTCAAAACTTTCTTGGGAGAGTTCCCATTCAGTCTCTGTGGAGATGATCCGTGATTCTCGATCAGCTTCCACATTATCCTTTGAATTAATGTAGGATGCCACTATCCAAAGGTCCCTTTCCTCGCACCAACGCCAGATTGTTCTAGCCATGTCAGCCAAGTTTGGATATTGGATGCTGCCCATCCTATTAATGTAGGCTATGGCGGTTGTATTATCAACTCGCACCAAAATATTACAAGATCTTCGATCTTTGGCAAAACACTTCAAACCATAAAACACTGCTTGGAGCTCTAGAAAATTGATGTGTTTTTGTTGGTCTGTGGTGTTCCACCAACCATGGGAACTTTGACCTTCACTGAAACATCCCCAACCAGATAGTGAGGCGTCAGTAAAAATTTCCATCACAAAATTTTCCTTCCGAATTTGGTTGTGGACTCCCTTCAAGTTTTCCTTCCACCACTTCAAGTCTGTCTTGACGGAAGAGTTCAAAAACATTCTTGCATCGAAATTACCATGAGATTTTCGAAGGGCTAAAAATTTCTCTCGCTCAAACACTTTGGTATACAACCAGCCATATTTCGTGGCTGGACAGATGGATACTAACATACCAATAAACTGGGCAAATTTACGTATCTTGCACGTATTCAAATTTTCAAATAAATTAATCATTTGTAAAATTTTTTGTTCTTTACTCGAAGGCAGAGAGATAGATAAATTCTCACTATCAAAAACAAAACCCAGAAAAGTTTGGCGCTTTTCCGGTACCAGTCTGCATTTGTCTTTGTTCAAAAGAAAACCGAGCGAAACAAGTAAATTTTTCGCAATAGAAACTTTTTCTGCGCAAAGCTCGAACGATTCAGCAAAAAGTATAAGATCGTCCAGGTACATGGCGCAAAGAATATTTTTGGACCTGAGAAATTGACAAATTGGTTTTGTCAATTTTGTGAAAACAAAGGGAGCCAGGGACAAACCAAACGGCAAGCAAGTGAACTCGTACAGTTGATTTTTAAACTCAAAACGGAGATACTTCCTATGGGTTTCGTGAATCGAAATCTGATAGTATGCATCTTTCAAATCGATTGTACACATGTAAGAATCTTTTGAAATGATTTTGGTTACAGTGCGGTAATCCTCTAGCTTGAAATGTGGAGGATTGAGAAAAGCGTTGAGCTTTTTCAAATTCAAAATGAATCTTTTCGACCCATCTGGTTTTTCCACAAGGAAGTACGAAGAGATAAACTGCTCTTTACATGGTTGACAGGGCATAATTGCACCTTGATCAAGAAGCTTATTTACAGCCAGTTGCAGGTCTATAACCTGACTTTTTGAGTCAATGCGAGGTGCAGGAGGAGATGTTTGAACGGGAACTCGTGAAAAAACTATTTTATAGCCTTCCACCCAGCTCAATAGCAGTTTGTCTGCGGTTATTACTTGCCAAGCATGAAGATAGGACTTTATCCTACATACTTGCAGCTGCCTTAACGATGTCGTGTTCTTGTCCGTTGGCGTCCTGGACGTGAAGTTTGGTAGGAATTCAGGTAGAGGGGTCGCCCTGTCGACCTCGGCTCCCTCGGCGACCGGGTCGGGCCAGACGTGTTTAAATTAGTACGGCTTGTTTGACTTTGTTGTTGTTGCTGCCCTGAAACAGCGCTGGAAGAGGAATAGTTAGTTTTCCCCCCTCCTTTTTTCTTATAAAAGCTCTGAGTAACCGGTTGCTGTTTCACCAGTTCTTTACCAACTTTTTCCAGGGATTTTGCCGATTTTACCTGTTCACTCAGGCCACTTCCCAGCAAGAATTCATCCATTGCGGGTTGGCTTTTGTTTACCACAGCTTTTACCTCTGCGGCCAAGTTGGGTAAGACAGAATGTTTGCGAATGAGTGACACTTGAAAGAATGTGTCCGCCTCAATTCGCACGGAATCTCCCACGAGTTTTAAAAGAGAATCTTTACAACTCTTGTCGCAAGCCTTATTATCAACTAGGGATTTGATTACCTGCGCTTGGGCCGCTATGCTAGCCAATAATTGGCTTTGTACGGCGGAGTGGTAACCCAGACAGCACATGAACATTTTCAAAATGTTTGTGAAATATTAAAAGTCAAATATTATAATATTTATAAAATATTGGAATTCATTCAGTGAATATTGTATAAATATTTATTGAATGTTTTGATGTCCCGCTTTTTAATATTTGTACAATATTTGCCAAAAATATTTTGAAAACATTTAGAACCGGGTATTTTTAGAAATTAAAAAAAAAAGTTAGTTTTTCTTCTTATCGGCCTTTTTTGGCCATAGGAGCTCGCCTTTATTTCATTTACAATTGATTTAGCTGAAAATTGAAGAGCAAGATGGCGCCGCGATGTACGGAATGTAAACAATGTGTCTCCGAAAGTGAGCGGTTTATCAAGTGCAATAAATGTGAGATCTATTGCCTGCATCATGGTTGTGGAAAGTACACCCCATCGGAATTGAAATTCTTGGCAGAAAACCACATAAACGTTAAGTGGTTTTGTGATACGTGCTGCAAGAGTGTAAGCAGCGGCCCGACAATGGAAGAAGTTCTGTCCGTCTTGAAGAGAATGGAAAAGGGGATGGAGAGTCTTGTCAATCGACAGGATGACCGTGAACGGAAACATGAAGAACAAAGCGAAAAGCTGGAAATTCTAACTGATAAGGTGAACAGCGTAATCTCCTCAAATTCAGCAGGGAAAGAAACCTATGCTGTGAAAACCAGGTCTGCTTTGTCCAAAAAGCAGCCAGCAGATGTCGGTGCGGTGGCCGCGAAAAGCAGTGCTGTGGGCGCAAAACAAGCACCCAAGCAAAAAACTGCTCCAAAACAAAAGGAATCAAAAACAAACACAATAACTGAAGACGTCAACAATATTAAATCCGATGTTAAAATGGTAAATTCCAATGGTGAGAATCCTTCTTTAGTGCAAGACCGGCCTGATGACGATTTCCGAGTTGTGGAAAAGAAGAAAAGAACAGTGAACGGGACGAAAAAAGACACTATTTTGACGGGCGTTGAAAAACGCAAATGGTTTTTCATATCAAGACTACATCCCGACACAAGCGAAAATGATGTGATAGATTACCTGAAAAGGAACGGGTCCGAAGTGAGCGAGTGCAAAAAACTAGAAATTAGGTCCAAAACAATAGCCGCGTTCAAAATAGCTGTATCAGAATCACGTGCAAAGGATCTGTTTAATGAAAGTGTATGGCCGATCAACACAATAGTGAGGGAATACAAGGATTTTCATCGGCATCAGCTGGCGGATGTGAGGACATAGCGGAGCCATTAGGATCTCGATGTGACAGCGTCCCTATACGAAATCCGAAAACAATTATTAAAGTATTCAGTATGAACATTAGAAGCATAAGGCACAAGGTCGGGGCTTTGTTGGTGCTGCTGCAGGACTGCGCTTGGCCTGAGGTGGTGTGTCTTCAGGAGACGTGGCTGTCCGCGGATGAGGCCGAGGTGCTGGTTGTTGAGGGATACCGTGTGGCAAGCTGCTATTGCCGTGATGGTAGAGGCGGCGGAGTTCTGATTCTTGTCAGGAATGATGTTTCTTTTGAGAAGAAGGAGTTTCCCGCGGTGTCATCAGTTGATGGTGTATTTGAATTTGTGTCGATTAACATAAAGGTTGATAAAATGAGCGCTAATGTTTGTACTATTTACAGATCCCCTGGGAGAGTTGATGATGGGTTTCTGGACAGCTTGGAGCGGCTCCTGGGTGGAGTGGTAAATCTGGGAAGTAGTTCAAAGTTTCTGTGCGGCGATTTTAATGCCGACTTCACGGGGGGGTCTGGAGCGGCAGTTCTCGACCTGATGGAGTCGTTTGGGTTTAAGCAATGCATTTTTGAATACTCGCGTGAACAGGGGGGTAGTCAGTCGCTGATCGACAACATTTTCTCCTCAGTACCGCGCGAGAATAGCTTGAGAGCAGAGTCACTTTCAAATCAGCTTTCAGATCACAGGGCGCAGATTGTCAGCATGCACTTGAGTGGGGCTGAGGTCAACTCGGGGGATGTGTGGATGTATAAGAGATCGTTTTCTGAATTCAACATAAGCTTGTTTAAAACTATGATGAGTGAGGAAGAGTGGACGGAGGTATATCTGAGGGACGTTCTCGATGATGCGTTCAATGCTTTCTTTGAAATCTTCTCCCGGTGCTTTGAACGGGCCTTCCCACTGAGATATGTCAAACTGAAGAGACGCGAGATAGACAGATGCCCCTGGATCACTGATAAGTTAAGAGAGGAGGGCAGACTGGTCAGGGAGATGCACAAGGGTCGAGCTAATTGTGACGATCCAGATTTCGGCCTCTTGTATAACAAATTGAAAAAAGCTCACGAACTTAATATACAGAAATCAAGGCAAATTTATTATGGAAATCAAATAGCGGGTTCTGACGACAAAACTAAAACAGCTTGGAAAGTAATAAAAACTAATGCAGGAAAAAAAATCTACGGCCGACCTTCCATCTTCGTTCAGGTTAGGTGAGGGGAGGGAGGAAAGGGATGGCCACCGTGTAGCGGACATGTTTAATGATTATTTTGTTGACAGTGTGAAGGACCTAATCGGGGGACTGACCGTCAATAAGTCTTGTGACATCAAACAGAATCCATCTTCCATGTTCTTGTTTGAAAGCTCCAGTGAGGAAATTTTTGATATAATCAGTAAGCTAGCGAATAAAAAGTCAGCAGGTGTGGATGATGTCCCATGCTTTATCGTGAAGCGTGTGGCTCGAGAGTTATCTTCACCTCTGTCTCACCTCATCAACAGAACTTTTGAAGTCGGAAGGTTTCCAGCTCAGTTAAAAAAAGCGATAATTGTGCCGATTTTGAAAAAGGGAGACCCGAGTGACGTCAGTAACTATCGGCCTGTAGCGTTGTTACCGGCGATATCAAAAGTATTCGAGAAAGCCTTCAGCGCCCGCTTGCTATCGTTTCTTCATGACAATAAATTGCTGTCGTCACAGCAGTACGGGTTCTTGAAGGGGAGGTGTACTCAGGACGCGATCTTGGCTATTTGCGAGAAGGTACTGGATAGTTTCAATAAGAGATATAAGTCAGTGGGAGTGTTTTTCGACTTGTCGCGGGCCTTCGACTCTGTCAACCATGCTTTGTTGCTCGATAAGCTTTATTCGTATGGGGTAAGGGGGTCGCCTTGGCGGTGGCTGAGATCCTACTTGTCGGAACGAAGTCAGGTGGTGCGAATTATGCGGGAGGATGGCAAGTATTTGTCGGGGGCGAGAAGTGTAGCGACTGGTGTCCCCCAGGGAAGTATTCTGGGTCCTCTTCTTTTTGTAATTTTTGTGAACGATCTGATCACTGATGAGTCAATTACGCTCTTTGCCGATGACTCATCCATGGTTGTACGCGGTGAAAATAACGACGCTGTGGCGTTTAATGCAACTACAAGTGCAAACAGGATTTTATCCTGGTTTGCGGACAACGGTGTAATTGCCAATTCCGGCAAAACTGAGATGATAGCCTTCACGCCGTTGGGCGGCCGCTCAGACTGTAGCTTATTAGTGAGACTGGAAGCAAAGAGCGTCAAGCAAAGTCAAAAGGTAAGGTTCCTTGGAGTAGAATTGGACTCCGGTCTTTCCTGGGTGGAGCACACGGGGAGGGTGGCCAGGAGTCTCGGGGTTATGTGTTTCATGGTAATTCAGTTGAGGGGTGTCATTTCTCTCGGTCATTTGAGGATGTTTTACTGTTCCTCCGTTCATTCTCTGCTGACATATGGCATATTGTGCTGGGGAGGTTCTTCTGGTGTCCGGAGGGTTTTTGTTGCCCAGAAAAGAATAATCAGGTGCATGCTGTCACTTCCTTGTAGAACTTCATGTAGGCCATATTTTGTGGAGTATGGCATCCTCAATGTATATTGTTGTTACATTCTCGAATGTGTCTGTTTTGTAAGGAGAAGTGTTGGACGCTTCCAGCGACAGGGTGAGGTGAGCCGCTATCGGACGAGAAATGCTGACAAGATGGTAATTCCCAGGTTTGCCTTGACGCAGGTCGCGAGGGGGCCCATTGTCAGCTCTCTCAGGCTTTATAATCATCTCCCTCAGGAATATAAAAGCATGGTCGCGTATCAAACCTTCAGAAGAGCCGTAAAGACCATGTTGATTGAAAAATGTTTTTATTCTGTCAATGAATTTTTGAATTTTGTATTTTGACTCCATCTTGTGCAATGACTTCACTTTTTTTGAGGTACATGTGAATTTATTATCCGTTGTTTGTTGTAGTGTTCTACTTGTACATACATGAGTGTTACAAAGTGTGTCTTATCGTACTCATGTATTTTGTTAAAAATGACTTAGCGATATACCTTGTAAGGTCTTCTTGCGCTGAATAAAGATTGTATTGTATTGTATTGAAAAATTGCCTTTCAAAGACGACACAACGCCCAGGCACAGCAGGAATCGAACCCGCAATCTCCGCACCACAAGCAGATACTGACCACCAGTGCTACGGGGCCGTTGGGAAGATTCAGTGGTTCTGGGTAAACTACTATGTGAACACGCAGATGTCCGCTATATGAATTTTGCTAACTATATATCTGAAAGATTCAGCGGCTCATCCACTTTTAGGGATACTCGGCTACCGCCTCGTCCCTAAACACGCGGATTTATCCGCGTACTTGCTACATAAATTACCAATTGGTGTCGAAATAAATTGAAGTGACATATTTGTACGAAGAAAAAAAAAAACAACGGATGTATTTTACGACATTATGAATCATTTCAACCGTAACATAGAAAAAACCTGTTGTAGGCCGTTAAAAAGGCACTTTCAGGGCCGCAAACCGAGTTTTGCTAATTTAAGGCAAACTACACTTGAAGTCAAAGGGATGTGAAACGCTATCTCTTCGACACAACACAACTATATATTTCAAAGCTCCGTGCAAATGACCAAAACAAAAACCGGAAGCCACATTGCCTAGAATACTGTAAATATTAGAGAAATTGAGTTCACTATATATTTTGATAATATTTATTGCTGAATATTCAACAAATGTTCAAAATATTTGCTGAATGTTGGTACAATATTTCACCTTAATACTTCTATAATATTTGTGACGAATATTTTGTAAACATTTATAGAATGTTGTAAATATTCATCAACTACTACCGAATATTTCCAAAACAATTCGTGCTGTCTGGGAAGTGTCGGATTTTACAGCAACACCTTTCACAGACAACAACTCAGGATTGAGTGTTGGTGGCTTCAGTTGGGACTCGGGCATTTTATAGGTTTCTAATAAACCGGCCCTGGTCTCCTTAGAGAGCCCTTCCAAAGTTACCTTTTTCCATGCAGCAAGCAGCTGCGGATGGATGGGGAATATTGGTGTTTCGGGTTCCTTCTCGGTACCCAGAGTGTGGAGGATGTCTTCCGGCAGCTCTTCGTTGTTGTCAATCATCAGCACATCCTCCGACTGAGGTGCTCCTGGTGTGGCATGCACTACAGTCCTTCCTTGCGACAAGGGAGCCGAACCAGCATTTTCTGCTTCGACTTGTGTTCGTGGAGAGCTAGGTCTCGACCCACTGGCCAGGGAGCTCCAGCTCGACCTTGACCTTTGTGACGGGGAGCAATGACTCGACCTCGACACCTGTGATTGGGAGCGTTGGCTCAACCGGGACACATCCCTGGACCGGCGGGATGGAGATGGGGAGCGTCTGCTCGACCTCTGTGTCCTTTGCGGAGAGCTCCGGCTCGACCTCGCTCTGTGATGCGGGGAGTGACGACTCAACCTCGACTTCCTTGATGGGGAACGGGAGCGGGCAGACGAACTCGAAGGGCTTTTCCTTCCCTCGGCGCGTTCCTTTTCCAACTTCTCGATGCGCTTCAAAAGTTCTCTGCGGGAGCAGTCCGGTTCACGAGAGCGTGACCTGGACTTTCTCCTGTGCTTTCGCTTCCCCATTTCAAAAGTGGTGAAGATTTTCTCGCTTTTCTGAAACAAAATTTGATTAGAATTTTGTTAACCTAAAAAGTACGCGTTTATGCGGGAACGCACAAAATAGCAATGACAGATGAGTTACCGACAGTGCCGACGTTGAGTTTGTAGAGATGGGTGCGTTACGGACGCATGAGGCACAGCTAGAGATGGGAATAAATCGCTTTAAAATATGTGCGTGGAACAAAGCAAAAGGTGCTACTACAAGTTGTCTAATCAAGTGATTAGAGGATGAGGAGCCGAAGTACAATTATGGAAAGTGGATGAGCTGGAGAGTATCAAGGACGGAGTTGAACTGGTAAAATAAAGCGTTGCAAAATCAATCGCTGTGGGTTCATTCCTTGACGGAATCTCACCATTCAGGTCTTTTGATTTTTGGATTTTGGGAATGCCAATGGGCTCAACCTCAAACCAAAGCACATCCTTGTAGCTTTCAAAAGAGACCTAAATGGGAAGATTCCGCCAAGGATTGATTTCGCAACGCTTATTTATTTTACCAGTTCAACTCCGTCCGTGAAGTAAAGGGCAGTAGTCAGAAAGTAAGTGGTACCGTGGGTGGCCGCACTCCAGGATAGAATAGTAGGCATCTAGCAACATGGAAGAACGAGGCTTTTTCAAATTCATCCCAGAAAATTCGATGCTCAAAAAGTCCGCAGCAGCTTGAGAGTTGTGAAGTGGGAGAACTTAAGTATTGCTGAAAACCTGGAAAATCATCCGGGTACAATAGGAAGTGAGTAAATAATGCCTGCATCTACCTCAATGACCTAGAGCTCAGAGTAGAGACTGGAGCAACAAACAAAAAAATAGTTAGGGATGTCACCCTGGTCCCTGGACTCCCTGGACGTAACCAATTGTGATGATGACGAACGGGCAGGCTAATACCGGTTCTGTGTCAATTATCGCCGACTCAACATATTTACCAAAAGGACTGTTTTCTCCCTTCCATATTTTGAATCAGCTGTTTCGGGCAATGCACTTGTCGTCACTGAACATTGAAAGTTCCTACTAGCAGATCCCGATGGAGGAATAATCGAAAGAGGCCGCCGCCTTCACTGTTTCGCTGTGATGGCTCTACTAGTTTACCAGAATGCCATTCGGCCACCATAATGCGCCAGCGACGTAACAGAGGCTGATCTACAGCTCTGGAGGTTGAGATGGAGCCCTACGTATTCGTTTACCTGGACGATTTCCACGTTCAATTTTGACAATTTCACTTGCTGATTCTCGGAGAGGTGTTCCTAGTCGGGGTGGTACGCGACATAAAATAGCAAAATGCCGCAAATGAATTAGATGGGATGCCCTTTGATATGATGACTACTTATACCAAGGTGATTAATTTTCGCCAAGGATGCGTCAACATTTCCCACTCAGAAAAAAGATGGCGACGATTTTTGACAGGAGCGGATTTTTTATAAAACATATGCGTGTGACACATGTTTTCTCACTAATTTTGACCTCCTGGATACGAATATGGAGTTTATTTTTACATTGGAAATCAACTTGACCTCATATTTCACATCTGAAAACCGCAAAAATAGCAGACTCTCGCTAATTTTTGAACTGAAAATTTTATGTACCATCAACGGCAATTTCCAGCCTTGAGCTGGCTGTATAGAACCCATAGAACAAGTTAACAGTCTAAGTTCTGCAAAATAACTCTTCAAACATCGCCAGGGTGCGCCTCAAATCATACCAAAAATGGGCGCTGGGAGCACACTTTGCTGCGGCTGGATGGAGAATGTAAGTGTGAAAGGAAGAATGTTGTGCAATATGTTTTACTGTTTAATATGACATACCAAGCATTCATCAACATACCATAGGGATTTGAAACAAAATATCGTACAAACAAATTTTCATGATTTGTTAATAATTTTTTTTATGACAGGTACAATTGATACCAAAGAACGTATCTCTGATTTTGATGATGTTTTTTATCAAGGTAAATACATCAAGAGACCTTTCTCACCTGGAATAACCACCTTAGCTCAAAGTTTCATATAATATAAAGCATTTTCGTTAGATCCCCGATTGCCAAACATCAGAAAAGCGTCTATTAATAATTTCAAAGTCCTTCTTTGAACTTGTTCTGGAATGCAACATACGACTGATGGTTAGGCTTTGGCTTAAGTTTTCTGTCTCGCCCGTGAACTCATTTAGGTGTCTGGTGGACTGGATATGCACCAACGGCAAAGGTTCAGTAGGACCTTCAGTGTTATTCGTATTTCTATGGCACCGACTTCAAATTTGTTGTCTTGTGTGTGTGTCAGAATAAAGCGAGAATGAAAGTAATGAGCTATTAATGGAGGCTCAAAAGCGTCTAGGACGTGAACAAGCCAAAGAGCATGAAACATACACCATGTATCATAGGTACTATAGTTGCAAAATAAGAGTCGTAATGTTGAGAAGGTCTTGGTGCCTACCTGATCACTTTTCCATATGTTTTCCACGTCCGTTTTCTATGCCTGTTCACGTCCTAGGTGTGTTTTGCGCCTTCACTGATAATACTATAGTTCCATTCTCGCAAATTTCAACACACACAAGACAACAAATTTTAAATTGGTAATAACACTGAAGATCCTACTGCCCTTCGCTGTTGGTGCATATCCGGTCCGAAAATTTCTAGACACCTGAATGAGTTCATGGGCGAGATAGAAATACTCGTAGAAAACTTTGAACCAAAGATTCACCATCAGCCGTATGTTGCATTCTAGAACAAGTGTAAAGACAAAACTTTTGAATCAAAAGACGCTTTTCTGATGTTTGGCAACCGCAAGTCTAACAAAAAATGATTTAATTATGAGTCGCTATACCGAAACTTTGAGCTAAGGTAGTTGTTTCAGGTGAAAAAGGTCTCTTGATTTATTTACTTCGATGGAAAACATCATCAAAATCAAAGCTACATTTTTTAGTATTATTGAAAAAAAAGTTATCAACAAATCATGAAAATATATTTTTTTGGTTTTCTATCTGAAATTGTCATTGTATTAATATAATTATTCTTTTACTTCCTTGTTTATTGTTCTAATTTTGATCTTAAAAGAATGACCCAATTACAGGAAGGCGTGAAGGCGTGATCTACGTAATAAAAGTTCTGTTCTTTCGCCGACGTTTCGTCTTTTATTCAGACATTATCTAGGCGTAAAAAAACTTGTAAATGTGGAAAGATTTTTTGACATAAAATATTATGTTTTATTGTATTATTATATTAATTGGTTTTATTGTTGAATTTTTGAATTAGTCACATTTTATTTTATGTCAAAAAATCTTTCCACATTTACAAGTTTTTTACGCCTAGATAATGTCTGAATAAAAGACGAAACGTCGGCGAAAGAACAGAACTTTTATTAAGTAGATCACGCCTTCACGCCTTCCTGTAATTGGGTCATCCTTTTAAGATCAAAATTAGAATTGTCATTGTATGTTGATAAATCCTCAGTATATGTAAGCTTACTCTATAAAACAGTGGAATGAATTGCAAAACATTTTTCGAAGAAGTCAGCTTTTCGAAGAAAATCCAGGGACCCTCAATGTGGACTATTAGCAGCTGGGACATTTGGGAAGTTTGGATTAGATTTTGTCAAATAGTTGGATACCTCTGAGAAAACAGAACATTTGAGAACAATGTTCCCTGGGTCCCAACAAGTCTTTGTTGAATCTGTAATTTGATGTGACATTCTGGCAAGATGAAAATGTGAGCAGATGTTCAAGATGTGGTGTAGATTTGGTCTGGTAGGATTGTTGCATGTAGGACAGTTTGGTGGATCTTGACGAGAAAGGAGGTAGGAGTGGGTAAGTCTTGTGTACCTCAATCTGATACGATTCAATTTCACTTGTTCACTTCTTTGGTCAGGATTGGGAAGAGTGCCACATACTGAAGGTTTGATGAGTTTGAAGTGAGAGCCATTCAGATTCCAGTTTCTTTGCTAGAGATGGACAATTTTCAACTTTATGTGGGCTTTTATGTCGCTTGGAAGATGAAGTTCAATTTGTTCAGAATTTGAACGAGCTACTTTCTTGGCCTCCTGGTCTGCTTCCTCATTCCCTGCAATTCCAACATGAGAAGGAGTGAAGAGGAAGACGATTCTGTTAGATTTATTGGAAAGTTTGTCTTTTATCGTTTGTACCAGCGGATTTCTTGGATATAGTGGTGTCAAAGATTGGAGGGAGCTGAGGGAGTCTAAATAGATGATGAATGTGTCATTTGGTAAGCGTTCTGTGTATAAGATGGCTCGAAAAACGGCGTATAGCTTAGCTGAGAAGACGCTGCAGTGTCCCGGCAGCCGAAAGGAGAGTTTTTCAGATGACGCAATCACAGCAGAGGCCACGCTCTCATCAGTCTTTGATCCATCAGTGTATATGACTTTATGGGTTTGGAGTTAAGAGACTGTTTTTTGGAATTCCAGTCTGATTTCATGGTGATTGTAGTTTATTTTGTAGCCAATTTGTAGTTCATTTCCACAGTCTGTAGTTTCCAAGGAGGTATTTGGGACTGAAACCATGATAAGGTTTTTGGGATTTCAAAATTAATTTCAGTTTGAATACGATGTAATCTTTCGTCTATGGGAGGAATAATGTTTCGATTTGAATTGAGAAGTATCCTGGATCTGCTAGAAAAACCAATAAAAAGTTGGAGCTCTTTGGATTTGAAGCCAAATTGGTACAGTAGTTCAATGTTAATTGTTTAGTTCGAAGCTCCAGAGGACATTCATTCGCCAATGTAAGAAGATTCTCCACAGAGGCGGTGCAAAATGCTCCCACTGCTATCCTTACAGCAGTAGGTTGCACGGATTTCACTATTTTGAGATAGTTTTTTCTGGCGGTAGAATATGCCACAATGCCATAATCAAGCCTGGATCTGATTAAACTTTGGTATATTGACATCAACGTTCTAGAGTCTGCCCCCCCAGTCAAAACTGGCTAGGACTTTCAAGTTCAACCCTTCGCCGCATTTTATCTTGACCTGATCGACGTGATTTTTCCATTTCAGTCTACGATCAAAAATGACACCCAAAAACGTTATTGAATTGACAAATTTCAGGCTTTTTCCGTGAAGTCGCAACAGAAGAGAGTAAAACAACTTGCCTCGACCAAAACTTACAAAGCTGGTGGAAAAAACCAATCCAAACTCTCTGACAAATCAGCAGTGATAAGCTGCGTAAGAACTGTCGCAATTTTTCAGGTAACCTATGGCCGGAAGCGCTGCGGGAAACCGTGAACGGGTGCTGACAGTTGGACATGCGACGAAGACTTTGGGGCATGGTGGAATTGATGGGACTTTTCCTAGAGTAACTGAGAAGTACTACTGGCCCCGGTTGCGACCTGATGTCACTGTCTATAACTCTATATTCGCTGTTGTCCGCTGTTTTTTGCCAAAAACCCAAGCAGAAAGCCGCAAGGAGATTAATGTGCGGGCCATGGGGCCATCGTCATGTGAACCCATACTGGGACGTAGTAATAGTAGTAGTGTAGTGGTGGTAGTAGTAGTGATGACGGTAGTAGTACTTAGTACTTGTAGTGCTCGACAATGGTAAGCAGTACTTGAGTCGTGTGTTTACGGACTTCACGACGAAGTACGCGTTAAGATCTCGTGGCTCATTACAACCCACAGAGGCGAACGCTCATTCGCTTTTATTTTCAGTATAATGACTTTTTGGAGCAAAAATAGAGTGACAGCTGGAGGGCTCGAAGCGGATGATAGCCGCTGATAGTTTTGCTCCAAAACTTTGTAGGTGCCATCAGCCGGAGCCGTAGCTCCACAGCTGGTCACTTCGATTTTGCCCCAAAAAGTCATTCTAATGAATTTGAAACGTGAACGGCATATAAGTGATATTTGCGTGATACGCCATCAGAGACGACCATAGGACGTGAGAGGTCTATCTCTGATAACAGGCGGCAGCTTGTGCTATTGAAACGTACCAGATAGAAATGACTTGGTCCATTTTGAACATATACCTTGACAACTTTGGTAGTCAAGTGTGCGCGCACGCTGATGAACACTATCTAGTCTAGATAATCTTCGATCAAGATAAGACACCTGTCCCTCGAGGAGACCGGTTCCGGAGAGTTTACGACAAGGCTTAAACACATCTTTACTGAGCCTTTGGGAAAAGGGAAAAGAAGTATGATTCGTACCAAAGGCCAAAACAGTCTGCTGCTGGCGACAAGGTTTGGCATAAGAACTTTGTTCAGTCTGATGACATAGAATTTTTTTTTCGCCCAAATGTCGCCGAGGTTTGTCGGTTCGCTCTCGGTCGGTCTCTTAAAAAAAAAAGGTGAACTGTGATGAAAATGCAATCTCCTCGCCTCAGTTCACACTATTTGTTTGTTTCACTGTTATTTGTCCAACCATATCCGCTGGGTGGGATGCTTTGAGCGCTCTATTGACCATAAGAAACCCAACAGTTATTGTGCAGTAGCCGTATTCAGTATCTAGTCAGTTAACTCCACCATGAAGCTGGCAGAATAACACAAAAACCACAACCACCTGAGCGATGAATTAAGATGCATCACTCCCTGTAAATGTAGCTGGGACTGGGTGTCCCATAAAACCCTTGCTTGCTGTGTCCCGGCGTACCACCGGGGTTGCTGATGTTTTATTTAATTTAAAGGTCTGCTGATGCGCGAAATTTACGGACGCTGATGGTACAGTGGCGGCGGCGGGATGGCGGGCAATTTGTGTAAATTGTACAATCAAAATTAGGTTTGCTCCCAGAGCGACAATACACGGAGATAATGACAATAGAGCAACCTAAGTAACAAAATGAAATGGGGCTTTTAGTCGTTGCTGTTATTTCTCTCCAGACGGCTGTATTGCCGTTATCAGAAAGCTGCAGGCTTATGCCGTTGATAACAAAGCTCAAATGTGCTCCGAGGCATTGTGTGTGCGAGTGTGTATTTTTGCTGGCTGTCATCATCGGGGACTTGGAAATGAAATATCTTTGCGCCTCGGCGTTCGCAAGGGTATAAGCAATCAGCAAAATTTCCTTATAGAAAACTTGCTACCAACTAGTAATATCTTGTACCTTATTAGAACTTATCATTTCATTCCACTAGGTCAAGGATACCATATCCAAATAGAGATAAGTGACATACAAAAATATGTAACACTAACACTGTAAATTATCCAAAATAACTATTATAACCTCGATTATAACACTATAACGTTTCGTCCATCCATCCATTCATACCTCAACTACCTACCTAACTTTTTCCGATTTTCAACATTTATCATCTTGCGTTAGTCACGTCCCTTTTTAGAAATAGCTGACGCAAGTTCATAAATGAAATGTTACAAATTGTCGCGTAAATCCGGGACAGATCTCATAATTAATTGATGACTTCCTGACGAAGGCCGCTAGCGGATAAATCAACGTAGGTATTTTTGGACGACGGACGTGGGGTGGGACCGCTATAGGTATATTTTGTTTTTGCACGATTAAAATCTATTTAATTTCTAATGAGATATATACCTACTCACCAGCGACTGGGTGAAGCCTCGACGTCAATAACTTGGCCTTCCCAATTTTGACCTCGAAAGGATCAGTTTGGATTTCCGATATATTATCCTGGCGCTCAGAGCACACAATATCCAGCGTAAACCCTTTCAGGCGAACATCCCCAAGCCGGGGCGGATTACCGCTCCGAGACATATAAATCAAAACCTTCTGATGAATTGCGCCAAATGGTTCCTATGATTAAAGTAATAAGGGAAACGGACATTTCTTCGGATCTCCACAAAAAGGATAAATCTGGTAAAAAATGCTATCTATAATTCATAAAGGATGAGAGAGGATGAGAATGGATCAGGAAAACTGTTGTAGCGTGGCCGGAGGAAAAAAGTCCGGACGCAGCGCAGACTCTCGAGAGGAGTCTTAAAAGTTTGCCGGATTAACTTTGGGGATTATTTTTTTTTTAGGTTCGGGAACGGTTTGCTGGATCGTCGCTTTTGCGATGATGGAGCACCCACGGATGTGTGCGTGAAAAATGACGCCAGGTCGAGGGCAGTTGTGGCGAAAAAACGACACCGTGCGTTATTATCATACGCGGTAAAATTTATGACGGTTTTTTTTTTGTACGAGCAAAGGGCCTTGGTTACAAGATTGTCTTCACTGGAGCCTGCTCGTTTTTAGACTACTCACCCAGTACCCAGCCATCACTTGAACCGAACATAAATAAACGCTATCATTCATTTCAATTAGTGTAACAGATTAGCTCTAAATCAACAACATGGGAATCTCGTAAAATTCTTGGGCCCACTCCAACCACTACCCGCGTGCGGCATCTATTTTTGTATTGTCATTGTGAATCGAATCATTTCGTGGACTGCTGTCACGTTCGCTCACGTGTGTCCTTCGATGTGAAAATTCTTTGCGGTCTCAAACGACCAAATACTTTCATCGCACCTTCATCCATCTAAAATTACACCTCAACATTTCGAGAATGAGAGAGGGACCTGCGGCCGCGTCGGAGAACAAATCGAGTTAGTGTGCGTCTACATTCGGAGGTGGTAAATGGGTCGGTTACCCCCTGACGAGACGATGTAATCATATATACGTTACGGCTGTCATTGTCAGGGTAGACCAGATGCCGTCCTAGAACAGTTCAGACTGAGGCAAACTAAGTTAGGTGGAGCCCCGGATAAATTAGCAGTAATTACAATTGAATAGAAGTTTAGATTAGATTTGTGCCGTTTGGACGTAACGACTGTTTTATCGCTTGGGGATTACTTAACTACGTGTTAATAAGTGGCAGTTTTTGCAACCGACGTAGGATTTGCATAGTGATGGCTTTCAGGAACAACGTCCGTTATAAATGCTCCATTTAACATCCGACAAGAAGAAGACGAAGACAGTAATTGCGTTACTTCAATTATTTCAGTTGCCCATTGTGCAGTTTTTTTCAAGTTTCTGGGGCGTGCCATATAATCACGTTAGCTTCTCGGCAAGTTATCTATTTTAACGAACCAGCAACAAACTGTTACGTGAACGTGGATATAAGATATAAAATCCATGAAAAAATGGCTCTGCGCTCTACTATTCTTCCAAGATGGCATTTTACGTTTATCAGAAATA
Source organism: Anaspis maculata (assembly GCA_949128115.1). Classification (NCBI taxonomy): domain Eukaryota; kingdom Metazoa; phylum Arthropoda; class Insecta; order Coleoptera; family Scraptiidae; genus Anaspis; species Anaspis maculata. The sequence goes on along the minus strand of OX421965.1, from coordinate 67,385,733 downwards.
TGTCACAACAATCCCTAGTGCTCAGTGGTCCTCGATGATTTCAAGGCTCTTGAATGATTGATTCAAAAACATCGGACTTCGTCCCTCCAGAATGTGTGATTGAATTTCTGTGGGTAGTCAAGATAGTTGCGCCGACTGGTTTCTTGACGATCTCTGCTCACATGGTATCTGGTCAATTTCGTTGATGAGCTACGGCTATGTCATAGAATGGCATACGAAGAAGAGCGCGCCTCGGGCACTCGTAATCCATCACCGATGCATTGCCCTGCCCGCCACTGGGATGTGGACCAGGTCGCATTTCGGGTGCGGCCTGCGTCTCCCACTAGGATGCGGATCCCCCCCCCTTCAGGGTGCGGCCTGATCTCCTGCTGTAAATAATCAGCTTCGGAAATTAGATGCTTGGGATCGATGAGCGTCGTTAACCTCCGAAAATTAACCCTCTGTCGATGCCTGTAGTCTCGGGAAGCGGGATTTCTGGACCTAGTGGCTGAAGGTTAGAACTTCGATAAAGCTTTTACGTGTTTATTCTCAATATGCCTATATGTGCTGGTGTCAGCTCTGCTGTTGAGTCACATTTCTGCATCATTCTTCGCTGGGATCTTCCACAGAAAAGGTATTAGAGCCCTTGGGTCCTTTGGATGGTTTGCTTTGTGTCTGCGGTGAATACAGACCTGCTAAGTCAGTTTCAGAAACTCACGCGTTGCTCAATTCCAAGAACCGCGGGAAATCCTATGATGATTTGAATGGATTCTCGCTTGTTCAAATGAGGGTTCTGATCCTTCCGTAGATCGCATTTGATACTAATAATCAGTTCAGGACAACAAACTCCCCCATTGCAATTATTAAATTGTTTTGGTGTGCAACTATAGGTGTTACTCAAATTTCCATGTTGATTGAATCCCCAAGTTCGATGCATTATTGACGAATGTTATGCAGGGGAATTTCACCACGAGGAACATACAGTTTGTTTTCGCGAAACTGATAGTTTTGTTGCAGCACTGAATTTCACCTGAAACTGATGAAGGTAGTCTGCTGAAATGGGGAATCTATTAGAAGACTCTTCTGTCAAGAGAAGGAGTGGAGTAGAACTGGATCTATCTCAAGGAAAGTGGCTTTCAGAAAGAGAAAATTTCTTAGTATCTGCTTCAATTCTCGCCGTTGCTGATTCTGATCTATTCTTTCTATACACGATGACCCGGGTAGTCCAGTCACTATGTCTTTCTATTTCGAAAAAACAAACTAAATAGTAGAGGGCTGAAGAGGGCTGAAGTTTTGTACACACATTCATAGCACATAAATAACATATGAATATAATAAAGCTTTATAAAAAGAAATTTGTCTCTTTTGCCGTGCTTTTTCTTCACCGCGCACTTTTTGTTCAGATAAGATAATATTTATCAACTAACACTGCAATGATGAAAATAATGTTACGTCGTCTGGGGTTGCCCAGCCTGAAGACACGTTGGACAGGGAGCTGATGCCTCAAAACCTACGTCATAAGGTACATGATTTCAACCCTGTAGGTCTAATGTGCGTTGATAAGGTTGTAAAAATTGCTTTCTCTTACATGTCAGACCCGGGGCTTTAGGCTGGTATAGGCTTGTCAATTTTCGAAAAATGTCAAAAATTTATGTTATAAGGTACATGAATCAAACCAGCAGGCTTTTGTGTGAGAGCATCCCCTCAATCAAAAATCGGGTCATAAGACAAAATTTTTGGGGGCTCTCGGTCTATAAGACAAGTTTGAAATTTTCAAAACAAGCCAAAATTTACCACTTAATTTTTCACGCAGGTTTCGAATCTGCCCACAAAATTCTTTAATGGTACATCGCTTACAGGGTGCAACATCGAAAAAAAATTTCTCAAATCGTACACCCTGTATTTTAGCATGGGAATCGATTCCGCTTTTCATCCTGATTACAAATATATATCAAACTTGGTGAGTCAGTCAGCAAAACGCCTGTGAAAAAATTGACACATTTTGGTCTGTTTTTGAAAATTTCAAACTTGTCTCATGGACCGAAAGCCCCCACAAACTTTGTTTTTCGACCAGATTTTCGATTAATCCAGTTAGTTTCATTCATGTACCTTATGACGTAAATTTTTGGCCATTTATTTCGAAAATTGACAGGCTCATACCAGCCTAAAGCCCCTGGTCTGACATGTAAGACAAAGCAATTTTCAACAACCTTATCAACGCACATTAGACCTACAGGGTTAAAATCATGTACCTTATGACGAAGTTCTGAGGCACCAGCTCCCTGTCCACGTAGATTTACACACTCCATTTTCTTTCTACATGGTGTTATAAGCGGGAGATACAATTGTAAGAAGCTGACAAGTCAAATTGTCTCTATGGTTCCCAGATTGGGCTCTAGGGATGGTAGAGTTTTTTACCTACCTGCTTCTCGAACTCGAATTCTGAAAAATTCTCCAATCTATCGAATGTGCAAAAATTATGCCGACATAAAGGATGGAATTGATGTTATTGCGTGCACAACAAGACAGATTGCGAAACACTACAGGCATGACTGAGTTTTACACTGCTCTGTAATTGCATCAGCGGAGCTGTTGAGCATTATCTAAATAGATAGATTCAATAAATAATTCTATTTGTTTCTTGTGGTGCTGACTTCAAGAGACATCCGATTATTGTTTGAATAAAATGGAAGCATCCAAGATAATTAATCCAAAATTCATCTTGTTTGTATTGGACAAGTTTTCTTAAGAAGGTAATCAAATAATGTCTGCATGTTTCCAGCGAAAATATAGTGTTTTTGCTCATTTGAAAATGAATAAAACCTAAGTTGAGACTTTCACAGCTGGTACTTGAACAGAGAGAAATTCAATTCAAGCGGCTGTGATGACCCTGGCCAAGGTTTTATCCATTTTCAGGTGAGGAAGGACGCTAAATCTCCACTTGAAACATGCAGCCGTGGTTCAATTTTCTTCCTCCACCAAGAAATCTTGCCTGATACAAACAAAGTAGGTATATCTTGAAACGATCATTGTTGAATGTTCCATGTGAGAAGAAGTTGTTTTTCGGTTAGTTCCACCTCCAAGTATGATTTTGGAGGTATTTCAGTTATGAGTTACAATTCAGTGCAGCCTCATATTTTCAATTCCTCTTTCATATAAATTTTGAACCCTCACACAAGGAAAAAAGTTGTGTACTAAACACCAAAAAGTTTTCCTTCCAAAATTACTCTGTACTCTGTAGGTAGGTACTCTGTAGCTGGAAGAGAAAATCGGGAAATTCAAAACCTTTCCAAGCTATAGATGCACCAGGCTCGCTGGACCAGTTGAAGAGATTCAGAAAAATATTTTTCCGAATCGGGTGTCATCTAAACTTTTAAAATTTTGCAGAACCCCAAGCGACGCCGTGTGGAACAAATACGGAGAATCTGAACAAAATTCGGTATCTCACCTATGATAGATAAAGAACGTAGGTATTGAAGAAGAAACTTTTGAATTAGTCATTGAAACGACCCCAGCTATCGTCTTGGCCCCTGAATGGGTAGGCAACCCATTATACTGGCATTTAATTCAACTTATTTGAATTAAATCACTTTTCCCGCTTTTGGAACCGCTTGGCCGATGATCATCTAGTATCAGAACGACATCCCGTTGTGCCTCTCTTCTTGTTGTTCGATTATAGAGCTCTCGAGATTGTTGAGATAGGTCTGACTACGAGTTTGAACGCAATAAGACACAGTATAAAATTTTAACATAACATCAATCTATTGACTTCTATGTACAATTCAAAATGTTTAAATAATGGCTCGCTCCTATACCTAGTCCTACCTTCACATCGCAGGCTGAAATATCTAAATGATCTAACCTATTCCCGAAGAGGTAACTTTCCCCTAATTATTTCAGACGTCCCAACACCCCAACCCTCCGACGAACACCTGACTCTACACCTTGACCGACACTTAATTCTGACTGGTTTTCGCGGTTTAAAGTTCTTTTTGTGGTTAAATCAGATCCAACATTTATGTTAGTGTTAAAGGTTATGTTAGGGTTAGGCCCGGCTTCTAGACACTGCAAAGAGAAGAGTGACCTCGACCACGAATGCAATCTAAGATTTGTGGGCCGGTGTGTGCGGTGGCCCCCTTTTTGTGGAGCCTCTTTTCAAAGGCTAACGCTCTTTTTGGGCTATGGTTCTCTTTTGCCCGTTTGGAAGGGATTGGATATGGCTGGCCTTTGTGGAGGCTTTAAACCTGTTTTCGCCGTGAATTGCCCCCAACGCTCAGAAAGATTCCCATGATCGAAAGTGCCTATAACCGGAAATGTTGAACCAAATTTCGCCCTTCCAAAAACTTTCGAACCGATGGTGTACGCGAAACAATTACTCAAGTCAAGGTACTAATTTAATGTGAAGAACGTTTTGAGCACGCCCCGTATACGCGCTAGTTCGTTGTTGTTTAGCAATTTGTGAGAGAAGGCCGCAGCCAGGAGAAACAAAACGCAGAGAAATGACTAGACAGGGTGTTCGCCGAAAAGCCGATGCGGAGAGGCGTCGAAATAATCTTTGCCCTAACGCGAAATAATCGGCGTCTACACTATTCCTGATCGAGCCCTAATAACAATTCATTTTTACAATGTCCCTATCTGAACGATGACGTCGTTGGGTACCGGATTAAATTCATCAGTTTCGAATAAGAACGTCTTCATTCCCGTAACAAGCTCTATATGGAAATATCCGGAACTGTCGTGGCGCTAAAACAAAATCATTAGTTTCAAGGAGGGGGGGGGGGGGTGTCCATCAATCCGACCAACAATTACGACTCTACGGCAGGGTCCGAACCCCGAGCTCAACGCGATTCTATTTTATTTCAATTACTTGATTTTTCACGTAGTTCTCAAAATTCACATTTTCCGAATAACTAGGAGCTTCAGAAACGCAGAGGAAGCTCACCCGCGAGTTTCCAGATCTAACCCACTAGGTCCGGTGCTCTGAGTACCGCAGTCACAAAGCCAAGTCCAGAGGGCCCAAGAGCGCGAATACCTTTCTATGAAGGTATCCAACAAAGGACGAGGCTTGCCAGTGGCTGTACCTGACGGCAGACAGTAGCGCAGATACCAGCACGTGCAGGCAGATTCAGAACGCACGCGTGAGCCCCATCATACATTTTTCCGACAAAGCCTAACCGTAAGCGACTATCCCAACTCACCAAGACTAACCTTCCGCCCGTCGAGGTCATCACTCCGCCACACGAGATACCGAAACAAGAGACCTCATTTCTATCGGGCCTGGATCATTTAGGGGTTTTAACTCGACATCCTCGAGGCGGGCTAGAACTCACCGTCGAGGGAACGCGACTCAGCATCCTGGAGGGGGTTCGAAACACTTCGTCAACGGGTCCCAACTCTACGACTTGGAGAAGGGTCAAAACTCAACACCGGAAGGGTCTTGGCACATCGACCTGGAGAAGGGCTGGAACTCGTCGCCGGAGGGCTCTGACTCGACACCTGGAGGCGGATCAAGACTCAACGTCCAAGGGCTCTGACTCGACATCCTAGAGACGGGTTGCAACTCAACGGGGGAAGCAACTCATCAGTCTCTCGGAGGGTCAAAACTCAACCTGGAGGGTTCTCGACTCAGCGTGCCCCCAAGGGGACCAAAACACGACTCCGAAGGGTTCCAACTCGACTTTCTCCAGGGGGCCTTTGAGACACATCAGCCGGAGGGAATCGACTCGTCAGTTTCCAAGTGGGCTGGGACTCATCATTGGGGCTTCGACGCTTCGGCCTCTAGGAGGGTCGCGACGCAACATGGACGGGTTCTAACTCAGCTTCCTCGAAGGGGACTAAAACTCTTCGCTAACAGGCCCGCAGAAGCACTCGGCAGCGGACGTGACAAGTCGGGAGCGGACGGCAGCCCAGGAGGATTGGTCCAGGTACCACGGTCAATCTCCGGCGATATCCTCCATTCCCAGCAATTCGGAATCTTATATTGCATCCAAAACGACCGCGAACGGCGTATAGACAGCTCAGGTAATCCGAGAAGCCGCTGGAGAATGCGACCGGCGGTGCTGACACGTGTGAATCGGATGGTGACGGGCAGCGGGCGGAGGCAGTAGGCACGGCGTGTCATCACAGCAGGAGTACGGCAGCAACTAGTTGGGTCAATGTGCGGGTGCTTTTCTCCATATGCACCAATTCACCATTTCGTCGGACGTCAAGCAGGAGCGGTTGTGGAATTGACGATGAGAAGCAAATAAATTATGTTGTAGAGCTTTGCGGGATTTACACGAGTGAATTAAATAACTAGCGACATCTTTTAATGATGCCTTGACTCAGAATATTCACATTCTTATACCTCGATTTCACGGCTTTGAATTATTTTCCTCCGGATTATTTTTGGCCCGCCAAAAGCGGGTGGCTTCATCATATTCCTTTGGGAAGTAGGGCACTTTGAACTTCATTGTAAATTTTGGGTGGGCCACTCAAATCGTTGAGTGCTCTATATATGCCGATCAGCTTTTAAATTCAGCACTAGAACGGTAATTTTCTTACGCCAAGTTGGCAGTTCTGCGATAATTGGGGATGCTCAAATTTGTAATGTTGGATCACTTTTTCCCTAGATGACCTTGAATTTTTATTGTCAATCGAGTACAGCGCTGTTGCAAGATTGTATAAACGTTCAAGGCGTCTTGATTTTGGTAGATTTTCGCCAGTTTAAATGGGCGACTGGTGGAATGTTTTTTCCAAGGTTTTTTCAAATAAAATAATAAATTACGTTGAGGAAATTGTTCTATTTTCGGTCAAAAATAAAGGTCAATAGCTGATATCTAAAATTAATCTGTGCCTTTTAAATTTAACACTAGGTGATAGACTTTACAAGCTCTCGAAGGTAATAATCGAAAATTTCACAATTTTTCTGAATTAATTGCTATGCCTGTACTAAGGATACAATATTAGTGACAACGTAAATCAACTTATATAGTGCAATAGTACCTAGTATCACTATATGTAGGTACTTAAGATACATTGATACTATAACTAGATATATACAACAATTCTTGAAAACCTGTGAGATGAATTAACTTCAGCTACAGCATTCGCTCGAAGATCTATAGGCAAACCACAGAAAAACTGCTCGACGTAGCTTTAATGAAAAAAAAAGAGGAAAAGATGTCAGCGAGGCTGATATCAGTGGCCATCTTAGGGAACAGAGGGTAGAGTAGATGCAGCAAGTGGGCGAGTGCGAAGTTGACGATGGAGATGTTGAGGAACTACAGGTCTAGCTCAGATGCAGTTTTTGATAGCCATTGTCCGCGGACACCTACTCCGCGACGATGTGGTTCATGGTCTGGTTCTCAGTTCCACACTCAGAACTCGGATCTTCTACATATCCTCACTGATAGAACTGAAATCTGCATTTTCCCTGCCCTGTTCGTATCCTATTGAATCCATACTTTCCTTGGAAGGGAGAAGCTCTTCGGATCCTCTACAATCGCTCTGTTCTTGACGGCGGCTTCAGTATCCCATATATCCTTCCAGTGTCTTTTCATCTCGAAATCTGCAGCATGGATTTTTGGCTGCGATGTTCAAAATTGGCAGCCAGAAAGTCTGGGTAGATTTGACAACTCCAGCAATGATTCTCAATGCTTGGTTAAGAATGACGTCAATGATGTTGTGTGTGTGTGTGTGCTATTCATCCAAACAGGAGCGTAGTATTCCGCTGTCGACTAGATCAAGACAATGGTGGATATCCGAAGAGTAGTGGCGTCGACACTCCATGTAGTTCTCGCAAGTCTCTGAACCAGGTTCATTCGTGTCTTCGTCTTGGCAGTGAGTCTCTCCAAGTTGATCTTGAAGGATAATGTTTGGTCGAAGGTCCCACCGAGGTACTTAGAGTGGGACTGTGCTGCAGATGAAGTCTGGCCATCAAAGCTGACATTGAGGTGACGAACTGCTTCTGTCGTTCAGATGAATGGCTCTAGTCTCTATCTCCAGAGAGTTCGGATTCAATCCTCATTTCTGAAAGATGACAAAATTCTGTTGGAAAATCGTAATACATATTTATTAAGTGCAGAAATATCATAGTGAAAAATCACAGAATCGGCGGGTTTTTATTTTGCACATCTGTGTTATTTGTCCAAAAAGTTTGTTCTCAGTTTTGACAAAAAAATACAAGATGAAACTTTGGATCAAGTTTTCATTTTTGGCTGGTCATAATCTACTCACTGTTCTACTCAATTGGTTCAAATTCATATCATGGCTTGTCTCTGTTGACAGAAGGGCTGGCCTAAAAAGCTAAAATTACAGACGCCAACTTTTTTCAATCGAGTCACATCGCAGGTCAACCATTAAATTTGCCTCAATATGGCTCGAACCCGAAAACAGTATTCCCAAAAATGTAAATTTGACCAAATAACACAGGGATACATTTTTCCGAATCTGCGGCCCTAGACTTTGATTTACCCAGTAATTCTTGACAAGTTTTAACAGAGGAATATTGCTGGTAAATCTAAACAAAATTGAAATCCCCTATCTGCCATTGGTCTATGTAACGTTAATGAATAACCTTATAGCGTGGAGACCTCAGGTGATAATAAGCGCCGCAAAGCAAGAGCGCCTTTCTCTGGTGGTGATTCATGCGTGGCCCCAAGCCGTTGGTAATTTGTGGAAATTCCCTGGAATCCCGTGGCTATCCATTTAATTTGAAGAAATCGTATCCGGTGGAAATCCCGTGGTAATCCCGTGGCAATCCATCACAATCCGTTGAACGTTCTGATGTCCCAGTAATTCACCCGAGGATTCACCCCATGATCATTTGCATCTGAAGTCAACTTTGAATGAAAGAAAAAATTTACATTGTAACACCTACAATTATCCCTTTGGTCAGCTACGAGGGTGGATCACTATGATCGAGGGTGTCCCGCTGCTCAGAAGGCTGGAGGGGTGGGTATTGTTCGAAATTAAAATTCAAGGGGGCGCCACACTCTTAGTTACACCCGTCGATCGGTCAAGAGTGAGACCTGTGACCGAACCTCGCACCGTACCGACCAAATTCAGGATTTAAAACTTACTCGATTAGAAGAATACTCACTATTTCGGGGTTGCAAAGGGGTTGTTCAATAAAACTTGAGTTCCCAATTATGGATTTATTCCCGCAGATATTTCAGACCGGCACAGTAAATAAAGAAAAATAACAGTTTGTAATTCAAGGGAAATTTGATAAGTGTAAGTCGAAGTTAAGTAATTATTTATACACAAGTGATGTTTATTAACATAATTTAAAAAAAAGGCACACTAATAATTGTCAATCCTAATACACAAGGGAGAAGGGTACTCTTTTATTTTATCTTAACGTAGTTACCTACTTCCAAAACTGAAGTCAAAAATGTTTACCTTGCAAACTAACTGAACCCCGTGACGTCACGTTCTTCACCTGAAATTTGCGCAATGACTACCCTTGAGTCACAAATTCATATGGACTAGCGAAGATAAAAGAGGTACCTGACCCTAGCGTAGGCAAGTGATAATTAAATATTATTATTAATAGAACGACAAATTAAATGAGATTTTCACTACGAAAGCACTGTAACTACACGACGAGTATTAATTACTTAATGATTTTCCAAATTAAATCGGTGAAATACACAATAAAAACAATAAATTTTAGCATGAGGTACTCAACACTTCTTCTTGCTGGTTATCCAAGCTGCAGATTTCTCGCACAAGAAAGCACGGCGTTGACGTCACGAATTGACACGTGGTGTTGATGTTGACTTGACCCTCGGAAAAACACAGGGTGGTGAGTTGCTGACGTCACCGGTCACTCAACTTCCACAGGAAAGACGATTTATCCCAGTCAGATGAAGAAATAGACAAAGCGGATGAAGTAGAACGGCGTGAATCACATAAATGGGAGCCTCGAAGGTGGTGTGAAAATCGGCTCACACGACTCACTTTTCTTCAGGAAAATCGGGAGGTAAAACACCCACTCTGGAGACTGTAGGTAATAAAAGAAATTGTAGGTGGCGAAGAAAATAGTGAACGCAAAATAGCTTACCAGAAGAGCCTGTAATTTTGCTTTCAATTTTCGGTTTCGAAGATAACGAGAAGCGGTAGCTACAAGATGGAAAACGTCGGTGCTCGAGCGTAAAAATCCGCAATACTTGCGTAGAAAATCGGACCTTTTGCCATGTACCGTTTCAATAATAAAATTTCGTAGCCGTGGAATCCCAGAAGACCTCTCTGGTAGGAAAATAACAAATCCTTTTGGCTTCGGAAATTTTCAACGCTCTCAGCACGACTTTAAAACTAGCTTCCACTATCTAACTTTTTTTTGAGCTCGCCGAAATTCACTAAGAAGTGGCGCGATAAGGCCGGTTCTCTCCTTTTTGTCCTATCTATTTATTTCAAGTTCCTGGTGCGAAAATTGAGCGTTACAACTCCTCCCTTTGTTGGAGGACGTGAACCTCACCAGGTTCTCGTCAACGTCCCGTCAAACTAAACTCAATTTGGAAACCAAAGCAAATAAAAACCAAAAGAAAGAACACGAAAAGAATGGAAAGAAAATTAAAAAGAATAAAGGAAACACTGGCGGCAAGTAAACAGAATATCTCCTCACTTAGGCTTCTTCTGTCTCCGAGTATGGCTTTAAGTCCTTGACATGCCAGGTGCCCTTCAAGCGCCCAGACTCATCTTCTAGCTCCCAAGTCCATGGTGAAACTTTCTTCCGCGCAACAAATGGACCAATAAACTTAGGTGCCAATTTCGATGTAAAATCCTTGGCTTTGTCCGATAAGACATAGTTCCGCCTCCATACCTTTTCACCCAACTGGATAGTTGCGGGCCGTCGCCTTAGATCATACCGACCTTTCTGTTGAATTGCCGCTCTTTTCAACCGTGCTTTCACTTCCAAAAATAACCTTTTGAAGACCTCACCACGACTGGGTTCTGCATTATCTTCTTCTATGGGCAATCCGACTGGATCTACGTCTCCCGTCATTTTCATTTCACGTCCGTGGTTGATAAAGTATGGGGTAAGTCGAGTAGTCTCCTGTACCTGAGTTCGAATAGCGCAAGCGATTCCAGGCAGATTTCGATCCCATAGCTTTTGATTCTCACCAACGTAACACCGCAACATTGTGCCGATAATCTTATTGAGACGCTCTGTAGGGTTGGCTTGGGCGTGGTAATTAGCGGTGAACGAGATCTTGAATCTGTATCTTTCCGCTAGATCGCTGAAAAGTTTGCTGCGAAATTGAACACCATTATCTGTGATCAGGATCTGTGGCACCCCGAAAGTCAATAACAGGAGTTCCTCAACGTTGGCACAAACCACTTTGGCAGTCGCTTCACGAATGGGCACAATAATTGGGTATTTACTGAAGCAATCCATCAACACCAAGATATATTTGTTTCCCTTGCTGGATCTTGGAAAGGGTCCCATCAGGTCACATGACACAATTTGCCATGGTCGCTCAGCTATCCGATTCGCAACCATCAGTCCCGCTCGTGTCCGTTGCTCCGGTTTGTTACTACCGCACACTCGACATTGGCGAACGTAAGTTTGGACGTCGCTTCGCATTTTGGGCCAAAAGTATTTTGCAGACAGCCGCGAAAATGTCTTGAAAACTCCTGCATGACCTGCTCGAAGCTCATCATGGAATTCGCGAAGTAGCCGTCGGCGCTGTGTCTTTGGCACCACTACTTTCCAACGTTCACTGTCCTGTAGCAACCCTGGGAATGAATGTGACGGCCTCACGTACTTGTACAGCTTGTCTCCAGCCACACGCCATGCCGGGTACCTCAACGGGTCACGCTGTACTTTCTCGATCATACCGTTATACCAACGATCGACCTTGTCCGGTACCTTGTCATCAGGACCGACTTCATCAGGACCGACTTCATCCACGAGGTCGACCGCCTCCGATACCGAGCGTGAAAGCATGTCAGGGACCACGTGTAGTTTTCCCTTCCGGTGAATGATGTTAAAATCATACTGCTGCAGCCGCACTGCCCAGCGCGCCAAACGTCCTGTTGGGTCCTTTAGCGAGTTAAGCCACACCAGCGAGTGGTGGTCGGTTATGACCGTAAAACGAACTCCTTCTACATACGGTCTCAGTCGCTCCACCGCCCACAGCACTCCCAAGCACTCACGCTCCGTAGTTGAAAAGTTTCTTTCAGCCTTAGTCAGCGAGCGGCTTAAATAACAAATAACACGTTCGCCATCCGGGAAACTCTGCGACAACACCGCCCCTAAACCATAAGCGCTGGCATCCGTCTGCACAATAAAAGGGAGATTGAAATCAGGACACGAGAGAACTGGAGCGGAAACCAGGCAATCCTTGACGGCTCTAAATGCATTGTCCTGTTCCTGTTCCCACACAAACTTGGATTTCTTCCGGAGCAGTTGAGTCAAGGGGGCGATCAGGGTCGAAAAATCCGGAATGAAGCGTCTATACCAGCTCGCTACGCCTATCAAGCTCCTGACGTCCGCTACCTTAGACGGGGTGGGAATCTGCAAAATTGCGTTCACTTTGGCCGGATCCACGTGTAGCCCGAACCGGTCCACCACATAATCAAGGTACTGCAATTCGTCTCGGCAAAAGTGGCACTTCCCTCGGCCAAGTGTCAGCCCTGCTTCGGTGAGTCTGTCAAAAACTTTATCCAGGATCTGTAGGTGATGGTCAAACGACTGAGTGACGATGACAATATCGTCCAGGTACGCAAAAGCGTACGGCTCAAGATCCGGCGTGATTATCTGGTCAATCAGACGCATCCAAGTTGCAGGTGCCGAATGAAGACCGAAAGGCATGCGCTTGAAGTGATATAAGCCCCGCCCCGGAACCGTAAATGCTGTCAAAGGTCTGGACTGTACTTCCACTGGAACCTGCCAGTAGGCGGATCTCACATCCAGTGATGACAGGAATCGTGCATCCTTCAGCTTGTCCAGTATCGCAGAAACGTTGGGCATCGGATAAGCATCTTCGTCTGTGACCCCGTTTAGCTGACGATAGTCCACGCAGAACCTCCAACTACCATCCTTCTTACGCACAAGGAGCGCTGGAGACGACCATGCACTTCTTGACGGTTCGATGACTCCAAGGTCCAACATTTCCTTGATTTGGTCGTCAAACAACTGTTGTCGAAGAGGAGACACCGGGTAAAAGCGTTGCTTGATGGGACGCGAATTGGTGCGCAGCTCGTGCTGTATCAACGTCGTACATCCCAGCTTGTCTCCCATCTTCTCAAACTTGTTCTCGGTCAGTCGATCCAAACGTTCACGTTGTTCCGAAGTTAAAGTGTCGCGTGCAGTCAACAACTCAAAAATTTCCTTTGGCTCTTCAGAAGCGAAGGTCCACTCTCCTGAACGCAGATCCGGAATGATACCCATCACTCGCCAAAAATCTATTCCAAGTATTAACCTGTGTGGCAGATCAGGCACGACTAGCACCTGAAGAAACTTCTCCTTGCCACAGAGATCAATCAAAACCTGTGCGGAACCTATACATTTGACTGTTTTACCATCCGCAACCCGAACGGAGTGAGCCGAAGTGCTCAGCAGTGACCTCACTCCTAGGTGCTGCAAGAAGTCCCAGCCACATCGACCCACAACGGTACGACTTGCTCCACTGTCCAACAGTCCGGTGATCTGAGCACCAAAAATGCGTACGGTAAGGTAAGGTCTCTCATCTCCGGCGACATGTGACATAATATAATCTAGAACTGGCGTGAAGTTGTTGTCATCTGATGATGGAATGACGAGATTAGGTGATGGTGGTGGTGGGAGTAACGTCTTCTCGTCGCTTATTGACGACCCCCGGTACCGTTTCCCGGAACATTACAGTCGGAATTTGGCGCTTGTCTTGAGGAACGGACCTCCTCATTTCTTGAGTTGGCTGGTCTTTGACCTGGACTCTGTTGTTGGCAATCACATGTGCGTACGGTCTCGCCCTTTCGTCCACAACGCCAGCAAGTTGGAACGAAGTTTCCAGCTCGACAATCCCTTTTGTAATGTCCTGTTCGGCCACATTTCCAACATTTAGCTTCACTTGTCCCCGCCGCAATATCCATGACGCCTTCGGCTCCCTGTCCTTCACTGACGTAAGCCAAGTCCGGTTCTAGTGCAGCGTTTCTCCGTGGAGGAGGTACAAAGGAGCGCGCTATCGCTCGCCTTGCCTCTATCTCGCGACACTTGGATTGCAGCTCCGAAACAGATGCGATTGACACGAAAGTCAAATATGGCTGGAAGTAAGGGTGAATATTGTTGTTCAAAATTTGAAGTTTGAATTCTTCTGAAACTGGCTCATCTAGTCGGCTAAACAAGTTAATCATGGCAGCAAAATAGTTGGCAACTGATTCATCTTCACCTTGAGTCCTCCTTTTAATTTCCTCAAACAACTTGTGATTGTAGTCCCAGGGTAAGAAAGTTGCTTTTAGTCCAGCCACCAACGATTTCCAATCTCTGAATGACGATCGATTTGCCCGATACCAGTGCAAAGCCTTCCCCGAAAAGAAATCTACGGCCGAATCAAACAATTCCCTCCTAGACACTCGTCTTGGAATGCGCAGTTCCTCGATCCGAACCAAGAATGCTTGCAGAGACATAGAGGTCTTCTCTCCCGAAAACTGTAGACCCCAGTTTCTAACAGGAACAGACTTCGCCGTCAAAGGAAAATCCGAGTCCGAACCGGAACTTGCTTGAGACAAAGTAGAGCTATTCGCCTGGGGTGCAGGTGGTTGTGAAGTGACATTCAAAATCACTGAACGCTGTCTAGGTGGAGGTTCAACAGGTGTCACCTTTATTTTGTCCTGCAAAGTCTCCACCAGCACCAAAATCTTGGTTCTCCACGTAGCCACTGTTTTTCGTTCTTCATCATTATCCACAGGGCATCGGTCAAGTCGTCCCAATACGTGAGCGAAATTTGTGTTGACTTTGGTGATGACATTCTTTTCCGTTTCCGGAGTGACAGTGTCAATCTCCGAGACTAACCAATCGTGTGTTACTTTAACCCCGGCAACGTCCTCTGCAAACGTGAATGGATATTCGTCGGCCTCAGAAAGACTGCCATCAGCCTGCAAACGCATTGCCGAACGCACCGCTCTGCGCATGTCTTCAACTGTCATAGCCGCAACGTCGCTGCCACCTCTCACACTCAATTCGTACACGAGTTGCTCTCGCGACAGCCGATTCACATCAATCTTAAGAGACATGATGCAGAAAAAAAAAACAAAACAAAAAAAAAAAAAATTGAGGAAAGAAAAAAACGAAAAGCAGGAAAAAAAAAGTACGATGTACAGTAACCCTTCAAAGGCTTTTCGCGAAACGCCTCCTGTCAGAAACAAAATCGTTGACAAAACAATTATCCTCCGGCTTCGCGAAACACCCTGTAAGTTAACACCTTGTATATTCGTAAGTCACCGTACAACAAATCTGAAAAAAAAACACGAGTTGTTCTGCAATCTATCTAAGCCACCCTGTATACCCAGACACCCTGTTTATAACCGAAGGTCAACACACATATAATAAAAATCAACAGCTATTGTCACTGTTGCAGCTTTTACTGCTCTTGGCTTTCAGACTCACGCGTAAAAATTTCCAAAACTTTGGCGCACAACAGCAGATAGGAATCAGCAAGAAGTAATTAAAAGAAAAAACGATTTAACCTGTGAAAAATCACAAATTTCTGCAGTGAAAATTCCTGAAAAGTTCAACCTCAAATATGAAAAGTTACTCAAAAAAAAAAATCCCGGTTCAAAACCCTAACTTTCCAACCCTGCAACCCTTAATGTGAGCATTCAATCTAGCCCCACGTTGGGTGAAGCCATTTGTAACACCTACAATTATCCCTTTGGTCAGCTACGAGGGTGGATCACTATGATCGAGGGTGTCCCGCTGCTCAGAAGGCTGGAGGGGTGGGTATTGTTCGAAATTAAAATTCAAGGGGGCGCCACACTCTTAGTTACACCCGTCGATCGGTCAAGAGTGAGACCTGTGACCGAACCTCGCACCGTACCGACCAAATTCAGGATTTAAAACTTACTCGATTAGAAGAATACTCACTATTTCGGGGTTGCAAAGGGGTTGTTCAATAAAACTTGAGTTCCCAATTATGGATTTATTCCCGCAGATATTTCAGACCGGCACAGTAAATAAAGAAAAATAACAGTTTGTAATTCAAGGGAAATTTGATAAGTGTAAGTCGAAGTTAAGTAATTATTTATACACAAGTGATGTTTATTAACATAATTTAAAAAAAAGGCACACTAATTGTCAATCCTAATACACAAGGGAGAAGGGTACTCTTTTATTTTATCTTAACGTAGTTACCTACTTCCAAAACTGAAGTCAAAAATGTTTACCTTGCAAACTAACTGAACCCCGTGACGTCACGTTCTTCACCTGAAATTTGCGCAATGACTACCCTTGAGTCACAAATTCATATGGACTAGCGAAGATAAAAGAGGTACCTGACCCTAGCGTAGGCAAGTGATAATTAAATATTATTATTAATAGAACGACAAATTAAATGAGATTTTCACTACGAAAGCACTGTAACTACACGACGAGTATTAATTACTTAATGATTTTCCAAATTAAATCGGTGAAATACACAATAAAAACAATAAATTTTAGCATGAGGTACTCAACACTTCTTCTTGCTGGTTATCCAAGCTGCAGATTTCTCGCACAAGAAAGCACGGCGTTGACGTCACGAATTGACACGTGGTGTTGATGTTGACTTGACCCTCGGAAAAACACAGGGTGGTGAGTTGCTGACGTCACCGGTCACTCAACTTCCACAGGAAAGACGATTTATCCCAGTCAGATGAAGAAATAGACAAAGCGGATGAAGTAGAACGGCGTGAATCACATAAATGGGAGCCTCGAAGGTGGTGTGAAAATCGGCTCACACGACTCACTTTTCTTCAGGAAAATCGGGAGGTAAAACACCCACTCTGGAGACTGTAGGTAATAAAAGAAATTGTAGGTGGCGAAGAAAATAGTGGACGCAAAATAGCTTACCAGAAGAGCCTGTAATTTTGCTTTCAATTTTCGGTTTCGAAGATAACGAGAAGCGGTAGCTACAAGATGGAAAACGTCGGTGCTCGAGCGTAAAAATCCGCAATACTTGCGTAGAAAATCGGACCTTTTGCCATGTACCGTTTCAATAATAAAATTTCGTAGCCGTGGAATCCCAGAAGACCTCTCTGGTAGGAAAATAACAAATCCTTTTGGCTTCGGAAATTTTCAACGCTCTCAGCACGACTTTAAAACTAGCTTCCACTATCTAACTTTTTTTTGAGCTCGCCGAAATTCACTAAGAAGTGGCGCGATAAGGCCGGTTCTCTCCTTTTTGTCCTATCTATTTATTTCAAGTTCCTGGTGCGAAAATTGAGCGTTACAACATGAACTTAAGTACTCAGACAAGAGTGTTACTCGTACTTACCTTATAAATATACAGGCAGAACCATGAATATAGCAATAGCAGAACCGAGGGCAGAACACTTAATGAAATTTTCCCAGGAATGTAAACAACTATGACACTCACCTGACATCATGACAAACAACGGCCAAGGCAACAGGGCAGCGGATATGATGCAAGGAGACGCCAGAACTGGCATTTCTTGTCAAAATTTTCTAACCTCTTTAAACTCAGCCCGTTTTCGCGCAACTTGGTCTATGAGCGTCCGTTACACTCTAGGCAACATGGCCAACCGCGTTTTATTTTCTGCTGAATTTAAAACGTGATCGGCATATACATCACAGTCGAACGAGAGTGCCTAGCAGTGTTGTGGTCTATCTTCAAGTTGCGCCCGTATACATCTAGGGTTCAAATGCATGGCCGTGACGGACCACCGATGGTTGCTTCAGTTGAACAACCTTGAAAATCAACTAAAAATAAACTGGTTGTTTAGTCAGATGGGCCGTGAAGCTGCAAAAGACTTACGATGTGATCTTAAGTATTCAGTATTTATCTGAATAAAAGGTGTGAGTCCATTTGGTTTATTTTGTACCTTCATGTTATGGCGTCGCATAGTTCTCAACTAATTCAGCAGAAATATCGAATGTTAGTTTAATTCAGATTTCAGGTCTTCATAATTCCAGGAATTGACGATAAAAAATTGTTCCACATTTCTTCTGACTCTGATAATTCCTTTTAGTCCGGACGTTAGGCGCTAAAATATGGGTGGACTCTGCATTTTAGGGTTAAAACATGCCACTTGGTATAGTTGTTGCATGAACCATAATCTTCCGATTCAGAAGTGTAGACATCAGCGGCAGACGTGCAGGCTCTTTGTACGGGGTGAAGAAGGAAAAAGAAGACGGAAACGTGGTAACTCATAAACCAAAAGAGGTAGAGTCGTGTAAATCGGCATATATATCCCGATGTCCATGCCAGTGAAATTCCATCAAACCATTTTTAAATATTCTGAAACATTCTTGAAATATCCTGAAAAACTCGTTTTCTTTCATAAAAATCAAATTTATAGATAAATCAGTGAGTTTTCAAAGTATAAGAGTGCAACTTGGTAGTTCTCCATTCAGTGATGTAATGAATTGAAAATGATTGGTAGCCAGTGCCTAGGCCTACTATTCCCAGAAAAAAGACATTTAACTTTTTTCCTCTTCCCGGCAGCCATCTTGCGTTAACTATTTGCAGAATAATTTAGGAAGTTACTGGTTATTATAAAGTTGGTGAGGTACAACCATTTCACCACAGAAAAAGTAACCTCGGCATTGGTAACTGCCTTCTTGTAGAATAAACATTGTCATTCGAATTGTTTTTGGTTTTACAGACTTTCTTTGCTCGTGATGGCTAATGTCGTTATTGAAAGGAGGAACTACATTCGGCATTCTAATGCCTCAAATTTTGTCAAGTCAGCCACATAAATTTTTCATCATCAGTGAAGACGTTTGTCGCCGGCAGCTGATCAAACAAAAGATGTACGATTTTTGTGTGAAAATTGCAAAAATTAAAACGGTTTCGCTGCGATCGAATGCTTCTTGGAGAGAGTATATTGCCGAAAAATGTTCAATTTCACCTGGAAATAATCTTATAGGACTTGGTGTTGACATTGTCAACTTCAATGCTATACGCAAATTTGGTAAGATCATTTTAAACGACACAGAAAGAACGATAAGACTCCGTTTTTTTTCGGTTTTTGAGCAACAACTTTTCGTGGTTTTTCCACTTCTTCTACCCATATACAGAGACTGTAGGGTTGGTGCTGATGGCTACACTTCTAAATTGAAAGAGTATGGTTCAAACAGTCACTGTGCCAAGTGGCATGTTCTAACCATACAGTGCAGGGTGCTTTTCGCCTACTGTTCGGATCGAAGTCCAAATATAGCTAATATTGCATTTTTCCACGCTTTCCACATCTTCCTCGTCTTTTATGGGACAGCTAGACACATCTGACAAGATTTTCTTGGCATCACTATTAGCACCAGATTGCATTAAATTATTTGCATGCTAATTCGTACCTCTCGAGGCAATAGATTTTCCTCAAGACGCATTCGATGACGAGGAAACCTTATATATTTTTGCAATTTTCGCACAAAAATGGTATATCTTTTGTTTGATCAGCTGTCTGAGACAAACGTCTACACTGATGGTGATAAATTTTTGTGACCGACTTGACAAAATATGAGGCATACGAATGCCTAACGTAATTTTTTCTTTCAATAACCACATTGGCCATCATGAGCAAAGAAAGTCTGTAAAATCATGAACAACTCGAATGACAATGTTTATTGTACAAGAAGGCAGTTCCTAATGTCGATGTTATTTGTTTTGGGGTAGAATAGTTGTACTTCACCAACTTTATAATTGCTAGTCACTTCCTTGATTATTGTGCAAATAGTTAACGCAAATGGCTGCCGGAAGGAGGAAAAAAAGTTGAATGTCTTTTTCCTTGAAGTAGCAGGCCTAGGCACTGGCTACCAATTATTTTCAATTGATCACATCACTGAATGAAGAACTACCAAGTTTCACTCTCATACTTTCAAAATTCACTGATTCACCCAAAAATTAAATTTTTATGAAAAAAACGAGTGCTCCAGAATATTTCAGAAATGCTTTGGGGTATTTGAAAATGGTTTGATGAAATTTCATCGTCATAAACATCGGGATATAAATGCCGATTTAGACGACTCTACCTCTTTTGGTTTATGAGTTACCATTTTTCCTTCTTCTTTTTCCTTCTTCACTCTGCACACAGAGCCTGCACGTCTGCTGCTGATGTCTACACTTCTGAATCGGAAGATTATAGTTCATGGAACAACTATACCAACTGGCATGTTTTAACCCTAAAATGCAGGGTGGTTTCCCCTAACGTCCGGACTATTTATACAACGTAAATATACTGAAGCTTGCGTGAATTACGAATCATCCTGTATCTCTGCACGATTTTCCAGGAATTTTGCTTCACAAACATCGGAGATCCCGCTCAAGGATTTCCGAGAAAATATTATCGTGTAACTGTCCAGGGAATAGGTGATATACAGGGTGTTTCAGTTACCTTGCATAATACTTTGGGAGGTGATTTCTTAAAAAAAAATATGTCGAAAAGTAAGAGTGAAATTTTTTCCTCAAGTGCTCCCTGAGGGAGTTACAGCTCCTCAAAGGTACAAAATGCAACAAAGTTTTCAATTATTTGCTCAAGGTCAGAGCTTTAAATTAGATTTTTTCAAGAAATTCGTTCAATCCAAAACTTTTATTCCTCTTGCATTCTTTCCGTGGGATGCATCATTCTAAAGTAAAAGTGAAAAAAACACGGACGTGTCATGGATAGTTTTCAACATAACCCCGATCCCCTCTAATTTCGCTGCCACTGGTTAGATTTGTTTAGAACTTAGCATGTACATTTGCACTGTTAAGAAACTTCTCTATTCCAAATTTGAAGTTCCTACCTTTGACGGTTTTCCAGCAAATAATTAAAAACCTTGTTTAACTTCGTACTTTTGAGGGGCTGTAACTCCCTTAGGAAGCATTTCCGGGAAAAATGTTACTCCTACTTTTTGACTTATTTCCTTGAGAGGAATCACCTTCCGGAGTATTATGCAAGGTCACCGAAACACCCTGTATAAAATTATTGTTGACGACCTCGAAGATATTAAAAATTTATTGGATTAAGCTTGAGCATAGTATAAAAGTGTTTTACAATAAAATAAAAGCTTGATTAACTAACTTTTCCAAAGTTCGTGCATGTGCAATGTTCTAAAGCTGGAAATAAATCCAGAACCCAAAGGCAATAACTAACGTCAGCTGGAATTAATGAACAAAGAAATGCATTACTTGCAGAAAAAGAAATGGAAGTGCACTCTCATTGTCCAATAAATTGCCCGTTGTCGCAGGCTAATACGAGTAATACGACATCTCCAACTTCGGTATAGTATCTAGAGGTAATATCTATACCCATCCGCCCGACCTGTGTTGAAAAAGAGCAACAATACAGGCTGGAAGGAGTGATCGATTCGACCATCAGCGTAAATACTCGATGAAATTATATAGGAAGCTCCAGTAGCAGAAGTGGATTAGAAATGTGCGTATCTTATTTGCACGGCATCGGACGGTAATCCTTTCGATTCCGCAGAGAGTATAATTGCAAATTAATCGCGGAGTCGTGGCCGGTGCCGCCGGGATGATTTATGGGGATTTGCGCGGGAGGATTGGGGAGCGAGACAGTTTCCGCATACAAACTCCTCGCTAATAAGACGGAAGAGATTCCTTTTTCTTGCAGGACTCGTCTTGTTCTCGAATAATGAGAGGAAAGTTGGCGACAGCGCAAATTGCTGATATTAAATTTGAATTTTCGTTGGAGAGATCGTAGTATGACTGATTCTTTTACTGATTCTAGTAAGTAGAGCAGCCAGGAGGACAGTGCCACACCCGTACGGTACGCAGTCCAAAATTGAGGAGATGAAGATTTTTGTAAGCGGGCACCATCCGGTGTAACTTGTGACAATAATTACAAGAGCAAAGGACACATTCCTCGTCTTGAATAGTAGTGACTAATCCTCAAAATGAGAAAAACCATGATGTGGAAAAAAAATGTATCTTCCTTGAAAACTGATACAATGGAAATAAACAAAAACAGGAATGTGAGAAAAGACCAGGGTACAGTTAGTTGGCCATGAATTGTGATCTTTTACTGCGAATGGTACTCTCCAATCTCCATGTGGAGCTCCAAAGGGAAAAAATAACACCAATGTCACACCTGGTATTCAGGGTGTTTCAGTAATGATAGCAAAATAATCAACTGTGAGTAGATTTCGTCAAAATATGACGAAAGCCTATGTACCATTTTGCAAAGTTCGGCCTAATAACGAAAATAAAGCCTTTCAAAGTTGACTTCTTTCGGATTTCAAAAAATTGTAGCTCAGTGACGTTTCGACGAAATAGTACATTACGTAACAAGTACGAAAAGTGGTACATTACGCATGAGTGTGTAAGTTGATGCACGAGGCGCAGCCGAGTGCAGAAATCACACTAATGAAAGTGAGTCACTTTACGACGAGTTACGTACACTATTTTTCCTACGACCGGGAGAAAATTACATTCAAATTAAGACGTCATTTTCGTGTTCTTCTGTGAACATAGATTTCATAAAAACCAGTGGATAAATGATAATTACATAAATAAGGGTGATTTTAAATAGGTTTATGAAGAAAATGTGTATGTATTTCAAATTTTCAAAAATTGAAATTTCCAAAAATTTATACTTTCCCCACAACTTTCAATTTTTTCTCGAAAAACACCGCTATTTTCTGACCAAGCCTGCCTGTGGCTGTTGTTATTCTCGAGCATCTTACAAGCGAGCTGTACACCGAATTATCGCAAAAAATCAAGAATCACATCTAAAACCAGTCTTTCAATTTTTGATTGCTTTCAAAATATTAAACATGATCTTTTTCATAAAAAAAAATTGGAGAGTCGCAGAAATCGCACTCGAGCCTGCTGGACACACGCCACGCGCCTGTGGCAGCAGGTAAGGTCGGAGGTGGCGTCTCTCACCATCAAGCTATCAGGGTATTTACGTCGGCCGGTCGAAACCGTCATGATTAAAGGACACGAACAATTTTTTTTATCCTTTAAAGGGCAATAGCGGCCTAAGGCCCCGGCTACCAGCCGGGAAAGGTACGTTTTGGTCATCAGCATGTGTGTGGGACTTCATTTAATAACAACGTCTCCTTGTGAGAAAATTGAAAATCCAATAATGAAATCAGTGACATTTCAACCGTCATTTTGACATTTTAGTATGTTAACTTGATTCAAAGTATTTAGGTGTATCGGATGGGGCTGGTACAGCTCAAGATTTCTGAATAGACCCCCATTTAATCTTTTGTGGTCACATTTGCATATCTACCAAAGAATTATTCTGCTTCATGAGATCATAAGTGTGGGTGAGAGTTCCATTCATAACTTTACAATTACTGTTGTTGAAAGGAAATTATGTCGGATTTTCATTTTTATACATCTCACAGCTAGGGTTAGGTTCTCGATAAGGTTATATAAGCATGTCAAACCCATACTTTCGGTTGAGAGGACATGACTGAGGCTAGTCCTGTGTTGACGTAATTGACAACTTTCGGGCCTACTATAGCGTGTGAAAGGGGTCACTTCCGTGGGTGGTCGTAAGAAAATAACTGAAACTTAGCATACACTAATTGGTCGGAACTGTCTATCGACCTGCCAAATTTTGAAAAAATTGAACTATAGTGGTGTAGGAGTTACGAAGGTCGATAATTTAGAAGCATCCGAAGAAAAGTTGACTCAAGGTGACCCCTCGTAACTTCTATGCCACTGATTGACAACTATGACAACTATGACAAACTAGCTTATGCTGAATTAAAGCTAAATTTGTCTAAACATTCCTAAATTACAAATTTTTTAAATCCGAGAAAAGTTAACTTTAATGGGCCGTATCTTCGTCATCAGGCCGAACTTTGCCAAATGGTATGCAGTTGGATCTTTCGCTATTATCGCTGAAACACCCTGTATAACCAAAAGTGGGGAGGTACAGATTTTTGTGAGCGGGTACCATCCGGTGTCGATGTACATTTGCGACGAGAATTACAAATGCAATTAACACATTCCTCTCCTTGAATAGTGACTAACCCCTCAAAATGAGAAAAAGCCTCGGAAAAAGCATTATGTGAAAAGACAAAAATTGTATCTTCCTTAAAAATTGACACAATGAAATTAAACAAAAACAGGAATGTTAAGAAAAGACCAGGATACATTTGGCTATGCATCTTGATCTTTTACTGTGGCTGGTAGGTACTCTCCATGCGAGGATCCAAAAATATGAGAAAAACACAACACCAATGTCACACCCGGTATTTATTGACTTTTTTTGATTATTTTTTATACACTGTTATTCTAGAGGATTCAGCCTTTCACCTTGAAGAAGAATTTCTCAAATGAGACGAACGGTTCAAAAAGAAAACGACTCGACAAAACGAAACTTGTGACAAAATTTTGGTGTTGCGTTAATTTTGCACGCCAGTGTATATTCTTTAGATTATTATTGTTACAAGAGTTACCGATGTTTGAGTATCCTTTATTTTTGCGACTCAAAATGTTTAGAAGGTGTAATTTTCTCAATAAAATTCCCACATATGGTTTTGTAGTACGTAGTGTCGTAAAGTGAAGCGTCAAGAACTAGGCAGATTCTAATTCACAGCGACAGAAAGAACATCAGCAAATCTAGCGATATGAAAGTGCGACGATTTTGTGACGTGTAATCCAGTAGGGCGCAACACAAAATAGTATTTATGAAAGTTCATTCCTAAATTATCAAGTGCCCAACGCAAGCTTGTTACAATATAAATGAACAATTTTTCCACTTGAAGGCGGGCGACACGAAGGCGTCCAGATAGTTTTGAGCTGGGGGCTTGTTGTGAATTTTTTCCGAATTGTTTTCTCTATGGCTACTGCCACTAATCTTTCTTCACTCACCTAACGTCCGCGATCTCCTCGACCCTCATTAATCAGACGGATGCTTAAAAATTTGGCAATTTCCGAAACGTGCTCCTATCTTGACGGGCCCATCAGACCAGCCTGACAGTTGAGAGATCGCACCAGGGCCTTCTGCTCTTCCGGAACTGGCTGGCGTAGGTACTCTGAAACACATACGAACACACCAGCCCGAGCAGTTGAGTAATGTTAGTTTAGAACAGGGCTTAATTACTCGTTTGAGGAGGCAGAAGGTGGTAGGTAGTGTGCCTATGACCTAGCACCCTTGTCCCATGTGGAAGTGAGTTAGTGTGTGTATACCCTCGCTTCCTCGCTAAGTTTGCACCTTCCTTCCCTGTAAACGCATTTTTAAATAATTGGTGGTTACCGCGCATCAAGACGAGATAAATGGGGTAATATTCAATAATAACGGCCCCCCTTTTACGTAAGTGCCCGTGTCCAAATCTATATTTATTAGCCCCAGTTTAATGGGCGCTAGTTAACCGAGAGAGCTGCGGCTTAATTACCAAGGGGGGCAGTTGCGACGCGGCGCCGTCCTATCATAATGTGATGATATAGAATAGGCCTCCTGGTGCATCTATTATAAAGTTTACAGGAGGCAAGCAGCCACAATTAGGCGAAATTTGAATAAAGCGAGCCTGGGTGGTCCCCATCAGAATTTGTACTGTTCTTAATAAAATGGGAAACACACTGTCGGGACATTTATAGAATCCTCATGGTGATTAGCCGCGTGATTAGTTTATTCCAGTCGTTTGAAATGTGTGGGACTGGAAGAAGGACGGCCTTGGCACTGGTTATAACTCACAAACCGTCATCAATATTGATTGATGAAAACCGATAATAGAAAACGCTCATAAATGAATAAGTAGTAGCTACTCTAGGCTATTTCCAGCACTAGAAACGTAAATTTAAAGCGACATCCAGGACACGCCAGCTTTACAATTTTTGTTTGGATCAAATTCAAATAGTTTCAAGTTTTGGTTTTCACCACCGCGACTCATGTCCAATTTCATGACAGATGCTGCGGTCGGTTCGTAGCGGTGATTGAGCGTTAAAGCCACAGCGCAGTCATGACTAGCGTGGCTAAGCTCGCTGCTGCGGTGAAGAACGGCGGACAGCCTGAAATAATTGCAGTTTTGGAACGAAGGACACTCGATAAATGTTTTCAATTAGTCCAGACCGACCCGTTAATTACCATTCATAATGTCGCCCGACGTTAATATCTGCGAGTCCTGAGAGAAAACCAATCTCGGCGGTTCCGCACACCAATCCAATTCACCACGAAACGCGTCGTCTTCGCGTCTACTCCTCAGAAAATATTCGGAACCGACGATGAGCGAGATCGTTAAATAAATTCTGACCCAGTTATTGATCCATTCCAGGTGACATTTTGTGTGGAAGTTTTAATTGAACTGAACAATGTTATACTCGAATGGCGCCACGGGTATTTATTTATGCAGGCTGTCTTAGCGAACCAATCGGCAGTCAGTTACGACCAGAGACTAGGAAAATTAACCATGTAAACTTTCAATAACAAGTGAGTTTTCTATTGATTGATCCCTTTGTGATGATTCACCACAATATTTCTTGTCGATGTATGAAATCTCTCAGTAACCTATCTCAACTCTAGGATAAGGTGTGCGTTTTATGACATTTTTCCTCTTTGACCTTTTATTTTGCTTTTCAGGTAGAACTTGGTTGCCTGATCTTAGCCCCATTGGAAGAAAAATAGTTTAATTCAGCTTATTTCCATTAACAAAGTATCTGCGTCTTTTCTGAGACGAGTTAGGTCTCATCCGCGGTCTCATCAAATAGGTTGACGTTTTAAGAAGACAGTAGGTCGCAAAACCTAAATAGTTAAGTTCAATATCAGACTGATGTTATTATAGGGTAAAAGATACAGGCAATCCAGCTAATAGTCCAGGAGCTTATGTAATTCCGTGGGATTTTAAATGAAAGAGGATAGTGACTATGTGGGATACATTCTTAAGATGGCCAGCAATCACACCTCACCGGGTGTTTTGCTCGAATTCCTTGCAGGAAATTTATACAGGGTGAAACAGAAAAAATGAATCAAAACTCGTAGCGCTAGACTGGGAGAAGATGGAAAGCTTAAACTGCATACGTGATTTAATTCTGTTGTTGTGTTAATTTCTGTCAAGTTTGGTCCCAGTCCATCGGATAAATTTTGAAGAATTAAATGGCAAAGCTTTGAACTTTGACATTTTTTAATATTTGACAGATGCCATGCGGAGCAATACTTCCAACAATTTTGAATACAGTTTTTCAAAGGCTTCCAAAAGACATATTGCGAGTCAAGTTTCGTGACATATGCTTTCTGTCATTTTTTATGGTGACATTCCCGTTCGGCAGATGACAACCAAAATGTAACAGACTCATCTGACGGCAAAATCATGTCTGCATACCGAATTTCAAGTCGATCGAATTAACGTTGCGGCTGTTATCGTGGAAGATTACAGACACAGACACACACAGCTTCGTAATCTTATCTAAAAAAACTTTGCCATTTAATTATTCAATATCTATTCGATGGATTGGAGCCAAATTTGGAAGAAAGCAACAAAACAAAGTCATCAAATGAAGCCCACAGTTGCAGCTTTCCACCAATTCCCAGTTTAACGTTACGAGGTTTCAAATTTTTTCCTGGCCGTTACCACTGGAGACGGCCGCTCATTTGGACAATGACCAGGACGACCCGTGTTTGGTGCAGGACTCAACTCATGTGTCCTTTCCTGCTGGGGGATTGACTTTTTCCGGAAAATTCCAACTGATATCGGAAGTAGATTGCATTGGGCGTCGTGTAGGTCCATTTTCAAACCCGACACGGTTTCACTTTTCCGACGATGATTTTTTCAAAATAATACATTTAATTTTCAAGTTTTCTTGTTTTTCACTCTATTCACCACGAATGTCAATTTTTCAGGCAAAACCTTTAGAAGCATCAAGTTTGGCATCCACCTGGTGATTTGTACCGCTCCACCTTCTATAGTTCACGGAATATATATATTTTTTTTTTTTTCCTGTTTCACCCTGTATAAATCCCCTGCAAGAAATTCAAGCAAAACACCCGGTGAGGTGTGATTGCTGCCCATTCAAGGAATGTATTCCACATGGTCGCTATGCTCTTTCATTCAAAATCCCACGGAATGCTTTTTATTTACATATGCTCCTGGACTATAAGGTTAGCTCAGACTCGACCAGGTTTCTCATTCCCCCTGTTGGGGGCTGATCAGTGCGGAGGAATCTATTCCTACCAGGACTACTTATTAGTGTAGTGCCCAGGGTAGGAATCCCCCTATGTGTACTGTACATTACAAAGATTTCTCTGACTGACACAGCACTGGATGATACGACTGAATGTCCACGCACTGATGAGCCCCAAACAGAGGCGAAACAAGTGTTTGTGTAATTTTTGTCTGATTGTCTGGTGTTGTGGTAGTTGGAGAGCTTTGTTTTATGAAATTAAATTTGTTTACCTGCAAAATAATTTTCTACGGGTAGAATATGTGACAAAAATTAGAAAATCTGTTGACATATTCTACAGTAGAATATACACGTAGATTACGCATTTTCGACAGCGTGTATTCTACTGACCCAACCCTGAGTGAATTCTTCGAAGTCGAATTCTGTGAAACAAATTGTACGAAACATTTATTCAAGAATGGAATTTTCCGGCTCATTGGGGTTCTTGAAGCCACGAAAAGATACAGAAGGGCTCAGTAGATTCTCAAACAAAACTTTAGTACAAAAGAAAACTCACGAGAGTTTTGAAAGCCACGAAAACATACCGGGTGATCATTTGAAAACTCTCCACCTGCAATAACTCCCAATTCCTAGTGAAAATGTCTTCGAGCAAAAACAGGTCGATTTTTTTATCGAGAGGGCATCTAAAACATACATTGGCGAATTCCTATCTTTAGCCCCCTCGCCTCCACCCACCCCGTCCCCAACTTTGAAATTTCAAAAGACACCACCTATTTTGCGATACATCAAATTGAACAGGCATCAATTCTGTTTCTTGGAATATATCGTGTGTTCATCAAAAATTCAATCAATCAATCAATCAATTTATTTCATCTAAACAACAGAAGAACACATTGCAATTTCGTCAAAAAGCAAGGGGTGGCTGTGGAAGTGCAAACGTGTTTCCGTCACTTGATTCAAATTCATAATCATAACAGTAAAATGAAAATGTCACTCGGAATTTTCAGGTTATAATGATAATAAATGAATAAATTAATTAATTATTGTTTTTCTCTTCATCGGCTCCTCACGCCATAAGAGTTTTGGCGCTTTCATTATTATCATTCAAACGGGTTGAACATCATAACAACAAGCGCAAATCATGGACAATCACAACATCCAGACATGACCAGGAATCGAACCTGAAGCCTCTCGCACCACTACCACAGGCAGCTGCTCGACCGCCTGTGCCACGGGGCCGTCTGAAACTGGAACTCAAAAGTCAAAGAAAGACATGTAAGTGATCGTTAAAGACTTCAGAAATGGTTATACAATACAATACAATCTTTATTCAGCGCAAGAAGACCTTACAAGGTATATCGCTAAGTCATTGGTTGAAAATGACCCCCATTTTCTCGCAAACATAACTGAACTCGTGATTTCATGTTTTCAAATGTGTTCTGGGAGATTAGGAGTGAAATGTTACCGCATTCTTCAATAATGCGTTTCCTTAGTTGTTCAGTATTTTGGATAGGTGTGTTGAATATCGTGTTTTTTAGGTGAGAAAAACAGAAGTAGCACTATGAATGTTTTGTGTTCTGAAGTAAAAGCCATATTTTCCAAAATGACCCAAATTGAAAACTGGATGACATTCCAATCAAATTTTATGAGTATGAATCAAGTCACGGACATATGTTTCACTTTCCACAACCGCCTCTTAGATATTGAATTTTTTAATAAGCATACGGTGTTGATGAAATTTTCAAGTCCACCCCTTTTCTTTCTAAAATTCTCTGAGTGTTCAATTTGATATTTTTGACCTCTCAATTCTCTTCAATGCTGTCAACGTCATCCTGCACAGCATTCAAAGAGAAAATTTCCTACGGGAAGAGTGTCACCCAAATTCACCCCTTCGCTCCCCCATACCTCACCTTGGAAATCTGAAATGACAATACCTACTTTGTGATACATCAAATTGAAGGAAATTGAATTCACTTCCTGAACAAAAATTTTTCAAAATTTTCAAAACCACTCATTTTCTCCTGACAAACTCCTAAAATTCTCCAAATGTCCAATTTATTGGGAGAGGGGTTGAAAATTTCAAAAAAATAGTTTTTGGAAAGAGAATTTGATTCTATTTTTTGATGCAAGTATCACAAAGTAGGTGGTGTTTTGTAAGGTTTTGAAAATTAGATGGAAGAAAGCAATACCAATGGGATGAATTTGGGTAGAACTTTTTCCACCGAAAATTCTCTCATTCGATGCCATCTAGGATGATCCTGACTGAACAAAAGAGAATTGAGGGGTCCAGAATAATCCATAGGACACTCGTCGGGACACAAAGATAATCTTTAAGGAGAAGAGGGGTGGGATCAAAAATTGTGGAGATAATTTTTTCAGAAAGAGAATTCAATTTTCCTCTCGATTTTCCTCAATTTGATGTATGGCAAGGTAGGCGGTGTCATTCGGAATTTCAAAGTTGAGGTTAGTGGGGGCGAGGCAGCTGAAAATAGAAATTCGCTAATGTATAGACAATACAAATAGAAAAGACACATGTCGTCACGGATTTTTACGGTTGCGTAGGAACCAGGTGAGTCCATCATTCAAAAAAAGGTTGGCTGATTTTTGATGCCCCAATATCCATGACGACGGTGGTGATAACATAATTATGGTCTTCTCTATTTGTATTGTCTATACAGGGGTCCACGATAAAATTCACCCCCCTCCAGTAGATTCCCCTTCAAGATATTTTGAAGAACTAAAAACTTTTTCTCCACGATTTTTCCCAGGGACCTTGAATCGATCCTCTAAAAGTTTCTAATTGGTACCGTATACAGGGTGTGATATGTAAATTTTGTATTTCAAATGCAACACCCTATATTTTATTCCGTTATTTGGTGGAGAATTTTTTTCTGATTACAAATATATATGACACCTATGATTTATTTTGACAAGTAAGTTGTCGGAAAAATAATAAAATAGGTAGTCAAATAATTATACAGGTTGTCGCGTAATTTTTAATTGTTAATTTATTTGACCACCTATTTCATTATTTTTTTGACAGCTTCCTTGTCAAAATAAATCATGAACGTTATAGATCTTTGGAATCAGAAAGAAAAGCTTCATCAAATGACGTGATAAAATATAGGGTGTTGCATTTGAAATTAAAAAGTTACATGTCACATATATTGTATACGGTACCAATTGAAAACTTTCAGACGATCGATCCAAGATTCCTGGGAAAAATCCTTGAGAAAACGTGTTTAGTTTTCCACAATTTCTCGAAGGGGGATCTCCTAGAGGGGGGGATTTCATCGTGAGCACCCTGTATGCTTCAGACGTCCCCCTCGATAAAAAATCGACCTGTTTTTTCTCAAAGAAGTATTGACCAGGAGTCCGGAGTTATTGCAGGTTTATAGTTTACAAATGATCACCCGGTAAAAGGAAGATCAGTAGAGCTTGAAATGGATATATAAAGACACAAGAGGGTACAAAATAGGCTTGAAATAGCACAGGAACATACAAAGAGGCTTACAAGAGTTGAAAGAATTGCGGAGATGACACAAGAGGGCTCACCAAGGCTCCAAGCGATACATTGGAAGGAGGCCCGATAGGGTTCTGAATGCCACAGACCACATTATTTTAAAAAATGAGGAAGAAATAAAGGAAAACAATAATGGAGGAATGGAATAATGGAATAATGGAGGAAAAGAAGGAGAGAAGGAAGAAAATAGTAGAGAAAATCGTTTCGGCCAAATCTTCATTATAGCACAGTGGGGACCTGACCCAAACTTCCAAAGGAATTTGGCTACGCGAAAGCATACCTAATCGCTCTCTGGACTGAGTGAAAACAATGAAAAACCGCCAGTACTTGACTTTCGGACAACCAAAAGTAACGATTTCCGACTAAATTAACTTCAAAAAGACAGTTTTCAAACAAATCATTTCTCACGAAAATACCCATTCAAACAACAAATTATTGTTCCAAATAATTGCTTTTTCAAATAATTGATACTTTCAAGCAATTGATTTCGAACAATTGACTTGGGATAATTTACCGGATACGGTTGAGTTGCAGGCCCAGCAAAGCTTGGCAGTGTCTAGCTCAGACCAGCTCTGGTTACATTTTTCAAGCTTGAGCTTACAGAACAAGCAGTTCAACTCATCATTTAAAAATTTCAGTCTTCTGATCTTATTGTTGAGAGGATGATATAGGTTCATTTCGCAATACTAAATTACGAGTGTGCTCGTATTTCTTGAACACGATACACCAACTGAGGATGAAGACGAGTAATATCACGTAACAGCTAAGTGTACCTAGCTCCGACAAAACGTATAAGTAGGTATTGAACGATGCAGAAGTTTATGTTATTGATCACTTAACTATAATAGCAAGAGTAGCAAGACGCAAAGCAATTCCGAGATTGCTTGAAATAAAAACGGCATAGCATCAAATGCGGATACACACAGGTCCACATAGCCCAATTAAACTTTATGGCCTGGAGTTTTGTTTGCCAAGTCCCTTTCGCAACTTAACTCCTCTGGGTTGTTGATAATCCGCCATGTCACCCGCACAAAACAAACACAAATTATTGCACAAAACTTTTTAGCTGTGTACGAGGTTTACAATACACGATTCTCCTCGGGATAGAGGCCCTTGCACCTCTCCGTAAAGCGCAATTAAGCCCTCTCTGCACGCGTATAAAATTACAATGCAGCCAGGCTTAACTTGTCGCTGCGGATACGTCATTAAAAGATAACATGACCACGGACAATCCAATTTATCCTCTCCGGATGAAAATTGTATTAACGGCAATTAGATTACGTGCGTTTTGGTAGTCGGGATTTAATGGAATTTCGGGAACAGTGTGACAGTCGCTGCGTGCGGGAAGGCTTAAAATTCATGGAAGAAAAAAAAGCTGCAAATCTGGTCCGGTCTCTCTGGGAAATATGACAATGGCGATGCGTATAATTCGGCTGTCCCCAGCGGAGAACGGACGCTGATAACAAACCAAACTGTGAAATAACGTCGTCATGGTTAATGGTCGGGCATTAATTCCGATCTGTGTCTCACGATGGAAAAACATAGAGAGAGGAAAATGTCAGTTTTAACATTATTTGTTTAAAAAATGAGAGCGTTTATAATGTGTAATGTGTGGGTGTTTACGGGTATGTTATAAATCGGAATAAACTACAGCGGTTATAGCGGGAAACGTCACATTTGGGAGTACGTATCTAAACAAAAATCTCGTCGTTCAATGGGTTATGTGTGCAAGCTAATTCACGTTGCAGGATCCAGGATCGAATAATACATTCACCATATCACCATCAAATATGGTTAGCCTTATTTTGGATTGCGTCGACCTTTAAGCTTTCATCAAAAGTGGAATTATTTTGAATTATTCGGGCTCAATTATTATAAAGATAAACGACTGACTAATCCTGGGTTGCACCAACGCTCAATTAATATAATACGAGATTAGTGAAATTTCTTTTGGTCAGTAACTATACTCGTTGGTGAATGATAGAAATTTTGGTTTAACAAGAGAGGATGATTCAATGATCAATCAATTAGCTAAAGATTTCATGCAATTTCTATGATCATGCAACCTACTGGGACTGGCCATCAGACTGAAATCCATACTATCTCGTATTAGCGTTAGTTGCGTATTAATTTTTTGGTGCCACCCAGGGCATGTATTGGAATCTCAAAATAAAAATTTACATATTTTTTATTTTTGCGAAATTTCGAAAATTTTAGGTAGAAAAAATATTGAGCTTAGAGTATTTCACTCCCATTTTCAAACGCATTGTATACGCGCCGTATGTGTCGTCATCGTTCTGATCCAATCGTATGGATCATAGGTGTGGCTAAATGACGTTCAGAGCGCAGAGTGCTAACAGTGGCGTAGAGATTTTCTTTCAATTACGGAACTTGTGTGGAAGTGGCAAAAAGCTCAAGATTAAAATTAATTCAAGTGATTTATATGATTGTACAAATAGTTGTTGATATAACAAAGTAATGAACTTTGAGTTTGAATAAGCTCATTCATGGGTAGTCGTTGAATTCCTGACCCATACTTCACTATATTGGCATGATTGTACGCTACTGATCCAACTCGCCGTCACAATCTCGGTGCATCCGTCCTACCGGCGCGGTGAGGAAGAGGTGGTAAGTTGCATTCTTTGTCGGGACCGGTGACGTCACAAATGGTTATCGATCTTGGCGTTTTCGATTTTCCGGCTGAGTTTGGCACTTTTCATTATTTTTTTTCACAAATTTTGTAGGGCAAAGCAAAAGAAATTTTTCAGACGAATATGCACTGTTTGGCTTGTATATTCAAGCGACACAATGAATTAGCAAATTTGAAGTACACTGTACAGTAGTGTACACGGTGGTCCCCTAGTGTAATTATCCCATAGCGGTCTTACCGTACTGTTCAAGGTAAAGAAAAAGATGTAAGGGAAAAGTTATATGGTTTGATGAGACCTATGACCTGAAACTATTTTCAGCTATACAGGATGTCCTATTTTGACGGGACAAACGAATGTCAATTTTTTCAATGAAACACCCTATTTTTTGCATTTTCGGGCTCAGATTCTTCAACTGTCTCATGCCTGTATTTTTGCTTTTTAAGTGTTTGGCGGTGCTACCAACTAAATATTCAAAAGTTAAGAAAATCGCATTGTCACAGTTTGTTTAAAAAAAAAACTGTAGCGCCTTGCTTTTTAAAACTAAGAAATGGAACTTGACATGGTGATAGTCAAGTTCAAGATTCCGATGAAAGAAGTTGCGATTTTATGTTACAGGACGTTCACAAAACAATCAAACTTTATAATTTTCAAACTATTATAACTCATTTTTTGCAAATGGCATGCCTCCAATTTTAAAACGCTATCCGATATCTATTTTTATCCTTTCTTATTTTTACTTCGGGTACCCTACCCTTCAACTTCATATTTTCCGAGATAATCGGAAGTTCTCACGAAATTTGCTATTTTTCTTATTTTTTCCAGAAACTGAGTCGGCCGTGATGAATTATAGGAAAACCAAATAGCCAGTCAGCTGTCAGTCAGTCTGAATTTTGTCGAACAAAAAAAAAATGCTTGAACGCAAGAAGATGTCAAAATGGAATCCTGGACATCTGTATTCATACCAGAATATTATATCAATCATTTCCTCTCGCGTGAAGCCATTTTTCTGTGTTGGACAATTTTCAGATTGACTAACTGACAGCTGCGTACTTTTGAGCTTGTCTGTCAATTCTGTCATCCATCACGGCCCACTCGGTTTTTGAAAAAAATCAAAAAAAAAACTGCAAATTTCGTTAAAACTTTCGATTATCTTGGAAAATATGAAGTTCAAGGGTAGGGGGTACCCTCGGGGGTACCCCTAGTAAAAATGGAAAAGCATGGAAAAGCTAAGGAGCAGCGTTATAAAATCGGGGGCATACCATTTGGAAAAAATGAGTTATGATACTTTGAATATTACTAATATTAGAAGGTTTGACTTTTTTTGTGAACGCCCTGTGATATAAAATCGCAACTTTTTGACATTTAGATATTGGCCTTTGATTTGACTATCACCATGTGAAGCTTCATCTCTTAGTTTTAAGAAGCAAGACCGATACAATTTTTTTAAGCAAAGTGTGAAAATACAATTTTTTTCAATTTTCAATTTTTAGTTGGAAGTACTGCGGAACAATTGGAAAACAAAAATACAGGCATAAAACAGTTGAGAAAGCTAAACCCGAAAATGCAAAAAAATATAGGATGCTCCATTTAAAAAAAATTACGCTTAGTTTATCCCGTCAAAATGGGACACCTGTATAGCTGGAAATAATTTCAGGTCATATAGGTCTTATCAAACCATATAACTTTTCCCTCATATCTTTTGTTCTCATCTTGAACGGTAAGACCGCTATAGGATGGGATAATTACGCTAGGATGGACCACCCTGTACAGGTTTATTTCGTCAGGGTGATTTTTCCAAGAGGACCCACCCCAGATTTGTCGCCTCCAATTTTTTCCCAGGAAAACGCCGAAACAAGTCAATTTTTATTTTGAGGGGGATATCTAGGACACACATTGTATAGTATATTACATACCGAGAAGGAAAATACATCATTACTGCTGAGGGCACAGAGAGAGAAAGCTTGGAGGCTCTAGCCCGAAGCTGGAATGATGTATTTACCGTCGGGAGTATGTATACTATTTTACTCACAACCATGTACTCAGCTTGCAGGATTACAGGCGTTCAAAAGTTGAAATCTGAAAATGACCTTTTAGTCGTAACTTCCAGATAGGCCAGGTAATTTTGCTGAAACGTGGTTCAGGAAATACTGAATTATAGACAATACAAATAGAGAAGACCATATGTTATCATCACCGTCGCGTCGTCACGGATATTGGGGCATCAAAAATCAGCCAGCCTTTTTTTGAATGATGGACTCGCCTGGTTCCTACGCAACCGTAAAAATTCGTGACAACATATATGGTCTTTTCTATTTGTATTGTCTATACACTCTTATTGTTTGGTTGGGTGCATATTTTGAATATTCTCTTCTAAAAATACCATTTCTTTACTTTCTCAGGAGGTCGGCAAGGGGTCACTTGTCGACCTCCTACTAGGTATGTAATGAATCAATTACCATAGTGGTTGTGAGTAAAAGTTTTTATCTTCCACCTCTCTGTCCCCACTTTACTCTCATTTGGAATTTCAAATAGCATCACATATCTTGTGATACATCAAATTAAAGGCCATAAAATTCTCTTTCTGCCAAACATATTGTCACGAGCGGCGATTCTGGATTACACGCGATCTTTCTAGACTTCTCCCGTTAGATCGCAGTGTATAAGTGCGGAGCGTTCTGGTGTGTTCCAGAGCGCGCGTGTGGGCTTTTCGCGTACAACTGTATGAAAACTTCAGCAGTGGGTCAAGCTACATCTGTCCGTTTTGGCGGATGTGCCACACATCAGAACACACGGGAAGCACGCGAAATGTGTGTGATTATTCGGGAGTCGTCTAGAAACCATATGCCGGGTCACTATGGAAACTGCTGGAGAATGCATGAAACATTCAAGATGAATTAGTCGGACCTATATAAGGCATCAATCGTCGTCTCACGAGAAGTTATGAATTGGAAGCGTTCGAGTGCGAAACAAGCGAAGTAGTAATCGGCGATATTCCTAAATAAATAATTGTTGGCGTGTATTTATTGTAGTACGCAGTAATAAACAGTTTGTGTCTCTGAAACAATCGTTTCAATTATAACCGAACCCGTACGCGTAATACGCAACAATATTACGAAATTTTACAAATCACCCCAACCCTTCTCAAAATTTTTCCATTGTTAATTAAAAGGAAGTTCAACGGAATACATAGATTTCCCAGCAAAATCAGGTCAATTTTTCTTCCGAGGGGGACTTTGAGACATGTATTGCCTAATTTTTTTTTAAACTCCTCCGCCTCCCAATTGAGAGAATTTTTGAGAAGAGTCAGAGGGTGGTTTAGATAACTTGAAGAATTTTTTCTCAAAAAAGAATTTTACTACCTTTAATTTGATGTATCACAAGGTAGATATTGCAATTTGAAATTTTAAAGTAGGGTAGGGTGGGGGCGAAGGGGTTGAAGATAAAAACTTGGCGATACGTGTCTTGATGCCTCCTTCAAAATAAGAATCGACCTGTTTGTGCTGCTAAATCTATTTTCCAAGAATCGGGAGTTGATAGGAGAAAAACTTCCGTTTAAAGGAGACCACAACACAAAACACAAACACAAGTTGGTCCCAGATGGAATAGTTGAAAAAACTAGAACGATTGTCTTGTATATCCACTTATCTCGTGGCGGGTGCTGCGGTTATAATAATTAAGAACGACAATGACGTCAGAGGGGCAAATTTTCACGGGCTACCTATAGCTACTCACGGGCATACCTGTACCTGATTCCGTTGCCGATGAGACAACGACAGTTTCAAGCCTGCCATAATTATTACTGATTGTTTGAAGACAATGACGTTAGTCAAAAACGACAACAGCAATAACATGACCGTGGGAACGTTATAGGTAAAAATCGGAGGTGAAAATCTAGGTGAAAACATCTTTCCAAGTGACGTCAAGATAACATTTTCAAAACGTTTTCTCGGCTGATCGGATCCGTATAGAAAACTTAGATTTGTTCCGTATACTCTCAACTACCTTCCACATAAGTTAGTCAAATAAAATATAGACTCGATTTCTATGTTGTGCTCCCCTTTAAAAAATGAGAACGACAATGACGTCAGAAGGGGAAATTTTCACGGGCTACCTATAACTACGCACGGGCATACCTGTACCTGATTCCGTTGCTGATGAGACGACGACGGTTTCAAGCCTGCCATAATATTACTGATTGTTTGAAGACAATGACGTCTGTCAAAACGACAATAGCAATATCAATATCAAGACCATGGTAACGTGATAGGTGAGAATCTGAGGTGAAAATTTAGGTGAAAACATCTTCTCAAGTGACGTCACGATAATATTTTCAAAATGTTTTATTGCGGCTGATCGGACTCGTCTAGAAAACTTAGATTTGTTCCGTATACTCTTAAACTACCTTCCCCGTGAGTTAGTCAAACAAAATAGAGACTCGATTTTTGTGTTGTGGTCTCCTTCAAGTAACAATGAGAGAATTTTAAAAAGGGTTGGGGGTGACTTGAAAACCATTGAATTATGTCTTTTGTCTAATATACTTGACAGAAAGAGAATTTTATTACCTGCAATTTGATGTTTCACAACATAACATAAGTAATGCTATTTGAAATTCTAAAGTAGAGTAGAGTGGAGGCGAAGGAGTTGAAGATAAAAATTTGACAATGTGTGTACTAGATGTCCCCCTTTAAATGAAAATCAACCTGTTTTGGCGTTTTCTTGGAAAACATTTTGATAGCGAGAAATCTGGGGTGGGTCCTTTTCAAAAAATCACCCTGCATCTCGCCCTGCAAATGCAACATCCTCAAGAACTTAAGAAGGTTCTAGTGTTGAGATGAAAAATTGAGAAGAAACGGATTCGTTACTATAGGTAGGTATGTCTAGAAGCAGTAGTGAGTCTAGTATACATATATTTGGGTTGAGAGCATTAAACCATGTTTCGAGTACCTATCAGCTATTTAGTTTCACCAAAGTTTGCGAATTGAATTTTATCACGCTCATGATGCATATACTTGCTTTGCTACAGCCAATAGCATTGCCAGTTGCTTAGTTGCTATGAGCCTGATTGTGTTAATTTGCTCATTAGACTCTGGTGGAACTGGCTATGGATCCGTTGAGCAAAAAATTTTGATAGAAGCAATGACACTAACAGCACTGTTGAGAAATAGGCACATCAACGCTAATTTAGGCCTCAGAAGTTTC
Source organism: Anaspis maculata (assembly GCA_949128115.1). Lineage (NCBI taxonomy): Eukaryota > Metazoa > Arthropoda > Insecta > Coleoptera > Scraptiidae > Anaspis > Anaspis maculata. The sequence continues at coordinate 67,346,182 of OX421965.1, read as the reverse complement.
GGTAGATTCCGCACATTTCCAGAATTTGATTTACTAATCCACCTAACTGTGTTTGCCGGTTAAGTCTAAATAAGCAACTCTGTTGCTTATCGCAATTAATAACACTCTGGCGTTGTTGTACGGGTACCTGTTCGTGGAAGTGTAGAGGAAGAGACGGATAGGTAGGTAGGTAGTTAAAGCACCAAGTGTGCTGTCTCAGAGATATGGAAATCGGAGCACGTGTCGGAGATGCATGAAGATGGAAGAAGAGATGTGTGCAGAATAGTTGGGCTGACAACAAACGGGTCGGGAGGAGCCCGTGTGCCATATGAATAATGAGCCGGCTCTGCTAGAGGTAGAACACAGAATTAAGTGGGTGGAAGACAAATTCGAACCAGACGAGTGGATGAAAGATGTCCGTCTGCACGTTTAACCCGCGCGCTCGGCTTATGCCGATGCCGAAGGATCGATCACGATGGTCCAGGAGGCAATCCTGCCCATCTGGGAGAAAGACTGATTTTATCACTGTTCATGATGAAAATTAGACATGGATACCATCCAACGTGTGCTTTATATCCTGCATAAATCCAAGCCAATGGAGATATTTTTACGTGACACTTTTGGAAAAAAAAACGTGTTGAGTTATTGATGATGCGAGTGTGTGGTTCCCCTGAGGTTATTCTTGGTCGCACTTTATGACAGCCCTTCACGTGCCCGCAAAGTGAATAATTTGTACTGTGCGGTTAAAATTTGTGATTTATCGTTTTCCAGCGGTGGGCTCGTGAACTTTCAAAGTGTGTGCTTACAATCCACACGTCTTATTTTATGAGTTTCTTTTAATAACATTCAGATACACAAAGACTGTTGGTCAATTATTGTCCAGAAAACCCTCAAGTAAACATAAAAAATGTACTTCGTGTCCAATTCTTTGGATTTTTCACCTTAGACGCTGTTTGAAGAATACGTTTTTATGTTCCTGGAAGCGTCTCAATATTTCTGTTGCACAACAGATGATTCCCAATAATAGATACTTGTACTACCGATACACTGTTTCACATTTTTTGCACTTCGGATACCTTGAGTGCTTAAAAATTACAACTCATCTTTGTTTATGTTATAGAGAATCAATTCTGCACAAATATTCGTACATTCAAAGATATGTAATAATGTTTTTTCGATAGCTTGAACTGTTTTTACTTGAAGGTGCATGGCTGTAGTGTGCGGGTCATGACATGGTCTTGGTTCAGTAGACGCGGCGCCGGGCCGGCTCAGGTCCAAGTCGACTTTTTTAATTTCAAAAAACAAAATTATCGAGTAGATTTTTGTGAAGAATACACTCCAATCTAATTGCTCTTGGAGGATTCACAAATATGAACACCTCTAACAGTAGGTACCTAGAAAGAAAAAATGTCAATATTGTCAAAGAAGAACAAAACAAAATTTTCTCAAGTTAACTTGTTCGAACTTGTTTTCATTCAAATTTGTACATCAGATTCGAGTCCAGGAGATTGAATTCAGTCGGAACAGATACCAAACTGAATCAGAATATCGTACAGGTCAATTATGTGCTTGTTTATTGCGTCTATGACAAATATTCTTTGTTTCAATAGGGGGGCATTAATTTGCTTGTCATGCAATCTTCTAGTATTGAAGTTTGAAATGAATAATAATAGAACTGGAATGTACATATTTGGTAATCTCCGAAAAAATCATGCCGATGTCTTGGTTGGCTTCTTCATAATTAAGACAAAATTAAATATCTCCACTCTTATTGTGTCACCCCTGAGTTTTAATCTTCCATTTATTCACGCGATAAGTTGACTGATTGGCCATGATAATGCCATATATTATGTAAAAGTATAAGTACTGATACCTAGGTAAAAGGTGAAATTGAATTCAGCGTACACCACATTCGCATTACGCACTGATGATAACAATAAGTCATTGGCAAACCGCGATAATTAGTTGTTTTGCAATGCAACAACGGAACTAATCCCCTGGTAGGATATCGCTGATAATTGACTTTTCGGTTTTGGCTCCCAACACTACAATCCATCCGACGCTTGCAATTTATTCTCCGTCCCTCAGCTTCTATATAGGTATACACACCGCCATCACCGGTACCTATACCGATACGCTGGCTCTAAAATATTAATTCGCATGTAAAATGGAGAGCGCGGAAATTGCAAATTTAGTGGTCATTCTAGTGGTAAATTCGCTTTTTAAAATTAAAATGGAATGTGCATCGGAACGTGCCTAAACCACCCGATGTGCGTCCAGTGTGCGGTACACACAGCACAATACCATCACACACTCATATTCACCCCCTTCCTCCCACCCATGCACACCATACACACATCCGATGAATTTCATATTAAATTGGCATGCATCGGGACGGATTACGTTTATTTAATGCCAAAATTGTCCCGGATTACGGCCCGGCCGTTCGCCAGATCCCCAAACAATTCCCTTTACAGCATTACCATTTCCGGGAGGATTATGTCGAAATTTGCGGCTTTCTAAATAAACTTTAGAAGCGTCGATGCAATTATGGGATCTGATGATGTTGTTCTTGTTATTGACGGTTTTGCACGTCCGAACCCACCCGCCAGCCCGGTGGATTAAAACTGAAAATTCTGCGCGCTTACGGCATAATAAGCTCTCGAGATTAAAGGCGCCAGAAACTCTGCGGGCCTTGATACTTATGATAATCATTCTAAATCAGATTTCGGTTTGAAATATCAAGAGTTCAACATTATTATAACCTAAAACGTAGGCAGAGAACCCTTAGGTATACTCATACCTTAATCCTTTTCATTTTAGTTTTAGCGAAATTGAATCCCAGCCAGCTTGAGGCATCAGCTAGGCAGGGCAACAAGGTTGCATCATTCTGTTCTGAAAAACAAAACTAAAAAGGATGATAAGACCTCCAGAAGATAGGAAGCTTCTCAAGGGGCTGGTGAAAATGAAAGAGATACAATAATTTCCTTATGTTATGATTGTGTTGCTATATTTCCTGAAAAACTTCAACTCATGAATGAGCTATGAACCCAAACAATTGGCGGAGGAGCCGTTCGGGACATACCAGTTATCCATCGTGAGACTGCTGGAATATTTTAGTGCCCTTGCAATGCGATTAGCAGTAGATATCTTACTTCTAGTTGAAATGGAGCAACGTTGTCCCAACTCATGTTTTTCTATCCAAGAAATAAATTTTTATGTATAACAAGACAAAAATGATTTTCCAGCATCATCGTTCGCAAGACTACATGAACAATTTTTGCGGCCCCGTGGTACCTTTGGCCCAAGTGTTTTGACCCGGCGTTACCCAGATGGGGTGTGACATACCCCAAGTCGTTTTGAAACTGGTGCCATTTTTAGCTGTTGCCATTTACACACTTATGGTTTCCGATAGCTTTCTGAAAAATATTGATGTTGACAATCACGGTGTGATAATTATTAATGAAAACTTAATCTGAAAACTTCTATAGGCCCTGAAAATTGTAACGGGTGTGTCATACCCCACCTGGGTTATAAAGTTGTAATTTTTTTCACAAGGTATGTTTTGATTTTTGTGTGTGAATAATTTAAAAAAATTCTTGACATTCTCGACGAAACGGTCCAACCTCAACCACAACAGCAAAACAATGAGTATGAACAGTGCCAAACATGTCCTAATAATCGATATAGAAAAACAAAATACCGTTGTCAACATTGTGATCGCTTTATTAGCCGGGAACATTCTGATTTTTTGTGATGATTGGCCTTTATAAGATGTTTTTTAATAAAATTGCCATCCTAGTGGTATTTACTTTTTTTTTGTTGGAAGCATTCTTGTTCGTGTGTGCAATAATCATGTTTCATTTTCCTCTGTTTTCTCATAGAATGAGTTCTTTCATGTGCAACAAACTGTATTGTTAGCGATGTCTATGGATACAGTATTCCTAATCTAATGTTAAAAAACCTAGAATCAAATTGCTGTGTCAATAAAAAAAAAATTGTTTCTCGGGTATCACACACCCAATGGGTTATCACGTGATTTTTTTCACCTAGGTAACGCCGGGTTATTCGTCTATCGCAGTACAGCACCTGATTTGAACCGAAATGGAGTAATCGCGATGAGAACTTTCGGTAATTTTCCAGATAAGGCTGTATAGGAGAGCATTCTGGAATCCGTTTTCGACTATAAAATGAGACGAAATCGACCTTTTTTATACTCAAGGTAAACTTCTACTCCGTTACTTCCTTATTAATACGAATATGGTAGATAGATCTCAGTGGATTATGCCCTTGATAGTGCTCCGGACGCTGTTTCTTTCGGGAGGATTTCGGTTATACTAATGGAGATGTTGAGATTGCTGTGAAGAGATTGTCTTTCAATATGATGACTGCGGACCCGCACCGGCAAAAATGTCGGTCATGTCATATCATAATATTACGCTGATGTGTTTTATTTTAGACATAGGTACCAAAAATATTCGTAGAAAAAAGCTCTGGAAAAATGGAAGCTCGCACGAGATTGTGAGGGACTTATAGTTAGTAGTAAGCTTCATCAACTATACGGTTCCACAATTTTCGACTCACATTGTTACAATAAATTAAAGTTACTTACTAGTAACTTATTACATATTTATAAAAATGGAATTAGACTCTTCTTCTTGTTCTTATGACCTTCTTTATCCATTCCAACCCTCTTCCGTCTTCATTCAGTGTGTTCATGATTCCTCCTTCACTTTCTCGCATTTCTGTGCATTCTTTCAGCATGTGCTCTATTGTCCCGCTTTTATTTCCACACATTCTGCATGTTTTTCGCGCATTTTCCATCTTGATGAAAATCGCTATTGCAACCGCTTTGTCCGTCCGTCCGTCCGTCCGTTCCTCGAACTCCTCCCAAACTAGACGATCTAGCTTTCTAATTTTTTCGCTGTTACATAGCTGCCACTTCCAAAGGAGGGCTAGGCTATATTTAATGTCTATATTGCGCCGCCAACATAGAGAAAACCGCCCCCGATAAACTTGAAATAACATAACATTGCACTTTCTACCAGACCTGATGCTCTGGCGTTCTCATTTTTTGAATAATACATAGTTGCCACTTATAAACGTAAGCCAAGAAACATTCCGTCATCAATATGCGCCGCCGACATGAAAAAACTGCTAAAAACCGCCCCCAATCACTTTAAAATGAAAAACATAAACCCGAAGACATAGCGATCTAATTCTTTCGGTATATGAATAGCTGACTGAAAATGGGAAAGGATAGGCTACTTTTGGTTAGTCGCCGCCCCCAGATTCCGCCCCCAAACGATAAAAAGTGCAACTTTCACAAATGTTACTGATTGAGATGTTCCCTTAAACATTTAGGAACTGCCAACTCAAATTGTGCAACATTTGCTCAGCCGAACGCTGCCGCTCCCACACGCCGCCCCCAAAGTAAGAGATAAATGAAAAACATGAACCCAAATACATAGCGATCCAAGTTTTTCGTTATATGGATAGCTGACTAAAAATGGAAAAGGATAGGCTACTTTTGATATGGCGCCGTTTCCAGCTTCCGCCCCCAAAAGAAAAAAAGTGCAACTTTTAACAATTTTCACTGATTTAGCTGATAATGTTACCTCGAACATTTAGAAACTCTTGACTCAAACTGTGCAAAAATTTCTTTGTCAAACTCTGCCGCTCCCACACGCCGCCCCCGAAGTGAGAGATAAATTTAAAACATGAACCTGAAGACATAGCGATCTAATTCTTTCACTATATTGATAGCTGACTGAAATTGGGAAAATATAGGCCACTTTTAATTAGCCGCCGCCTCCAGCTGCCGCCTCCAAACAAAAAAATGCAACTTCCACAATTTTCACTGATTGTCATATTTCCCTCACATTTAGAAACTCTCAATTCAAACTGTGCAACAGTTACTTTCCCGAATGCTGCCGCCCCCACACGCTGCCCTCAAAGTGAGAGATGAATGAAAAACATAAACCCGAAGACATAACGATCTAATTCTTTCGCTATATGGATAGCTAACTAAAAATGGAAAAGAATAGGCTACCTTTGACATGGCGCCGCCTTCAACTTTCACCCCCAAAAGAAAAAAAGTGCAACTTTCAATAATTTCCACTGAATTACATTTTGATGTTAGGTACCTCAAACATTCAGAAACTCCCAACCCAAACTGTGGAAGAATTTCTTTGCCAAACTCTGCCGCTCCCACACGCCGCCCCCAAAGTAACAGATAAATGTGAAACATAACCCTGAAGACATAGCGATCAAATTGTTCCGCTATATAGATAGCTGACTAAAAATGGGAAGAGATAGGCCACTTTTGATTAGTCGCCGCCTCCAGCTCCCGCCCCCAAACAAAAAAAAATGCAACTCTCACAATTTTCACTGATTGTCATATTTCCTTAAATATTCAGAAACTCTTAACTCAAACTGTGCAACAGTTACTTTGCCGAATGCTGCCACCCCCACCCCCACACGCTGCCCTCAAAGTAAGAGATAAATGGAAAACATAAACCCGAAGACATAGCGATCTAATTCTTTCGCTATGTGGATAGCCGACTAAAAATGGGAAAGAATAGACTACTGTTGGTCACGGTCAGTTGCCGCTCCCAGCTCCCGCCCTCAAACAAAAAAATATATTGATGAGTGGAAGAATTTTCATTCTAATCTATTTCATTGGCAAGTACCCCATTCTGATAACACCATATCACAATGAGTTTCGAATGAAGAAAGTGGGCAAGGAATGGTGTTTCTCCTTCAACCAAATTTCTTCACGTTCACAATATGCCTCTTTGAGAAAATGCGCTACTGAGACTCACGCACGTGAAGGCATACTCACTTGTTTCCTTTTCCTTCATCCAGTAAGTAACTATCTATTATCTCTCTCCTCATTTTCGCATCTGAACCTCGTTATCATGTTTCTTTCCTTCATGTTTTATCTCTTGCATCATTTTGGTTCTCCTACTGTCAATAGATTTTCGTATAATTCATTATATTTTGAATTTCTCATTCATTTTCTCCTTTCCTGGCTTTTCACATCTCTACTTCTCATTCTCAGTTCCTCTGCCATCCGTCCTCCACTCTCTCTTATTCTTCTGACCTCTTCGCTCAAGTAACCGCTTCTTTCATAGAAATTCGTCTTTCAGTGTTCCTCTTTCTGCCTCCTTCAGTTTATTTTTCCAGCATTCTTGTAAAATTTTGCAGTTTTCCCAATCTTCCATTTTCTCTTCGTACTTGATCGCTTTTCTTCCTGTTTCAATTCTTATCTTCCATCTCTTGATTTCTTCTCTCACTATATATCCTGGTGTTTCCCTGTTCAATCCTAGCAGACATTTTAAATATCTCTCCTGCACTCATTCCATCTCTTCGCACTTTTTCCATTCCCATATATCAGCTCCGTACATCAATATGCTGCCCACCAAACTGTCGAACATCATCATTCTTCTTCCTATGTCATGTCCGAAATTTCATTCTCCTATTTCTCACGTGCTTCCTGGAATTTTATTCGCCTTTTTTATCATTTCTTTAACATTTCTTCTTGGGCTCCTGAGGTGTTAGCGCTGTTGAACACATATCCGAGGTATCTGAACCCGTTCACTTCTTCGATCTTTTGTGGAGGACTTATATCCGAAACCGTTCCAGGTTGGTTTCCACATAGTTTCAGTCCGCCAATATTTTATTCACGCTTCTATCAAAACAGCACCTTATTTCCTGGGCTGTTGAAGCAATTACACCTTTGTTGGGTGGAATGCAAGAGAAAATGCATGCGATACCCTTCACATCATAGTAGAAAATGTAACAGGGAGAAACTATACACTATACCCTCAAGTGGATGCCGGCCGTGCTTTCACACGGACATGCCCGGTCTATTCGCCTGTTCTCCATTTTATAAAGCTCTCACAACAGTGTTACACACTTAGGCGCTAAATGCTCCAGCAATGCTCTTTTCGAGTATCTAGTAAGTACGTTAATCTACTGCGGGCGTTATAGGAATATGTTCCGGAATATGTGTGTATGTAGGCGTACATGCATGCATACCTCTGCCGAATTGAATATTCAGAAAGCGAACTGTATGTAATATGTATGGAGCATTCTGTTTGACTGCACAATGGCCCCGGAATATACTATATCTACGACATATAACACACACCAAGTGCATGCAGGGCCTGGTCTGGTTCATATTCCAGGTGCGACTCCGGGCGGTAAAACCACTCCGGGTTTGGGGGCCTTACGTGAGGTCACTACACACGGCCGTTTGTGATGTATGGGTGTATACGTCCCGACGACGAAAAGAAGTTCAGTCATTATCTGAGCGGCAAATTCGCCAAAAGAATTTCTATTTTGGTTCTTATTCCGTTCGTTTATCGTGGCCGCATCTGTTCTGGTGCCAGTAAGCCACAACCACTATTGAAGCGTGCGCGGGGGAAGTTTGTTTCATTCCACCAGGTCCGAATTTACATTTAATAGCGGAAAAGATGGCTGTTAATGCGAACGGGAACGGGCGCGCTCGCTGCTCGTTTCGTCGTCTTGTTTTAATTCGCGGACCACTTCTCTTCGCCAGGCAGGATTTATGGGTTGACGTGAGCCCAAGAATATGACATGTGCACGTTGTTTTTGTCATCGCACGCTAAGTTTAGCAAGTAAACGGGAGTGACGGCGACGCGGGCCCGGGGGCGTCGGCAGCGTCGGGACGCTTGATGATGAGGACGCCCACCGTCGGGGCGGCCACACGCATAGATCATCTCGGCGTCGTCTTCGCTGCATTTGTTATTGTCAAAACTTACTACTTACATTCACCTTCTATACACACACCCAGACAGCTCTTTCCTGTTTCGGGTTGTTCTTGTTATACTGCCTTGCTATCTGGCACACAGTACGTTTATTAATGGTTCTCACCCGAAACTATACGGAGAAGGCGAACTTTGCCCCTATAAATATACCGCGGGGAGCATCGCTTTAAATTAAACCTGCCGTCCCGGCGACGAGCCGAACAAATGGACGCGACAGGCACATAAGGCGGAGGAGCGAGTATACCTATGTCGGAGGACGAGAGCGACGAATAAGAAGAACCAGAGTCGGCTCGTCGAATTGGACTTTTGTGGGATGCGCTACAATTTTCCAGATTATCGCTTGCCTGGGGGATGGGAAGGTCGACACAAGACCAGCATACGATGGAACCTTTTTCAGCAGCTCAAAGATTTGGATTATGCAGACAATATAATATTACCTCTACGGCAGCACTTGTATCTACTCATGACAGTCTTGCTTCAGTGACGGTACTGGCACTTTCTTCCACTTCTTCTTTTTAGTCGAAATATTTAATATAATCCTGGTGATAAGATTTATAAATTCCAAGTTGCGTTCATTTTTTCAAATAGCACTCCCTGTTTTTTTTTTATTCGTATCAAGCGTCTCATTCCACATCTTTTTTACCTCTTATGTTTTTCCTCAAAAGTTGATAGTTTGGAAAATAACTCGGTTTTTCTAAAAACTGGACACAAATTTCATCGACTAAACTTAGTGTGCAATGAAAATTAACTGATTCTGACAACCATCGTCAAAGTGACTTCTATTGTACGTCACTTTTAAATTTTGACAAGAAATTATCAAGTGAAAATAAAGAATGCTACGGAAAGCCTCTCTGATTATTTCTTGCATAGTTTCCCTGACATTAACTTGAGCTTTATACACCCGATCGTAAACTAAGCCCTGAAGAAAAAATCGGGTTAGTCAAGTCAGGTCACCTCGTAGGCCATGGCACCAGATCAAGTAATCAACCTGAAAATCAAACTAATTCTAAAACCAAACTGCATCAACTAATTCTGACAACCAACGTCAATAAGACTTCTATTGTATGTCACTTTCAAATTTTGACAAGAAATTATCATGTAAAAATTGAAAAACTCAAAATGTCGGAACAAGGAACTAAACAACATTATTTATCGAGGTAGTGCAACAAATCAATAGTGATAACATTTACTACTACATTTGCAATCGTAAAAACTGTTCAAAATGACAAAATTTCTTGTCAAAATTTGGAAGTGACGTACAATAGAAGTCACTTTTACGTTGATTTTCAGAATTAGTTGATTTGCATTGCACTCTAAGAAGTTTATTCGATGAAATTTCTCAATTTTTCCAGAAAACCCGATTTATTTTCCAAACTATCAATTTTTGAGAAAAAACATAGGTAGTAAAAAAATGTGAAATGAGACGCCTGATACGAATAGAAAATAAAAGATAGGGAATGCTATTCGAAAAAATGAAGTTATGGCTCTTCAAAGTTTACCAAAATCAATGTGACACAACAAGGTGATACCCTAACGGAAATAGGCGATATTACCGCTAAAAGATACTCTATGCTATTGCTTGAACATGAGCAAAGTCCCAACTTGATAACCTAAAAATCAAGTATCTTGCGATTTATTTAGTAAGTGCCTACAAACGCAATAATTTTGAGAAAAAAATTCAATAACTTCTGAACGGTTGAAGCGAATTGCAAAAACTAAACGAATTTGTAATGCCTGAGAAAAGCAAATCCAAATATGCAAAAATATACAGGGAGTGCTATTTAGAAAAGCTCGTCTAAAAACTGCTCTGCAAAAATGGGGCACCCTGTATTAATAGAGCAAAATAATTCTACAAACTGCACTTTGACCTCCCGTTTGCAGTGCCTTTTAGTTTATTTCAATATCAATAATGGCGTAGGTGTAATTGAGCTCGCCCATATCAATGCCTCACCCTGTAGTGCATCAGTATAGGAGACAATAACACGTTTTATCATTCTACAAGAGATGTCAGGCCACAAAAATTTGGAAAATCACAAGTCGTGCAACATAATGCAGGGTTTTGTTGATTAAATAAAAACAAAGTTGTGTTGTTCATCGATTGCAATTTGCAATAGCCCTATTTCTTTTACCGGTCTCTTTTGTCCCCTTTGGATGCCCATTGGCGAGATTTGCTTCCCTAGGTATGTCTCATGACATATTCTATGTGAGTGTCAGTGATTGCAGGATTGCATCCAATCATCTTGAAACGGTTTGAATCAAGAGTGAAGTGGGCAAGGGGAGAAAACGGAAGCGGTTGCCTCATCTTCGTTATATTCCGGCAAAAGAAAAAACAAAATGGCTGAGTAGAAGCAGCAATGTGCCGTTGGCCGCCCCGGCTGCCCATTGACCATCTTCTCCGCCGTAGAGTCGCTGCGGCGGAGCCAGCCTACCTGTCCAGTTCCTGCCTCGGTCCCTGCCGTACCTTCATCGTTCCCGCCATCGAGATGTTCTTCCTCCGGCCCCATGCATCAGCGCAGCATCCATGGCTACGTCCTCTAGTTCTCCCACATCATCACATCATCAATCTTCACCGTCTTCAAGCTTGTCCGTCGCCATTCCGTCGCCATTCCGTCGCAACTGACGTTGCCCGTCAGTGACCATTTGCCTCGACTTTCGCTCAGCCAATCATGACATTAAGAACGTTCTAGGGAGGGAGGATTTTTTCTGTCAATAACGTCAGGTCAATTGGAAACATTGCACGGTTGGTCCTTCTTGTTTGATGAAAACTGGAGAAAAAATTTAATAATGTCCGTGACAAATTCAATTCTGTAAAGACGAAACTTGAATAAGACATCGATGATTGAGTTCAGCAAAGGCGGTCCCCAAATAAAATATTGTATTTATAGCAAGATCCGTGGGCCTTTGCTGCAACAAGGAAACTTGTCTAGCTTGCTCAGGTACTTCACGGAGAATTGTGGCAAGTACCAAGTCTTGTCTTGCTTGACTCCCCCTCGATCCAATAGCTTGATGTAGTCTTTGGTCAAGTCGCTTTCCATTTGCTCGACGTATTCCTTGGTCAACACTGGAACTTGATTTTTAGCTCTGATTTCAGTCTGGCTAGTGCTGACTATCTACTCTTTGGCACATTGGCATCGTATTCTTTCCAGGAAAGCTAGATTTTTCTGTGATTCTTGCCCAGTAGCTTGCATGTCTTCTCCATTGATATCTAACCCTTTTTGGCATTCACCCTTCAGGTGTTAAGATCTTTGTCATTTTCCGGTCCTAGCTTGTCGTAGAAGAGACTGTTGAACCATGTCATAAAGTTCGCGGAGCTCTGCGTCTTCTGTCCTCGGTTATTCAAATCTTTCACCAACCTGTTAATAATATGCTGAGGTGATTTAGGGCTCCAGACTGATAAATGATGTTTTACCCGAGACTTGCAGGTAAAGTGTCCATTACAAGCGTCTTTTGACGCAGAAAAGTGAGATTTTCCTGCCTAGGCAAGTAAAGTTCTTCCCTGTCTAGGGAGGTAATGTCTTCACCTGTCTAGGCGGGAAAATCTTACTTTCCTGCGTCAAAAACGTTTTGTTTGCTAGAAACTGTTGGAAACCGGAGCCAGCAATGTGATATTCACCAAACTGTGCCAGAATGACATTTCAGAATTTTGGTACCAATTTCTTTCTCTGTGGTTTATTGAGGTGATTTCGGGTAAAACGTTATGCATAATACGCCAGGAAAGTGTCTTCACGAGGCATGTAGGCTTCCAGGCCTCGCTTACGCTCGTCCTTGAATATGCCTACTAGCTCTGTAAACATTCACATTCCTGTCTTGATATGTAAATAACTATGACTTTGGAGTCTATTCATCGTAAAATGACTCGTTGGACTCCTATGTTCCCTTGCTAAGCAGACGAGGCCTGACTCTTAGCTCCGAGCCTGAGCTTGTTCTCTTAAGCGGACCGACGGGAGCAGGGAGGCCTAATCTTGACGTTCAAGTTCGTTCAGAGGTGCGTTGACACCAAATCAAAATGGTCAACGTTCTAGCGAATCTGTAACAAAGCGCACCTATTTGGCTCACTACCTGGTATCTTCACAGAATATCGTTTGAGATTATTCATTCTCCAAGCCGCGTTCCAAAACGTCCTACAGGATTTCACCGATACTCTCCATCAGGACCCGCGTCCTACCACTAGGCTAACCACCATACACAAGATTAGCTTCACAAGGCTAATCCAAGATCCAAACTTGACACATTGGCACGTCGCCGGATGAAAAGTCATTATTGAGCAGCAAGTAGAGCAGATGTTGCACGACGGCATCATAGAGTCGAGCAACTCAAATACGCGACGCCAATCGTTATCATCTAAAAGAACGGCAAGGCGCGCTTCTGCGGTGGGCACGGCGAAGGTGTTCACTACGTTCGACTTAAAATCTGGATGTTGGCAGATACCTCTACACCTGAAAAGCAAGAAGCTCAATGCATTTTCAACCACCGACGGCTAACTGTACCACTTCTGCGTCATGGCATTTGGACTGAAGAACGCGCCAAGCACTTTTCAGCGAATAATAGTCCCGGAGGTGCTGACTCTGATTCAAATACTGTCTTGGCGGCTATTCATCAGAGATCATGATTTGGCCCGACATGCCTTTTTTTGAAATTTTTTGATCTCGCCGGATTAAAGATCTGGTTTACCTGCCTATGCTCAAATTAATTAGTACAAATGCGCCACCACGCAGAATCCTTGCAAATGATTGATGCGTTCTTATTAGCGTTTGAATTCCACACTGAACCGAGATCTCTCATGCCTTTTCACGGCAAATATTTTTATTAATTATTGAATTATCATAATAAATACGCATAGAACCGCTCCCTATTAATTCTTTTCGAGGAATCTATGACGGGCACAGTTATCTTAATTAAATATTTAAAACGTGCGCCACGGTTGCCCGTCATGTGATCGTTATTAGTACCATTATTATTATTACCATGTAGCCGGTACCCACGGAACGGCGCGCATATTCGAATGATCAGACTAATAACTCAAACGGCACTGGCAATTAATACCAGAGTATATGCAATCCGCCCGATGCATCATACGCACTGGCAAACAAGAGTATGTACATAAATACGACGAGGACCGGTTGACAGTTCTGGCCATTTTACAGCTATTCTCTTCACGTGTACAAATATAGTTTCCGCGTGCAATATTATTTGCACATAGCAAATGGGAGGGTATTAATGAATGTGTTTTATTGCGGCGGATGCTAACACGTACACGGGGCTTGGACAAAAAAAAAACTTTAATGGTGTTTCATTTCACACATAACCTGGGGGTATATTTTTAGGATGCGCAATGAAAAATCACGTATTTTATATTTTATCACCCCACCCATAGGTACTGCGAATAATATATAGTATGTTCACTTGTACGGTGATTCTAGTCGGCTGTGAGATTTTGTTTCTAAGTTTCCAAATGTGAAATATAAAAAAATCCCCAAAACTTTGCAGTTGGCTGCTCTGGCCGGAGCAGTTTTCAAACACATTTTTTGCGTATTTCCTCTGCAGATATCGGAACATTTTTGCGGGACGTGATGTCTGACGCTTTTTTCCATTTTATTGGAAAATGTAGCAATTTTTCGACCTGTTTTTAATTTTCGCCAATGAACAAATCAATCAAAAGAGCCTTGACATTTGACAGTTGCCTTTCCCAGTCAAAAATACACGCCTATCCCTAAAGAATTAGAGGCGATACAAGGATCGCCGTGCAGTCTGTCATTTGCAAAAGAATTTACGAGTAAAAAGTAAATTAGACCAAATTTCAAAAAACCCAGCCGCTCAAAGTTGCGTATTGGAGCGAAATGCGTCCCCCTAGTCGCCGTATGACCAGGTCAGTTTTCCAAGATTTTAATATCAATTTGATAAGAAACATAACTTCACTTTCAGAGAAGTCAGTTTCACACCAGGTGAAAAGGCGGCAAGCCTACAATGCTAAAGTAGAAAATTTGACCAGCCAACTAGAGTCACAGTACAGGTGAACCCACTTTACAAGCTTCTCTCTTGTCAATAAATGGCTTAAACTTATGCTTTTAAAATAAATAAGTATAAATATTGACTTGACTATTATTGCTACAGACCAGCAAAATAGTTAGAACTCACGCAGCCGCTTAGAAGATGCAGGATTGGAGGAAAATGGACTGTGTATCCATGCAGGCTGATGTCGCGCATCCGCCATATGGAATCGAGTTTTTCTCCATTGATTGGTCCATCGTACCATCCTCTGACCATATAACCATGGCAAAATAACCGGTGTATGGATATACAGTCAAATGAGAAGATACGGAAGATGAAGACTTGATACTCGATTAGACAATGATTCAGTCAATATGGCGGATGCGCGGATGTTTCAACTTACAACACTAACTTGTGCGATTCCTATCATCCATTCCAAGATCAAAAAAACCACAGTGGTCTTTGATATTTTTTCTTCAAGTTGAAGAACCTGATAAATTGATCGATTGAAAAAGTCAAGATGATATCAATCAAATTTGTCAAAGTGATGTTTGCTCTGCTGGGTTGCCGTTTTAATTCAATTGCTAGGTCAGATTTTGACATTGACACATTATTCTCATTCTTTTTTGTCTTGAAAACGCCGTTAGGCAAGTTATTTTGATTGAGTGAGAAGTGTTGAGAGCTGCAATAGGAAGAATATACAGTTCAAAAATGACCGAGAAGGACACAGAGTTCTAGCGCCTGGGTGTGATTCCATCGCAAGTGGTCCCGCGACCTGGGCTCGTCGCACCCTGTAAGAACTAGGTACGTTAATTCAATCTCTGTTCCAGAATTATGATTTGTGATCCTCGTCGAAAGAAAGCGGCTGAGATCAGTGAGCAAACCTGTCACCTGCCGACGACGCATCCCGTGTATGACAATTTGACAACACAGCGTAGTTCAGGTGAAGGTTTCATGTCATACGGACACAAATTTCAACGTTACCTTTGATCCCCGTATCAAGATGACATCAAACATCAAAAATCAGAGACACCAACATAACTCGAATTTTTCATGGCAAGCTGTGGTTTCTTTCAAGCTTGGAATAGATCATAGCTAATCTCTAATTTTGGAGTTTCTCCTGAGCTTGTGACTTTAGGAATATGGCTTTCACGAGCCAGAAAGAAGTTCCCAGACCGTATTCTGACCCGAGATATCCCTCCTGCATGGCTGAAGCATCAAAATAGTTTGCTGAAGCACTTGAATACATGATTTCTTCGAAAATCAGTGTCAACAACTCAGTTTCGATTCGGGTCATTATGAACTGGCACCTTTCATTACCGTCTAGCGTTCCGGCCTAGGGCCAGAAGAGCAGTTTCTCTTGGCGCAGCTGGGAGAGGGCTATGCCGACGTTCAGGGCAACGCCGGCATGGCAGAGAGCCCTACAAAATAAAAGCAGTGTCGTCGTTCGCGTCTTCCTCGAGGATCGCGCTGAAGTCTGTCGAGGGAGTCGAACAAAACCTGTTTCGGTAGATCGGGGTATATTCAAGCTGCCTATGATACAATCTAATGCTAGGCCAGCAAACTAGCTACAATAATGACGACAGAAGGCCCTTAAATACAACGTGGATACAAAAATGAAATATGAACAAAAGTGCATGTCACCGAGGTCCTTTTCGAGATGAAAATCTGCTCCGGTCTGGTTTTTGTGTCCTTCCAGGATCGTTGGCGACCGGGTCCCCACCCCTGCTGTAGCAATGCGGCATCCAGGTGGGACAGAAATGAGGTTGCCGACTAGCTCACCTTATGCCGCCGTGTCGCTACCGCTGAGAAGGGCATGCGTCGCACCTGGTGACTTTATACAGTGCAGCGGACACTGAAGTAAAGAAAGCAGGAGAGGCCTCCCTGACCGACGTCTTGAAACAACACAAAATACCGGCATATTATCAGGCCTTGAAGAAATATTAAGAAGAAGAACAATAAATTCACGGACACGACGGGGTCAACGACCTCAGATCAGCTGTTCGCGCACAGTACTTGATCAATTTTAGTGGCAGGCAATACCACGATGAAAGGCTGAAGGCACAAAAGTACAAAACATAAGCTGACCAGATGCTGAGGGCTGTCTGGTCAGGGTTAAAACTGAACTACGGGGATTTACGATTCAAGCAAAATAATTGAATTACGAGAATAAGGATGCAGGTGAGGCTGACAGCGACACGTCAAACACACTTGAGCAAGGTTAACACTCAGCTTTGGTACGGCGTCACCGGAGGAAATAAGAACTCGACGCTGCCGAAGGCCTCGGCGACTGCACCTCGACGTCGTGAAGCAGTTGAGGTCCATCCCTATCGTACACGGCCGCTGGCGCACGGTGAGGCCTTGAACGAGGAGGGCCAGCCGAAACTCGGGCCGGAAAGCGGGCTACGCCCCAGGGCTACAGACGGTGGTCAGTGTGTAGCAATCGTAGCGTGCGGCCAGCGGGCTCACGCCGCTTCCGCCCCAAAAGTGAAAGAGGGCTCCCAAAGTAGAAATGAGGCTGCCGGCGTCCTCAAAGTGTCATGGCGTCATCGCCACCATTTTGTTTAAGAGCGGCGCGGGCGAAACTGTGAAGCCTAACTCGCTCGCAACGTAATTTTTGGCCCCCATAAGCAAAATAAAACACTGATTCTAGCCCCACGCTAAAATCCAACGCTAATCTCTCACCTGGAATGCCGTTAGAGGCTGCCGCGAGAGTAGCACTTTGAGCTCGACGTTGTCTGCTGGAACATTTTGCGGCGACGGTCACTTTGGTGGCGAATGACAGTGCCACCACAACCACAGCACCAGGGATCACACAGCACAAAGAGTCACTGCTCTGCGCACTCTGCACAGGCAGGGCCGGACTGGGCTCGCCCAAATTTGAGCCGTTACACCTACTATTGTGCTTTGCGGCTACAAGCACCACGTGTCCAAATGATAGGTTCCGATCTAGATCGTATGGTGGATGTCACCCTGGCTCTGCACTGGAAAGGTGATTGTAGCCGAACCCCGTACAGTGAGGTCTACCCCAATCAGTACTTATGTCATGAATAGTCAACGTCATTTTAAAATGTTGCCGTGCAGTTTGATTAATTCCACTTTCCCTACTGATGAGCCCTACTGGAGCGATTCCGTTCAAGTAAAATACGGCAATAGTTCAGCACATCATTCATATTAAGGGATAAGGGTTTCCCAACTTCCGCCGGATGTGAATTTTTGAAGATCTTGTATGAAATACTATAAGGCTCTGTGCTCGCGTTAGGCAGGACGAGAAAGCAACACTTTGGATTGTTTGGAGACGCCGGCGTCGTGCTTGCTAATCACACCCGGCGACGGTAATTAAAAATTTCTCGTGTTGTTCGCACCATCAGCGCACAGCAAGCCGATCTGCATATCAATTTCGCAGCCTCCCCAATTAAGGCCTCTTCACGCCCTCTTCGTCATCTCTCCTCGTCCTAATCTACTCGTATTTCGCATTTTTTCCCCGCATCCCCTTGGGATTTTCGGAACAGCCCGCGTCATGTTTAATAAAGACTTTCGAGACTTGAGCCGTTTTTTATGTGGCAGGCATCAGCAGCAGCGTCATTTTTCCACGGGACTGCGAGGCTGTATACGCGAGCGCGCGAAGCCAATTTTCGTTTCATTTGTTTGATTAGTCTTTCACTGTGTTTTTTTTCCTGTCCAGAGCTCTCCTCCTGGATGTTAATTCGCGCGCACTCATCCCGTTGATTTATACGGCGAGCTTTCCTTCCTTGACAATTCCTGGACGTGCCGTAATAATTTCCAGCGGCGACTCGTTAGAAATATTTAATTAAGATAACTGTTCCCGCGTCGCACATTTCCGAAAATAATTAAGTGCCGCGTACACCACTCACGAAACCTAATGAAATAATTTATTATATCCCTCTTTTTTGGTAGAAGGTATACACATGCATGCCTCGTGGTGATCGATACGTTCGGATAGGAAACAAACTGTATTCGATTTCAGAACTGAGAGCTGAAGGCGCCAATTACGGTGAGGCAAGCAACAAACAGCATCACCGGGCCCGGGCGAAGACGGATTGGACCCCACGCAGATCATGCAGTATTAGAACTCATTATGCGGAGAATAAATTAGAAAATGCCTGCCTTTAGTCATGTTCCTTGATGTATTACTTTTTCGTATGATGTATTATGTTGTGGATTTTTTTCTCGCTGAATTTATTATTATTATTTCTTTCACACGTATTGGAATTATTCGTGAATATTTTTGAAAATAGAGATGAGAAAGGTTTAACAAGTTTTCGCGAGAAAAATGTGCAAAAAGGTTGTTCGCCTCGCGGCCCACCGCATAATAATTGCTACAAATATGTAGTCATGTATTTCCCCTCGATCGAAGACACCAGAACTACCTATAGTCCAGGAATTTTAGCTGTTAAAATCGCAAATGGCGAACAAAAATGAAAGCGAGCCGGATTTTCGTATATAAGCTCAGTTAAGCATGTAGTTCAACATAGTAAAAGTCCTCAAGAATCTGGTGTGAGCTTCGGCCGTTGTGGCCTCGAGAAGAACTTGAGGATCAGTTTTTCGCGTATATCTCGTGAACGATGGCACTTAGGAAAAAAGTGTGAAGAAATTGTTGAAAATTTTATTGTCTATAAGAAAAGTCCTTACACATTTCATCGTCAGTCCACTCCTTCTTTGTCAAAACACAAGAAAATTAAAATAATTCAGATGCTTGATGCTGAAAACTGTATGGACCTTGAGTTTTATGATGGCGGAGTGCCACCCCGTGGAGTTGTTGGTTGGTCCACTATTTCTTGATTGAAACTTGAAGCCATCAATACGAACTATGCCGGCGGCATATACAGGGTGAAATAAAAATAAAAAGTTGAACATTTGTATCTCAAGAACCAAAATAAGTGAAGACATGTAAATGGCCATAAATAATTCTGATTTCATGGTCATGAAGTCATCGTAAACTTGAATTAGATATCTTAAGCCGTTCTTGAAATATCTTCAAAACACTGAAGTTGTTACCGAAAAAAATAATGTTTTCGTCTACTCTCAGAAAAAAAGTTGACTGTGTTTTTCCTGAAAGTAGTTGGCCTAGAGAGTGTTTTTCAACAGTAATATCACAAGTGCTTAGATTTTGACGATAATTTTGGACAGGCCATCCCGAGTGCTGGTTGTAGCGATAAATGCCCGACTCCGTAGGAGGAGGGCATTTATCTAGGGACAACCAGCCCGAGGGGAACGCCTGGCCAAAATTATTTGGGAAAATCTTGAGCACGAGTGATATTTTGAACATTATTACATAAAAGAAGTCCGAAGTGACAGCTGTCAGATTTTGTTGTTTAAATGAATTTTATTCCGTTGCTATTGACAGTGGGATTTAGATAAGTGAATATTATCCTTGTAGGTCTAATAATCAAGGGCGTTGTATGTAATAATCAACAGTAATATCACAAGTGCTTAGATTTTCACGATAATTTTGGTCAGGCGATCGCGAGTGCTGATTGTAGCGATAAATGCCCGACTCCGTAGGAGGAGGGCATTTATCCAGGGACAATCAGCCCGAGGGAAACGCCTGGCCAAAATTATCTGGGAAAATCTCGAGCACGAGTGATATTTTGAAGATTATTACATAAAAAAAGTCCGGAGTGACAGCTGTCAGATTTTGTTGTTTACATGAATTTTATTCCGTTGCTATTGACAGTGGGATTTAGATAAGTGAATATTATCCTTGTAGGTCTAATAATCAAGGGCGTTGTATGTAATAATCACTATTATTTAATTTCAAATGTTATTTATCATTGTTTCGATTCGAAACACCAAGTCTCGATTCAATATCTGAAGAATTACTGATATACGAAAAACTAGTTTTTTTTTCGTAACGACTTCAGTCTTCTGAAGATATGTCAGAAACGGCTCAACATATTTGATCCAAATTTACGACGACTTCATGACCATGGAATAAGAAATCTTTTTGTCGATTTATAGGTCTTCACCTATTTTGGTTCTTGAGGTACATTTGTTCAACTTTTTATTTTTATTCCACCCTGTATATGCCGCCGGCATAGTTGGTATTGATGGCAAATAGTTTCAGTCAAAACAGAATAGATCGAACAGCACCTCCACCAAGTGGCACCCCGCCATCATAAAACTCAAGGTCCATACAGTCTTCAGCATCGAGCATCTGGATTATTTTAATTTTCTTGGGTTTTGACGAAGAAGGAGTGGACTGACGATGGAATGTGTGAGGACCTTTCTTAAAGACAATAAAATTTTCAACAATTTTTCTCAAACACTTTCTTTCTAAGTGCCATTGTTCACGAGATATACGCGAAAAACTGATCCTCAAGTTCTTCTCGAGGCCACAACGGCCGAAGCTCACACCGGATTCTTGAGGACTTTTACTATGTTAAACTACATGCTTAACTGAGCTTATATACAAAAATCCGGCTCGCTTTCATTTTTGTTCGCTATTTTTTCTAAAATTCCTGGACTACTACGCAGAGGTCTATCCCACAGAATCACGTATCTGGCACTGCGAAGTGCGAAGTGACAGAACCAGTCAGTTTTTGTGTTTGTATTTTTCGTTTGCCAATTTCGCATTTATATAATGGGCGAGTTCAGTCGCTTTTATGGCTTTTGGATGCCGAGATCATCAGCGGTTGCCGCTCAGAAACAAAATTTTAAGCAGAAAAAGCGGAAGGGCACAGCGTAGCAGAAGTGGAAAGAAGAAACAAAGACGACAAAAGCAGGTGCAGGGAAACAAGACGACACCTACAAGATTCTAGATACGCCAAACCAAAGATACATAGAGCTACAAGGCAAAGTGCCGAGATGCACGCTTAATCGGAACTTGAACGCTGGAAGCAGTGATTTGCATGGTTTCGGTGTGGTGATGACTGATGAGGTACTGACAAGAGCCAAGCAGAGTATGCGGTGTTGTGAAAAGGAAGAAAAGACGATGGAGTACTTATGAAGGTCATGTCAGGAATCGCTGAAGGCTGATGAAACTCTGAGGGATTTGTTGGAAAAGAACGAAAGGGGGCTGGAATGATGACAAGGATTTAAAGAAAACGGAAGACGGATGACAAGATGTGAAAATAGAATTCACTGTTATATTCATCAACATCCTTTTTTTTGCGATGAAGTGTGAATAATACAAATAGAAATGTAACATTTTAACAAAATGTCAATAATAAAACTCTTCCATTTCGACAATATCAATCTATTCTACGATGTATGAGCTTGGCTCATCATCTTTTGTCTTTATAGCAAGCGTTTTTCCTCCATTCCAGCTTAGTCAATTTTCTGTAATTGTTTATATCTTACTGTGGCGTCCCATGTTTCTTTCAGTCAACATTGATTCTCTTTTCCTTTATTCTCGCTTCCCATATCTGTTCTACTGGTGGCGTCCTCACCAATTCAGTTGTCTCTTATGCACCAATTTCGTAACGGACTTCATCTTCAGTTCTTCTCTTACTCAGGTGTTACGTATTCTGTCTCTTCAGTGTATTTTTTTACTCTTCGCAGGTGTATACTCCATTCCTGTTGCTCCAAGCTTCTCCTTCTGCATTCTCTTAGGTAAACCTAGACGATCTTCCTTTTTTTGATCTGCTTCAGGTGTTTGCTTCTTAGAAAATATCACTTCCAGCTTCCAGTGGCCTTCCCTTGGCATACATGACATGACCCAATTGCCTCGCTGAAGGTTTGCCCCATTGCTCCTGCAAATTAGTTTTGGTCAAGCTTGTCAGCATTGATGAAACTGAGGGGTGCAGATATATTGTCACGAGTAGGAATGGGTCTACCCTTTGGCTATTCGTAGACTGGGGCTCGCTCTTTATTTATTGTTTTGCACAGCTGAAACGCGAAGGTAAATGGAACTCGAGCATGCTTACATAACACAAGTTTATTAATTATTAAAAAATGATAGTTTCATACATCACACTTTATAAAAATACTTCTACTTACTACAAAATTAGGTAGGTATCTACCTGAATTACCATGTATCCAAAGAATTCCCAGGAGGGCTTACCGGATGGTAATCAACCATCAGTGACAGCACCGAACCAACTCAATCAATGATGGATCAATGCCGAATCCATGCCCCGTGTTCTAATATGTAAGTCTAATCCGAATCGACCAATCAGGTCATTTACGCAAGTAGGTACCTGCACTACTTGTTTTTCGTGCAAATACATTTGTTCGCATTTTATTGCATCGCGGAAATGACCTAGCGCCTGCCAATGATTGGGCGACTCAGCAACTCACACATTTGGGTTACACGTGCCGTTTCCGTTATTATATTCAAGGGATGAGCCTTTAGCTAGGGCCTTTATGTCATTATCATGACAATAAGTGCTTTCCTTTCAGCACAAAACTCACTAACCTGATCGAAGTTAGAGAGAGAAAGAGCGAGAAATCGCATGCGCGAAAGGGCGATACCCTTGGCGATACCACTAACAACTTTGGTCAGAATACTCAGTTCAGGTTTTAAAAGGAAAGCACCTAATATGTTTGCACTCGTGTTTGCACTGCTTTCAATCTTGAGCCACAAAAGTGCAGAAGACATCTTCCACTCTACGTTTATCTGAAACCTGTGAGTATTCACACTTCTGAGTTCCTCGACACGGACGACATGTGATGATTCTGCCAGTGCCTTCCCATTTTTCACAACATTAGGATTGGAGTGTATGTCGCAGAAAATACTCTGGAACCCTGTTTTTATGCTGATTGATTTTTATCCTTTGAAACACTTCAAAACACAAGAAAACTTTTTGCGACGTATGACACTTCAGCGCGGGCAACAGTAAAATGGTCGACAGTTTGATTTTGGTTGACAGAATGACAGCTAGCACACGTGAAATTGCCACACTTGTTTCACATTTTGCGGTGACGCTGCATATCATGCATGTAGCCCATAAAGTGAACTAGTTACTCTCAGCCAGACTGAAAGTCGAATCGTAGGCCTCTAAGTACCTTAAAGCCGCCTGGTTGTCTCTGGCAACGCACATTCTTGCTTCTTTTGTACTGTCTGGATATACGTACTGGGTACACCTTCTCACTGCCCAGTATTTTGGTTTGGATAGTAGAAAGGAACCTTACCAGAGGCAGTGATTCCCTGTACTTCGGGCCATATGCCATAGGTATATGTCTATCCCGGCTCCTCTCCCTCTTACAAATCGGTCTGTGTACCAGATCATGTTGTTTTCCTGCAGGTGGGTCATCCTCCGAGCGTTTTCCCGGCGGGCGGTCATTCACGACCACTTCATAGGTGGCCCCGAAGTCATACTCAACTGGCATCAAATCTCATGGGATTGTGAAGAGAGGAACTCCTCCCTTTTGACTTCAATACTTTCAATAGTGTCCTCTTCTTTGGTTTTTGGGTTCTATTCTTAGAGAACTCACTGGTCCTTATTTTTCTACTTGTCTGTGCAGTGCGGGTAGTAGGTCCAGTGAAACCTCCACTGCTGCTACCACTCCTAACATCATTATGATGCCAACCTCTCAAGGGGAAGTTTCCTATAAAATTACTGCCAAAAGCTTATGATCCAAAATCCAATGGGGTGTAAAAAATTACATCAGAGTTTAAGAAGTTTGCTCATTTGGATACCTAACTTCATGAATCACACCTGATACTACCCTGGTAATTATTTTCAGTAGTAATATAACAAATGCAATGAAAATTATCGATAATTTTTGGAGAATATGCACGTATGCACGAGTACTCCAGTTTAACTTGCATGAGTGAAGATTTGTCAAAAATTATAGATGCATTTTCATTGCACGAGCTATATTTTATCAGAAAATTTTATGAATCAAAGAATTTTCCACGCCTCCTATGACATTGTCAACTAGTCACTCTAGTCATTGTCGTCAGGGAATGACTACCTACGACCAACCAACTAACACGCGGTCGCAAGGTTTCTTGGGTGATCCTATACTATACAGACGAATTTGTGGAAAAATTGGCCTTCATTGCCAAGCCGTTGCAGCACAGGACCCCGTTTTTGTGGTCCAAGGAATTATATCGGCGACATATATTCGCAATCAGTGCTTCCCAAGAAGAGTGAATGAGGTCCTGAGGTGCACGATGGCACTACTGTATGACATATTTCATTTTATGTCTACTGTTGGTCTTAGTAGAGGAACACAAAAACAATTATCGATTCATGCACTAGTGCAAATTATCGAAAATTATCGCCTAATTCGAATCTGAGTGGTTCAAACAACAATAGAAAACTGTCACTTCCATTGTTAGAATGCCAGATTTGACAGATGAATGAAATTTTCATTGCAATTGAGGTCTCCAATTTTCTGTTGTCTCTCTTTACTGTGACGTCATGCGTATAAGATATGGTTATTCGAGGTCATTGGGCGCTTCCCAATAAGGCGTATAAGGACACAATTCGACACATTTGGACACAATTTGACACAACTAGCATTCCAATAGTAGTAATAGCACCACATGTCGACATAATCGAAACATTGGCGAGGCTGAGTTTAGAATTGAGCTGGCAAGTGCACTTTGACATTGTGTATCCGTCTTGTCGCAGTTATTGGAAAGCGCCCTATGTTTCTTGAGATATGAACATTTCGTTTCTGACAATGGGAAATTTTTCGAATCTGACAAGCGTTCTGTCGTGTTTTTATTTGATTTCAGCATGGATTTCATTATTTCACTTGTTCTTACCCTCGTTCTTGCCAATAAGTGTGTTATATGTAGTGGAAAACTGAGAAGATACTTACAGAAATGGTTCAAGGGTGTTGTGTCGCTCTATGCGAGTCGAGAATAAGACGAATACACCCAGCATAACCATGCACCGGTTCACGAGAGACCCAAACTTGATGGAAGTGTGGCTGCACCAGCAGGGATCACGCTGCACCAGACACGTGCATCTTACTACGAAAAAACTCTATTACTTCGTCCATTAAAAACTCCCTTATGGGCTCTAGTGACTTTCCCCACATGATAATGGGAACAGTATATCTATCCGATTCAAAATTCCCGCAAAAGTCAGAAACGAAACGTCCAAACGTCATAAACGTCAAAACGTCAAAGGTGACCTCGAAAATCCATGTATTTTCTATCTCCTAAAATTGGAAAGGTCAATTGTGGAGGTGTGTCCTATTGTCGCGTCGTGATCTCCAGTGCAGTTTTGCAAAATTATCGTTCCTGTCCAGAAATAGTATTTTTCGATACAAGAGCGCGATTTCAGGCCCGAAGCCTTTTTTGCCATCATGAGGTGTAGCCGAATGCTGTAAAAGCGGCTGAGGGCCTGAAAAAGCTTATCAGCGCTCGTGTGTCGAACAACTTTTTTCGTAATCGTTGCCTCAATTGAGAGAAAACTCGAATTTCTTGTAAATTTTGACACTACTTTGACAAATGTCAAGCTAGACACATAAACAGCAAAACTTATTTTTGATTATGTTTTATTTTGCGCGTTATGTATTATTTATAAAACGATTACGAGAAAGCATCTTATGAGACATTTCTATTTAGAAATTTTGACAAAATGGGCAGAAAACTGACTTCTCACATCGTTCTCAATCAAGGTTCCACTTTTTGATTGCTTTACGTTGCCAAAGATGAGTTCCAACACTGGGAGTACCAATATTTTTTGATATTTCTCAAATGACAATAACGAGGACAATAATAATTATTGTATATAATCCGTCTCCACGTACCTACCAGTTTAACTTGAACATTGATTAATGATAACTTCAGATCAAAAAAGCCGTTTTAGGATTATACCTTGTTGTCGGGTACCTAGGTACCAAAATTACTTTGTCTCTTGACTTTGCCGAAGAAGCAGCCCCGGTGGTGTTTCGCAACAACTTTTACATCCCGGCTCTCATCGTAAATTGCAGTTTATTATTATGACGCAAAAAGCGAAATTTTCATTACAACCATCCTCATTAACCGTCGCCGATCCCATGCCGTAGCGCATTAGCCATCAATATGCTGCAAGAGCCAAGAGCTGGACGATCGTGGTTCGGGTCGCGCGTGTATGTATGTTGCAAAAATATAATTCAAGGCCGTATACATACGTAGTATTAAAATTCATTGCTTATTTGCCTTCGTCCTTAAATATTGCCCGAGAGTGTTTATATTGTTTTATGGCCTGCATGGTATGATTATGCATCCCGCGCGATCGAGAGCGCGGCCTTTATAGCAAACAAATTTAAATTTCAACTGCACACTCTTTGCTTTGCTGCACAAAACCAGTCAACATATAAATGATATTCTCCGGTGCATCCGCTGACGGATCGGACAAATGCGAGTACCACAAACGTATACATAACTTTGCTGCATCAGGAGCACACTGCTATGGAGTTTTTGCTTCAAGTATGCCGCTAATACGTGATCCGAGTTTCACAATAGATCGATCAATAATTTGTTGAGAAATGTGGGAAAATCCAAGATGAATCTTGAATCAAATCCCACCACAATCGTTTTGATTTTTTCAAGGCAACCAAAATTATCATCAGGGTCATCAGACACAATCAGCTGAGAGATTTTAAAACAAATTCTTTTACGATCATTGAATCGTTCTCAACCAACCGGACGATTGGTACACACTGTCTTCCAAACCCATCAGTTTCATCCATGGTAGACATGAGGCACCAATATTTGTATATTTCTCATTAAATTCTACACCAGCAGCCTGTACTGTCACATCCCCCTTTTTCCTTCTCAATGATCATTACAATAATGGTTTTCACTGTCCTACCGGATGTCGGAGGAAAACCAGAATAGGAGCCCTGCTCGAAAAGTACCCATGCGTACCCATGGTCACATTGGTAGGGTTACCATACGTCCGGATTTACCCGGACATGTTTGGGTTTTTGAGGCGTCCGGGGAAGTCCGGCCGGGAAAGTAGATAGCGTCCGGAAAAATTAAATTATCACGCATTCATCGGGTTATTGCCTATCGGACAACGCTGGCTGGCCGTACCTATCGTGGCCGTACCCAACAGCTGATTTTGCTATTCCGAATTTGGCGCATCGCGTTGCGCGCAGTAACTTATTACAGCAGTCGTACGGCGTACCACCATAACCGATAATGATCAAGTCGGCAAGTCCTCAATTTATTTCTTATTTTGATCTTTCAATCCTTGGGGCACGATTTCTTTTGCTAACCTTGCAGTATGTCTCATAATTTTATAAAAAAAAGTGAGAAAAAAATAAAAAAGGTCATACTATGTGCACCTACGTAAGTATGTCCGGATTTTGTCCGGATTTCAAGGATTTATTGTCCTGGAAACTGAAAAAGGCTTATGGTAACCCTACACATTGGTCATATCCCCATGCTGGTTGGGGATATACCCATGGCAGGTGATGTGACCATGGGTACATGTTTTGGGGATACGGGCATGTCCCCATGCTGGTTGGGGATATACCCATGGCAGGTGATGTGACCATGGGTACATGTTTTGGGAATATGGGCATATCCCCATGCTGGTTGGGGATATACCCATAGGAGGTGATGTGACCATGGGTAGGTGTTATGGGGATATGGGCACATCCTCAGGTACCCATGGGAATGAAGTTGCATATGACCATAGTATCATGGGTACATGATATTGTGACCATATGCCCCCATATAGGCATATTGAATAAATGTTACAAAACTCACAGGGAGATAGGAAATAAGAAAATAAGGGGACTTTTCCTGATAAACATACGCTCGCAAACGTACAATAACGGAGATACAGGCCTTCAAAGTTGTTTTTTAAAAACAGTTTTTTTGCATAACTTTCCAACCGTTCAACTGATTTCATTCAAATTCAAACCAAAGTTTATCAAGACAGGTCTCTACTGAACAATATTAACGCATTTTGTCAAATGTTCTTAGGGGCGAAGATAATAGGGGGCACCCTTCCCCTTTTCCCCTATTTAAACCCCCCTGAATATTTTTGGAAACGGTTTCAATTTTTGTATTCTACGTACAATTTGAAGAAAAGAGTCACTCCTGCAAAATTTTGATTTAGAGGATTCATTTTTGAGATACCTACTTGGATTTGAGACATTGGAAAACATCTCGATTGAAATCGCCTCTTTCCAGGGCCTAAAAATTAAAATTCAAGAAAACTCATGATTCCTTAGTTGGGATGAATTTTTTGGGTGTTGTAAGTTGATAAACCACCATTTTTGCAAAGAAACATGGAGTTTTCAGAAAAAAAAAACAATTTGGGCCCTAGAAAGTAGCGATTTTGAGATGTTTTCCGAAGTTTCAAACCCAAATTTCTTAAAAATGAAGCCTCTAATAAAATTTTTGCAGGAGTCACTTTTTTCTTTAAATTGAACATATCATTGAAAAATTGAAACCGTTTCTGAAAACATTCGGGGAGGATTGAAAATAGGGGGAAAAGGGGAGGGTACCCCTACTATCTCCGACCCTAAAAATGTTTGATGAAATGCGTTATCATTGATCAATAGAGATCTGTTTAAGTGAACTTTGGCTTGAATTTGAATAAAATCGTTTGAACGATTCAAAAGTTATGAGAAAAAAACTGTATTTAAAAAACAACTTTGAAGGCCTGTATCTCCGTTGTTATACGTTTGCGAGGGTATGTTCATCAAAAAAAGTGCCTTATTTTTCAAATTTCTATCTCCCTGTGAATTTTGTAACACTTATTCCGGGGCACGTAAGTATTTAGGCGTCTTGCTGGCTATGCGCCGCGCCGCACAGTGAGGCAAATCACTAAAAAATTGGAATAAATTCAGAACAGTAGATTTTTGGTTCGAGGGTGTGGAATGTGTGTTAAAAACATCAAAAATGAAAATCTTCTTCCCTCAAGTTGTGTTTATCAAGTTTTGTGATTTTTACTTTGAAAATTGAATTGAAAAGACACAATGAAATTTTTCTGAAAATCAAATTGGCTAACCAGCCTGATCATAATCCATGATGACGATGGTGATAATAAAGAAACGTCAACGTCATTCTCAAAAATCACTCAATCCTGTTATAGGGCAACTTAGGCCCTATAAAATTTTGCAATCTTTAGGTTTTTTTTCCAAAAAATAAAATTTTCTTGAAAAACTAAATAGATTCGCCAGCTTTTTACGCCCTGACTCTTCCATTGAATCATACAAATCTATTCGAAATAAAACCAGATCATTCGAAACCGATTCTATTGAAATAAAAACAGAAACACTGTAAAAATTGTTTGAGGGAGATGATTACAAAAAAAAATATTAGAAAAAAATGAGCAAACTTGAGCAAGATTTTTTTCTTCGACTCAATCTACAAATAGTCCCTCTGTAATGATATATAAAAATCTGAGGGTTCGATACCAAGTTGCAGGCGCAAAGTTTGGGACGGCGTAACTCGCCAAATACAGTGGTCTGATTGGTTGGTATCCGCCGTTGCTATGGTAACCGCACTTACGGCGGTCTCAGCCCCAACTTGGTATTGGCGAGTAACATTACCGATGGTGGTGCTGCTGATGCGCTTCGCATGTAAACAAACATGTCGGATAGGGCACAGATTGTTGCCCGCGCGTTCAAAAATCTTATCAGTAGTAAGCGGTTTTCAATGTCCTCCAGACGTGAAACGTGGTTAATTAGTACCTATTGCGGTGGAACTCGAAAATGGCAGAAGCGAATTGAGTGTTATGAAGGTTTTCAATCACTGGATGGCCTCAAGCCTCAACGGATAGGAAGTTCTGAAGTCACAATTTCTTGTGTTGTGTGGTCGAAAGCGAACCGAATCAAGCTTCAGTTCAAACATAGACATATTTGGATTGTGTTTACAAACAAGCGCATTCTATGAATCTCCTCACGAGGCAACTGAGATTGTACTTAAAAGAAATAGTAGTAGCAGTTCTCGCGAGAGTTCCTGTGAAATTGGAACGTTTAAATGCACTTGCAAAGCAGGCCACTCCGGGACATGCAAACATATCGCAGCTGTGCCTCTTCGATGCAGCCATTTGAAGTTCCTATTTTCAGCGACACTTCCCAGGCTTTTCTCGTAGTCATATTTTCCACAGTGCCGAGTTTGTTTGTCATCTTGACTACCCAACTTGCGTCTTTCGCTTTCGACGGGAAACGGTGAAAATGTAACTCTTCCTTTTTCCGGTTTCCACAGCGCGACTCGCACTCGGGAACGCAACAAATTCTCCGCCACTTTTTGTCACTATGACAAAATCACAAATCTTACCACCCTTCCATTATGATGCCACTTTTGCTTGCCAGTCGTCGTACACGTGCCACCCTTATTTAAAAATGCAATGCTTTTGCAACCGACGACACCTAGTATATTCAAGATAATGAAACGTGCGTGGCTCACGTACTTTGTTGGAGAAAATTAACGCCGCGTCAAGTCAGATGGAATCAATTAAAGTCACCAAACACCGCAACGCTCATAAGAGCCCACACAAATCTGCGGTTGATCCGTGCACAAACGTCGTTTACACGTTGGCCGTCAGATGGCGTATTCGATCTTGAAACTCGCCAATTGAGCCGTAAGTGCGGAGAGATGTGGAAAGATACTTTGTCCTCAGTAATTTGTCGACAAATAATAAGTCTTGGTGTCATTTTTGCATTGGATACTTTGACGAACTATAGCTGAAGCACCGTGCCTGAATTTCAATAGAAACTATCAAAAGTATATAGTGCTTACTTCAAGGTATAAGACTCATGATGAAACCAAATTATATCTTCACGTCTTGACGGAATACAGGGGACGAAAGTACCTTAATTTTTCGACGCGCAAAAAGTCAAGATCCAGATGCAGTGGAATACAACTTTTTCAAAAATCTGCCAACAGAAACGGATATAAAATTCGGAGTTGATTTATATGGGACATTCTGCTTTAGTATTTGATCTTGAGAAATAATCAAGAATAATACGTTAATCTGAAATTTCATTTTTTATTTTGATTCCACATTTCACCCTCCTTGCCTCACTGTGCGCCGGTATAATCGCGAACTGCTTGTTCACCGAGCCAGGATTTAGCGTCTCGTGTTGTATGGCGCCTCGTCTACTGTTTGGCTTGGATTTCATGTTTTTTTTTTGTTTCAACTGGATTTTAAATAATTGCCTTATTTGGTGTCATCCCCAGGTAACGATTGCCTCTGTGTGTTTTGTGTTACCACATTGAACGGGAGACGGAAGGTAAGATAAGTTATTATTAACGCATAAATAATTATTCAGCTTTTTTAGGTTATGTTTGGTACCAGTTCGCTTCATGTCTTGGCTACAGCATATTATTTCAGCTGGGGCTCTGGCGATACTTCATGAATCGTGGTTCATCCTGAGACAGAGAATAACGACGAATCTTGGTATTTTCTGTCCGATAAGGCAAGCTCAAGTTGGTAAGTTATTACCGCAATACCAATGTGAAGCATTAAATAAAAGTAATGAGATATTGGTTTTCCAGCATTGATGTCGACTCGGCTGTCAGCTTATTACCGCTTCTTTGTTTGGTGCCACAAGCATGAGATCTACTTGCTTTTCAAGCCTATGCAAAAATATATAAAGCATATAGAATATAAGTATTTTACATAAATATGAAACATAACCTGTACAGGGTCATTCAAAAAAGATGTCCACCCCCATTTTTCTCAAGATCGGTTGAAGCTGGCGAGTTGCGGTGAAAACCGTTGGATTCAGCTGGTTTTTCTGATCAAATTTGATATGTCAACAAAACTACTTCACCAAAACTTTGAGTACGGGGGCACCTCAAAATTTTGGGCATTTTTTTTACACTGCACAATATTGAGTTGAGTATATGATATTGAGTGATATGTCATTGAAAAGTTGCACAAGTGCTTAAAGTTTTCGAAAATTTCCAGCGGTTTTCATTTTATGACAGAAAACAATAACATGGAAAAACACGTTTTTATGTATAAAATGAGAACCAATGAGAATTTTTCCAAACTGCAAACTGCATTCAATATTACTCATCAAAACGGTAAGTATTATGTGTAACTCAATATGCAATGACTATTTCTGAAATTCTGAGATTTTCCGAAATGAAGATTTTGATGAGTAACTAAAATTGAGTTGCCTCCAAATTTTGAAATAGCTATTGCATATAGAGTTGCAAATCATACTGGCCGTTTTAGTGAGTTCTATTGAATGCAGTTTGCGGTTTGAAAAAATTCTCATTGATTCTCATGTATAAAATGAGTTCTCACCACTCAATGTTGTACAGTAAAAAAAAAATTGCCCAAAATTTTGAGGTGCCCCCGTACTCAGAGTTTTGGTGGAGTAGTTTTGTTGACACATCAAATTTGATCAGAAAAGCCCGCTGAATCCAACGGTTTTTACCGCAACTCGCTAGCTTCAACCGACCTTGAGATAAATGGGGGTGGATATCTTTTTTGAATGACCCTGTATTTGGTTCCATATTTATACCGAACAATAATTAATTGATATAAATCTTTTAATACCTATTAATCTTTAATATTTTCCAGATATTACAAGATTACCTTGATGGGGAGGTACTCATGTGCAAAAACTAGACTTTGGGATCATGGTCACATGCCCATAGGCATGCCACATAGGTACCCATGGGTAGTGCTCATGGTCATGTGCCTAAGGGCATGTACCCATGAGTAGGTGCTCATGGTCACATGCCCATGGGTATGCACCCATGGGTAGGTGCACATGGTCACATGCCCATGGGTATGTACCCATGGGCAGGTGCTCATGGTCACATGCCCATGGGTATGTACCCATGGGTGGTACCCATGGGTGTCCCAATTGTGCACATGGGTACCTCCCCATTGGGGATGTGCCCATGGGTACTTTTTGACCAGGGAGGAAGGAGGAACTTGCTGCGTATCATAGCAATCATAGCTGGAAACCCTAGCTTTTGCGGATCGGTTTTAAATTTCAAAAGTACTGCAACTTTTACGACTTATGATAAAAGGAGACCTCCTTGGGTGTCGTGTAGGGTTTTTGAAGGGGGTTCATCCCAAGTAACATTTACCCGACTTCCGACCAAATTTTTACCAATTCCGACGTCGGAATTAGTGCAAATTTTGGTCGGATGGCGACCAATATTTGAAAGTCACGAGGCGACGTTGGAACAACGTTGCCTTTACGTCGGCAACCCGACGTCCGCCATGCAACTAAAACCGACGTTGGCACGACGTCGGTAAATACAACGTTGGCGCATCCAACGTCGGATGGACGTTGGGATACCCAACGTTGGACACGGTGGGTATTTTTATACCTAATGCGACCAAATCAGTCTGTAGTTATATTTGGGCAAGCTTGACAACGTCGGCTGACGTCGGCATACCCAACGTTGGGATATGCAACGTCGGCTGGACGTTGGCGTATCCAACGTTGGATTCGGTGTATACTTTTGTACCCCTAATGCGATCAGTCTAGTCTGGTGTAACTGTCGTCCAGATTTCGGCCCCGCAGGGCCGGCGCTAGGCATGAATCGGCGAAGCCCCTGATTCAGGCGGCAAATTCCAGGGGTGGCAAATTCTGGAGACAAAATGTTCCAAAATTTCATTTTGTATTTTTTTCACTTCAAGAAGCTATGGCGCCGCCCCTGTGTTAGATTCCAGGCGTAATTTGAGAGGTCCAGAAATTAACTGGCACGCGGAAACGTCATGCACCAGTTTTCAAATTTTATTGTTGGGATTGCACCCGGGGTTGTATAAAGTGTAGTAAAATCCAAAAATAATATGGGTATAGGACATAGGTATATAGACTTGACCATTGTTAGATCACGTCCGATGAAAGCGGAAAAATTGAGCTTCGGTTCAGACGGCAAAATACCTAGCGCCGGCCCGGCCCTGGGTGAAAACGGCCGGGACCGCGGCAACAATGGACATTATTAACCGCTATGCTGGGTGGCCCTGGACTTGTGACGGCGTTTTGGTGCAATTGTATATACGCCGACTATAGGTCGGATTAGGTCGGCATTGGTACAATAAATCAAACCAGAAGTCAGAATTGGTCGGAATTGGTCTAGAAATTTATACTCGTATAAAACTTAGTCGGATTTAATCAGTATAGGTAGAAAGAGCCGACGCGGCCATTTTTTCTTCCAATATCAAAACAACAAGAAGAGGCCATGTTGAAGAAATGCCAATGAAAATCTTTGAAATTATTGAATTTATCATTTTTGAACTCGAGAAACGAAATTATGGTGGCTATTGATTAATTAAGTATATATACATACTTCTTTGGTCTTCTTTTCTTTTGAGAAACGGTGTTTTAATTGATGAATGTTTTAATATAAAATTAAAATATTTTGAGAACAGCCAAATTTTTGGTGGGCGATGAGTATTTTCGACTTAAAACATACTTGTTCATCAGTAAAATTTTCTTCGCATCAAGTTTTCATATCAACCAATCACAAAATTTCATTATTAAAGTTCAGATGCTCTGTTGTCTGTTATATCTTATACGGCAACATATTGTATTGTGGTAGGTAGTTTTGGTCTGAATTTGACTGATGGTTGGATTAGGGAAACTTTACCGTCCTATATTTGGAGCTATATTTCTTTAGTACAAAACAGGTTAAATAAAGTCCACCTAATGCGACTAGCATAAGTCGGATTAGGTACACGACAGGCGACTTTGGCTACACGTAGGTAAGATGGTCGGATTTGGTCGAGTTTTGGTCGGCAATCACAACGTCGCGGATGCCAACGTCGTACCGACCCGCATTTCATTGACCAAATGGGTGCAAATGTGAGTCGCCTCAACGTCGCGCGGACGTCGGCTGCCGACCTTAGGTCGCGAATCGCAACGTTGGCCCGACGTCGGATTGCTACTTGGGATAGCCTTGAGGTGACCTGACCAAATCCGGTCAATTCCGCAGAGTCTCCAATCGTCAAGGCTGAAGAGGCCGGCTTTAGCTCACCGAAAAAAAAAACGCCGTTGGTGTATTTTACTCAAAAAGAAGCCGCCG
Organism: Anaspis maculata; assembly: GCA_949128115.1. Lineage (NCBI taxonomy): Eukaryota > Metazoa > Arthropoda > Insecta > Coleoptera > Scraptiidae > Anaspis > Anaspis maculata. The sequence goes on along the minus strand of OX421965.1, from coordinate 67,310,539 downwards.
AATCTATGGTTCAGCACAATGTGGAGATGTTGAGCCGATTCGAAGATGAAGACGAGCGTCCAGCTCGCGGTTCCGGTGATTTTCAAGCGGTTCGAAGACTTCGGAAAGAGCAGTCGAAAGGGATCCCTACATTTGGTGAGAAAGTAAACGGTATTTCCAGGGACACCATGCCAGGCACAACTCTATCTGGATGTGCTGCAGGAGGGCGAAAACTCACAAAATACCACTCGCACGTCCAACATAGTTTGACAACGGTGATGTACGGAAAGATTGTTTAGCTTTTTCTGGCATTTATAGCCGGGGCTCTTTGGAAATTATCACCACGAGAAAAACCCGCAAGTGCCGTTCCTTTTGAAAGGCTGCAAGCTGCAGCACTGCTGAAGCTCAGCGCGAAAAACCCTGCTATGCCATCAAGTTATAGGAGACTGTCACCGGACTATCGAAGTAGGCAAAGACCTACGTACAAAATCAGCAGAGCTGTGCCCCGACGGGATGCTTCCGCGATTTTGGAGGGTTATCATTCTTGTCTGAGAAACGCTTTTTGGGGGTAGTACGCGTGATGAAGTCTCACATTATGCCTGTACCTACCATGCAGTCGAGGTGTGATCCATTTTTCTTCCCTTTGAAAAAGAAATGAATACTTTGGGCTCCGCCTTGACCCCCAGAGCCCTGTCAATCAGGCTCTGTCACGTCGCTGGCGCTTTTTGGAGGCCCAACGACATCCTGGGGAGCTGGAAGAACTCTCACAGTGGAACAATGAATGTGTTGATAGTTGCCTTCTTAGATCGTTCCTCCATTCGGACTTGTCAGTATGCGCTTTTGACGTCAAATGGCTACAGGCAGTTTTGCTTGAGCCAGCTGAATCAGGAAGGTGCAGATATACGGGTGCGGAAAGGGTGGAGATTCTTCTGGATAACCATGCTGAGCCAGCGATAAACGATGAAAACCGGTAGTGGTCCTGCCTTTTCTTCACCGTCACAATTGGTGACGTCCAAGGTGTAGAGGACGCCGCTACCACCTCTTATTTCAACATCCGGTCTAGCTCAAGGTTTATCGACCATCTGAGCACTGAAAAGAGCTTGTAATACAGTTGCCTCACCGAATCCGTCCTAGGCTTGATCCTGATCCTGTGTTCTATCAGAGAAGTCCGACCCAAAGACAAAGTTTCATAAGCGAATGCCTATTCCAAGAGCGCCTTCAACTGCTCACATCAGGTGCCAATAAGTCCGACTCGACCGACACAGCAGCCACGCGGGGAAAGGAATCGAAGGTGTCGATGAAAGGTCAATAATTACCACCTTTGTTTGCCGCAGAAAATCGATGCCAAGAATCAGTGTGATGGACAGAGAAGGCATAGGCCAAAGGTGAGTTCAGTCAGCTTATTTAGCCGCAATTTTAATTTTAGCCGTAAGCGTTGCATCACTCACCTCGGGTTCCACCAAACTTTTATCAACGCGATAACTTTATCACTCTGATAGTAACTAAGCAACTGGTCATCCTATTGGCTGGTGCATAGCAACTATCAGCGTGAAAGATTTAATCTGCTCTTAAAATTTTGGTGGAACCCGAGGTTATTGGCTGTTCCGAGGAGACTGGTTCATAAGAGCCAATGGGCGTCGCAGCGCTTGCGGTTAAAATTAAAACTTGCGGCTAAATAAGCTGACTGAACGCACCTTAAGAATTCAAAATCCTTCTTCACTCGTCTCACCTTGATAATAATTGGAACCCAGAATAATTCTATGGGCTTCACTCTCTGGCCGTTGGCTACTCGAAATGTTCATACTCTGGTGAATTCCAAACAACGTTTCATGCGACGCGCCCGCTATATCCCTTCCCGGCCCCCACACACGTGCAACTTTCTTCCTGTCAATCAGCTCTGAGAGCTCAACCCCCAAAGACGCTCACCTTCAAATAAAACCGATCTGTCATCAGCTTTGTGCCAAAAAAAAAACTTTTGGAGAGCACTCAAAGTTGATACTGGCGTCCGGGGCACTCACAACCTAAACCAAGCTTATTTTTCAAGCCCCAGCCTCGGCCTCAGCGTTTAGGGCTTCTTCCATCCTGAGTCACCCAACATGTCCGACACCTTGTCCCTGACACGCCCTTTTCTCCGCACCTCAAGCAAAATCGAAGAAATTGGCTCCTATCCTTCGTTACGGTTTCAAAACCGGATTGGCGGTACGGAAAAGTAAAACCAGGAAAATGAAAAAATAATAACTGAGGGGTCATTTTTTATGGTGGCGTCCTGTCTCGTAACAGCTACGAAATATTCAAAGAAAATCGACCAAAAAGACGATTCAGTGTTCCGCTGTTGTTCCTGCTGATGACATGCAGTACCACCAGTATGATGTGATGTGTCTCAAGAACCAGAATGGTCGGAGTCAGCGATGAACTCCACTTCTAGAACGCCGCGCCGCCTTGTTCGCCAACGTCGTCTGTTGCTACTGATTCCCAAAGATCCTGCTAACCGTTGCCAAATGCTGTGTCCGTCAAAGAGCCAATAGATGTTGTTGTTGTCCTGCGGTTCATGCGTTCAAGATTTGTTGACGGGCAAATCAAGTGTCGCCACTTCTCTTATATCGTTTTAGAATGAGTTATTCGAAATTTTGGGTGTTGTTGTCATATGTATTATGGTCTCTGCGTGAAGTAAGAGACGTACGTTGATAGGGAGTAGCTATACCGGCTTACTACCAATTTCCTTTGAAAACGACGGCAGTATGTTGTTTTTCGTGGGTACTCTGTTTCAGTGTTGTCGCTGGAGCTTCGTTGAGCCCTTCGAGTTCCCGTAGCATCATCAAAAAGGTAGGTAGTTTATAGTTTGTAAGGCTGTATCTCGCGGTATTGCTCACCATTTCTATTTGGCGTCCTCTGCACAACGCTTTTTGTTTTATTAACACGTCATGTCAAGTTTGAACTGTAAATATTCATAAACTTTTATTTCTTTATCCGAAATCTGATTTTGCAGTTTATTTGGTATTTTTAATTCTCCCAATCTCAACCATCTCCTACGTCAGAATCAATCACTTTCAATTACGATTTCAACCCGTAATGCCTACCTTCTTGGTCAATCAAGAACAAGAATCTTCAAGTTTTTTCACTCCGGACAATACTTACCGTGGAAAATGTGGGCGCAGGGGATCGGTCCTTCTTGTCTGGTATTCCGGAATAGTGAATACACGCGGACGTGAATGAAGATTTTCTTCACAACCGCGTTTATCATTTTGTCCCAGAGTAATCGAGTCTGCATTTAAATTCCAAAATAATATTTGAACCAGTGTTTGTTACCGCATCGCATTGGACACCATGTTTAGTTCAATTCCAGTTGTGCGTAAAATCACCTATGAAACAAAGCTCTCCGACTACCACAAAATAAGACGGTCGAACCGGACAACTGCACAGACACGTCTTTGGCTCCTACTGGGGGCTTATCAGTACGCAGGCGTGTTCAGCTCAGCCATCCGATGCTGTAGCAGTCAGAGAACTCATGGTAATATACACTCATAAGACGACTCCTAATATGTGAGTCCTCCAAGCGACGCCATCTATCAAAGGCATTGTAGATTGTAGATTAGAGGTGGTCGTTTGGTCTTGGAGGATCCTTTCTGCACTGCGACCTATAAGATCTTTTGTGCGTGACCATGCTTCTATTTAATGTCCCAGGAAATCCACCTCCTCACCGAATCGGATGATTTCCTTGGGAGACTTATAGTCCAGTCAAATTAAGCGAAAATCTGGCCAAACCGGAAATAAATTCGGAAGTTGACAAAATTTGGTGGATCGATGCAGAATTTAACGTAGAATAACATACTAAAATTCCTGATAATTCCAAGGCTTGGATTTTTGTTTAGAACCAATAAAAGAGCGCCATCCTTGAATAACTTGTAAACTATTACCTTTAGAACACTAGTACCTGCGAAGCAAATGTAGCCCGTTAAATTCTCAAAAGATAAGTACCAAACTCATTACTTTGTGGTCAATAGTCTCTGAGATACAGCGTCTGCCAAAACTCAGTGAAAATGACTCAAAATTTATTTTTCACAGGAATTCTTCAAAATTTATTTCCGGGTTTTACGTAACAATTTGCATAGTGTCAGTTCAAGGGCTGTAACGTGGAGAGAAATTGTGCGGATTCCAATGTGTTTCACATTTTGAATAGCCAATTCAACATTTGGTATCACACATTTGTCTAGAAGTCGCCAACTTTAAAATGGTATATTTCCTCGACCTTTGAAATCTATACTTGAAGTCCCGAAGAATCCCCAAAAAATCGATTATTTTCAAACCATGCCATTTGCTCTATTTTTCAAGTATGAAAAAACCATCTGAAGAATATGTGAAGGATTGAATACTAAAGAAATAACATGTTTCAGAATCTTTTTCCTGGTGATGGTTCCTGAGGTATATGGGTTGAAAGACCAAAACGACCTATTTGGAGAAAAAGATAGGTAGTCCGGACACTAACTGCTGAATACTGTACGAACCTTGCATTTGATGATACAAAATGCCACTTAGCAGACGTAGTGAACATACTTATGTACTTTCCACGTCTGCCAAGTGTCATCTTACACCTAAAATGCAAGGTCTGTACAGTATTCAGCAGTTTGTGTCCGAACTACCAATTCTTTTCCAAATAGGTCGTTTTAGTCCTTCAATTCATATACCTCAGGAACCATCACAAGGAAAAAGATTCTGAAACATGTTGCTCTTTTGGTATTCAATCCTTCACATATTCTCTAGATAATTTTTCCATACTTGAAAAATGAAGCAAATGGCATGGTTTGAAAATAATCGATTTTTGGGGATTCTTCGGGACTTCAAGTATAAATTTCAAAGGTCGAGGAAAAGTACCATTTTGGAGTTGGCGACTTCTAGACAAAAATGTGACACCAAATGTTGAATTGGCTTTCCAAAAATGTAAAACACACTGAAATCCGCACATTTGCTGTCCACGTTACAGCTCCTGAACTGACACTATGCAAATTGTTACGTAAAATCCGGAAATAAATTTTGAGTCATTTTCACTGCGTTCTAGCAGACGCTGTATCTCAGAAACTATCGACCACAAAGTGATGAATTTAACACTGATCTCTTAAAAATTTAACAGGCTACATTTGCTCCGGTTGTTTTTGTGTTCTAAAGGTGATAGTTTACGAGTTATTCAGTAAAAATCGAAAATTTCTAACGATGGCGCTCTTTTATTGATCCTAGAAAAAAGCCAAGCCTTGGAATTTTTGGGAATTTCATTATGTTATTCTTCGGTTAATTCTGCATCGATCGACCAAATTTCGTCAACTTCCGAATTTATTTCCGGTTAAAACTTATTTTGACTGAACTATTACCTCTGATGTCTGCGGGTGTCAGTTTCACACCTCCCAGCAGCGTAAGTCTTTTCTGTGCCAGTGCTTCGCACTCGCAGAGTAAGTGCACGGTGGTTTCATCTGCCGATGCACAAAGCCTGCAAATAGGTGAGTTTTCCTTACCCATTTTTTGCAGGTGGTATCTCACTTTGCAATGTCCAGTGAGTAGACCAGTGAGTAGTATTATTTCGTTCTTAGAGAGCGACAAGATGAGCTGCGTCTTTGTTTTGGAGAGCGCAATAAGCTGTTTGGCTTGTCGTTGGCCTGGAATGCTCTTCCAGTAGGCCTCTATCTATCTCCCTATTCTCCCATTTATCGACTTCTTCCCTTATTAGGGATGACGACATCCCACATGTGGGCTCCGGTCCAATAAATGTTGTTTGAGCTCCTTTTTTCAGGAGGGCATCCGCTTCTTCATTTCTCTCGATACCCTGGTGGGCAGGTACCCACATTAAAGTGAGTTTGTTCCTGTCAGCCCGCTGTATGAGTGATTTTTTGCAGTTCCAGGTGGTTTTTGACTTACAGTCATAGGCTTCCAGGTGCCTTAAAGCCGTCTGGCTGTATGTGGCAATGCAAATTCTTGCTCTTTTGTACTGTCTAGATAGGCATACCTGGGCACACCTCTCCACCGCCAGTAATTCGGTTTGTAGAGTGGACAGAAACCTCCCCACAGGCAGTGATTTCCTATACTTCGGGCCATATATGCCTATCCCGGCTTCTTTCTCTCTTACGGATCCGTCTGTGCCATCTATCAAAGGCATTCTGCAGATGCTATATCTCAAGGCATCAGGCATGCGAGGGAATTAACAAAATTCCACGTGAAGCAACACCGCTCTCCGACTACCACACCATCAGACGGTCGAACCGAACAACTGCACAGACACGTGTTTCGCCCCTACTGGGGGCTCATCAGTGCGCAGGCGTGTTCAGCTCAGCCATCCGATGCTGTAATAGTCAGAGAACTCATGGTAATATATACCCAAGTAGACTCCTTATATGTGAGTCCTCCAAGCGGCGCTATCTATCAAAGGCATTCCGCAGATGCTATATTTCAAGGCATCATTTTTATTAAACAAAGCTCTCCGACTACCACAACATCATTGTTTTATAAAAATGCGAGGTGCCCGCTATATGGCTCTAAGAGGCGCAATATTTATTTATATTTGCGTGTTTGTTGTCTTTTAATAACATTTCTCTGCTCGGCTTGAGTATACATGTGTACACCTACCATCGGTGTTCTTGGCGACGGCGACGGTGTTGCTTTACGTGGAATTCTGTCAATTCCCTCGCATGCCTGATGCCTTGGAATATAGCATCTGCGGAATGCCTTTGATAGATGGCGCCGCTTGGAGGACTCACATATTGAGTGTCCTCTTGGGTGTATATTCCCGCATGAGTTCTCTGACTGTCACAGCATCGGATGGTTGAGCTGAACACGCCTGCGCACTGATGAGCCCCCAGTAGGGGCGAAACACGTGTCTGTGCAGTTGTTCGGTTCGACCGTCTGATGTTGTGGTAGTCGGAGAGCTTTGTTCCATAAAAATGCGAGGTGCCCGCTATATGGCCCTAAGAGGCGCATTATTTATTTATATTCGCGTGTTTGTTGTCTTTTAAAATCACCTAGATTTAAGTACTTGTCTGGCATATGCAACAAAACGATTGGACCTCAGATTGAACCTTTATGCTTGCAGAGTTTCAAATATCGTAGTTTCATAATAAAATTGAATTCCTGTGCACAAAATGGGCAGTGGATATACGTCGTCGTCTAAGCACCGCGGAATTCCGCCCATAAACCCGAGCATAAACCATAATACACCAACATTCAATGTGCGGAATGTGTCAAATTTGCGGCCGTTTCGTGTCGGCCACACAAAAAGCGAGTAAATTACGTACATGCAAGCGGCGCGGCGGCGGCGGCGGCGGCGGCGTCGGTCGGCCAAACTTCCAAATGCATCATCTATTTATGGTCCACCAAGTCCTCTCTTCTCCCGGGACAAAACACTGCCTCTGAAATATTGTTTTTAATATTGCACAGATTCTATCTCGCAGCAGCAGAACCGAAGGGCTGTACATCATTGCATCGACGGACGGGCGAGATTGAGTTTATAGAGAGGAGGCGGTGGCGGCGGCAGCAGCAGCAGAGACGTGGGCAGGCGGGCGAGGCGGCAGCGTCTCGGGGAAATATTTCCCCGAGATCGAGACCGTTTGTTCCTGACGTTTTTATTGAAAATTATTTTTCAATCGGTCGTCTCGAAAAAATCGCGGAAAGAAATAAAAAGCTTACTGTCATTTTCAATTTGTCTCTCACATCGAGGCGGAGCGGGCGAAAGCCGATATAAAAATCAGATTACCGCCGCACACAAGCGGACGAAATATCGAGCTTTGTTCTCTACGTATACAGGGTGATCCAGGTTGAAACTTCCTTAGATATTTTCTTCAACCCCCAGATGGGTGAACAACCCACTCTACTCACTAACATCTAAGTATTTCAACTTTTTGAATTATTAGCTAAATTACTTTTCCAGCTGAAACCACATAGCTGTTGCTCATCTAGCGTTGGCACGCAATCTTATATTGCAATATATTGCATATATTGTACTTAGCTTCTTTTTGTTCGATGATAGAGCTCTTGAGCATGCTAAGCATAGTGGCACAATCCTATAGGTACCTCATCTAAGTCCCATTTCCACAACTCAAAATAAAATATTTGGGTTATCTTAACTGTTCCCGAAGAGATGAGTTTCCCCTTATTATTCCAAAAGTCACAACACCCCAATCCACCGACAAAACCCGATTCTACACCTCAACCAACATTTAATTTTGACTAGGTGTTGAGATTTAAAATTCTCTTTGGTATACACTCTCCAAAATGGTATATTGCAACGTCATCCATTTTGCTTTTGTTTGATTTGAAAACTAATTATAATGAAATAGGTTGTCATAGCACAACAATTCCGCCAGCGTGATTTTATGAGTAGAATAGTGAGTAGAATTCATGTAAATTCCGGCTTGAACTACAACAGCTAATAGGTATAGGTACTGCTTGAAGGAGTTGAACAGGGTTTGGAGAGCTCATACCAAAAAACGTTGTATGCAACACGTACGCAAAATGCTATAGCGGACTAGCGGACTCATCCGCCCTTAGGGACTCGGCTTCCGCCTCGTCCCTAAGCAAGCGAGTTCGTCCGCTGAAGATTCATTTTGCGTACTTGTTACATAAAATACTATTTGTGGTTTCACCTGATTTGAAAATATAAGGTAGTGCTAGAGCTTATGTTGACTGCCTCAATGGTGCCGGAGGTATATACAGGGTGGGAGAGAAAAATATTCTTGTTCTTATTTATTTCAAAAATCAAGATACATGAAGTGGACAAAGTTTAGGAATTGATGCTCCATTCAATGCGTTCGAAGACACAACAAAACGTTTCAAAATATCTTTAACCGTTCCTGAAATATTTTGAAAAAACTGGAGAATATCATAAAAATTTTACTTTCTGCTATGGTTTCGTATTCTCTATTATAGGTACATAGGTAACAATATAGTTTATAGTTTAACAACAAATCAGGATGAAAACTAAACAGCACCATCATTCACCGGCATCAATCATGTATGCGTCAATACGTCATATACAGGGTGTGAGAAAAAATAGTTGTTTTCTTTGCTGATTTTAGGGAAGTACGAAGTTTCCGGGAAAACAAACCAAACAAACCAAGACACCTGATGAGATGAATTACTGACGTGAATGTGTAATTCACGTGTTTTTTTTTGCTCATTTTTTCTTATACAGGGTTGTCCAGGTTATAATGATAATAATAATAATAATAATAATAATAGGCTTTATTGTCCAACAACAAAAAAGAAGTCATAAAGAGGACAAAAAAAAAAGATTAAAATAAATAGTAGCAATACTAGCATATCATAATGAGTGATGCGACAAACAATGCACACAAATAAAAATAAAATACAGCACAAGAATAAAGACAAGGGAAAAGCCCACTGTCCTGAGACAGATCTAGGCAACCTGGAGGGCTCGCATAAAAACGCTTAACGAGGGAGAGCTTAAGTCTGTCTTGTGACAGACGTCGTTGAAGGATCTGGACATAGCATAAATCGGAGATCTGATGATCGCATTCGTGGCGGCAGCAGGGAGCCTGAAAAATCCGCAGCCTCTAGTACTCAATCGCGGTACCAATATGGAAAATTCCCCCAGGAGCTCACTGCAGTCCGCAGTTCCGCTAAAGAGTTTATAAAGAAAGACAAGAGACGCACAACACCTCCAAGACTCAAGAGAATCCATACGAAACTCACCCAAGAGAAGGTCACCGTCAAAGCCTCGGTCCGGGAAAACACCATGCTGTCTGAAATAGAGATATTTCAAAAATTTTCTTTCGACACGCTGGAGCTGAAGGCTCTGTCTCCTGTAGATGGGCGCCCACACCAGACTCGCATATTCTAGCCTCGACCGAACGAAGGTAAAATAGAGAGACTTGAGGCAGTCGATATTTGCGATAGATCCGCCATTCCTAATGATAAATCCCAGCATCCTGAGAGCCGACTTGCAGACCTGATCGATGTGAGGTGCAAATGATAACTCTGTGTCAAACAGGACGCCAAGATCCCGAAAAGTGCTGCAGGACCCCAGCGGAACACCATCTAGGACATACTCGTAGCTCACAAGACGCGAGGTATTTCTGGTAAAGGACATCACCTTACATTTTTCGACGTTTAAATGAAGCCCGTTGTCCCGGCACCACTCAGAAACGCCATTCAAGTCCTTCTGCAGCAGATCACAGTCCTCCCCAGTCCCCAGTACGGACCCTCCTGAACAATTTCACGTCATCGGCGTACATCAGTATCCTGCCATCCACCCGATCCACTATGTCATTGATGAATATGTCAAACATCAGCGGCGCAAGGTTTGCACCTTGAGGTGCACCGCTGGTTGGCGAAAAGTCTGATTTTGTTATATAGTCGGGGTGGTACGCGACATAAAATAGCAAAATACCGCAAATGAATTGGACAGGATGCCCTTTGGTATGATGACTACTTATACCAAGGTGATTAATTTTCGCCAAGGATGCGTCAACATTTCCCACTTAGAAAAAAAGATGGCGACGATTTTTGACAGGAGCGGATTTTTTATAAAACATATGCGTGTGACACATGTTTTCTCACTAATTTTGACCTCCTGAATACGAATATGGAGTTCATTTTCACATTGGGAATCAACTTGACCTCATATTTCACATCTGAAAACCGCAAAAATAGCAGACTCTCGCTAATTTTTGAACTGAAAATTTTATGTATCATCAACGGCGATTTCCAGCCTTGAGCTGGCTGTATAGATCCCATAGAACATGTTGACAGTCTAAGTTCTGCAAAATAACTCTTCAAACATCGCCAGGGTTCGCCTCAAATCATACCAAAAATGGGCGCTGGGAGCACACTTTGCTGCGGCTGGATGGGGAATGTAAGTGTGAAAGGAGGAATGTTGTGCAATATGTTTTACTGTTTATGACATACCAAGCATTCATCAACATACCATAGGGATTTGAAACAAAATATCGTACAAACAAATTTTCATGATTTGTTAATAATTTTTTTTATGATAGGTATAATTGATACCAAAAAACGTAGCTCTGATTTTGATGATGTTCTTTATCAAGGTAAGTATATCAAGAGACCTTTCTCACCTGGAATAACCACCCTAGCTCAAAGTTTCATATAATATAAAGCATTTTCGTCAGATCCGCGATTGCCAAACATCAGAAAAGCGTCTATTAATAATTTCAAAGTCCTTCTTTGAACTTGTTCTGGAATGCAACATACGGCTGATGGTTAAGCTTTGGCTTAAGTTTTCTGTCTCGCCCGTGAACTCATTCAGGTGTCTGCTGGACTGGATATGCACCAACGGCAAAGGTTCAGTAGGACCTTCAGTGTTATTCGTATTTCTATGGCACCAACTTCAAATTTGTTGTCTTGTGTGTGTCAGAATAATGCGAGAATGAAAGTAATGAGCTATTAATGGAGGCTCAAAAGCGTCTAGGACGTGAACAAGTCAAAGAGCATGAAACATACACCATGTATGATAGGTACCATAGTTGCAAAATAAGAGTCGTAATGTTGAAAAGGTCTTGGTGCCTACCTGATCACTTTTCCATATGTTTTCCACGTCCGTTTTCTATGCCTGTCCACGTCCTAAGTGTTTTTGCGCCTTGACTGATAATACTATAGTTCCATTCTCGCCAATTCCAACACACACAAGACAACAAATTTTAAATTGATAATAACACTGAAGATCCTACTGCCCTTCGCCGTTGGTGCATATCCAGTCCGAAAATCTCTAGACACCTGAATGAGTTCATGGGCGAGATAGAAATACTCGTAGAAAACTTTGAACCAAGATTCACCATCAGCCTCGCCATCAGCCGTATGTTGCATTCTAGAACAAGTGTAAAGACAAAACTTTAAAATCAAAAGACGCTTTTCCAATGTTTGGCAACCGCAAGTCTAACGAAAAATGATTTAATTCTGAGTCGCTATACCGAAACTTTGAGCTAAGGTAGTTGTTTCAGGTGAAAAAGGTCTCTTGATGTATTTACCTTGATGGAAAACATCATCAAAATCAAAGCAACGTATTTAGTATTATTGAAAAAAAAGTTATCAACAAATCATGAAAATATATTTTTTTGGTTTTTTATCTGAAATTCTCATTGTATGTTGATATATGTAAGCGTACTATATAAAACAGTGAAATGTATTGCAAAACATTTTCCATTTCACACTTACATCCCTTAAATCAGTCGCAGAAAAATGTGCTCCCAGAGCCCATATTTTGTATGTTTTGTGGCGCACCCTGGCGATGTTTGTAGAGTTATTTGTCAGAACTTACACTGTTAACTTGTTCCGTGGGATCTATTTAACGAGCTCAAGGCTGGAAATCGATGTAATTGGCATACAAAATTTTCAATTCGAAAATAAGCGAAAGTCTGCTATTTTTTCGGTTTTCAGATGTGAAATATGAGGTCGATTTGATTTCTGATGTGAAAATAAACTCGATATTCGTGTTCAAGAGGTCAGAATTAGTGAGAAAACATATCCCACATGCCTATGTTTTACAAAAATTCAGGTCCTGTCAAAAATCGTCGCCATCTTTTTTTCTGAGTGGGAAATGTTGACGCATCCTTGGAGAAAATTAATCACCTTGGTATGAGTAGTTATCATGCCAAAGGGCATCCCGTCTAATTCATTTGCGGTATTCAAAATCGTAGCACCCCGACTATATAGTAGCAATAATTCACCATTCAATAGTCCATCGAAAACTAGGTCGACATGCATAATTTAATTTTTTTCTAAACGCTTCCTAAGAGAGATACAGCCCTTCAGAGTTCAGTTTTCAAAATCTTCTTTTTGCAATAACTCTCAAGTCATCGAAGCGCTCTTGACCAAATTTGGTACAAATACTTACGAAATAAATACTTCATCACTTGACATAGATAACTTCAGTTAAAATTGTCCAGTGGCGTAGATACGGGGGGTTGTTTTACTTTTCACGCCCTATTTTCTACGCCTTTGAATATTTAAGGAAAACTAAATTTTTTTCGAATTTCCTGTTCAATTTAGAAAAAAAAGTTACTCCTGTAAAATTTTGTTTGAGGCTTTATTTTTGAGATATTTGAATTTAAAACTTTAAAAAACATCTCGAAATCGCCACTTTCCAGAGCCCAAATTGTTTTTTTCTGGAAACGCCTCGTTTCTCAGCCAAAAATGGTAAAAAATCAAGCCAATCAACCAGTGGCGTAAAAAATGAGTTGGGAGAAGTTGAACAATCCCCCGGTATCTACGCCACTGGACAATTTTGACAAAAGTTGTCTACGTCAAGTGATGGGTATTCATTTCGTTAGTATTTGTATCAAATTTGATGAAAATGGCTCTGATGACTTGAGAGTTATTGCAAAAAGATGATTTTTAAAACTGAACTTTGAAGGGCTCTATCTCCTTTAGTAAACGTTTTGGAGAAAAATAAAATTATGCATGTCGACCTAGTTTTCGATGGACCATCGAATGGTGAGTTATTGCTACTATAACTTGGACCACCCTGTATACAGCAAAAAAAACAACAATGTTTTCTTACACCCTGTATACAACGCATACATGATTGATGCCGGTGATGGTGTTGTTTAGTTTTCACCATAATTTATTGTATATTTGTGTATATTGTGAAATTTGATGCATTACTAAAGGGTATACCTCTTTATATTGGAAAATACGAAGTCAAAGTAGAAGGTAAAATTCCAATAATATTGTTACGAAATCTCGCGTACGGGTTCAAATATAATTGAGACGATCGATTCAAAATACACATCGTTAATTTCTGCGTACTACAATAACTATACGCCAACAATTATCTACTTGGAATTATATCGCAGGTACTTCGCTTGTTTCGCACTTGTTACCACTTCGCATTCCACTTCCATACTGCCCTGAGCTGCCGGCTGATGCCTTATATAAGGCCTCCGAATAGTGTTCTCGAACTTTCTGTCTGCTGCCAGCAAATTCCACAGTGGCTCGGCATATGCGGTTTCTAGACCATTCCTGAATAATCACACACGATACTCTCATAATTCTGCCGGGTTCTGAAGCGGCGCCTCCGCCAAAATGGACAGATCTTTCTCGATCGAGCATTGAAGTCTCCTTTCAGTTTCACATACACGAACGCTCTGGACTGCACCAGATCGCTCCAGACTTCTACACTGCGATCTAATGGATGGAAGGATCCAGAAAGATCGAGTGTTTACCAATATGTATGGGATCGCCGCTCGTAACAATATTCTTCAGTTTTTTTTTTATATTCCAGAAACGCTTCAAGATTTCTGAACGGTTTGTTGTGTCTTCACATGCATTGAATGAAACATCAATTTTTGAATTCTGTCTACTTTATCTATCTTGGTTTTTGAAATAAATGGAAACAAAATCATTTTTCTCACACCCTGTATATAGCTCCGGCACTATTGACGCAGTTGGGTGCCGTTCTCAACCAGTCCAGGTGAATATGATCAACAAATATGCCAATCGGCATTTTCCAATGACGAAGCTGAAGGGTCTTTGGCACAATTTTGTCTTTATTATACAGGGTGTTTCAGGGATGATAGCAAAAAATTTAGCTGTGGGTAGATTTCGTCAAAATATGACGAAAACCTATATACCATTTTGAAAAGTTCGGCCTAATGACGAAGATACAGCCCTCCAAAGTTCACTTTTTTCGGATTTCAAAAATTTGTAACTCAAGAACGTTCCAACAAATTCAGCTTTAATTCAGCATAAGCTGGTTTCAGATAATTATCTATCAACCTGCCAAATTTGTAAACAATTCAATCAGTGGCGTAGAAGTTATGAGGGGTCACCTTAAATCAACTTTTCTTCGGATGCTTCTAAATTATTGACCCTCATAACTCCTACACCACTGGAAGGATTATTTACAAATTTGGCAAGTTTATAGATAATTATGACAAACCAGCTTTCGCTGAATCAAAGCTGAATTTCTTAAAACGTTCCTGAGCTACAAATTTTTGAAATCCGAAAAAAGTGAACTTTGGAGGGCGTATCCTCGTCATTAGGCCGAACTTTGCAAACTGGTATATAGGTTTTCGTCATATTTTGACGAGATCTACCCACCGTTAATTTTTTTGCTATCATCCCTGAAACACCCTGTATTGCATGTTGACGGAAAATAATTTTTTCCGGAAACTGTTCACCCTATAATAATTTTTATAACACATAAGTCACCTTTCAAATTGCTGTTCAATAATCCGTTGGAGCTTTTTATTTCGCATTTTTATTATGGATTTTATCGACAAAAAACGATTTAAAAATTGTTCCGTAGTCATAAAATGCATAGTTGTAACCTTGGTCCACCGGACTATCCCAAAACTCCCTATTTTAACGAATGCCCTGTCAAGTATCTGGTTACTACCAGGAATCCTGTACTGTACAGGTGACACTGGAAACTCACGGCTTAGAAAAAAGAAGAATTAAGTACCTATCCGAGAAATTATCAACAGTAATATCACAAGTGCTTAGATTTTCACGATAATTTTGGCCAGGCGATCGCGAATGCTGGTTGTAGCGATAAATGCCCGACTCCGTAGGAGGAGGGCATTCATCTAGAGTAGAGATAACCAGCTCGAGGGAAACGCTTGGCTGAGAAAATCTCGAGCACGAGTGATATTTTAAAGATTATTACAAAAAAGAAGTTCGAAGTGACAGCTGTCAGATATTGTTGTTTACATCAATTTTATTCCGTTGCTATTGACAGTGGAATTTAGATAAGTGAATATCGTCCTTGTAGGTCTAATAATCAATGGCGTTGTGTGTAATAGTCACAATTACAATCTCGAAACAACAGCATGGCGCCCGCAGCAGGCGGCACTCAAATGAACAAAAATTCAATGCGAAACGTGAATAAAATATGAAACTGGCTAATCAACTACTTAGAACTTCATAAAGTAAACGAGACTACCCTTTCTGGAGCGACGCCAGGGGTCAGTGCAATTTCTGCCTCCGATGGTCACGCAAGTCGGTGGTCACACAAAGACGGACATCTGTGGAAAATCCTTAGTTGTTTTGTTGAAAATTGAGAAACAAAATGGTGGACGCTCACAAAAAAAAGAAGAATACTGTGGGCGATTTACATTCAAAAAACGCCACCGACCTGGTGTAGAGCTCGGTACTTGATCGTGGAGGAATTTTTTGAGAGGAACACATATTCAGACGTCTAGTAGCCTAGGTAGGCAGTAGTAGAAAGCTGCAATACCCACATCAATGACATGAAATTTGACAAGTAGGAATAATGTAAAAGAGATTTTGCTGCTGTGTCCCGTATTTTATCTCGTGGTAAGCGTATTCAGCAGGCTACTAGTAGATCCAGTTTCAGAGGTGAGGGGCTGAAAGACTGCGCTACCAGCAATCCATTGCAATGCAGTTGCGGTGGAAAAATTGCGACCGGTGACTGTTGCGTCACATCTTCCGCAGGCAGATGCAAAAATGGTATGATGCGTTACCAGTAGCTTCTGCCCCTCTGCCAATAAGTGTGTGCTGATCGATCCCCCAATCCCCAATGAGTCACAAAAGCGAGCCTAAACCTGGATCTTGACAGTGGGCACACAACAAATGTTTGCGTCCCAATTACAAAAATGGCAAACTGTAGAATATAAAATGCGTATCTCCAGGTGAGGTCCAAGCAAAAAATCTTCAGAGAAAGGTGACTGACAGCGCGGCCAGCCCAAACTGATCTTTTGTGGCGTGCAAACTGTTGGTGTGTGCAGAGAACTCGGTCCGCCGGGAGGTGACAGTCGCTGTAGCTCTTCCTTGGGTGAAAGCTACGTATAATGTAAAGAAAGATCTGCGAACGCTGATCATCGATGTGTGGCCCAATAAAGAGCCTGCGGGGTCCCAAGGGTTCACAGGAACAAAAAAAATGCGGCAGTGAATTGTCAAGACAGCAAAGTGACAGTTTTGACGTGTCTTCAACTGGCGTGCCAGCCGACGTTGCCTCTTGTCTCACGGCAACTTAGACCCCTTCAAAGAATAAGTTCCCTGAATCGTCCTCCACGAATGGGCCATTTCACCTAATAGGGTCAATCGCCCAGACTTCTGAACTAAAAATGCAATAAATAGGATCGGGTATCGGGTCACCTCTCGCTGTGCTTTGCATGACGCAAAAGGTCTGGCAGGCACAATGATACTCGAATATAAACAATCTTATCTTTTGAACGCGAGTTTCTATAGATCTCGCGAATTTCCGCTAGAAACTGACGGAAAATGATATCACAACACCATTCTGCACGTTCCTCTTGATATTTTGAGGAACGTGACCTAAACTGCTCATATGAATCGGTTTATATCACCCCGCTCGATTCTTACGCATAAATTACACAGCTAGCGACATCTTTTGACCATGTGGTGAATTTAAATATCGCACGCTCAATTCCCGAAGCATTTATTGATTTGTCGCCCGCGTGTTTCCGACCCGTATGCAGTACGCTTTAGTATAAAGAATGCTTTTTGTGACTCGTTGTAGTTATCAACAGAACACCTACAGAACCCTCAGACACACCACAAAAAGTATCATTACTATTATACGTATCTTTCATATTATGCATTTCTGATATATCCATTACCGTTTGATGGGAGCTTCGTATTATTTTTCGATCCTCTATCGGTTGTGATTTTTTCGCTACTAAAGCTTGGACCACCCTCTAAGATAATATAAATCTTTGCTGCGGCGGGGCGGCCCAACAAAAACGTGCATCAGCAGTTTAATCCGCCTGTCCGGTATAATGACGCGTCCTTCTACACAACACTAGTGCTTCGTAATTTTGAGGATTTTGTCTCATCCCACCTCGTTATTTAAATGTAAATTGGATCCGCCGGGTATTATTCATACTGCTTAATCGGATGAAGCAGGTGATGGAATTTTGTAATTGTTTTCCCAAGCCGCCGCACGGAAATAAGGCAGGCAGGCGGAGTAGCCGCCCTCTGTGGCGGCATCAGCGGTATCACTGGCTTCGGTGTTGTAGTACTGCTGTGGCGGAGATACAATTCACGAAAAAAGCCGCGCCAAGGGGCGAAGCGGGTCGCCACTTGAAAAACTTTTCAAAGCAACAATCCAGAGAAGCTGGGGCTGCTGGCAATGAAAGAAACTGTAATCAAATTGTTCCGATGTTTCCGCAAATGACACGGGATGCGGTTAGTTAGAAGTTGAGGGAAGTTGGTTATGTCTGCAGTTGAGTTTGTTGTGCGGAGCTGGAGCTCCCAGCGGCGATAGTGCCGCGCGGGAGAGAAAGAGAACGAACCCGGGAGGCGCCGATGTATATATCCAGCTCTCTCTCCGTAGACTGCCCCCACGGCCCGAAGGCTAATAGACAAAGCGGAAGCATCCCGGAATTTTAGAAAAACACACGGCTCCGTACAATCCCTCCTGGATGCTTTGCCACTAAACACGGGCATATCATCCCGGAGCCGCCTGCTGAAACAATATATTCGTATTTCAAACATCCGCGCAAAACTCGCGCAGTGCCACTGAGAGTTTGTGATTTCAACAAAATCATATTTGTTCAGCGAAACAAGGTAGAGCACGAAAACTGGTGTACGAACATTAGGCACACCGAGTGAGAGTACGTTCAACTTTGTGCTAGTGCAAAACGTAAGCGTGCAAAATAGTACGTCGCTGTTTAATTACGGTTTGATAATGATGATGAATATTAACTGCGAGCTCCGTTTGTGTGGTTTTGAAATTTGGATCAATGACAAAAGCACACAGTTAGAGGTCTGTCCACAAAAAGGATTGAAAAAATTGGAAAACGCACAAGCGCAGGCTTTCGCATTATTATTAAAACAGTATTTTTCGATTGTCTCAAACCAAGTCGGCATTGTTGAGTTTACATCAGGATCTTGAAGTTTATTTTGTTTTTCCGATCCCAAGCATTCAATCGAAAGCTCACTTTTTGCAAAAAAAGGCCAGGACTCACCTGAAATGGGGGCCAAGACTCATACACGCAGAGGGCAGGACTCACCCGGTAAGAGGGTCAAATCTAATCCAAGCAGGACTTATCGGTGATGGCTCGTTCAAGTGAATCGAGACGGGTTCATCTCCGAACGCCACCTCATGCCAAAACTGCAGCTCTTTTCTTCTAACAGGATACCAGATACCGTGTGAGCAGAAATCAGGAACGCGGACGGCGCGACATTGTTAGGCCAATCAAAGCTTCCATGACGATATCACATTCAAATTATTTTGTTAGCATTTGCGCCACCTTGTCGTGAAAATTAATCGCTGGCGCCCTCTTTTATTCACCTTCCAACTCAAGGCCTCATGTTCTAATCGTACATACATTTAGTGATTCTTCTCGCCCATTTTTGCCGCGGATTACGTGCGGTGAGCTTTACTGCTTATATAGGAGATCTTTCAATCTTTTCTCCTCTCCTAGAAGATTTTTCAATTTTTTCCACTCATCTAGGCGCTTCTTCTCCTATTCCTCTTTCTCTTGAGCGTTTTTCCTATTCTTCTGAAATGTTTTCCTGCTGTCGCATCATTTCCATCATGTTAGCTGAAGAATCTCCGACTCCTATCTCCAACATGCTGATTCTGAACGTCGCCGGTGTCCTCATTGAGTAATTCCTAGAATTTCTCAGAAACCGGCATATTCAGATGGGTTCTCTCGGAACGGCCAGTTCAATTGGGAAATTTCTGGATATTCAATTTCCACTTTATTCCGTATTACTCTGTACAATTATAATAGTCAGTTATTGTGAAAAATGTACGCACTGTTCGTGGCTTTTAGGAGAGCATTCGACTCAGTTGACCACCCCATCTTATGGCACGAGTTTTTCTCGAACGGTGTAAGTTATTTTATCAGGACAATAAAGTTCTTGTATGAGGCAGCCACAATAGAACTTGACGATGAGCGATAATCAAAATACGAGGGAATCACTAAGGGTGTACTCCAGGGAGATCCTTTAAACCCCTTGCTATTCTCTCTGATGATCGCAAACAGATAAATATTTCAAGGTCGATGAGACTATTGGGATTGAGGGGTTGGCCCCTCGGGTTTCCCTGGACGGCACGTAGATGACTCGTCGTCTGTACGCGGACGATCTTATCATTTTTGCCAGCTCTGGTCAGCAAATGCAAAATGCTTTCGTTTTACATGAAAAGTTCTGTGTCTTCTATAATCTCTCCATAAACGTCGACAAGATCAAAAGGTGGTTGTGTTCCGGAAGAGTTACCAAATGCGGAGTGAGGGTTGCTTTTGTTACGGGAGTTCCAGTATTGGAATAGCAAACACTTACAAGTATCTGGAAATTAATTTAAACTTCAACAGTTTTTTCTCGTATGGAAGCCAATTTGCGTCTACATGGTTCTACCGAGCAAACGAAAAAAGAGCCAAAGTCAATAAAAGGGCGACGAATGAGGTGAATACTACAATTGTGCTAGCTTCAGTGGCTGTTAATCCAGATACTTCGATCCAAAAAATCACGGAAGACGTTCCCATATCTTTCTCTTCGATTCACAGAAATCTCAAGAATAGAAAGCTCCATCCATTGTCCTACACTAAAGTACAACACCTCTACGAGGGCGATGCGGAAAGAAGGCTCAACTTTTATCAACGAATAATTGATTTGACTGAAAATGATCCACTTTTTTGCTAAAAATATGTTGGACAGACGAGTCTAAATTTGATCAAGATTAGATGGCACAACAAATTACTACAATCTCCATTACTGGGCTGATGAAAACGTTCATCTCAAACGTGCTGTAAAAAGCCAGCGACGATTTTTGATCAACGTATGGTGTGGTGTAATCAATAACCGATTACTTGGGCCGTATTCTTTTATGACTACAACTCAGACCACAGGCACTACTTGAACTACTAAAATTTTTGAACCCTCACTCTCAACACTCGACAAAATGTAATTTTCCAACATGATGGTACACCAGCCCATACAGCCAATGTTGTATCACGTTACCTGGACGAACGATTCGAGACGTGGATTGACACCCATGGACCCATTCGTTGGCCACCACGGTCGCCAGACCTGACCGTGTTGGACAACTTCTTATGGGGTTATCTGAAGTATCTTGTGTACGATAAGCCTCCAATGCCACAAAACTTGGAGCAGTTGATCGAAAAAATCGAGATTTCATGCAGATAGGTCACTCCAGAGACGCTTGAAAACGCCACGAATGGATCAACGATGAAACGTTTGCAACTGTGTTTGAACGAGAATGGTGATTCGATTAAACATCTGTTATGAATACCTTTTACTTATTCCCTGTCTATTTTGTATTCCTATTAGTAATTAGTATTTTCTTTCGTAAAATTTGTTCTACCTATCTCAGAATAAAAAACTGGTTGTTCTCGACCACTTCGATTTGCTGCCCCAGCTTGTACCTCGGCAAATATCGAACAGGCAATTAATTTGAAGTGGTGGTGGTCAAGTGGTATAGGTGATGGCAAGCCAAACCACTCGCGCTGCGCTGTGTGAGTTTGAATCTCGCCACATCCGTGGATATTTTGTGCTGTCCCTGAGGTTGCATGATATAGCAGCTAATAGCTGAATGTCGCCTCGTAAAATAGGTCAATTAGTTGAATAAAAAATATATAGGGGAAGTATGCTTTTGTTGAACCCCTGCCGATGATGGCCCCCTGCCTGTATTTTTGAAAAACGTGCTCTTTTCGTCCTACTCACCCACTAGGCTTGTGCATCAAGTCATTTTACCCGGCACCACTAACTATGATAAGTATGTGAACGATTGGAGGTGAACAAAAAATTAAAATCAAAATCGACAAGTTTTGATCTAATATAACGGCTTGGATATGTGATACCTCATGTCTGTCAGAAGCTCAGCTAACGACTGCCCCTAATTTGTGAAATGGAATCACTTATTGCGCGTCAACTCCTGCAATCATTTTCAGGTTAGAATAAACAACAAAAAAGCTAGGAATTTTTGAGCTCAACTATGCGTGGGTGCCTATGATGGACCCACTAGTGGCGTCCTATGATGGACCGTGGGCCATCAAAGGAACATATATACTTTGTAGGTAAATAATCTCCTCATTACATGAGTATAGGTACCTAGTTTGGTATAACTCATCGATACCATCGACAGGATAACTTTACAAAACCCAACTCATCGACAAGATAATTCACCGACAAGAAAACTTACCGGCAAGACAACTCGCTAACAGGACAACTCACCAACAGGACAACTCATCGACAAGAAAACTCCCACAATAACCCTAAACAACTAACGATAATACTGAAAAAAAATAACAAGAAAATACTGGGGCTATCCTGTCGATGAGTTGTCTTGTCGGCGAGTTGGCCTTGTCGACGAGTTGTCTTGTTGTCGAGTTGTCTTTTTGGTGAGTTGTCTTGTCGATGAGTTGGAGTGTCGGCCAGTTATCCTGTTGATGAGTTTGGTGTCGATGAGTAATACCAAACCCATTCTTCAAAAATAAGAGGGGGTCCACCATTGACGCATGAAGGGTGCCATCATGGGCGCATATAGGCCTATGATGGCCCTCTTTCCAGTTTAAAGAAAAAACTGCATAATTCCAGCATATCTGTTTTTTGTTGAAAAAACAATTATTAGTTGAAAACTACAACTAATAAGAAACATACACATACCAAGCAGGGTTCAAAAAGTGATCAATTGAAAAAGTTATGGAACAAATCCCTTAGGGGGTCCAACATAGGCACACTTCCCTATATCTATATATCAAACAAGACTACCAGTGACAGCTAAACATTGTTTCAAATCTAGTTAGTCGAATCCACGGCCCGCTAAGTAGTTTTGACATGATTATGTTCAATAAGAATTCAATTATCGATAACACTTTCTTTGATTTTATTCAGTAGTTCATACTGTTGTTTCTTTAATTGACTTTATTTGTCTTCTTTAAATCGATGTTTGATTCAATGAAGCCATTTGTCATTGAACGGAATCATGGTAGCCTCCAGTAATATGTCAGAAACAGATAAATGCACATTTTGACGTATAAAGCGAGAGCCCGTGAATATTTTTGCAAGCTGCAAACTTTGATGAATGAAGATTATCAAGACGCTTTCAACAAGGTATAAATTACTATGGGTTGCTATTAAAAAAATTTGACTTATTCAATTTTAATTTTTCCAAAATCAAATACATATTTCATCTTTGGCGTCCAATATTTTGCATATGACGCCATTTCAGAGGTGAAAAACTAAAATTTGTATGATTTCTACAGCTCAGAGGACTCGATTGTAGTCGAGAGTTAGGTGATTTCCGTCTATTCAAGCAATAGAAAAAAAGAACGAGCGGGATTGATTTTTTCAAGTTTTCTTGCAAAAACGTGGACCCCTTGGAATTTTTGCGTTACTCTTATGGGTATTCATAGAACTTTTCAAGGCCTTTTCAATGACATATTACCGAGCATATTACCTAGTATTGTGTGATAAAAAAAATGGCCAAAATTTTGAGGTGCCCCCGTACTCGGAGTTTTGGTAAAATAGTTTTGTTGGCATATCAAACCTGATCAGAAGAACCATCTGAATCCAACGGTTTTTGCCGCAACTCCCTATCGTCAACGGATCTCGAGAAAAATTGGGGTGAACATCTTTTCTGCATGACCCTGTATACATATCGTAACCAAATAGCTAATAAACTGCTCAACAACTGGAATGACGGTATCGAAAATTTTGCCCTTTTTCAAAATGACGTAACTTTGGATTGACACGACCGATTTTGAATTTGTTTCCACAGTTTTGTAGATCCATCTTTTAGCAATTTATCCCATCGACGAGATTTTGTTTATTCAATTTCAATTACTTTTTTTACAGGGTGGATTAAAACGTTGCAAAATTGTGCTAAGTTCCTCCGATCCCCGTTTCCGTAAAAAAGTTTTTTTACGAATTCTAATGGATTATTCATGAAGCCTGATGTATTATCTCGGAACGGTTTTTGAATTCTCCAGATCAGAAGTCCAAGGGGAAGTATTGTGAACGCGTTGGAAATTGTTCTCAAGATTTTGACGGATATATTCGTTTTGAGGTCCCCTACGACAATTAAGACCATTCCAAAAGTGTAGACCCATTTTCAAAATCGACACGGTTTAGGTTTCCCGACGGTGATTTTTTTCAAAATGAAATTTGCACATTCCGTGAATTTGAGAAAACTGCAGTGCAAACTTCGGCATGCGATGAGCTCCACGAAATATTATTTTTAGGTGCAGACATGCTGGAAATAAAAGTTGGAGGAAAGATTGAATTAATTTTTAGAGGACAAATTTCTGAAATCGGACCCACGGTTCTCGAGTTTTTCTCTCTGGAAAAAAACGGAAATTTTTCAGCTTTTTATCCAGTGAACAGATTTTGCTGGGTCGGGAAAGTAAAAAATATCATATCGTCATTGTTGGACTTCTAATCTGAGAGATTCAAAAACCGTTACGAGATGAGACATCAGGCTTCATGAATAATTCACAAGAGTTCGAAAAAAAAAATTCACAGAAACGGGGATCGATAGAACTCAGCACAATTTTGCAATGTTTCATATTCCACCCTGTGAAAAAAGTAATTGAAATTTGAGACAAAATCTCGTCAATGGGATAGATTGCTGGAAAATGAATCTGAAAGACTGTGAGAACAAATTCGAAATCGGTTGTGTCGATCCAGAGTTACGTAATTTTCAAAAAGGGCAAAATTTTCGATACCGTCATTTCAGTTGTTGAGCAGTTTAGTATATCATAATACAAGTTTTACAAGACATCGTATATTGTCACACACGTCATTTTGAATTGACGTCATTTAATTGACGAGTGTGAGAATAGGTCATATAAAACGTGTGTTATATACAATTTTTACTATTTTGCAACTATTCCATGCTTTTTTTTTCAACAAAAAAATGTAAAATATGTGCCTCCCCAGAAAAATTGTTGGAAGTTGCTCTTGATGGTGAAAGCTCAGTTTATTATCAGAAATAAGCCGTATTTTTTTGAAATAAACCCCTTCTGCGAAGCGATGTCACCTAAGCTGTCTCTTCTGTCAGTGAGTGCTGTCATGTTTATGTCATCCCCGCTGATATTGCCAACATTTGGAGGTGCAAAATGCGTATCGAAATGGAGCTTCTTACGATACGCGATTGACGTCATTTGCGTATCGTAATGACTTTCTTATGAACGCAAAATAGAAAAATATGATTTTGGTGTCTTCGATTTTCCATAACTTGTGCGCTGAAAATTCGGGTATCAATGTCTGGACTCGTTACTATATAAGTATGAGAACCTCCTAATGAACATTTTTCAAGTCCAAATCTAGGACCGCATGTATGTGTAACATTAGTATATAATTTTCAATCGGCCGGTCTGGAACGCCTTGTATAAATAGGTAGTTAATTTCAAAATTACCATAGGCATTGACCACACACTCCACTCTGTAGCTTATTTCACTGCCTCCTACCCTACCCCTGCCATTTCTCTTCCAATTCCTGTAACCATAAATCACCCTCTGTTTATCATAATATTCATTATACCAACAAACTAAAATTAGCATAAAACAAACCGATGGTAAATCAAAAATCGTTTTGACCACGCACGCCATGAGCCCCAGACGTGTTCCTTGACTGATTCTACAAGATGAAGTAGAAGCCGAGGCCTCTAATTGATACGACTAATTACCAATGCACACCACACCGCCCACGTCTTCCGCCGCGTTTTCGCCCTTTTTCCTTTCGACTTGCCAAAGTCATTACAATTTCCAAGCTCGCAGAGCGCAATTCTCCTGGTTCGGCACGCTATTTGCAAAGTTGCAACGTTTGACGTCTCTCGATACCACTAACCAGCGTCAACTGAATGCGATTACGGATAAAAATCCAGCGCGAATTCGTTTTGGAAATTACAAGACGGTTTTCCGGGAACTGAGAGGGTGTTGTGTATAATTTCAGGCATCAGAAAGGGTGAATGGGCGGGGGCAATTTAAAGTTCAGATCGGCGCCATGAGTGGGAGCACGACCCTATGCTCTGCGCTTCCTCTGTGCGATGAGGGGTATTGAGTTTCAGAGACGGGCCTCTTGGTGCCCGTGCTGCAATGGAATAACGACTCTTGTTTCAATGGCCTGATGGCCTGGGCTGAAATAAGCATTAATTTACATGCAGACCGGGTCAGCATGGCAGCGAGAGGATCGAGGCCCTTGTACAATCGTGTTAATGTTGTCCCAAATCAGTTACTTTGTGACGACACGATCCGGCGACATGACAGGCAAGATTGCGCCAATTAATAGTGGCACGACAACAAAGGCCTAATTTTCAACAGCCAACAACAACAACACGGGAGAATTGGATGCTATGGTGCGCCAGGGGCTCTCGAAGCTCGAGAGCTTTTTCTAGCTGTGCTGTGCGGTGGTGTTGGTTGTCGGTTAGGAGAGAGAGCTTGTTGGAACTCTCTGTAACATTGTATCTCTACGTTACCTATACCTAAATTGCGAATCGCTACAATATCGACCGTTCGTGTTTGATAAACACGATTTCCACTTCACTATCGATCTATGTTTCTGTATTGAAACAGAACACCTTGGTTTACCAATGCGGCTTCTCGGGAAAGAAGAGAAAATGAGCTTTTCGGTACCTATTGCGCTGATTTAAAGCTCTCCTTTCTTAGTTCTCAAACCAAAGCTGCTCTCTTCTGGTTTTAATTAAAGCACTCCCGATCAGAAGTTGAGCAATAACTCAGAAGCAGCTACAGTTGCAAATAAACATAAATACATTCACACACAGTCAAGTGGAAGAGAAAAACTCAATTACCTTCGCGGGCCCCTGTCACATGAATTATGCACTGCAACTGAGCAGTTTTTACGTCCGTAGGCCGTCTCCGTGTAGTTTCGATGCACTATGCGGAGAGTAGAGATAAAGAATCGTTGCTGCCGTTTGTTGGTGCAACCCCCCGCTGACGAATAAAGATGTCAAAGCCAGGCAGGCCGGCAAACCAGCGGCTATGTGCTTGCTACTATACTCGCTGCTCATGCCGCAGATATTTTTTTCGCATTATAATATGCATTTCTGTCGGTGGTGGATTATCATCATGTCGTGGTTTTTTTATGAGTTAAGGGTTTTGGCGAAAACTGGATTTTTGTCAATCGGACCAAGGGCATCGCCGCTATGTCATATCTTTTTTTACCTTAGGGGTATATGCACAGCTGGGGGTGCGAGGAGTCAGGTTGTTCAGACCCTCTTAGAGCAACGACAAATTAAATTTTTCGACCACCACAACCCCTAATTGAAAATGAAGGTGGTGATCACCGGGCTAGCAATAGAGTTGGGGTGAATTCTTAGCGGGACTTCCAAGGAAAAAAAAAATTAATTTTGAAATAGTAAAATTAAAATATTTAAGTTTAGTTAAAGAAAAAAAAAATTAAATAAATTAATGAATAAATAAATTAAATGTGGTTATTGGCTTATAATCTCTTTCCTCTTTTAATTAAAAATTTACGAATGAATTAAATTACCTACTAAATTAAATTTCAGTGAATCATGAATGAATTCCCTTTTTCGTAGTACTACCAAACTGGGTTACAGCAGCAAATTCAATCACTGCGTTTGCAAATTGCTCTTGCGAACACTTATCTTGTTATAAAAAGGAAAAAAAAAACTTAATAATTAAATTTAATAATTAACTAATAAGAGTAGGTACTCAACAAAAACGGAAATGTGAAGTGAACACAAAACAAAAGGATAAAACAAAGTAATAAATAATCAAGGACTTTTCTTGCAACAAAATTATAGGTATCTAGTGCTGGTACTAAAATTCTCTCAAATAAACAAAATAACACAATTTAACAATGAAGGTAAGTGGGTTCCTTTATTTCACGGACTACACGAAATTTGCTCGTTCGTTTTCTTGGTGTGGAAGCAGTCTCAGGCAACAAATTAGTTTTGTGCAACTCACTCTTTTCGTCGGGAACAACAGAGCATAAACTAATTAACCGGAAAATGGACCGGCTTCCTCCACCTTTTTCCTGGGTCGCAGGCCTTCAGAAGGGATAAGATTCAACTGATAGAAGCTCCAGAACGATCGAATCAACAGAGCAGGCAGTATACAACTTATCCCAAAGCGGCAGCAAAATGGCGGGCCACAAGCAGAAGTGCGTTGAATTTCTACAGCACAGACACGATGTCGTAATCAATTCGGTATAAAGACCCGAGCAAAGAACCCTAAAATTGCAAAGGTTAGCTTCTCCAGAAAAAAAAAGAAAATGTCAAATCGAATTGTCACCTCGAATGAGGGTTTCTCTTTGTTTCTATATGGTCTTTCTGTTTCACAGAAATTCTTCGACAACCCTCGGCGGGTGTGTGCGGAATGGAGAAAACAAAACAACAACAGAAGCCTACAAGAAACGAAAATGTGAAAAACAAAGTTAATTGCGACGAAACGTGAAGCTTACCCTCCGATCTTGTGAGGTATAGGTACGTTGGGGATGAAAAATAATCAACCGACTCTGATCTTTTGGTCTCGGTTCCTTCCTTTAAATCTCGTTGAAAATTCTAGGTTTGTTAATCCCCAATCGTGGGTGGCAAAAGGTGCTCAATAATACTAAACTTCAACCTTTTTTTTCAGCCAAAAGAGAATCCTGGTTTATCCCGAATCGTCGGTATCCAAACAACGAATTTTTACAAAATTCTCCTAAAACCTTTTTCTTCAACGAGACGTGGAACTAAACTAAAACCGAGAGAAAAAAAAACGTAGACCAAGAAAAAGAAGAAAAATAAAAACCAAAGAAAAAGTCCACTGTCCACTTTTTCCCGTTTTCTTGCCGACTCGATAGAGTGAGGTGTTATCTACAATTCCGGCATTAAATACACGGCTCGATCGCAACAATAACAAAGCAGGTAGGTACCTACGTAGAATTAATTTGCTGTAATGTGTGCTCTGTTCTAGGTAAAAGAAAGAGAAAAGAACCAAAGCAAAGGTAATGCCTCGACGGAGATAAACATGCATAAGACTACCCACAACTAAAAGAATTTTTAAAGAAGAAGCCAGAATCAAAATAATAATGAATGCAGAGTGATAAAACAAAAATAAATTAAAACCTAACAAATAAACTCTCGTGGACCACCTAAATATAGTGTTTTTCTACCACAATTTTTCAGGTTGTCAAATTTAACCGTTACAGCTATTCAAATTTGAACCAATCAGAATTCAGCATTTCTAGCAATTATCAAATTCCCTTGTCTTTGAAAATCATAAATAGTCTTACAATATTCGCTCTGGTGACTCTGATGAATAAGCCACAAACCCGCACAATTGGCGGAGGGGCCGTTCAAGAGTTTGCTGGATTGTTCAAGAACAACCGACTGATCTTGGGGTGCAGTAGTCGGACAAGAGCTTCCGATAACTTTCTGGAACGCATTCTGAAATCCGTTTGAGAGTAAAATTTATGAGCAGACCGAGGATGAGAACTCAGTTTAGTTCAAGGAAGTGATTTATTTGGTTATCCTCGGGTTCCACCAAAATTTTAAGAGTAGATTAAATCTATCACGCTGATAGTTGCTATGCACCAGCCAATAGGATGGCCAGTTGCTTTGATAAAGTTATCGCGTTGATAAAAGTTTGGTGGAACACGAGGTATGAAATGTAAATTAGGAGAAGGCAATAACCAGAGCCGTAACTAGGGCGTGGCGAAGGTGGCATTTGCCACAGGCGCAAAAATTTTAGGGGCGCAAAATTCAGCTTGGGTAAAAATAATACGTATCACTTATTTTTTCGAATTTTTATTTTAAATTTTTACCGGAATCTATATCTACCTCTTTTTTTTTAACCGTTATAAAGTCTTTATTGCAGGAACAAAGTTTTAAAAATATATAGAATGATATAATAAAATTTAAAAGTTAGGTAAGTGCTACGTAACAATATAAAAAATTTCTTCTAGTTTAGTAGAAGGAATGGAACGAAGAGAACCTAAAACGCTAGCTGCATTCCCACGTTGTATTGCAATTGAGATTTTTTGTTTAATGTATCTCGCAGAACGAGGATCACCAGTGGTAAACTTCAATTTTGAACCTAAAATATCAATGAAATCAGAAGCTTCTCTACTCCAAGGACCGAATGTTTTTACTGAGAATGCTAAAAAGGTATAAGAATTTTTGATTTTTTTAAAATTTTCTACCTACAACCTACAACTTCGCTAACTTTATAAATAAAAAAATCAAAAGCGGCTTTTTCTACCGTTTTTTCATGACATGATTCAAAACAGCAATGAAACGGATAAAATTGAAGAGAACGGCGCTGCAGGAAATGCTATTTCCTGGTTCTGCTGAGGATGAGGCAGCGCTCGCGCTCGGCGCTCGGCGCCCTCCGCCAGCGGCGGAATGTGAAACAGCTTCCATCTGTACTTGATGATGATGCTGTACCAACTGTTCTATGTGCAATTCATGATGTCCACCTATGAGCTATCAAAAATCCAAAATGGCGCTTATTTAAAACTCGCAGGGGAATAATTTATCGTGATTTTTTTTAGAGGGCTCCTGCGTGTCACTGGCTAAGCACATGCTGCTCATCAGTGAACAACAACTAAGAAAGTTCCTCACACTATTGGTGGTATCTTGCATCGTTGAAAAGATATCCGCCGCGAAACTGTTTCGAAACCGTTTTTGGACAATAAATTGAATACTTGATTAGGAGGAAAAACTTTGCATGTAGAATAAAATAATCGACCCAAGTTTATTTGTTAGGTTTTAATTTATTTTTGTTTTATCACTCTGCATTCATTATTATTTTGATTCTGGCTTCTTCTTTAAAAATTCTTTTAGTTGTGGGTAGTCTTATGCATGTTTATCTCCGTCGAGGCATTACCTTTGCTTTGGTTCTTTTCTCTTTCTTTTACCTAGAACAGAGCACACATTACAGCAAATTAATTCTACGTAGGTACCTACCTGCTTTGTTATTGTTGCGATCGAGCCGTGTATTTAATGCCGGAATTGTAGATAACACCTCACTCTATCGAGTCGGCAAGAAAACGGGAAAAAGTGGACAGTGGACTTTTTCTTTGGTTTTTATTTTTCTTCTTTTTCTTGGTCTACGTTTTTTTTTCTCTCGGTTTTAGTTTAGTTCCACGTCTCGTTGAAGAAAAAGGTTTTAGGAGAATTTTGTAAAAATTCGTTGTTTGGATACCGACGATTCGGGATAAACCAGGATTCTCTTTTGGCTGAAAAAAAAGGTTGAAGTTTAGTATTATTGAGCACCTTTTGCCACCCACGATTGGGGATTAACAAACCTAGAATTTTCAACGAGATTTAAAGGAAGGAACCGAGACCAAAAGATCAGAGTCGGTTGATTATTTTTCATCCCCAACGTACCTATACCTCACAAGATCGGAGGGTAAGCTTCACGTTTCGTCGCAATTAACTTTGTTTTTCACATTTTCGTTTCTTGTAGGCTTCTGTTGTTGTTTTGTTTTCTCCATTCCGCACACACCCGCCGAGGGTTGTCGAAGAATTTCTGTGAAACAGAAAGACCATATAGAAACAAAGAGAAACCCTCATTCGAGGTGACAATTCGATTTGACATTTTCTTTTTTTTTCTGGAGAAGCTAACCTTTGCAATTTTAGGGTTCTTTGCTCGGGTCTTTATACCGAATTGATTACGACATCGTGTCTGTGCTGTAGAAATTCAACGCACTTCTGCTTGTGGCCCGCCATTTTGCTGCCGCTTTGGGATAAGTTGTATACTGCCTGCTCTGTTGATTCGATCGTTCTGGAGCTTCTATCAGTTGAATCTTATCCCTTCTGAAGGCCTGCGACCCAGGAAAAAGGTGGAGGAAGCCGGTCCATTTTCCGGTTAATTAGTTTATGCTCTGTTGTTCCCGACGAAAAGAGTGAGTTGCACAAAACTAATTTGTTGCCTGAGACTGCTTCCACACCAAGAAAACGAACGAGCAAATTTCGTGTAGTCCGTGAAATAAAGGAACCCACTTACCTTCATTGTTAAATTGTGTTATTTTGTTTATTTGAGAGAATTTTAGTACCAGCACTAGATACCTATAATTTTGTTGCAAGAAAAGTCCTTGATTATTTATTACTTTGTTTTATCCTTTTGTTTTGTGTTCACTTCACATTTCCGTTTTTGTTGAGTACCTACTCTTATTAGTTAATTATTAAATTTAATTATTAAGTTTTTTTTTTTCCTTTTTATAACAAGATAAGTGTTCGCAAGAGCAATTTGCAAACGCAGTGATTGAATTTGCTGCTGTAACCCAGTTTGGTAGTACTACGAAAAAGGGAATTCATTCATGATTCACTGAAATTTAATTTAGTAGGTAATTTAATTCATTCGTAAATTTTTAATTAAAAGAGGAAAGAGATTATAAGCCAATATAGTACTTTGTGTATCAAGGCCATAAAGGTAATGTTTTTTGGCCGAATCTGAAATTTTGTAGCCGAGGCGTAGCCGAGGCTGCAAAACAGGTGAGGCCAAAGAAGAACCTTTTGGCCAAGGTGCACACGACATTTTTTAGGCGACTATCACAAAAAATTGAGCAAAATACTGATGTTTGAATTGTTTGATTTCTTACTCGCAATCGCAAGAGTGCTTTTCTTTATAAAACATAGTTACCTGTGACATTAGAAAACAAAATTTGTAGGTGTATTATTATGACAGTAGGTAGTTTCAGGTAGTTTAGATCGACAAGTCAATGATGAACGGGGTATAGTGAAAGCGATTTTTCTCAAACCCCGCTGGCACCAAATAGGCTGAAGCTCAAATGCGGCAGCTTTGAATTTGCTTCCGCTGAAATTACAAGCTGTATAGGTACTTACCTGCAGCAGTAGGTATGAACATTTTGTGATGAGGTGGTGCCTGTAAAACAAGGCAAAAATCTGGACAGGGTCTGTTTCTCTGGCCTACCTTTCGGGAAAATCACAATCGTGCAAGTCATCAACGTTGGTTGTCTATTTATTCCATGGTGAGGGCTGCGGTATACATCGAAATCCAACAGACACGCGAGTTTCGGACCTAGTTGGGCCAATTTTCACGACAATAAGCATATAGCATAACCCATAACCAACAAAACAAAATAATGAAATTGACTTTGACAGCATTCACATGAATTGACCAATGATGAGTAGCGTAGCAATCTTACAACTCTCGGAAATCACTGCAGTGGCACCAACCTTACGGAGAAAATAACTGTATTTTCAAATTCATGTAATTATTACATCTGATTTTGGGTCATCATTGAATGATTAATTGCCCTTTATTAATCAGGTATACCGCCGACTACTTCGTGATGTAAATATTCAACAGCTAAATCGGTCTAAAATCATGTAACGTGAAAAAAGCAGAATGACATTAGCGTCCCAACAAAATAAAACAATTGAGGTTTAGCGGCCGAAAAGGGAAATATTGACATTAGCGTACAAAAAAAAGACACTTTTGGGACGTCAAAAAGGACGTAAAGAAAGCTTTTGTGTGTTGGTCGCCTAAAAACCACATTTAATTTATTTATTCATTAATTTATTTAATTTTTTTTTTCTTTAACTAAACTTAAATATTTTAATTTTACTATTTCAAAATTAATTTTTTTTTTCCTTGGAAGTCCCGCTAAGAATTCACCCCAACTCTATTGCTAGCCCGGTGATCACCACCTTCATTTTCAATTAGGGGTTGTGGTGGTCGAAAAATTTAATTTGTCGTTGCTCTAAGAGGGTCTGAACAACCTGACTCCTCGCACCCCCAGCTGTGCATATACCCCTAAGGTAAAAAAAGATATGACATAGCGGCGATGCCCTTGGTCCGATTGACAAAAATCCAGTTTTCGCCAAAACCCTTAACTCATAAAAAAACCACGACATGATGATAATCCACCACCGACAGAAATGCATATTATAATGCGAAAAAAATATCTGCGGCATGAGCAGCGAGTATAGTAGCAAGCACATAGCCGCTGGTTTGCCGGCCTGCCTGGCTTTGACATCTTTATTCGTCAGCGGGGGGTTGCACCAACAAACGGCAGCAACGATTCTTTATCTCTACTCTCCGCATAGTGCATCGAAACTACACGGAGACGGCCTACGGACGTAAAAACTGCTCAGTTGCAGTGCATAATTCATGTGACAGGGGCCCGCGAAGGTAATTGAGTTTTTCTCTTCCACTTGACTGTGTGTGAATGTATTTATGTTTATTTGCAACTGTAGCTGCTTCTGAGTTATTGCTCAACTTCTGATCGGGAGTGCTTTAATTAAAACCAGAAGAGAGCAGCTTTGGTTTGAGAACTAAGAAAGGAGAGCTTTAAATCAGCGCAATAGGTACCGAAAAGCTCATTTTCTCTTCTTTCCCGAGAAGCCGCATTGGTAAACCAAGGTGTTCTGTTTCAATACAGAAACATAGATCGATAGTGAAGTGGAAATCGTGTTTATCAACGTATATCACATCAAGTGTAGAGTTACGACGAACTACTTTAACATGGTGTAGAGTCATCAACACACTGACTTCTTTAACCAAGTGTAGAGTTACGACGAACTACTTTAACATGGTGTAGAGTCATCAACACACTAACTTCTTAAACCAAGTGTAAATTCATCAAACCACTGACTTCTTTAACCAAGTGTAGAGTTACGACGAACTACTTTAACATGGTGTAGAGCCATCAAACCACTGACTTCTTTAACCAAGTGTAGAGTTACGACGAACTACTTTAACATGGTGTAGAGCCATCAAACCACTGACTTCTTTAACCAAGTGTAGAGTTACGACGAACTACTTTAACAAGGTGTAGAGTCATAAAAAATGAACACAAACTCGAAACTTGTACCATACCTCAGATACATTCTCTTTGGTCATGTAGCTATCCAAAGGTTCACTGCAGTCTTTCGGAAACCATTCCTGGGGCCACAGACGCAGAAAGCCTCAGTCGTAAATCAAATTAAATTATTTCTGTTGTTAAGTCACCCACTTTGCGAAGGTAATAGTGGTCATTTGGAAGAAATATAACTGCGACCACTTAACACGTTCTAGCCCAACTGGATTTCAACTTTTTTTTTTTTTTTTGTCGCAAAGCTTCTCGAGGAAGGAGTACATAATCATCGACTGAGAAGTAGTGATGTTTGGGATGACCCTCTAGATGACTAATTTCCAGCCCGTTCTTGTTTTTTTTTTTTTTTTTTTTTGCGTTAGCATTCAGATGTTTGTTCACGAATTCCCTCCATTTTTCGCTGTGAATAGGAGAAGATGGTAATATGTCAGTTAAGGCTTTGTAAATTATTCTTGCTATCTCGGAGAGTCGGCCATCACAACCAAAGAGTGTTTGTAATAGAGTTTGGTGAATTGCCTTGTGAACCGTCGACCGTCGAGTTGATAATCAGTTGGATTCGGAAAACCATATTATTCCAAGCGGTGGAGACATCAGCTTGCACTCGTAACAAGTTCTCCACGAATCACATTTATCGTTCAAGATTGATTGTAAGTTTTTGTCCGAAGACTTTCGCAAAAATCATCATATTGCAGATGAGGTTCGGATTGAAAATCGATGAAAGTGACATAATTATTGGTGAATTGAGAAAATTCGAACCGAATAGGGCATCGCAGCAAATTGTATCGTCATCAACGACGTATAATTTATGAACAATAATGTGATTGTTGAATTTGACTTTGATACTGACAGGGTAAGATGCGTGAGTAGAGCCGCCTACTCCGGTGAGCTTGAAATGTTCAGGAACTAATGTTCACTGAGGGAAAGTAGTCAAAGACGAACGCACCATAGTAACTTGGGGCTTCTGTATACAACAAGGCGTTTGTTTTGTGTTCATCAAGTTCCACAATTTAGTACTCCATTGACGTGAGTGTGTCATTTGATTTAGGAGACATACATACATCCACCCGCTTTGTATTTTCTAGACCTTCCGGCCCATGAGTTTGTCGCTTTGATTCGTTCATAGTAGTTTCTAGTTTCAATAAGTTCACAAATGAAGCAATTCGTAATAAAATGCCTAATACGCCTTTTACGTTTGCAATGATCACAAAATGGAGCGTTGTAAGATTTTTTTCTTTTTTGTGAACCACGTTTGGTGTCGGAAAGTTCGCGTTCTCTTTCAAACCGACTGGCTGTGCTTGTTGACGTACTACTGCAACTGACTCGGTGGCGACCAAACTGATTGCAATCAAAACATCTAATCTGAAAATACTGCCCGACAAAACTGGCAGAAGGAACCAAATAAACATTATTTGAGTGGTGGCTTGAAATTTAACTACATTGAAGTGACGTCACAAAAGTGTGATTCAACTTGTAAAGAGTGAGTTTGTATCATCGAATCAAGAATGCCAAAACAAAAAATGATATTGATCAATTGTGCGTGAGTAAAGTCAATACGTGTAGCCTCTAATTTTTGAAGTTTCATACGAGCATAATGACCGTAACTCGAGCAACCGTCTGAATCAATAAAGTCAACAGCATCAAGCATTAAAAGCTTACCACACAATAGCAAAGTTAGCGGAGCGCACACATCTCTCCTCAAGTTAGCCAAGTACGGTTACTTCAGGCATTTTAGGGGGCCGCCCAGAAAACCAAAAATGCTTACCTTACCTTCAAAACAGCCAGAAATTCGAGTCATTTTAGGTAATGTAGGTAAGCGTCACTCCATTACAATTCCGTCAGAAGTTGCGGGACGTCATCAGCCTGTTTTTCGGGATCGTCTGTGGTCGGAAGAAAGTTGGGCAAACTGTATTTTTGTCAGGCAATGGTTTTGGAATCCATCCGATCTAATAATTTTTACAGCACCATTTCCAACGAAGATGATGCAGACACAAAGCAATCGGCTTGGGGCGTGATGTGGCTTTTTTTTGCGGGCCGTGCGGTACTGTTTTCTTCCGCCTTCCGCCATTGTCTTGGGTTGGAGTGCAGCACAGATGACCGAGTGCGGGCCGCTCGAGAAAAACATAATAATACCTGATGCACACTGCACACTGCCGATCGTGGGCGTTTTAAAGCTTCTTTAACCACTTCTGATATTATAGGTGAACAACACTTTAGGGATTGAACAGTGTGAACGTTATAATTATCCACAATTACACAAAGCAAAGAGAATAAGCAAAAAGGCAACAAGCTGTTCGCAAGGCACGATGGAAGTGGTGGCGTTTACCACCCTGCATCCTGACATGCACTCGTTGCCGAGTAGAGATGGCGCTACCTGCACCATGACATGGGGCTGCCTATGCCGAAGTAGTAGGGTACCCATTCTAGATGGCGCTAACAACCAGGAATGACAAATCAGGCAAAATATATCATAAGACATGATTGCATGGAACAGACAAAATAAAGGACCCCGCACACAATAGATACACTGAAAATGGCTTTCAGTTAAAATCGCTAATTTTTTGATATTTTGTAGTTCATGTCATGCTGATTGAAGATTGATGAGTCAAAAACTTCTGTAAATTACCGTTTGTTGGGAAAAAAAATTGGAAAGTTGAAAAAATGGAAAATTTTCAACATTTCTCCGGTCATCTTTTTAAGAGAAATCCTTCAAGGGGTAGAATGATTTTGACTACTGCGCAGCAACCTGTAGTCTTGATTTTCATTTTCAACCTGTCACGGTTGACAGGTGACATGAATGACATATTTTTCTGACATTTTCAATATTTTCATGTAAAAATGAAATCATGTAAATTTTTTTTACATCCAGAGTAAGATGATTTTCGACCTATGTCATACATAGTTCAGCAGTTCGGCCTTGACGTCATGTAAAATAACAGTTTTATAGAAAAAATCTTCCACCTGTTTCTTAAGACCTTACAAAAAAAAACTGGAACTCACTAATAAAAAGAAATCAAGTTATATTCATGTATATCATGATTCTGTCAAGGTCTTTCCGGTCTTGCGGTGTTATGTTTTTGTCTTATGTGTCAGTTGGCGCAAGATTTCGATAAATGTCAACCAATGAGATATCTCTCAGACAATTCATATTTCATATTTCTCATATTTCAATGGAACGTGAGGAAAATTGTCCTTCGGCTGATCTTATCTTCCATCTCGTCGCCAATGTCCTTCCACCGTCTGTGTCAACACTAATCTATAAATAGATAATATGCAAACCCACTACAGAGAGAGATGATCAATGAGACACACATCTAGACAGAAATATCTTTTGACTTGGTAATAAGTTATGACAGGATCTATCGGACGAACTGTCAAGAGCAGGGCCGGTGCAAAAGGGGAGTGTGGAGGATGTAACACCCCCCCCCCCCAGTCGCGAACATCCAGTCGGCAAAATCAAGATAAAGTGAAATATTGTTCCTGAAACTATTTGAAAGAAAAAGTGCCTAACTATTATGCGTAATACACCAGGAACTTTGTGCATTATATAAAATTAAATTGCATTGAATATCTTACAATTGAAGTCAAAAGATATTTTTGTCTAGATGTGTGTCCCATTGATCATTTCTCTCTGTAACGGGTTTGTATATTATCTATTTATAGATAAGTATTGACACAGACGGTGGAAGGACATTGGCGACGAGATGGAAGATAAGAACAGCCGAAGGACAATTTTCCTCACGTTTCATTGAAATTGTCTGAGAGATATTTTATTGGTTGACATTTATCGAAATCTTGCGCCAACTGACACATAAGACAAAAACATAACACCGCAAGACCGGAAAGACCTTGACAGAATCATGATATACATGAATATAACTTGATTTCTTTTTATTAGTGAGTTCCAGTTTTTTTTTGTAAGGTCTTAAGAAACAGGTGGAAGATTTTTTCTATAAAACTGTTATTTTACATGACGTCAAGGCCGAACTGCTGAACTATGTATGACATAGGTCGAAAATCATCTTACTCTGGATGTAAAAAAAATTTACATGATTTCATTTTTACATGAAAATATTGAAAATGTCAGAAAAATATGTCATTCATGTCACCTGTCAACCGTGACAGGTTGAAAATGAAAATCAAGACTACAGGTTGCTGCGCAGTAGTCAAAATCATTCTACCCCTTGAAGGATTTCTCTTAAAAAGATGACCGGAGAAATGTTGAAAATTTTCCATTTTTTCAACTTTCCAATTTTTTTTCCCAACAAACGGTAATTTACAGAAGTTTTTGACTCATCAATCTTCAATCAGCATGACATGAACTACAAAATATCAAAAAATTAGCGATTTTAACTGAAAGCCATTTTCAGTGTATCTATTGTGTGCGGGGTCCTTTATTTTGTCTGTTCCATGCAATCATGTCTTATGATATATTTTGCCTGATTTGTCATTCCTGGTTGTTAGCGCCATCTAGAATGGGTACCCTACTACTTCGGCATAGGCAGCCCCATGTCATGGTGCAGGTAGCGCCATCTCTACTCGGCAACGAGTGCATGTCAGGATGCAGGGTGGTAAACGCCACCACTTCCATCGTGCCTTGCGAACAGCTTGTTGCCTTTTTGCTTATTCTCTTTGCTTTGTGTAATTGTGGATAATTATAACGTTCACACTGTTCAATCCCTAAAGTGTTGTTCACCTATAATATCAGAAGTGGTTAAAGAAGCTTTAAAACGCCCACGATCGGCAGTGTGCAGTGTGCATCAGGTATTATTATGTTTTTCTCGAGCGGCCCGCACTCGGTCATCTGTGCTGCACTCCAACCCAAGACAATGGCGGAAGGCGGAAGAAAACAGTACCGCACGGCCCGCAAAAAAAAGCCACATCACGCCCCAAGCCGATTGCTTTGTGTCTGCATCATCTTCGTTGGAAATGGTGCTGTAAAAATTATTAGATCGGATGGATTCCAAAACCATTGCCTGACAAAAATACAGTTTGCCCAACTTTCTTCCGACCACAGACGATCCCGAAAAACAGGCTGATGACGTCCCGCAACTTCTGACGGAATTGTAATGGAGTGACGCTTACCTACATTACCTAAAATGACTCGAATTTCTGGCTGTTTTGAAGGTAAGGTAAGCATTTTTGGTTTTCTGGGCGGCCCCCTAAAATGCCTGAAGTAACCGTACTTGGCTAACTTGAGGAGAGATGTGTGCGCTCCGCTAACTTTGCTATTGTGTGGTAAGCTTTTAATGCTTGATGCTGTTGACTTTATTGATTCAGACGGTTGCTCGAGTTACGGTCATTATGCTCGTATGAAACTTCAAAAATTAGAGGCTACACGTATTGACTTTACTCACGCACAATTGATCAATATCATTTTTTGTTTTGGCATTCTTGATTCGATGATACAAACTCACTCTTTACAAGTTGAATCACACTTTTGTGACGTCACTTCAATGTAGTTAAATTTCAAGCCACCACTCAAATAATGTTTATTTGGTTCCTTCTGCCAGTTTTGTCGGGCAGTATTTTCAGATTAGATGTTTTGATTGCAATCAGTTTGGTCGCCACCGAGTCAGTTGCAGTAGTACGTCAACAAGCACAGCCAGTCGGTTTGAAAGAGAACGCGAACTTTCCGACACCAAACGTGGTTCACAAAAAAGAAAAAAATCTTACAACGCTCCATTTTGTGATCATTGCAAACGTAAAAGGCGTATTAGGCATTTTATTACGAATTGCTTCATTTGTGAACTTATTGAAACTAGAAACTACTATGAACGAATCAAAGCGACAAACTCATGGGCCGGAAGGTCTAGAAAATACAAAGCGGGTGGATGTATGTATGTCTCCTAAATCAAATGACACACTCACGTCAATGGAGTACTAAATTGTGGAACTTGATGAACACAAAACAAACGCCTTGTTGTATACAGAAGCCCCAAGTTACTATGGTGCGTTCGTCTTTGACTACTTTCCCTCAGTGAACATTAGTTCCTGAACATTTCAAGCTCACCGGAGTAGGCGGCTCTACTCACGCATCTTACCCTGTCAGTATCAAAGTCAAATTCAACAATCACATTATTGTTCATAAATTATACGTCGTTGATGACGATACAATTTGCTGCGATGCCCTATTCGGTTCGAATTTTCTCAATTCACCAATAATTATGTCACTTTCATCGATTTTCAATCCGAACCTCATCTGCAATATGATGATTTTTGCGAAAGTCTTCGGACAAAAACTTACAATCAATCTTGAACGATAAATGTGATTCGTGGAGAACTTGTTACGAGTGCAAGCTGATGTCTCCACCGCTTGGAATAATATGGTTTTCCGAATCCAACTGATTATCAACTCGACGGTCGACGGTTCACAAGGCAATTCACCAAACTCTATTACAAACACTCTTTGGTTGTGATGGCCGACTCTCCGAGATAGCAAGAATAATTTACAAAGCCTTAACTGACATATTACCATCTTCTCCTATTCACAGCGAAAAATGGAGGGAATTCGTGAACAAACATCTGAATGCTAACGCAAAAAAAAAAAAAAAAAAAAAAAAAACAAGAACGGGCTGGAAATTAGTCATCTAGAGGGTCATCCCAAACATCACTACTTCTCAGTCGATGATTATGTACTCCTTCCTCGAGAAGCTTTGCGACAAAAAAAAAAAAAAAGTTGAAATCCAGTTGGGCTAGAACGTGTTAAGTGGTCGCAGTTATATTTCTTCCAAATGACCACTATTACCTTCGCAAAGTGGGTGACTTAACAACAGAAATAATTTAATTTGATTTACGACTGAGGCTTTCTGCGTCTGTGGCCCCAGGAATGGTTTCCGAAAGACTGCAGTGAACCTTTGGATAGCTACATGACCAAAGAGAATGTATCTGAGGTATGGTACAAGTTTCGAGTTTGTGTTCATTTTTTATGACTCTACACCTTGTTAAAGTAGTTCGTCGTAACTCTACACTTGGTTAAAGAAGTCAGTGGTTTGATGGCTCTACACCATGTTAAAGTAGTTCGTCGTAACTCTACACTTGGTTAAAGAAGTCAGTGGTTTGATGGCTCTACACCATGTTAAAGTAGTTCGTCGTAACTCTACACTTGGTTAAAGAAGTCAGTGGTTTGATGAATTTACACTTGGTTTAAGAAGTTAGTGTGTTGATGACTCTACACCATGTTAAAGTAGTTCGTCGTAACTCTACACTTGGTTAAAGAAGTCAGTGTGTTGATGACTCTACACCATGTTAAAGTAGTTCGTCGTAACTCTACACTTGGTTAAAGAAGTCAGTGTGTTGATAACTCTACACCATGTTAAAGTAGTTCGTCGTAACTCTACACTTGGTTAAAGAAGTCAGTGTGTTGATGACTCTACACCATGTTAAAGTAGTTCGTCGTAACTCTACACTTGGTTAAAGAAGTCAGTGGTTTGATACAGCAGCAGAAAAAGCAGAAAAATATTGACTGTGTTCACTTTATCTGTATAGAATCCTCACCTATATCTATAACAAAAAGTCTGAATGTTTTGTCGCGGACAGCGGTTATTTTACCCGAAACGGTGATATACTGAGGCCGCGAAGGGCTCGACACGCCTTCCAGGAGAAAGCATCATCTAACGCCGGATGCAGGCTCTTCAATAGACTGCCTTCATCAATTAAACTCGAAACAAATCCCCAAAAATTCAAACAATTGTTGAAACATCATCTTATACGGGGTTGCTATTACACGGTCGGTGAGTTTATGGAGCATGGCTGATCGAGGCTCGTCTGTTTTGTTGTTTGTTAGAATAATATTGTCTCTTTTTTGTCAAAAATGAGACAATGAAAATGTATTGTTTTTAGTGTGTATGCTTGCGTGATCGTACATTATTTTACTGTACAGTATATGACTGTACCCTGTGTTGACTTACCTATGTACATAAAGTATCAAGAAAAGGTTAATGAATATTATGATTATGATGACTTTACACCATGTTAAAGTAGTTCGGCGTAACTCTACACTGGGCTAAAGAAGTCAGAGGTTTGATGACTCTACACCATGTTAAAGTAGTTGGTCGTAACTCTACACTTGATTAAAGAAGTCAGTAATTTGATAACTCTACACTTGATTAAAGAAGTCAGTAATTGGATTACTCTGCACTTGATTGAAGAATTCAGTAATTTGATGACTCTACACACACTTAGTTACAGTGGATTTTTTTTGTCTGGCCGCGACACAAAACCTGATGTTTTCTTGGATTTCAAAGGCCTCGGAAGTCTCCGGTTCATCGCAAGGGCTCTGGCCTTCTGGCTTCTACGAGTTCTACGTCAGGATAGGCCGAGCTGGGCCGAGAGCGTCCCATCGTCAGGTTGGCCGTGTTAGCGCCATCTAGAATGGGTACCCTACTACTTCGGCATAGGCAGCCCCATGTCATGGTGCAGGTAGCGCCATCTCTACTCGGCAACGAGTGCATGTCAGGATGCAGGGTGGTAAACGCCACCACTTCCATCGTGCCTTGCGAACAGCTTGTTGCCTTTTTGCTTATTCTCTTTGCTTTGTGTAATTGTGGATAATTATAACGTTCACACTGTTCAATCCCTAAAGTGTTGTTCACCTATAATACTGGTATATGCATGGAGGGTCAGAAATCCAAGATGCCATGATGTCCACCGCTGTAAGTTTCAAAATTTCATACCAACTTTATTGTTGGATGTGGATAAATAATAAATATCCACCGCACCTGTACATTTCTTATATATTTCTGAGGAGTTCCTCACATTTTTATTTCTTCAATAGTTTGAGAGATATAACCAACAACTCAAAGTAAATGTACATGAAATTTAGATTGAAAAATGACACCTACATGATAAAAATCAATGAAAAAATCTTTCGCTCTGCTACCGTTTTATTCAATAATGTTGCACTGTTGCAGAAAACAGGAAGAAATAGAGTGACAGAAAAAAGATCTAATTACAAAAAGTCCAGGAAAATATCTAATGCGTTTGAACCAAAATATCTAAAATACAAAAGGTTACGGTACCTAAGATGTGAATCCAAAATATCTTGAATACAAAAGGTCCAAAATGTGAATACAAACCACCTAAAATAGAAAGGATCACTAGTTCCCTCCTTCTTTTTAGATCCACCGGATCAGGAATTGCTTTTTGACTTGAGTTTCCTCCGTTTGTGTTAAGTCCACCAGATAAGAAGCTGCTTTTCGACTCGAGTTCGACCTATAAGTAAGACTTAGTCGACGACTCTAGAGTCTAGACATATCTAGAGGGCCTAAAAAGATAGAGGAAACCTGAATCATTGAGTAATTTTTATCTGGTGGGTCTGAAAAGAAGGAGGAATCTGAGTCAAAAACCAACTCCTCCTGGTAGGTTTGGAAAGGAGGCAACTTGAGTCAAAAGCCAACTCCTCAACTAGTGAGGCAAAAAAAGCAACTTTCTCATCTGGTGGATTTGAAAAAAAGGGAGGAAACTCAAATTCATCCATATTTCTGACATTTTTCAACATTGTACGAATTGTGCTATAGATCTTTCGAATTTGAGCTCTTTTGTAATGTCGATTCTTGTTCTTTGAAACTCTTGTACCTAATTTAGATATTTTGCGTTTTGGATGTTTTGCATTTTGGATATTCTGCGTTTTGGACCAAATGCATTGAACCTATCGTTTGTAGACCTTCCATTTCAAGTTTTTCCTCCCCCTCCCTCTGCTTTTGGACAAAGTTAGCATGAAATTGTCTGAATAACCCTACAGTGGCGGACATCTTGGATTTATGACCCTCTATATACCAGGAATGACAGATCACGCAATCTAAACCATAAAAC
This sequence comes from Anaspis maculata, assembly GCA_949128115.1. Lineage (NCBI taxonomy): Eukaryota > Metazoa > Arthropoda > Insecta > Coleoptera > Scraptiidae > Anaspis > Anaspis maculata. The sequence continues at coordinate 67,266,033 of OX421965.1, read as the reverse complement.
ATGAATACATAAAACAAAACAAATATCCTTAGGTCGGTTACTTCAATTATACATGCAAAGATTTTTCTCCTATTCAAGTATTCAAGATCAATCTATTGTCAAAAAACGGTTCCGAAACAGTTTAGCGGCGGATATCTTTCTAACGGTGCAAGATACCACCAATAGTGTAAGGAACTTTCTTGGTCGTTGCTCACTGATGAACAACATGTGCTTAGCTAGTGACACGTAGAAGCTCCCTAAAGGAAATCACGATAAATTATTCCCCTGTGTGTTTCAAATGGGCGCCATTTTCGATTTTTGACAGCTCACAGGTGAACATCATGAATTTCACGTAGAACAGCTGGTACAGCATCATCACCAAGTACAGATTGAAGCTATTTCACATCATTATTTCACTTCGTTTTTTGAAAATTTTTAGGATGTTTCTCGCTTGCCTGACTTAGGTATACCTATAGGCCTATAGGTAGACCATGGGCGCGAGGTGTACCCAATCGTTTTTGTTTCATTTCATACGTCTTCAGCGACCCCGAAAACCTAAGAATCGATACCCAACATATCGATACCTGTCGGCAAAAACATCGTAAGCAGCACAAATACATTTTTTCAGGAAACCACTTTTTCTATCTATCATAGTTGGATCTGTGCAACGGTGATAAATTTTTGAATGAGGCTTTCTGGTCCAGATATAAGACTCAATATGATTCCATTCACTTGAAGCTTAATCCTGTGATGATGTTATGTTACTTATGATAGTTTGTTGGGTCCCATTGTAACTTCACTTCAATTTTTTCCTATCGTAAGTGACAGGCTTACGATGTTCTTCCCGAACCTTATTGAGTTCACTTGCGGGAACCATTTTGATTATGAACAGTATTATGATACTTTATTGTTATACGAGCTTCATAAGACATAGTATTGTCACACGACTGATTTTGAATGACGAGAAATAGTATGGTAGGACACCTTCTGAGACACGAAGAACTAGTTCGTCATAATACTCGAGGCGGAGATGGGAATAAAGAGTCGCAGAGGTAGACACAGGTTAGATTACTTTACATACTTCTCAGAATAACTGTAAGAGAGCCACGTTCTCAAGTTCTACGCTATCCTCAGGATTTAAATGAATCATTCTGCACTTACGATAAAACATAAAATGTTGCAGGTGACACAAAGTTATCGTAACCAGCATTCACTTACGATAGTCTTGCGGGCTTGCACAGTACTTACGATAAATTCCACAAAGTGCGTTCATTTTGCGACCCAGGATGAGGGTTACGATATTTCGAAGTAGCTGTAAATCACCTAAATTGCTCTAAATCGTGACAATGTTGTTACAGGATAATAGTTGATGACCAGATTAGTAAGAAACTACCAGAATTCGAATTTCGAACAAAGTGTGGCTTACGATGTTTTGGCCGACAGGTATCGTATGGGTAATTGACGCTTACTTCGTAATTTTGACCATCAGCTCTAATTTCCCAAAATGACAACTTAACTCGACTTCCGGTGACCGCAAGAGAGTTTTGACATTGTCATTGTATCGAGGAGGTCTGAGTTATATAGTTTTGACGTCAAACACGCCTCAGCAGATTTGGACGAAAAAGTTTGGTATTCTTCAACAAATCTTGAGTCCTAAGGGATGAATTTTTAGGAACTAAGAGTCAAATTTTTCTAATGGGTCTAGACAACAAATATGCAAAGTGACTTGCTTGTATCATCAAATGCCACTTTTTTATAAAAATCCTGGTGTACCGCTTGCACTACCGGGACTACCCTGTATAACAGTTCATCGTCTGCATCAGTGTGATAAAAATGGAGATCTCCAAATAAAAATGATTCGCTCGCTCTCAGCGCATCAAAGCGCGGCTCTTGGAAAGTTCTTCCATTCTTTTTATTCATTTGTTCCGTCGCAGGTGACCGTTTAAACTAATAATACCGGCATGACGTTGCTGTTATCTCAAATTTTATTCCATTCAAGCTTCGGTTTATTCAGCAGTCATCAGTATGCACTGTTTTTTATTAACTACGTTAGTATAGTAGCTTTCGGTTACGCTGTCTGTCTTCTTGTCTCCCGTTTTTTGCCGTTAAAGACGCTAACTTCGTGTGCGGCATAATGCCAAAACGGTAGCCACGCCACACCACGTTCGCGCGTCCAAATTAAAGACGTCCAAATTCCCCATCATCGCAAAAAAATCACAGCCGTCGCCACCATCTTGACAGAGACATTTTTCCCATCGCACGCCACGCACGCCGCATCCAGAGCTAGATCATGGCAAGAATCGCGCGCGCATACTCAATGAAGAATTATCCATGATTAATGGCACATCAGCTCCTTGCTAACTTCATTAACTCCGGTCTTTGTTTTATTAATTAAGGCCCCCTAGATACGGATCTGGACAACGGCAGCTATACACTACACCAGCAAGCATCAGCATAATAATACAAAGAAAATTAATAACGGCCATCACACCTAACCATCCATCATCGAATTAGTATGGACCGCGCGTCTCCTCTCTTCGGCCTCTGCGTGAGTATAGCCGGGATGCTATATGGTGGATTTTTGCGGTTTCGGATGAAATCCATAAGAAAACTTATAAATAATGCAATGTCGCCACTTACTTAGCATTCAATTGTCATAATATCTTGATATGGAGAGCTCAAAGACACGGCTGGCTGTTCCGAGCGGCGGACATGCAAAAAACACCATGAAATACGGTAACGTCTATGTTAATGTGAATTTTAAATTGAACGGGCGCGGCCTAAAAACTAGACTTTTCCTTCTGGTGCACGTCTCGGTGGACGTGTACCGGAGGGAGGTAGAAAAAATCAATCTCGAGTTTCGTGTATAATTAGGGCCCGTGTAATAAACAGGTGTCAGATTTTAATTCCGCAGTCCCTCTGCGTGCTCCTAATGGCTCCCCAGATGTTCCTCCCTGATCATTATTTCGAATCAGCCTCATTTGTGGTCATTGTCATGGATTTTTTCCTCGGCTTGTAATGACAACGGGTTTTTTGTCCAAATTGATGAAAAATGGGAATCAAGTGCCGCGAGGTCTGTTTTTGTCCATCATCCGACCAGAGATTCGACAGTCAGTTCATGTTTCACGTTATTCGCGCACTTGTTACGAGCCTATATACCCACATGATTAAATACCGCTAAATAATGCTGTAATAGTATATTATATACCAAGGTTGAGAAAGTATTATTATAGCTGAAGCGCCAGTTTAGATCCCGAAGCGCAGCTGAGGGATTTAAGGCGCTGAAGCTATAATAATTTTCTCAACCGTGGTTTATATAGTATTTTTTTTACTACTAGAAAATCGCCATCCTAATTTAGGGAGAGGTTATTAATGATGCACTTCACGGCTAGTAGTGAAGAATAGTATATTATATACCAAGGTTGAGAAAGTATTATTATAGCTGACGCGCCAGTTTAGATCCCGAAGCGCAGCTGAGGGATATAAGGCGCTGAAGCTATAATAATTTTCTCAACCGTGGTTTATATAGTATTTTTTTTACTACTTAAAAATCGCCATCCTAATTCAGGGAGAGGTTAATAATGATGCACTTCACGGCTAGTAGTGAAAAAAAGCTATTATTCGTCCAGATGGAATTCAATCAAAATAAAAAATAGAACAAAAGCTTTATAATTATGAAAAATATACTGAACTAGAAGTTAGATTCCTTCAAAACTTTGCATGATTGCATGTGCAAAACTGGGAAACGCTTTTCTTGTCTTCATCAACCATCAGTTGCTGGAACCTCTGCCTAGTCTATAAGCTCCTTAGAAGTGTCTCTCTATACTACTGTAGATTCAGTTTTTTTGCCTACAGGAGCTGAATATTAAATCCGACTTTCAACCGATACAAAGTTGCACGCTGTCCAAATAATGTTGAGAACGTTGACTTGTGATTTCGATTTCAATTACTTTCGAGCTCCAAATCTTAACCAAATGCAAAGTAGGTCCTTGTTTCCATTATTGCTTCTCAACCTTGCCCCTTGCCATAGTTTAGAGCCGAGAGAAAGCGAAGAGGAAGTTTTTACTCTCTGCCAATCTCTTGTAAATCATCGGATTTTGAAATAACTTACACCAACTTCAAGATACATCCTTCTACTTTCACGATCTGCAAGTGATTGTTGGTTCTTGCTAGCGATATGTCCAATACAGGGTGATAAAGAATGCCCTGTTATTTTGTATTTTTTTGCAATGGTACATCAGAAACTTTCGTAGTCACCGTGTAATTTTGGATTTTGCTGTATTTTGTAACCAATAGTATGAGGAACTCATTGTTTTTTAGCTTGATGCTCCAGGTTGCATATAGGTCCAGAAATACGATTTTTTTTTCATGACGTGATTTTTCGCGCTACACTGCTTCTAATTTTCACAGGTGACTTCAAATATTCGATCAAGTAGGTACTCAAGTTCAGTTGATCAATTTGACAGTTATCAATGTTGCTATAAACAGTTTTTCTTTGAGTTTAGCAAAAATGACTTTGAAAACTGCAACAATAACAATACCTAATAATAAATATAACATGGCAATACATTATGAGGAATGAATCTTTCAAGAATAATCAAACCAACTCAATGATAATTATGGCTAAACTTATCGCCCGATATCAATCCCATTGAGCACATATGAGATGCTCTCCAAGTCTTCAAAGGAAACTGTCAGCACCACCAGTATAACTCACTACAAGACAAGAACTCACTGCGGATGCTCTAACCGCGAAGTGGAGAGAAATCCCTGTAGCAACTATCAATAACCTGTCCAAAGGTATGTTTATATCCTACCAAAAAGTAGTGCGGTCCAGACCAGGTACAACTTTGTATTGAAATATTTTGCCCTGTTCATTTCCATTGCTCATAATTTAAATATCACAAAAAAATGTTCGTTTAAATCAACGTGATAAAGTAACTAAATAAGAAAGAAAAAACATAATGTTTGTTAACTAAGCAACGTGTAGAGCATCAAACTAAGAAAATATAAGTTCCTCATACTATTGACTACCCCATACAAAAAAATCTCAAAATTATAGGGTGGTCACAAAAGTTCCTGCATTTCAAAAAAGTACAAAATTTCAAGGCATCCTCCACCACCCTGTATTTAGCCCATTGCTGTCACAAGCTAACAAGCATTTGCAGATGGTAATAGTAGGAAGATTTATCTTGAAATTGGTGTAAGTTATTTCAAAATCTGATAATTCTTAAGTGATTGACAAAGAAAACCGAGCAATTTTTTGGGTGACTCAATTTAAATTGTGACCAGTATACTTTGCATCGATTGCAAGTCGGACTTGAAACTGGGCTCTCAGAACCTGCAACCATGCGATGACAGCTTTCTTTGAATAAATCGAACATATCTGAGACACCTTTGTGAGTACAATGCGGCTAGGTAAGCATATAGTTCGGGATCTTATGTGTCCCCGTGGCGGTATTCCTGAAGACGGATTGAAAGTGGTTTATTTCGATGAGGTAGTATCCCCAGTTGAAGATTTTTTTTGGTGGGCATCGATCTGTGCTGTGGTGTTTGGTAACTTTGATGGTCTCTTCAAAATGAAGACATAACTTTTTTTTCTATGTGTTGAATCTTTGATACCGTTCGTCCGATTTCTATGTACGAGAGCTCATTCCAAGTAAAGTAGGTTCACTTGTACCGTGATTCTAGTTGGCTGTGAGATTTTGTTTCTAAGTTTCCAAATCTGATATTTGAAAACTCCCTAGAACTTAGCAGTTGGTTGCATCGATGTTTGAAAGTTTAAGCTTGACGACAAGACCAACAACTTGACCGTTTGTCAAATCGAGTGTCAAATAGACTGAAAATCACGAGTTTCACGAAAATTGTGGTGAAATTATGCCCATTACTGTGAAAACTGTGTTTGCGCCTCAGCTTGTGTCTTGAACAATAACGTCCGGTGCCAATTTTAAAGTTCTCGAGAGTGCCATCAAGAACTCGCTTCTGGGAGAAAAAATGGGCGGAAAAGGTGCCGGGCATGTACCCCATAACGTTCAGCTTTGCGGAGAAGACGTGAATCTATTTTCAAAAACCACATAATATGGAAGCATTGTGAACTATTCCTGGTTTTTAAAAGAAGTACCCACACTCTGGAAGGCTGGGAACGATGGGAAGCTGGGCCCTCCTGATTTTCATGGGGATGGGATTCATCGGCGTTGATACTTGATTTCACTGCTCAGGACATCGTACTGGAACAAGAAATTTGCGGAACTTGTGAAAGGTGAACTACATCAACTCCAGATTTGCAATTTGCAAAGTTGATTTCGGTGAATTTTTTCATTTTTGACAGCAACAGTCAACACACCATCACACCAACATAACCTATCTCTCGAAGCCAGACGCTCAGGCGCACACTAGGCAGTTGGACGTGAAGTATACAATGCCAAACTGTGAAATTTGACCAGCCTACTAGAATCACGGTACAAGTGAACCTACTATAGGACTTTGGCATCTACCCGATGATCATGACATACTTTTGATAAGTGATTTTGGTGAAAAAATAGTAACGGATAAGTCAAAAGTGAGACTGAATATGTATGATTATAACTTGAAACTCTGACATTTCTTTATTTTTTGATAGATTTTCGTAATTTCTTGTAAATCACAGACGAAATATTGAGAGAGAGCTGTGGGGTGTCAGACTGCCCATTCTAATGTTTAAAAATATGACGGAGAAGAGTCTAGTAATTTTTTTAATTGAGAATCTGGTTCAACTAGAAGGATGAAGCAGCCATTTATTTGACCAGTATGTACTATCAAACTAATACCATTTTAAGATGAAACAGACCGTTTGAAGTATATTCAGGTGCAAAACTTACAATAAATTTCGTTCGGGCTAAAATTATGCGGCCAACTATGTCAAATCTTAACAATCTTGTTTTCTCCATTCGCGCCACAGATCGATGGCTACCAACAAAAATTTTTTAACTGGGGATACTACCTCATCCAGCTAAACCATTTAATCCGTCTTCAGGAATACCGCCATGCACCGGAGCTGTTTTTCCTACATAAGCTACCGGACTAATAATCAAAAATGGAACAAATAGGCCGGTCTGTATACCTAATAGTAAAATTATGAATGCAAAGTGTCAACCTATCAAAAGGTCATATCGTACAGCCTGCGTTCATAATCGCCCGTCCGCATCATCATCATCATAAAATGCAATGTAAATGTGCACTCGAGCTCTCTACTTTGTGCAGCCACAATAATAATGAATAAGCTATTTCATATGGATGGTTTAAGTATCTTTATCGAACCAATTACGCCGCAAAAGCTATTGCATCATAAACGATGCAGGTTATTAGGCTACGTCAGCTATACAAGCCGGTATAAAGTGTCACGAAATATCGACACTTGATGCGAAACCAAAATCGCTTAAAACTCTTCCAGGAGACGTAAAATCTCCAGTCATTATCAAGGTAATTTGTGCGCTAGTCGCCTTATTATGCCGCGTAATTATAAACTTTAAAGTAGATGACTGTTTCTGTGGTGCGAGGGAAGAGGGGAAAATCAGAACGATGCGAATGGCTTGAACCGAGGCTTGAACTAAGATTGACCAGTGCCATCAAATGATGACAACTACTCACAACCACTAACGAACTGTGCACGTTTTCAGGTGACCACATCGAGGAGACTCCGATAGCCGACAGGCTACGAACCTCACACATTAACACTCTGGTGGATGCACTATGTCACGAATGATTGCACGGAACGCAACCCTAGGATTGCTTTACATGATTTTCATGTGCCCAAGCCCATATGTTAAGTTGGACTCTGTATCATTCAGGAATCTGTATTATTTCGTCTTAGCGATCTATCTACTTTTTACTTTATTGTACCTACAGAAAAGAGGCCTCCACTATGAAAAAGTCTGAATGCCATCGATATTGTCTATTACACAATATATTATTGCGAAACTGGCTGGAGATCACGACGCGCGAATAAGATACATCTGCACAATTGGCGGAGGTGTGGTGCTCCTCTCGAAAGCTTGTCAAGAATAATAGGTACGAACAGACTTCTGTATGTCGTTCTTCAATTCTACTCCTCCCTATAATTTGTTATATTCCACTTCCATTCCGTTTTCTGCCAGGCTTTTACTGTTTATCCAGGTTTCTGAATTTTCCTCAATTCTCTCCAAGATGAGTGGTTCAATGGTATCCAGCACCCTCTAGATACCCTGTTTTTCTTTTCCTCTTCCCTCTCGTGTATCATTTCATATTTTTGTGTTTCTATACTTTCAGCCGAAACTTCCAAATTGTTTTTCTTGTGCGCTTGGATGGGTAGACAACCCATCCAATGGACTCCAATTCAATCACTTCCCGCTTTTGGGACCTAGTACTAGCTGTACACAAAAAAATCCTGCACTTTGTGATACAAACAAGAACTTCGGCATAACTCTTCCTATATAGAACCCAAATGAATGATTTGGCCCACTGCTCTTTTCGATTACCCCCTGCTGGTCCGGGACTTGAGGGGTACAAGGGGAACATGACTATCTTTCACTGCAAGCACTGAACACTGCTATCGATTTATGTTTGATGTCATTTCTGAATAACTAGAACCTGCTGATCATGATGTCGCCACGGTCACAATGATGCGTCTGTCGGAAGACATGGTGAAGCTGTCAGATTTGCAGTGGGGGCTCCCTGAAATAACAAATTTTGGTCACCGAAGGGGATGTGTGGGGTATCATTTTTGACATAATCGAGGTCTTCAAACTCGTTTCTTTGTGTAAAAATGTGATTGGTTTGAAACTGTGGAAAATATGAGAGGTCAAAATTATATTTATCGATTATCACACATTTACGATTTGCATTGAACTGAGTTTTGTTGCACTTTTCATTAGGCTGAGTCAGCGAATTACCGAGTGTTTATAAACGTTTGTTATCATATCGCCTTTGGAATCTCCTATCACTCTTTCAAATCGTGCCTTTCACTGCGACTTTTGGCCTGACCAAAGCCTGCCGCGATCACAGACGTTTATAAACACCCGGTATTATGCCGTCATTGCCGAGGCGCTGCGTTCTCCAGAAGTCGACTTATGACGAATAATTTCGAATTCAAATAATTCCTGGAACTGGCTATATGGACCGTTGAAGACAGTGTGGAGTATAATTTCAGCCGCCTTTAGAGTCATCAAACTTACTTTTTTGCATAAAGATAAAATTCTGTCAGTCTTAAGGGGGCTCATGAAATATAGTTTTTTTGCTTTTTTTCTACGCAAGCACTCGTTTGAATCCTTGATGACGTCATCTTTCCGGACGGTTTGGGTTAGTCCACCCTGTCGCGACAATCACCTGTTGATTACTTTAGGAAAATTGTTGCTTTTGTTCAGCCTTTGTTTATGGAGCCATCTTCCCGCGTTCTTTGTTCGTTCCGCAATGCCGCACATGATTTAACCTTTTTTTCGCGCGTCCAAATTTCACTTCTTATTCTTCTGAGCTCATGATTTTAGCGCACTAGCTAATGCTTAGTTAACCTGAAAGGGCTAACCGCATAAAGAAGACAAGCAAAGCCAACTTGAAGCACCTTTACAGGTAGGAAAAACCCATGTAACTTCCTTCGTGAAATTGGATTGAATCTGACATCAGACTGTAATTGGACGACAACATCTGAACATTTATTAAAAAGATCGTACACCATTCGATTGAAATGCGACTCTGATTTCACAATAATTCGTGCCAATAAATTTCTGGACAACGTCCATCTCAATTGATGGTATCAAATCAGTGATTCACTTGCCTTTGACTTCAAAAAGAGCTTCACACCAAATACCACAATCACTAGGAAATAAACAACTTGTTCAACAAATAATATAACAATAATAGCAGGATTGCTGAACAAGGCGTCGTTTCTTTATAGCATTCTCACACCAACCACCCTTGCGTGCTTCTCGAATCTCCCTCTCGCGTCTTGCTTTCCCTTCCCATTCTCGACAGCTGCAGCTACGTTTCCATGCTTGAATAACTATTTTTAATTTTGAGCTAGGCCAATCGCCACAATACTAAGTGAAACATTGTTTATAAATCAAAATATCCTGAACATCATGTCCGCCTTTTCAATTATGACGTTTTCTGGCTTTTACCAGCTTTTGATGGTTGAGAATTCTTGTGCTCTTAAAGCTCAAGAACAATTGCACTGTCAAGTTCCTCTTCCTTTGCTGAAAACTTGGGGTAATGAAAACTTTGTCCAATTTCTGTTTCCAACAAATTGCAAATATATATATATATATCCATCTCTTCAAACTGAGAAGCAAACTTTTACTGTTAGAATTTATAGTTGGTTGACGAGCTTTATGCAAGCGAATTCAACCTGCATCTCTCTGTCTACCAACCACTATGAATTATGCCTTCAGTTTCGTTTACGACCCTGCGGTAAAATTAGACCGAGCAGTCATCTCGCGACCAGTTTAATTTAATTTCCAACATTTTGCATCGTGCGTTGCATGTTAGAGGACACACACCACACAAACTCTGAATTATACCAAATTTGTGGCAAGCTTCACAATGCACATCCACTATGAAGAATGGAGTAGGTAAATTATATGAGACACAGCTTTGCATATCTGAGCCGCTGGCAAGCACCTCTTTTTTCAGCGACTGTCGCATGTGATATTTTGTCCTCAATTTTCCTTCTGCACAAAAGAAACTTTTTCTGCAGGCGCGCGTGGTGAAATTGGACGGAGCTTTCGTGCCTAGCCTTCTAAGTTTGGAAGCCGTCTCCTCCTCAAACGGCGATATGCCCCGTTTTGTTGTTGCATTCATATTCTATTTGCGTAATGCGTAGTCGATTTACGTGCTCTTTGTACTTTTAGCGCATAGTATAACAACCGTCACGACTTATTTTATGGCTGTGATGCCCGAGACGTGTCCGACATGGCTGCTTCGGAACAAAAAAATTTGAATTATGCGGAAGAGCACCACTAAGCGACCAAAGGCCGTATTTTATTATAAATAACGCAATTTATGGGCAGAAGGCAGACACCGGCATCTCTCTATACGAGAAAAGAGACCATTTTCTCCACCAGCAACTCCGATGCGCGCCGGTGATTGACTGGAATATTATTCTTGTCCCATCCCGGGGTGATGTATTACCGCGGCGATATTGTATTTTCCCGTGAAATATCGCCGTCGATATTTTTCTACCGGTAGCTAATGTGATTGCAAATCGATGCGTCATAAGTCACAGGAGAAAACAACAAAACATATTTCGTGATATCGGGTAACCTGAAAGCTGAAGCTTCTAGAAACATATTGCATCAGTATTATTAGTAAGTTGGTTCATACACCTACGTAATACATATTATTGAAGACTGGTTGGTATTTTTCTCTACAAGGGAAGGTACCTGTTTAGTTTCATAGGCCACAGTTTTACATTCAAGACAATTCAATAACTACTAGCACTTGCCTCGACAATAGTCCCAATTTTACCTGTGAGGGTTGGTCAATAGTGGATGCACATTTCCGACTCGGAGCTGGCAGATCAAAATAAAATTGTCAGAAGTGGTAGCCAGTGTTTGAATCAGGTGGAAAGTGGTTTGTGACATCTTCCAAAGCTGTGTGCATGTGCCTTGTTGGTCCAAACCCAATCCTCAGCCCCTAATTTACCCCAAAAGGGACGGGACAACCTCATAGCCCGCTAGCTAGCGAATTTATTACCTACATTATGATATAGTAAACAGTGTGATATTTTGTCAGTAGTCAGTGACAGCGGCTAACTTCAAAACAGTTCTTTGGATTTTGTTTTCTTCTCCATCGCTTGCTAAATAACTTGCCAGAAATAGCCGCGATGGAAAGATTCTTTGCAAAGGAATTTTCAGAAGTCATGGGTCTCTAAGTTGCTCTTATCTAATTTCAGACGGAAAACGAGAAGACACATCAACCGTGACAAAGCAGATTTCACAAACTACGATCTCTTCATGTCCACATGGTGATTGCGAGAGGGTGTCAGCAACGACGTTTTGTTTTCCTGGTGTATGCTGCATTTTCAGGTCGTATCCTTGTAGTCGAAGACCCCATCGGACGAGCCTGCCCGAAGGTGATTTCAACTAGAATAACCATTTCAAGGGCTGATGGTCATTTGACACGGTGATCGACGAGCCTTCGACATAACCTGGAAACTTGTCAAGGGCCCATACATCGGCAAGTGCTTCTCGTTCTGTTGTCAAGTAGTTTTTCTCAGCAGGCATGAGGGTTCTGCTGGCAAACTCGATGAAGTGCTCCTGACCCTCAGACTCTTGACAGAGTACAGTTCCTAGAGCCTAATTGCTTGCATCCGTTCCCAAAACTTAGGGCTTTGTTGGAGCGTTCTGTTTTAGAAAAGAAGCAGAAGCCAAAAGTTCTTTCAACTTGTCGAAGGAGCCCTATTTAGCCTCTTCCCATTACCACATGGCTCTCTTTCTTCCGTGCAAGTTCAGACAACGGCCGCGACACGTCCGCAAAGTTTTTGATGGATTTACGGTACCAAGAGGAGGTTTGTAGAAAGGAAGGGAGCTGTTTCACGTTTTGTGGCTCAGGGAGCTGAAGAATGGCAGACACCTTCTTGGGGTCAACTAGAATTAAGGAATTGGGGTGACATAGCCATTATGTAATCGAGGTATGCTAGAACTAGCATGTCGTTTGTTAATTCTTCTTAAAAAATGGTCTATCAATCTCTGAAAAACAGACAGCGCATTTCGAAGACCGAATGACATGCGTAGATACCTGTAAGTACCTAAGCAGGTACTCACAGGTACACCTGGTGAATTTGTGTTTTTCACAGGGAATTTTCCCGGCCAACTTGCAACCAGCCAAAGTGGTTCCTATCTTCAAAAAGGGCGATAGGTTGTGCTTGGATAATAACCGCCCTATTTCCATTTTGCCAGTAATTTCGAAGATTCTTGAAACGGCTTTTCGCCGCAGGCGGTTGATTTTTTTGAAAATTTCAAGGTTGTGGCGTCTGCTCAGTTCGGATTTGTAAGAGGTGGTTCCACGGTTCTTGCTTTTCTGGAGATGGTGTCCACGATCACTGATGCCCGGGAGGGTGGGCAAAAGGCGGCAGCTTCTTTCTGTGACTTGACGAAGACCATTGATTGTGTGTCGTATAACAAACTGACCGCCAAATTGAGAGCCTATGGTATAAGGAGCCCTCCCCTGTCTTTCATCGACTCATTTATGAGAGAACGCTCTCAGTGTGTCAGTCTGAGCGAAAAGCTGTCTTCATTCAGGGACATGTGCCACGGCGTGCCTCAAGGATCCACATTGGGGCCGCTGCTTTTTATCCTATACATCAATGACATTGAGAACTTTTTGTGGACAAGATGTGTGATGTATGCTGATGACACCACTCTGATGGCGACGGGCGGTGATTGGCGGACACTGGAGGTCCTGCGAGATAGGATGCTGGCGGAGACGGAGCATTTTTTGAATGATGGAATAGGCTCCGCCTGAATGTGACCAAAAACCAACACCTCTTCTTCGCGCTCGGGAGAGCTCTCTGGGGTCAGGAGCCAGTAAGATGCCTTGGCTTGGTGACCGATGGCAGACTCTCCTTTGAGGCACACCTGGGAAGTCTTGAGCGTAAAGTGGTCTTTCACGGTGTCTGACATCTCAGCTGACTGTGGATATACTACTGCTGTGTTACCATGCTCTCTTCCACAGCGTAATGTCCTATGAGATTTTGGTTTGGGGGGGGGGGTCGTCCCACGCCGGCCGGATCCTCATTGTGCAGAAACGCGCCATTAGAGCCATAAGCAGGGCCGCCGAGAGCTTCGCCGGGCCCCGATGTTGGATGCCATTTACGGGCCCCCCCTTCTTGAAAATATTTTTAGCCCGCGAACGAAGCAATTTTCCTTGAATAACAATAATAATAATAACACTGATATTACGTATTTTTCCCAATTGAAGCAAGAAGAACGACAAAAACAAACAAAAATTGAGCTTCTTACTCAACTCTAAACAAAATAGCTTCTCTAGCTTTTGCGGATGCGAAGTCCTATTCACCAAAGCAGTATAGCTTGTTTGTGAATGTCTTCTTCTGTCAGTGTGAAATTGCTTTCCTTAAAATTTCTGATATTTCTAGAAATGAATTCTGCTATGTCAGACAGGCAGTAAAAGATCATGTCTTTGTTTTTGGGTTTTTCAAATACTTTTTCTTTTCGTTGTTAGTGGAGCTAGAAAAAAAATTGACTCACGCTCACGGCCCCTCACGGGGTTTCGGGCCCTAATGATATTTCACCTCCTGACCACCCTCTCGGCGGCACTGGCCATAAGAGGGGTGAGCCAGAGAGTCTCCTGGAGGTGCAGCTTTCAAAAAGTCGATTCCCAGTAACGTATTGTTTCGAACAGCATTCGAGAGTAAATTAAATGAAGTGGGAATTGCGCGACATTTCAAGTGCACATCAATCTGCCTGACCAGTACCTCCATTCACGGTTACATTTCTCTTCTCAAACTTGCTTCCAACAGACATCAGCAGCTTGTATAAGGGATCACTGGCAAAGCTCTGCTTCGCTGCAGTGTCAATTAACCCTCTCCCATTGAAGTTGACAACACGTATGAAGAAAAGAGGTCGCCAGCGCGGAAAAACAGCCGATCTCGTTGTGGGGAGCACGCAAAACTCGCTAGAAGTGCTAGGTCTAGCACACCTACTACATCACAATCATTGTGGACAGTTGCTTTTCATATACTCAACCGCTCCACATCTATAACAATTCAAGGTTGACGTCGTTGGCTTGATATCTGCAGATTTAGTGAGTTTCGCTTCAAACTGAGATTTCAGTTTTTGACAAACCGCCTTTACATGACCGAAACTTTGACAAAAATTACACTTTTGTTCATTTTATTGACATGAGAGACATGTCATTATCACACTTATTACTGTAATGATCATCTTCATTGTGTAACTGTCTCTTCATCATGATCATCAAACTAACCAAGCCAAATTTGTAATAACATTACCTATATTTATTTGGTGTCATCTATTTGAAGTAACAGTAAACATACTATACTTGTTAATTTTGTTCTATGTCAGACTAATCCAGTTAGCTTGAATTTTGTGTCATCGTTGGAACTTGACACTCATACCCCGAAAACTCTCTCTAGTTCTATTATTCTATTATTTAGATACTAACTCAAGTCAGGCCGCGAAGCGGCCTGACTTGAGCTAGTGCTTGGCGGTAGCCACCTTGGAAAGTTTCAAATTCATAAAGTAGGAACTTTTTGAAAGTGGTACCTATAGTAGGTAAAGATCAAATTTGTTTCCAGGAGCCTTTCATAGAAATACCTACTTCGCAGCTTTTCACTTTGCCAAACTTCTGGGCAAAAACTGTATCTTGACATAAATAGTTGACATAATTTGAATAATTATCTTGAGTGCTCATTGTGATATATCCCTCATTATATGTATAAAGAAAGATTACATAATACCCATTGACTTTACGTGAACGTGGAATCGATTGGGTGTAACAAAAACAATATTTTGATGTTTTACTATGTGTAACAGATCATGGACCGGGAACAATATAGTTTTAGTGTATAGTTTTTCTCCTGTGGCTATAACTCCTTCGATTCTGTTTTTTTCGACGGGGGCGGCGTGTGAGGACGGCGTCGGTTGTAACTATTTTTCCTGTAATGTCAAAGGGACAGGAAACGCGATTACTTTTGTCCCGTTGAAACTTTCCTGTTCTCTGGTTTTGTTTTTGTTTTCAGGGGCATCTGTGTAACTCGCTTGCTTCCCGTTTTTGGCGTCTGGAGCAGGAGCGGATTTTTTAAACGATAAATTATTGAGTGATTCAAAAGGTGTCTGAAAGAGTTATCCCAAACGCCACACACAATCATGCATTGCTAAGGCGCCGACCCGACTCCCGGCGACAATAAGTGTTTCAGAGGCGTCCGACAGAGCTATCCGGGAGCTATCTCAAACGGATCAACAGTACGACCGGCGAATTGCGAGTGCATCATTTGCCATACACACGAACGCTAAAGCATGACACGAACTTGTTACAGACAGACAACCCTAGCGCTATTCTTATGTAATATATAGGGAACACATAGCATATGGTAGGATGGGTGGGTGAAGACCACCCCAGGGGCCTTATTCTTGGAACGAAGAACAAAGTTCTCATGCGGTGTTGCTATGCAAAGAGAGCTATGATTGGGATTGGCCCTTGCCTAGCAACTACACATGTTGACTCTCTGTTCCCCGTTTCAAGAATAGGGCCCCAGTCGAGGCGTAAAGCTCAAGTCCACCACCACCAAGCCGGGTCACTATAGTGACTCTTTTACCGTTAACCGTTTTCTTGTCACTGGTCACCTGGTTGTGTGACCAGCAGATTTCTTAATGTGTCTGCGCGAAACAAAGAATGACAAATTCTTACCAGAACTGTTTATGAAAATCTTTTATGCGACGTATTCGGATGGCGCACATGGCAGATCCTAAATCATCTTTTTAACCCGTGCATGTGCACGTCGTTTATTAACAACTGGCCCCATTGGTCGAGCCCAGTGTGACGTCTTTCTGTGGCGCAAATCTCGAGGGTCGCGCCGAAATTTTAATTGTTCTTACTATACACGCATAAACATGCTTTAATTGGTATGAAAGCATAAATTACGGACGACAGGGAGATTCGCGGTGTGGTTGTCCCGCTGCATTTCTCAAACTGCCAATTAAAATTTTAATATTCGGACCTGCAGTCTATAAATTCGGCCAACAAAAGGCGTAATTTCATACCACGCGCGGCGTACATGTGTAGGTACAACCCATCAGCGTTTGTTTTCGGACTCAAAGGACAATATGATTTACGCATCCATATCCAGTTTCATAATATAATGCGAAAGAAACGATGTGAAATGCTATTCAACGCCAAGCGCCACACAAAAACTTCGGGTGAGTATACCCTAAAAAGTTATTATTCTATATTTGTAACGAGGGTCACTGTAAAAAAAAGATTTTAAAAATTTAAATGTACGTGACGTCATTCGCGGCAAGGTTCTGAATTGGCTTGCCCCAAAAATGGAAACGTTCTTCGTTGTACGCATTACAAAATAAACAACAATCAAATATTGAGGTTCAATGCAGACGTGGGTGGATTTATCTTTGGCCTCTGTCCGATGCCCGGATGACCGTAAAAAAAGGGTCGATTCAATTTTTCGTTGGCGGGCCACGTGTCCAATTTCATTCAGCATTTGGAAGAATTTAATTATTGAAGTCGTCCTTTGTACGTTCAGTATTAATTACGGTCAAACGGATTGATCGGTTTTGGATCTGGGACGCGCGGCGTCGGATAGATGGACGGAGGTTTTCCCCCTTGATTCGGTATTCAGCTCGGCCGCATGAAAAAATCCGTAGTTTACGTGAATAGCACAGGGTTGTATTTTTGCATTTTGCATTGACCACTTCTCAGCCCATTTCCTGAAAAAATGCTCTAGTGCCTGTTTGAGCATATTTTCACCAGAGATTTCACCGAGCGGCGCCGGCGGTGTAATTCTACTTCTCAATACCTCGTACCGTCGTACCGAGTCGGTTAAGCCTTCCGCACAGGTTCTAGAAGTCTGAATTCTTCAAAAAAATTGCAAAGTAGCTTACAACATGGTGTGATATTCTGTATCGTTTCGGGTACAGTGTTGGATAGTGGAGAAGCTGGTCTTTCCCTGAACATGTCGCTATTGAAGGTAAGTTTTATGAGATTTAGATACTATAAGCATTGCTGGTCTTCTATTGCTTAACTCTGCAAAAGTATTTTCTGGAAATCAAGTGAAAAACAGCTTGATCCATTTGATAACCACGATACGGGATATTAGCTCTATCCTTGGTTCTATCCCATCACCATCAACTTTGGAAACTTATTTGAGATAAAGAAGGTATTATTGTTGGGGTGGAAAAAAGTGAGGGAAGTCAGCGGAAGTCGGGTAAAATGAAGACAGAAAAACGGGGACTTCCACAGTTTAGATCATAGAAATGAGAAGATCCACGTCTAATCCGATGACGAAGACTTCCAGAAAACATCTGCGATGCCTCCAGAGCCCACGCAACTAAGTTGTTCGAATAATCATTTTTGGTTCCTTATGAAAAACTGCAAATTTCTAACTTCTTAGCTTGTAAACAGATTCATTCTAACGTTTTTTAAACAAAGGATAATTGATTCTTGAACATTTTCAAGCAATTTCTTTTGAAATTGATTGAGTTTTCCGAGAGTTTCCTACTTTAAAATGAGTAACCGGCCTAGCTTATCGAGACCAGACTCAAATGATGGAGCTTCAAATGAATCTCTTATCAGAAAAAATATCTCAGTTCTTCATTTTTTTCTCAAATTCCACTTTCCCACTCAAAGGGACGTCTCATAATAAATCGTTGTGCTAGAATGATAGTAAGATAAGTTCAAATTTCTGATTTTCGGATCAATTCAAAATCTATAGCTCCAAGCTATATTCTCTACCTGGTAGAAAAATCCAATTACTCAGAATCATCATGGAAGTACATAAAAAATGAATATCTCACTGTTTTAATTATCTGTTTTTTAAACAGTTCTGGTCTAATACTCGAACATCTCAAAATTTTCTGTTTCTTCTACTGCGAGAAATAAATCGAATTTGATCTTGCCTTCTGATATAATACGAAGACATTTCAACATGTCCCAATTTTACAACAAATCTGATTTGAAAATTTCAAGTTGTCCTTGTTTTTCATGTTATCTCAGTATTCTACTATGGAAGATATCTCACTCTTATACCAAAAATCCACCTAATTCAATAAAAGTCCTAAGATATTTCATTTTAACTAACTATTGCACAAAACATACCCTCATGCATTTGTGAAATATCATACTTTTCTCTAAGTTGTCCCACAATTTGACCAGAAATGTTCCGTGAATTGTTTAAAATGACTAATTAATTTTAACTTATCTCCTATGTACATTGTCATGATAAAAATTTTAATAGACCTGAATAAAGAAGTACAATATATAATTTATAAATGAAAAATTTCACCAAGGTCTCTTTCTGGCGGTAGAGTCCCTAGAATGGACGCAACATTGCTGCGCTATAGAGCGACACTCAGCCTCTGGAAGAAGAAGTATGAGGCTCGCCTCTCACTGGTGGCATCGATGATTTTGTACCCAATTGTGTTTAAAACATTGAGTTATCGTTAATCATATTATCGTTATCCACAGCTCAGTTTGCGTTGGGTGAAATTAAACGGTTTTTGTGATAAAACAAAAACCAAAACGATAGATAGATGCAGGGGCAGACGTATATTGGTCATAGCTATGGCCAAGACTGCTAGAAGTGAAAGAAATCTCAAAAATCGGTTCACAGGATAAAAAGTTTGATAGAAAATCTTGAATAATTGAATGACAAAGTAATGAGTTTTGATATTTTTCAATATTTGACAGATGATAGTTAGCGAAACACTATCTACTGTTCTAAATACAGTTTTTCAAGGACTTTCAAATGAATTTGCAGTTTCTGATAGTGTAACTTTTATTTGTCAGATGACAGCCAAAAACTGATGGGCTTATTCCATGTCAAACAATACTTGAAGATAACTTTAAAAAATATGTTGAAACAGGCTATGCTTACTGTGCAGTACTCGGACAACTTGAAAAAAAAATAGGGATAAATTTAAAATCACTCTACGAATTTCTGACGAATAGTAGAATAACTTATATGAAAAAACGGACAATTTCCAACAGAACTATTATTTCTAGCGATATACAAGGATATGTTAACATTTTGATTTTTTTCTCATCAAGTAAACTTTATTTTCAATGAATTCCTCACAGGTCTATCAAGGGCGATATAATACAACTGGAAATTCAAAAAATCTTTGAAATTTTGAGAAGAAGAGTGTTTTTTGTTCTTCTGAAATGTTCAAGTTGCGATTACTCGAAACTATGTTCCTCAAGTTGTCTTACTATCATTCTAGTACAGCGAAATATTCTGTCATCCGTCCATTCTTTGCTACTTGTCGGAGAAGTTTTGGGGTGACACAACCGATTTTTTTCAGCTACGCTTCGGGATTGATTCTGACGCCTCATTTATAATAATACACTCTCAGCCTTGACATATTATACTTATGAGTAATTTTTTCTTTAATTCGAAAAAATTAAGGCTATGAATTCAATGCCTTTAAAGATTTAACAAGACATATTAAGCTATTCTGCACCTGCAGTAAATAAATAAATAAAATCAGTAATGTATACTGCTTCTTGAAACGTTGGTTTTTCAAACAACTACAGAAAAATTTACACCATAATACTATTCTTATTAATAAACAGTGAACAAAACCTACTCACTATTATTCTCATCGTCACTCGTGGCGATGAGTAGCGCAGCTTCATTCCGCGTCAGTATTTCCCATGCATAGTTTGTTAGAAGAAACAATGCTATTTGCATTCTCAAGCTGCATAATTTCCAGTGCCGTTTTATAGTTGAGTTTCTCCAAATAGTCAACTTGAAGCTTCAGCTTCTTCATTTGCAGCATTTCCCGTTCGGTCGTAGTCTGATCTGTGGTGCTCTGTTTTGTCGTTTGCTGACTACGTTTTCTTCTCGAAAGACGAATCGGAGAATTAGGTGGGCAAGTGCTCACGACCTCGAGGTTGTTGCAGTGTTTGCAAAAGTACTGTTATTTTCTGGACTCAGTTGAAGGTAGAGGTCTGAAGTTTCTGAAGGTGGTTGTGATGGCGATGGCTGTGTGGTGGATGTTCTTGAAATGTTCTTCTTCACTCTTTATCTCAGCCACCAATTAATCTACTGCAATCTTTTTGGCTTCGATGCCACCTGCATTTCTGTCCGTCTTGAATCATCCATCTTCTCAACTGCCCTCTTCTGTATGTTCTGCCACAGCACATCGCACATCTCTGGTATAAGAGAAATCACGTTCCAACGTTACCAGGCCCAAAGCCAAAGCGACGCTATGCACTTCTTTCCACCCACCGGGCTTTGTAGCTTTCGGGAAGGAGGGGCTGAAACAGCCAAACAAACTTTTGTTTCTGTTCTTTGATAGCCTTCAGGAGCTCAACTTTGCCTGTTTCTCAAAGTTGACGAGACACTTTGCGATGAAATTACGAAGACGCACTGTAACAAACGTATAGTTAAACTTTAAAAAATGTGACACAAAAACAGAAATAATTTGACAGAGCCTGCTACCCTTTAAACCCTCTCGTGGAGTTTATTCGGCCCTATACTGGGCACAGGGCGAGAGAGACCTTATGTCCCCTCGGTGCAAAGGCCCTACTCAAACCAACGATAGCTCAGTCGAGTGGCGGGGTACGAAGCCTAACTAAGTTCTGCCTGGATGAATCACCATTTGTGGGCGAAGGATAAAAACAATGTAGTTGAACAATTGAATACAAACTATATTGAGAATTGAGGCTTTACAAGAGAGGTGGGATGTTGAAATATGTAGATATGTAGGTTAACAATTTTGAACACAATTAATAGAGCAAAATAAAAGGAATGTCAAACATTTACCAGACTTCATGTGGTCGAACCAGAAGCTCAGGGAGCACCGCTGTCTTCAGGCCGCACCCGCAGGACAACCGACCTAACCAGATAATTGGTACGGGGCCGGATAGTCTCGATGTTGTTATTTTGCGGGCGCCACCACGAAAACTTGGTGGACCGACCCCATGGAACATATTGGCTTCGTGGTAGCCATGGGTCGGTTCCCGCGAGTACGCCATCCAACTTTGGTAGCTCCTTTGCTCTGCCCATGGTACGAAAGCAAGCAAAGGGATATACCTGGAGATGTTTGCAGCCTTATTTTTGAAGCGCAAAGGATAATACTAAGAAAATTTCAGACACAGGACACAGGAATAAACAAAAGGTAGGCGGCATTGCCCTTCTGGCGGCGATTACCGAAGTAAATGTTTTATTAAAGGTGCGTTCAGTCAGCTTATTTAGCCGCAAGTTTTAGTTTTAGTCGTAAGCGCAGCGATGCTCATTGGCTGTCATGAACCAGCCTCCTCAGATCAGCCAATAAGCGATGCTGCGCTTACGACTAAAATTAAAACTTGCGGCTAAATAAGCTGACTGAACGCACCTTAAGAGTCGGAGGTAACGGTTGGGTATACTGGCCTTCTTTCTAGTGCTTGTCGTGGTTCATGTGATAAAAAGGAAAGGGCCGACGGCCACAACGGGTAGCTCGTCGGCACGTGCTGGATGCTGGATGCGATCTGGAGGAATTTCTAGGGGTGACGGAGATGGTGGTAGATGGCCAGGACCCCAGAAGAGCTGCTGGCATGGTCTCTGGTTACCTTGCGGCCGCCGTCGACGACGCGGGACGATGAGCGTCCGTGCATTGCAGCTATAGTCTCGTGAACGGCCTAACGTAAGCAGTTATTACAAAGCGCACTAGTTAGGCAAAACAACTGCTCACCTGTTTTTTCCTCCGGGCCACACCCGGAAAGAGCTATTAGCCAAACATGCTGGTGAATCTTCCACGGGGACGCTTAATAGATTTGTTGTGTCAAGAAAAACCCCTCAGCAACCGAAAAATAACAAATAAAAAAAATGACAAATAAAAGGTGACAGGGCCCAGGCGCCACGCCACCCCTGCGTATCTGACCCATGTTTTAAATCCGTTACAAGGGGCCGTGTGAATAAAAAGTAGCTTTTGCTTCCACTTTGATTTTTCTAGGAGTTGCTAAGCAAATTCTTTTTAGCAACTCCTAGCTAAGGCTAGTGAAAAGCAAAAGCTACTTTTTATTCACACGGCCCAAGCCCTACGCATTTTTCAAGCCTTGTCAGACGAGTGACGGGAGCTATCTGTGGCCGCCTCCTGTAGGCACTCGGCGGATTTGCTTCAGCGCCAAAAGTTGCGGTCTTTTTGTACTTTTCAACCAGGAAGTTATCTATTCCCATAACAACAATGCCATTTCAATAATCATACCACCTGCAAATGTCAATTTCAACAATTCATGAACTTCAATTTTGACAATTTTCCTCACCATAAGTTCGCGACTGCCGCATAAGGGTGCTGAAACGGGCGGGATATTCAAAATGTGCAGAGCGCCTATCCTTGGTGACCGCTTTTTTTTTTTTCGTGATTTTTTCCTTGTTTCTTTTGTATCTTTTGAACGGTTCAACATACAGAGTTCCTTCTTTCGTTAATCGAATCTTAATTATTTCGGCTCGATACCGACAACATTAATTTGAAGACTATCGGTCAAATATGAATATACTTCGAATAAAATATGAATAAACAACGATAAAAAATACGGTGTCGCGAAACTTAACGAGATCATACCGCAAATCTGCTTACTTTTACGTCATCATATTTTTCAGAACTGATTAAATTAGGTACATATACATATGTGCTTTATTTTTTCAATTTGAAGTACTTACTTATGAAGACCTTAGTCATAGTGTCACAAAAATTATAATTAAAGTTTTCATTGATTTATTCTAGCAAGAGCGACACTCTTTCTCTCGTCTTTCTCTTAAAGGGTTTCTAATGTGACTAAAAAAGCTGTTGACGGGAATTGAGTTCATCAATTTTTTTCTTCAGGCAAAAACTCCTTCAAAGAGAAATGTACGAGCACTGCAATTAAATTTTCATTCGTTTTCGTCTTTCTGTAATTTGAAAACTAGATAGCAACGCACATTCATCTTTTTCCAAGAAAGTCGCATGTCGAATTTGATTTCTCTATTTTCCAAAAAAAAGTATCAAAAATGGTTTCTACTAATTTCTGCTACCTAATTTTTTACGGGAATTTTGAAAATTTACTCAATATCGTTACCCGTACATTTCTCTTTGAAGGAGTTTCCACTTAAAGGAAAAATGAAAGCCAATTCCCATCAACAATGTTTTCAGTCACATCAGAAACCCCCAACCTCTCTGATCAGTGCGCAGTGAACTTCAAATAAGATAAGATAAGATAAGATAAGATAAGTTTTATTCATGTTTACGACATATTACATGCTTACACAAGTCAATTACCTATACACATATAAACAAAATTTAGCACAGATCTTTTAAATCGGCTTCAAAAAATAGTGGGAGGGTGAAGCAAATTGATAAATATTGCATTATCTTGACGCAATTGATATTGTTTTGAATAGAATAGAATTGATATGGCATTGTAATAAATTGATTGAAATTAATTGCTTATGTACTAATTTGAATTGACCTGAATCAAAATATTTGTCTCTAAATGATCTCTGTCTACAGCAAGTGGTCTGAATCATCGTCCTTTTATTGTCACTTTGTCTAGTAGCTATTGACCTTCTCATCAAGCCACCTAATTTCTTGAGGCGTAGCTATTTTTCAAAGAAGTAAAAAAGAAAATGTTTGGGACAGCCTTTGAAAATACATTACTTAGATGACACTTTCGCATAAGAACCGGAGTGAACAAGAGAGACACACACCGAGTCTGACGGGGATATCATTCAAACATAACCACATAAAACAGAGTTTGACATGGCAACTCTCTGGCAACGTTTCCCGGTTTTTTTATGCAAAATTGTCAGATTTATTCATCGGAAGTCAAAACACATTATAATCGGCGGACTTGTCTCAAACTCAAAGATTGCTGGCACTGGTTGGCAGAGACAAACAAACAGGAACAAACAGGAACAAAAAATAAACCGTCCTCACTTAATACGGCCCTGCCTGTAACTGCTTATAGCCTGTTCAACAAAAAAGGCACCCTGAATATGTAAAAACTAGCGACTGGTGAACGGAAATAGAAACGTGGGTGTTCGTTGCGTAAATTTATAATAAAACGTCTAAAACCAAATATTCGCTTATGTATAGACACAAATAGAACAACGGCGCGGAGGACCTGTTGAATTATTGAAACTGGATAATTCTGAAGGACGCACCGTCCCAATGATACTTGAATAAACTATCGGGATTAAGGCGTCATGACAAAAATACCATGAATGGTCAGTTATAATTACACGGTGGAAATTCCAAATATAAACCAACAAAAACCCTATGTGGAAGTTCAAAATACGTAATAGTTTCCCCCGCATGTTTGCATGCTGGCCTCTTTGCCGAGTATTTTATACGGACGCGAATATTACGGTACGGAAAGACATCGTAAATTTCAGCGCAGTGAATTTGTATTCAGGGATATGATAACCGCGCCTGGCCCAACAATAAGTCGTGAGTTTTACGGTAGAGTCGTCGACGTTTTATGGTAATATCTTCGGTGGTGGTACACTGGGACATTTTCAATGGCATGTTGCGCGCGGTATCCCCTTATATCCCGGTTTTACAATGCTCAGCGGGAGGTTTCTGGGAAAGTCCTTTCAAAAAATACTTTTTGAGGTCAGCTCGAGTAATTGCCTCGTGCGTGGGGACGACGCGATGAGGAAGAAGTGGAACGGGGGCAATATACGTTGCGGCCGGTGGTGGTGGTGGTGGCGAGAACGCCGGTGTGATCCGGGCTTTCCCTGCGCGCTCCTTTAGGGCCTGAAGAATCGCGATTGTGAGATACGATTCAAGACGGGCCCTCGACCACATCACATAATGCACCGAAGAAATCACCATATACAAACTTTGCCGAGCCAAGATTTTGTAATATTCATAATAGTTTCTCATTTCCCTGAGCAGCCATTCAATCCTGGATGCCCTACACAGATACAATGTACTTCGTGCCACTTCTCTTCCCGAAGGCGGCGGACCCGACCGACCTTCCCGCGATGGATTTATGTTTGCCACTCTCCGGGGCGCGCTCGCTCCAGAGAAATTACGCCGGGACGAAACGGACGTCCCAATCCACCCTGTATACAGAAAACCGCACGAGCAAGTCCAACAAAAGCTTTCAAATTAGCTCCCAGACATGAACCCGGCAATAAAATTAATGGAAACCCCCCCGAGAAAAAATGCGTATGCTAAACACGATTATGGCGGTGGCGAGACGCGTCTTCATCGTTTTGAAAGAGTCAAGCCCGCAGCAGGAGAGCGCTATGTGATGCCGAACGATCGAGCGGCGAGCATTGAATTAGTTGTAGGAAGCTATTGGAAAGCTCCCGGAGTTGAATAGACGGTGATTGTGAATGGGAACGAATATAAAGAGCCAGTGATTGAATGGTGGCAAAAAATCATCTCGGTTTGATCAGCGCCAGTCATGGAATATGACAACCGGGGATTATTCCCGCTTTAAATCCGAAGAAAGGATATCTTTCAGGTTGCTTCGGCACGATTTTCAGAGATGCTCCTGCTGCGGTGGCTGGGGGTTTGCACGGCACAAAACTACATCTATATACCCATACTTACAGGAAAAAGAGAGAAAAATATTTACTTTGTCTAATGATGCGGCGGCGACCGAAAGCATTCCAATTCCTAGACGAACAAAAACTGATGGCGGAGCTCTGTACACACAGCCCCTCTTAATTACGGAAACAGCTCTTTGTTTTTTTCAGCTCTAGTTTCGGCGTCATAGACGAAAGTTTCTCATCATCAAGAGTGGTGTGAGCATACAACAATCCGGAAAAACTACGCAAAACATACCCACACTTTGCAACGAATCTTTAGCCCAGCTAGCTTATAGGTATGTGTTTCTGCTCAGGGCTCAGGGGTCGCGGGTGAATTCACTAAACAGTAATGGAACTGTGGTTCATAATATAGGTACTCGTCCATAAGCTATAAGAACGGTGGATACCATTTTTTGTCAATGTTCAACGAGTGCGTATTCTTAAAAATCTACTGTAAAGTTCACAATGGAGGTACGTTACGAATTATTACAGGTAATGCACATTGCACTTGTCCAGCAAATGAGATGTGCAAGAAGAAATGGAGAAAATGTTAGTAAAAGAATTGTCATTATTGCTTTATTTCCAAGGTAGATTTTTTTTGTGCAGTGAATCTATACGAACAGGAAACCCCGGTCGGCCGGTAAGTTTGCGAATGATGACGCTTCGCCGTAGGTTTAAATACTCGGTACTCAGTCGCTTTATTTATTGCACACTCTTTTGCACACTTATTTCTTTTGCTCGATATTCGAGTGGTCTTATGCAGGGTGATTCAAAACTGTCGGACCAAAACCATAGCACGATATATGGAATCTTTCATTTAACCCACAAAAGTTATTAAAAAAAGATTCTTCTTCTTTCTTCCGACTTTCGCTTTTGAAGTCATGACGGTCAAAAGTGGTCCTTCGAATCCATCAATTTTCGTTATTTCAAAAGATTTTTGTTGACTGTTTGTTGAATTTTTGCGTTTGATTTGAAGGACGCTACATCTTTTTTTGGAAGAGTCATCATCTACCAAAAAGGCAAGAATATGCAAATGAAACTGACACCAATAGGAAGCAGACTCTTTCTTTTTTATGAAGTGTGCGATCACCTCGTGTTTCTTTTTGTTTCTCTCCTGTTATTCTTGAATTTTTGCGTTCGAATCAAAGGAATTCACATCCTTTCTGGGGATAATCGTTATTTCCTGGAAAAGACAAATACATCCAAATAAAACTGACACCAGTAGGGAGCAGAATCTTTCTTCTCCACGGAATGATTGATCATCTCGCGTTTCTTCGGTTTCTTTTCTGTTATTCTTGAACTCTTGCGTTCGACTAAAAGAACGCTACATATATTTTCTTGGAAAAATCGTTATTTGCCAGAAAAGGCGGAAATATGCTGATGCATTTGACACCAATAGAAGGCAGACTCTCTCTTCTCTATGGAGTGTCCAATCACCCAGCGTTTCTTTGTTTCTCTTCAGTTATTCTCGAATTTTGGCGTTTGAATCAGAGGACGCTACATCATTTCTTGGAAAAATCTTTTTTTGCAAAAAAGGCAAATATACATATGCGGTTGGAATTGGCACCAATAGAAATCAGAATCTCTTTTCTCTATGGAGTGTCCGATCACCTATTGTTTCTTTGTTTCTCTTCTGTTACTCTCAAATTTTTGCGTTTGATTTGAAGGACGCTGAATGTTTTTTTGGAAAAGTCATTATCTGCCAAAAAGGCAAATATATGCGAATAGAATTGGCACCAATAAAAAGCAGAATCTCTTTTCTCTATGTAGTGTTCGGTCATCTCCTGTTTCTTTTTGTTTCCCTTCTAGTATATTCTCGAGTTTTTGCATCTGAATCAAAGGGAGCTACTTCTCTTTCCAGGAAGGTCATTATCTGCCGAAAAGGCAAATATATGCAAATGAAATTGGCACCAACAGAAAGCAGAATCTTTCTTGTCTATAGAGTGTCCAATCACCTACTGTTTATCTTTGTTTCTCTTCTGTCACTCTCGAATTTTTGCGTTTTATTCAAAGGACGCCACATTCTTTTTGGAAAAATCATTATCTGCCAAAAGGCAAATATATGCAAATAGAATTGGCACCAATAGAAAGCAGAATCTTTTTTCTCTATGGAATGTCCGCTCATCTCATCTCCTGTTTCTTTTTGTTTCTTTTCTAGTATTCTCGAGTTTTTGATCTGCCAAAAAAGCAAATATTTGGAAATGAAATTGGCACCAATAGGAAGCAGAATCTTTCTTTTCTATGGAGTATCTAATCACCTTCTGTTCCTCTTTATTTCTCTTCTGTTACTCTTGAGTTTTGCGTTTGATTCAAATGACGCTACATCCTTTTTTGGAAGAGTCATTATTATCTGCCAAAAAGGCAAATATATGCAAATGAAATTGGCACCAATAGAAAGCAAAATCTTTCTTCTCTATGGAGTGTCCGACCATCTCGTGTTCCTCTTTGTTACTCATCTGTTATTCTTGAACTTTTGCGTTCAGATCGAGGGCCGCCGCTACATCCTTTCTTGGCAAAATCGTTTTTTCTGCTAAAAAGGCAAGAATATGCAAATGAAACTGACACCAATAGAAAGCAGACTCTTTCTTCTTTGTAAAGTGTCCGATCGCTTCGTATTTCTTTTTGTTTCTCTCCTGTTATTCTTGAATTTTTGCGTTCGAATCAAAGGACTCTACACTTTTTCTGGGGATAATCGTTATTTACCAAAAAGGCGAATATATCCAAATGAAACTAACAATAGTAGGGAGCAGAATCTTTTTTGCTCCACGGAATGATTGATCATCTCGCGTTTCTTTCGGTTTCTTTTCTGGTATTTTCGAATTCTTGCGTTTGACCTCGCGTTCGTCTAAAAGAACGCTACATATTTTCTTGGGAAAATCGTTATTTGCCAAAAAAGGCAAAAATATGCTGATGCATTTGACACCAGGAGCGGCGGTGGCCGAGTGGTCTTGGTGTTGGCGCGCCAAGCCAGTCGTGACACACCGCGCGGGTTCGAATCCCGCCTCGTCCATGGATATTTTGTGTTGTCCAAAAATTGTCCCGACCTTACTATGCCATATCTGCACCTGTCTGACTACAGCGGTTACAGAAAAAATGGATTTCTGACTACAGAGTTGAGTGCCATCAGAGTACTGAGGCGTCACATAGCTAACAGTAGGCAATTCAAG
The DNA here is from genome assembly GCA_949128115.1 of Anaspis maculata. Taxonomy (NCBI): domain Eukaryota; kingdom Metazoa; phylum Arthropoda; class Insecta; order Coleoptera; family Scraptiidae; genus Anaspis; species Anaspis maculata. Next base: position 67,236,666 of record OX421965.1, on the reverse strand, counting down.
GAATAGAAACGTGTACCAAAAACCCACTGAATGTCCCGTCGACGCTAATAACCTTGTAGTTTATGCGTCGTAAAACATTCAACAAAAAAAAGAAAAAAAATTTGACACCAATAGAAAGCAGAATATTTCTTGTCCATGGAGTGTCCAATCACCTAGCGGTTTTTTTTTGTTTCCCTTATGTTATTCTCGATTTTTTGCGCTTAAATCAGAGGATGCTACATAATTTCTTAGAAAAATAATTTTTCGCCAAATAGGCAAATATTATGCAAATGGAATTGGCATTAATTGAAATCAGAATCTTTCTTCTCTGTGGAGTGTCCGATCACCTACTGTTTCTTTGTTTCTCTTCTGTTACTCTCGAATTTTTGTGTTTGATTCAAAGGACGCTACATCCTTTTTTGGAAAAGTCATTATCTGCCAAAAAGGCAAATATATGCAAATATATTGGCACCAATAGAATGCATAATCTTTTTTCTCTATGGAGTGTCTAGTCATCTCCTGTTTCTTTTTGTTTCTCTTCTAGTATTCTCGAGATTTTGCATTCGAATCAAAGGAAGCTACATCCTTTTTCAAGGAAAGTCATTATCTGCCAAAAAGGCAAATATATGCAAATGAAATTGGCACCAACCGAAAACAGAATCTTTCTTGTCTATAGAGTGTCCGACCACCTCGTGTTTCTCTTTGTTCCTCTTCTGTTATTTTCCAATTTTTGCATTCAAATCAAGGCGGGACGCTGCATTTTTTCTTGGAAAAGTCATTATCTGCCAAAAAGGCAAATATTTGCGAATAAAATTGACACCAATAGAAAGCAGAGTCTCTCTCTTCTATGGAATGTCCGATCACCTAGAGTTTCTTCCTGTTTCTTTTCTGTTATCCTCATATTCTTGCGTTGCCACGAAATTTTTTTCTAAGGGTGGTCAAGGTGGCCCGGTATGTGCGGACAAATGTGGCCGGCTAGCTCGGAGGTGGATCCGAGTTTTCTCCCTGTCTTGGACCGAAGTTCAGGGAGTATAGGGCACCAGAGTCACTGTGCCACAATATGACGATTGTCGCTCTGACCCAAAACGACAAACAAACTTCACCTCTTGAAGTTCAGGTAACCAAAGGAAAATCACGAAAGCACAATTATACGCGCGGGATAAAAAAACAAACGTTGGTGTATTTGGGGAGAGTCGATGGAAAAACGAGTTACACAAATTTACAGTTGTGAGATCAATAATCAATCTGTCTAAGTACTTGAAGAGTACCGGAAAGTGAGAGAAAAAATACAAGTGTGAAGCACAAAAATACAAAGTGTGAAGCACCAACTAAGTACCAAGTAGTTGTGAATGAAATGAATCAAGCGGGCGAGAGTGTTAGTGAAAGTTTGGTCCTATAGCCAGAGTGAAATGAGCCACTCTGGGTAACTTCCTTGCTTCGTCCGCGACTGACGTAAGACGAGAAATCAGAATGGGCGCTACCTACAACCAGGTGGTGAAAACAACGTTAGGGGAAAAACCGCGGCCAACTAAATTCGTGCACGAAGTTATCGCCCACTGCTCCCTATTCTATTAAACCAGCCGCAATCTGATTCTTATAGACGTTTAGGCGTACAAACGTGAACAAGAAAATCGTTATGAACCCGTGTTTAGATTTTACTTTAGCGCTTCAACTGAAACTAGCAACGCACGGTACAAAACTCGATGATAACTTGACGTTAATTGCGTACTTAATTTCGCTCACACACATACAAATACAGAAAATGATAAAAGGAAATAAATGACACTAGGTTTTCTTCATTCTCTCCTGTCAGCCTCTTATCTGTGCTGACAGACTGACAAAAACTCGTAGACAGCCCGAATAGGTTCGTGGAAATGAACGACAGTCCCAGTCCACAACACAACCACGGCACCAAAAGAAACAGCGCTCACACAGATCCAGCCAAGAGCGACAGTAAAGAAGCATAGATAAAGATGAAGATACTTGTGAAAATATCCAAGAACAGGAACAAGAAAAGTCTAGAGAAAAACCCTAAAAGAAAAGAATTACATCACAGTTCAGCACTGGGTGACACATGCACGGGAAAATAAATTACCCTCGATGGGCTTTCTTCAAAGGATTATTCAAATTGCAGTACCCCGTCGCCTCAAAACGACTCAAAACGAAAGAGGGTTTTGGAAAACAAGATGGCGGTCTACAAGAAACAAAGAAGCAATGAAGATCAAGCAGAAAATAAGCTGAAGGAAGAAACCTCACCGTCTAAAAATCCCCGCAAGGGTAGGAAATTTCGACCCACAGTCGTGGTTGACACAATGTTCTTGTTATCCTGGACGGAATATTCTGATACGATGATACGAATAAAAACAAGTTCGAACAAGTTAACTTGAGAGAACCTGTTTTTTCTTTGACAATTTTCACAAAACTTTTTTTTACTGTTAGAGGTATTCACCTTTGAAAATATCTCAGAGGTCAATAGACTCAACTGTATTCTTCACAAAAATCATCCATTCGTTCTGTAACTTTGTTTTTCGAGACAGGAAAAATCGATTTGAACTTCAGTCGGCACTGCCCGGCGTCTACTAATGACCAGAACACTACAGCATGCACCTTCAAGTAATAACTAAATACCCTGCATTGCGATTTATGACAAGTCTGTTTATGTTACAGGGAATTCAGTTCTGCACAGATCCTCGAACATCCGGAGATTTGTTATATAATGTGTCACAAACTTTTCCGTCTGAGAAACAGTTATATGAAGAAAACAAAAACAAAACAAAAAAAGAGTTGGTCCCGGTTAGTTTGGACAATTGTGCCCGGCCAAGGGCGTGAGTTCGGTCTCCGAAAAAAAGACCTAAATTCGGAGAAGGGCGCCAAGGTCCTGGCCTCAATATGGCGATTGTCGGAGGACCTAAGTCGACAAAATTGTGCAACTCAAAAAAACACAAAAAAGTACCTACCACTGTAGACAAAAAAACAACTATGAAAAAAGTACAGTTTTAATAATTGAACGTGGATTATGAACAAGACGAGATTGTGATTGAGGCTAAATGTTGTTACAGAAAACTCGAGAGTCAAGCTTTCAGAAAATCGGTTACTTCACTGCAAAATTCCTGAAACTATATCTGAAAAGCGCAAAAGGGGAAGGGCTAAGTTCCGCACGCGACGGGGTAGATCAAGGCAACTCAACAATTTACTTAAGAAATAGATGAAAATAACTATCGACCTTTCGGGTATAGACGTTCGTGCACGAAAGAAATACTTTTGGCCACCGCTGCCCAATCCGGTCCTGTCTATGCTGCACTCCAGCACCTATTCTCCTGCGTGATTAAAATAATTTTGAAACGAAAATTGCTACGTTATTCTTACACACGAATTTACACCGATCAACCGAAAAACTCAACTGTACATACAGCTGCAGCACTACTTAATTAATAACGTGTAACCGTTCACTTGTAATAATAACAATTAATTATCTGATAATGAAATATTAAGCCGCACTAAAAATTACACGGCGCACAATCTAAGGGGATTCTTTGGAATTGACAAATCGGCGGATCTTATCTCTAGCCACCTAGCTTGGATCCTGGGAAAGTCCCGACAGGATTAAATCCTTCCTACTTGACGCCAGAATGTCAAATCCTCTTGGTCCTCCACAAAAAAAGGAAAAGTGGAACGGAAACAAATGGTACACCAGGGCTCCAATTGGACGAAAACTTCCTCGCACCCCAAAGAAAAAAGACTAAAAAAGAATACTTCGCTATGGTTTTGCTTGATGGCAAAGATGAGGTATCTTACCCCAATTAAATGTTCAGATGTTGAAAAGAAACGGTAGTGATTGGGTCCAGAAATAATTACGGTAACACGTATAATAAAGCACACAACGGCCAACTATTCCAGGATAAAGTTATCTAAAAAAAAGGAGAAAACGTGATTTTCGCTAAATGACAACATCTATCAACCTTTACCTCAATATTCCGCAGATATGGCTCACAAGAAATTGTACCAAGTATCGGATCCACAACGCCCCTCGGAAAAACCGGTGAGATGTATCCAACAATAATAACTCAGCTAATAAAAGAAAAAAACTATAAGTTACACTCGATGGCAATAGGTATTCAACAAACCTTACCGCACAGAAACCGTAGATGTTCGAGAAAAATACTAGCTCCAAAATTCGGCATATACAACAGACGACGACGGAATTATCCGGTAGGTAATAGCCGATTTCTACTGCACTGATAATTACAAATCCTCCAGCTGGAGTAATCACAAAATGCGAAAGTATCAGCTGCAATAAGTTCCAGAAGTCTCTTCGAGCGTCGAAATTTTCAAACTTGAACCATCTACCAGACTTTTTATTAGCGCCTCAGACCTTATCGCGCACTTCTTCGACGAGCTGCTTTTTTCGCTCGGTCCGATAAACTCCTATCAGGTACCTCCAGTAATAATTTACGGTATTATATTTTGGCAAAGCGAAATTTTAAATGAAAGAAAGAAATTACTTAGATGAAGGAAAACTGAATACAGGGACCTAAATTCAGCCAATGACCACGAGTGGTCTTAGATCAAAAAATGAACGTTACATAACCCCCCCTTTACCTCCCGGGTGATTTACTTGAAAAAAAAAATCACACTCTAAACCTGTTCACATCCAAATACAAAAGTAACAATACAAGAACAAATGGACAACAACATTTCGATATAAGGGTACAGAAACTCCTAAAGTACCTACATAGAAAAGACCAAAGTGATTAAACTCCTCGTTCGGCTCAAGAACGCTACGTACTTGCGTGTGCATCTTATCCCAATCAAAATGGTGCGAAAGCTTCCCTAAAACCATCCTACTAGGCGAAACTTCCACTACTAGCAACGATACAAGTTTCACGAACTTAGATGATCACCCGGCATTCGTAGGATCCCCATCGACAACGTCGCAAATATCGCTGTTAACACACCGCCAGCATCAGATGAACGTCACACTACGCACCTGATCTGAACGTACTCGACCAACGACTACAACACTACTACCGTTGCGACTAAGACCAATACGTCACCAATGCCAAACTTGTTGTCTCTGAAGTGTCGGAGAGCGAATCCCGAAACGGCTGAGTACACCAAGAAATACACCATAAATTATTCCATATCTTGGCGCTCAAATACCTACTCCTTCATTCAGATTAACAGAAACCACCCAGCTAAGATAGACAGCTGCAGGACTTGCGGTTTAGAGTTTATACAGCCCGGATGGACGACTGTGTTAGAGGAGTGAATCGAAAATACAACCTCCTCTAACTGAAGGTCGCTGGCTGTACGGGCTACCCAGGTGACCGTAGCGATTACAAGAAGTAACCGGCCAGACAGGAGAGTTTTTACAGCCCGGATGGACGACTGTGTTAGAGGAGTGAATCGAGAATAAACTTTCCTCTAACTGAAGGCCGCTGGCTGTACGGGCTACCCAGATGACCGTAGCGGTTACAAGACGTAACCGGCCAGACAGGAGAGTTTATACAGCCCGGATGGACGACTGTGTTGGAGGAGTGAATCAAAAATACAATCTCCTCTAACTGAAGGTCGCTAGCTGTACGGGCTACCCAGGTGACCGTAGCGATTACAAGACGTAACCGGCCAGACAGGAGAGTTTTTACAGCCCGGATGGACGACTGTGTTAGAGGAGTGAATCGAGAATACAACCTCCTCTAACTGGAGGTTGCTGGCTGTACGGGCTACCCAGGTGACCGTAGCGATTACAAGACGTAACCGGCCAGACAGGAGAGTTTTTACAGCCCGGATGGACGACTGTGTTAGAGGAGTGAATCGAAAATACAATCTCCTCTAACTTAAGGTCGCTGGCTGTACGGGCTACCCAGGTGACCGTAGCGATTACAAGACGTAACCGGCCAGACAGGAGAGTTTTATACAGCCCGGATGGACGACTGTGTTAGAGTGAATCGAGAATAAAATCTCCTCTAACTGAAGGTCGCTGGCTGTACGGGCTACCCAGGTGACCGTAGCGATTACAAGACGTAACGGGCCAGACAGGACAAACAAACTACCCCTCCGATGCATGATCCTTCAAATCCTTCACATTCCAGACTCCCTTTGGTTTACCCAAGCTGTCTTCCAACTCATAGGTCCACGGTGAAAGTCTTTTCTTAACCAGGAACGGTCCCAAATATTTCGCCTCGAAGCCTGCCATTCGATAACGTGCCTTATTCGAAACCGGAAAGTTCCTGCGCCAAACCTGCTGACCAATCATGTAACTTGTATCCCTACGCCGGAGGTTATAGGCGTCCCGGTTCTTCGCGAAAGCCTTGTCCAACCGTTGACGAACTTCACGATATAAAGCCTCGAAACCACTGGCACGACTCCTCAGAAAGTCATCGTCATGTCTAACGACATTAGCACCACCATCCTCCGGACTCACTTTGTTGCCTCCATCCAAACACATTTCACGGCCGAAATTAACAAAATAAGGCGTCAAATTGGTGACCTGATTTTTGCCGGATCTCAGTGCACACGCTATCTGTTGCAATCTGTCATCCCACAACCGATGATTGTCAGATACATAGGCTCGCAACATGGTCTTGATGGTACGATGATAACGTTCCACGGCGTTAGCCTGCGGATGATGTAATGCAGTATAGGAAACTTTGACATTGTAGGAACTCAAAAATTCCCTAAATTCCCTGCTCGCGAACTGCGGACCGTTATCGCACACCACGGTATGAGGAACTCCAAACAAACTAAAAACACGTTCGCCCAGTAACTTTATCACCGTATTAGAGTTTGCTTTCCGAATCGGAAACAACATGACGAACTTACTGAAGTAATCGAGAACAGAAAGAATGTGCATATTACCGTGTGTAGACTTCGGTAAAGGGCCAACGAAATCAATGCAGATCAACTCCCAAGGCCTACGCACTTCCGGTCGTCCGGTCATGTGACCCGATGGAGCCTTCTGTTCTCCCTTATTCGCCAAACAAGACTTACAGGAGCGCACATAGCGCGCAATGTCTGATCTCATCTTGGGCCAGTAATATCTATCCGAGATCCGGTGAAAAGTCTTGAACACACCTAAATGACCCGCTTCTGGCTCATCGTGTAACCTCCTGATAATCTCGCTGCGCTGGTCCCTCGGAACCACGACCTTCCAAGCGTCATTCCCTCCAGTCAAGTCAGGATAAGCGCATTTGCAACGCCGGTACAGAACTCCGTCCTCGAAACGCCACAAAGGAAACGACACTGGACTGTCAGCAACCCGCTTGATCATCTTCACGTACCAACGATCACGACTATCAGGCTTCGTCAGAGACCCGGAGACCTCATCAACAACGGGGACACTGCGAGACAACGCATCGGGTACTTTGTGATCTTTACCATGCCGGTGTACGATCTCAAAATCATACTGCTGAAGCTTCACACTCCACCGCGCCAGCCGTCCCGTAGGATCCTTCAAGTTACTCAGCCACAAAAGGCTGTGATGGTCGGTAATAACTCGGAAGTGACTTCCTTCGATGTATGGGCGAAATTTGGTGACCGCAAAAAGCACCGCGAGGCATTCTTTTTCAGTCGTTGTGAAGTTCCGTTCTCGACGATCCAGCGAACGACTAACGTACGCGATAACATGCTCTCCATCACTCCGAGTCTGTGACAGCACCGCGCCCAAGCCAAAATCACTGGCGTCCGCCTGTATCACAAAGGGCAACTCGAAATCCGGGCAGCTTAGCACTGGAGCAGACATCAGACTAGTCTTAACCTGCTCAAAAGCCGAGGAGCACTCCTCAGTCCACTCAAATTTACGATTTTTCCGAAGCAAAGCTGAAAGAGGCGACACCACACTTGAAAAATTAGGAACGAACCTTCGATACCACGAAGCCATACCGAGCAGTCGACGTACCTCAGTGACAGTCTTAGGGACCGGGTAATCAACTATGGAGGAGACCTTCTCTGGATCTACGTGGAGACCGGTACTGTCTACCACATAACCCAAGAATCTGAGCTCTGAACGACAGAAACAGCACTTCTCAGCATTTACAGTGAGACCAGCCCTACGCAAACGAACGAAAACTTCCTTAAGAACCTCCAGGTGTCTCTCAAAGCTGGTGGAAATAACCACTATGTCGTCCAGATATACGAATACATTCTCCTCCAAGTCAGCCCCAATCACCCTATCAATCAAGCGCTGCCACGTCGCTGGACTGTTGTGAAGCCCAAAAGGCATTCGGCAGAACTGAAAAAGGCCGCGATTGGGCACAGTGAAAGCAGTCACCGGGCGTGAATCACTGTGTACTGGAACCTGCCAAAACGCGCTCTTCAAATCAAGACTCGAAATGTACCTAGCGTCTCTTAGCCTGTCCAAAATGTTCGACACGAATGGCAGCGGATACGCGTCTCTCTCGGTGACCTGATTGACTTTCCTATAGTCGACACAGAAGCGGAACGAACCATCCTTCTTCTTAATCAAAACAATTGGCGAACTCCAAGGGGAAGTAGAAGGTTCTATAATGCCGTCCTTCAACATCTGGTCTAACTCCGAATTCACATATCGCTGAAGGGCTGGGGAAAGAGGATAATGTCTCTGCTTGATAGGCGTTGCCGAGGTTCGGATTACGTGTTCCACCATATTTGTACAACCAATTCTTCCATTCGTTGGCGGTGCCTCTCTGGCTATCAGCGCCTCCAAAGTTGAACGCTGCTCATCCGTCAAAGCAGATCCGGGCTCGATCGCACCACTGACTGGCCTTGCAGTCACCACATCGCAAAAACTCCACTCCCCGTGTCGCATGTCCGGTACAATCCCCAATTTTTTCCAAAAATCCACGCCAAGCACCAGGAAATGTGGCAAGGAGGGAATCAACAAAACATTAACCACATTCACACGATCACGCACCCGCATCAGAACATCCACACTACCCAAAACCTCACATTCCTCACCATTTGCAACCTTAACAGATGTCACCATATCCGGTCTTCGAGACGTATGAAGTCCAATACTGCTCAAGAAATCAATGCCCTTGGAACCAGCAACAGTGTGAGAGGCTCCAGAGTCCAAAAGTCCCAACACTTCCCGGCCACATATTTCAACTCTAAGGTAAGGACGTTCGTCACCCATCGCATTTGACAAAATAAAATCCAGATTTGCTCTAAGCCTGTCATTCAAATTCTTGGAGTACGGGTCTGTATTTAAGATTGGCGAGAGCTCTGCCCGCTGCGAGGACTCGCCAACTCGTTTTCCGGCTGATTGACTCCGTTCGACTGACCACCAGGTTGATGTCGTGGCCGACCACCGCTCTGCTGTTGAGACTCCCTCCATTTAGTACAGTCCGGACAATTCCTCTTCGTAAAACCAGGCTTATTGCATCCATAGCAACGCAAAGCCGCTGACTCACTGCAGAAACGTGCGATATGCCCCTCCTTATTACATCTAAAACACCTATTCGGAAAACTGTCCTTGAAACTCCCAGAACCAGATCCTGACGGTTCAACTAGATTCACACAAGCGATCGTCGGCTCAACATAATCCTTTTGTCGTCGCGAAGGAGGTTTATAGTTCTCAACACGATATCTCTTTGTTTCCAGCTTCAGACATTCCTCCTCCAATTCCTCCACAGAGTGTACCACGCCCAACTGCTCCAAATAAAAAGGGGCCAAGTTACGGCTCAACACGCTCAACCGCACATCTCGAGGTATGGACCCGTGACGCTCGAACAGACTCGTCATGGCTGTAATGTAGTCCACAATCTTCTCATCTGGTCCCTGGGTTCGGTTCAGGATATCGTTAAATAAACGGTGACGATAATCCGGTGGAAGATAATGATGCGTAAGGAGATCGGACAGCTCCCGCCACGAGTGACACCTGGAACGCTGTGCTCGAAACCAATTAAGGGCCTTCCCCTCAAAAAGATCTGCAGCCGAAGTGAATAATTCCTGTTCCGAAACACCACGCGCGACGCTAAGCTCTGTTACCCTTTCCAAAAATGAAATCACGGATGAATCACCAGAGAACTTCACGTTCCATTTGTAAACAGGATCGGACCTGCCTTGAAAACCCGAAGACGCAGAAGTCGCAGGAGGTGGAGTAAGGTTCCGGCTTTGAGTACCTAAGAGTCCCGAAACACCATGATTACCCCCTACCACAAGTTGTCTGGGCGTGCCGTGACTCAAAGGGGCACTCCGCACCTGCTCAGCATCATCATCACTGCTAACCTCCCCGGCCGAATCCACTGCAAGTACCGCGCTCAAATTCAGCACCCCTAGGCTAGCCTTTGTCGCCATTGACTGGTCCAACAATTCCAACAACGACGTCAGCTTACTGATACAGGAACCTCTCGCTTCTAATTGTTCGGCCTCAACATCATCTCCCTCTAGCGGTGCTCTATTAACTCTACCCAGTAGATGCAATATACGAGAGTACAGTCGTTGATGGCTTAGCTTCGACCTAGGATCCTGATACTTGTTAATGTCTACCAGCAACTGTTTGTATTTGGCCCCGACCTGTCTCAACTCGACCTCATAATTGTAAGTGTAAGCAGGGTAAGTAACAGACTCAGGATCTGATCGTTCGGCTGCAATCAACGGACACAACTCGGCTCGCAACTCTTCGACGGTTTTATTAGTAGGATCTTTCCCCCTAACCTTCAACTCGTACTGCAACTCATCCTTCAGCAAGTGCCTCATTTGCATTTGCGTACCAGTCGCCATATCTTAACCTAAAAAAACTCAAGAGAAGGAAAGAGAAAAAACTCGACCTCGACAGCCAGGAAGTAAAAAAAAAAAACCCTCAATCTAAAAACGCTTAAAAGGAATCAACTGCGCATGCACAACCTACTGCGCAACACGAAATGTTTTTACTAACACCCTGTATAATAACTGCACACCCTGTACACTGAACCCTTATCTGAAAAAGAATCGCAAAATCTCTCAATGTATCTATGAATAACGAGTTGAGTCACCCCCTAAAACCTACAATCACAATCAATTACCAACAACCTGAAAGAAAAAAGAAAAACAAAAAATGTACACTGCGCCTGCGCCCCACGTTGTTAGCGCCAAAAATTGTCACAAACTTTTCCGTCTGAGAAACAGTTATATGAAGAAAACAAAAACAAAACAAAAAAAGAGTTGGTCCCGGTTAGTTTGGACAATTGTGCCCGGCCAAGGGCGTGAGTTCGGTCTCCGAAAAAAAGACCTAAATTCGGAGAAGGGCGCCAAGGTCCTGGCCTCAATATGGCGATTGTCGGAGGACCTAAGTCGACAAAATTGTGCAACTCAAAAAAACACAAAAAAGTACCTACCACTGTAGACAAAAAAACAACTATGAAAAAAGTACAGTTTTAATAATTGAACGTGGATTATGAACAAGACGAGATTGTGATTGAGGCTAAATGTTGTTACAGAAAACTCGAGAGTCAAGCTTTCAGAAAATCGGTTACTTCACTGCAAAATTCCTGAAACTATATCTGAAAAGCGCAAAAGGGGAAGGGCTAAGTTCCGCACGCGACGGGGTAGATCAAGGCAACTCAACAATTTACTTAAGAAATAGATGAAAATAACTATCGACCTTTCGGGTATAGACGTTCGTGCACGAAAGAAATACTTTTGGCCACCGCTGCCCAATCCGGTCCTGTCTATGCTGCACTCCAGCACCTATTCTCCTGCGTGATTAAAATAATTTTGAAACGAAAATTGCTACGTTATTCTTACACACGAATTTACACCGATCAACCGAAAAACTCAACTGTACATACAGCTGCAGCACTACTTAATTAATAACGTGTAACCGTTCACTTGTAATAATAACAATTAATTATCTGATAATGAAATATTAAGCCGCACTAAAAATTACACGGCGCACAATCTAAGGGGATTCTTTGGAATTGACAAATCGGCGGATCTTATCTCTAGCCACCTAGCTTGGATCCTGGGAAAGTCCCGACAGGATTAAATCCTTCCTACTTGACGCCAGAATGTCAAATCCTCTTGGTCCTCCACAAAAAAAAGGAAAAGTGGAACGGAAACAAATGGTACACCAGGGCTCCAATTGGACGAAAACTTCCTCGCACCCCAAAGAAAAAAGACTAAAAAAGAATACTTCGCTATGGTTTTGCTTGATGGCAAAGATGAGGTATCTTACCCCAATTAAATGTTCAGATGTTGAAAAGAAACGGTAGTGATTGGGTCCAGAAATAATTACGGTAACACGTATAATAAAGCACACAACGGCCAACTATTCCAGGATAAAGTTATCTAAAAAAAAGGAGAAAACGTGATTTTCGCTAAATGACAACATCTATCAACCTTTACCTCAATATTCCGCAGATATGGCTCACAAGAAATTGTACCAAGTATCGGATCCACAACGCCCCTCGGAAAAACCGGTGAGATGTATCCAACAATAATAACTCAGCTAATAAAAGAAAAAAACTATAAGTTACACTCGATGGCAATAGGTATTCAACAAACCTTACCGCACAGAAACCGTAGATGTTCGAGAAAAATACTAGCTCCAAAATTCGGCATATACAACAGACGACGACGGAATTATCCGGTAGGTAATAACCGATTTCTACTGCACTGATAATTACAAATCCTCCAGCTGGAGTAATCACAAAATGCGAAAGTATCAGCTGCAATAAGTTCCAGAAGTCTCTTCGAGCGTCGAAATTTTCAAACTTGAACCATCTACCAGACTTTTTATTAGCGCCTCAGACCTTATCGCGCACTTCTTCGACGAGCTGCTTTTTTCGCTCGGTCCGATAAACTCCTATCAGGTACCTCCAGTAATAATTTACGGTATTATATTTTGGCAAAGCGAAATTTTAAATGAAAGAAAGAAATTACTTAGATGAAGGAAAACTGAATACAGGGACCTAAATTCAGCCAATGACCACGAGTGGTCTTAGATCAAAAAATGAACGTTACAAATGTTTCAGATAAATTTTGGGCTATTTTCATTTGAAGACGCATGGTGTAGTGTTCTGGTCAGTAGTAGACGCCAGGCAGTGCCGACTAAAGTTCAAATCGATTTTTTCTATCTTGGAAAAACAAAGTTACAGATCGAATGGATGATTTTCGTGTAGATTACAGTTCAATCTAATGGTCTTTGGAATATTTTCAAAGATGAATACTTCTAACAGTGAAAAAAAGTTTTCGTCAAAGAAAAAACAGGTTTTCTCAAATTAACTTGTTTGAACTTGTTTTTGTCCAAATTTGCACATCGGATTCAAGTCCAGAACATTGGATTTAGTCGGAAAAGATACCAATCTTGTCGTGATCGATTCTTAATAGCCCAGGAAGAAAAAGAGCCACCCAGCCAAGTTTCGCCTTCCCCCGCGACCCCCCTTCAACAACGATGGACACTTTTTGAGCCAAAATTGTATCAACGGGATGTGATGCGTCAAACCACGACGTATTTGCATCCATTGGATTGACGGGTTCCATCGGGTTCCATACCCTGAATTTTGAGTTGCAATTTTTTACCTCCCCTCCAATAATTTGGAGCTTCAGGGTGCAATTTTTGGCGAGTTTGGATATCTGATAGGGCACTCAATTCTGAAGAACATATTAAATTTCCAGGACTTCCGTATTCTTGTCGAGGTTTTGGCAATTTTTTTACTAACTTTCCTGTACTAAAACAAAATTGGCCTTAAAATGTATAAAAACAACTTGTAAAGGCAGCATCTGATACTTTGCTTGTGATAATGTACTCTTTACTCATTTATAAATGTGATTCTAACTAAACAGAACTAAACAAGTGAGTATGCCTTCACGTGCGTGAGTCTCAGTAGCGCATTTTCTCAAAAAGGCCTATTGTGAACGTAAAGAAATTTGGTTGAAGGAGAAACACCATTCCTTGCCCACTTTCTTCATTCGAAACTCATTGTGATATTTTGTTATCAGAATGGGGTACTTGCCAATGAAATGGATTTGGATGAAAACTCTTTCACTCATCAATATTTTTTTGTTTGAGGGCGGGAGCTGGGAGCGGCGACTAATGAACAGTAGTCTATTCTTTCCCATTTTTAGTCGGCTATCCATATAGCAAAAGATTATATCGCTATGTCTTCGGGTTTATGTTTTACATTTATTTCTTACTTTGGGGGCGGCGTGTGAGAGCGGCAGAGTTTGGCAAAGAAATTCTTCCAGTTTGAGTTGGGAGTTTCTGAATGTTTGAGGTAACATTAAAATGTAAATCAGTGAAAATTATTGAAAGTTGCACTCTTTTCTTTTGGGGGTGGAAGTTGGAGGCGGCGCCATATCAAAAGTAGCCTATTCTTTCCCATTTTCAGTTAGCTATCCATATAGCGAAAGAATCAGATCGTTATGTTTTCGGGTTTATAGTATAGGATCTTTTCGGATAAAAAGCAATGCTAGAGGCAAGTCATGTTAAAGTTTGGCAACATACGTTTTAAGGGTATTTGGACCCCGCTAAATACAAAAACCTTTGTTGCCAAGCCGAATTTTGCACTGGAAGCCCGCAATGGGGGTGTAAGAAGGAGGGAAGACCAAAAATCACTATTTTTCACCATTTTTGATGTCGGGACTGCGATCTGTCATTAACGTGAAATGAATTACATCATATCCTGATTCACTGAGGTCTTATACTACCATATCGACATAATTACTTTCAAAATTTCTAGAGGGGGAAGGCTAGTGGGGGGGAATGTTGACTGTGTAGATGATTCTTCTTTTCTTTCGATTTTGAGTAAATATAAACATGTTTGGTATCGTTTCCGACCAATTCCATATACTTTATTCAACTATGGTGTTCAAATTGCAATAGAAGCGAGTTTGAACAAGTTTTACATGACAAAACATGCTTCTCTGTTTTAGAAACTAGCTGGTCAAGTAAACAACACGAGATAAGGCTTATCGCCTCCGAGGGGCAGACCCGGGCGGTTTTTCTTCACGCTCACCTTATTAATGAATAAAATAAAGAGAACACAAGAGGAAAGCGAAGGATATTCAACAGATGAAAATAAAAGAAAAAGGGAAGATGATACAGAAGAACTGAGACAGAGAATAAAACACAAAAAGACCGGACGAACACCGATAAAAGAAAAAAAACATAAAAAAAGCGATAACGAAATGGATGACATGAGAGGAATGTTGAAACAGATAATGGCAGAAATAAAAGAGATAAGAAGGGAAAATAAAGAATTTAAAGATGAAATAGCGGAGCTCAGACAAGAAAATAAAGAACTTAAAGAGAAAATAGAGAACATGAGTCAGGAAATGCAGAAAATAGAGTTAATGGAATATAAACTTGAAAAAATGGAAAGGGACAGAAAGAGGAATAACATCTGTATAAATGGATTGAAGATCCGTGGAGAAACCAATCAACAGGTGGCGAGAGAAATGACGGAATTTATCAAGCAAAATCTAAAGATCGATGTCAACATGGTGAAAGCGTACAAAATAAATGAGAGAATATGTATTGGTGAAACAGAAAGCTTTGACAAGAAAATGGAAATAATGAAAACCAAAATAAAATTAAGCGAACTACAAGATCAGAGAATTTACATAAATAATGATTTGACAAAGCAAGAGATGGAAATACACAAGAAGAAAGAAATATGGGTCACACTGTCAAAATCGGATATCAAAAATTGATAATAAATGGGAAAAAATGGATTTGGAACAACAAGAAACACGAAATTGAGATGGAGGTCGCAAAAAACGAATGGAGAAGGGAACAGCCAATGGAGTAGAAGAAGAAAACAAAACACACAAACATGGACGAACAATGGCGACACTAGCAAGGAACAAACACAAGAAACTAATAAAGGGGAAGAATGAATTACTGGAAATAAAAAAACGCGACAGAGGCAAATGGAAACTGGCTACATGGAAGCCAGTGTAAATGGCAAAGAAAAGGATTTAGAATACGAATTTGAAAAGGAAGGACTGGACATATTGGTAATTACGGAAACAAAGAAGAAAGGAGAAGGCGAAGTAGAACTCGACAATGGACACATGTTACTATATAGCGGCGTACCAGAAAATGAAAGAGCAAGAGCAGGTGTGGGATGTATTATCCGTAGGAAAATTGCAAGAAATATATCACACTGGAAAGCATGGTCAGAAAGAATAGTAACAGTAGAAATATCATTAGACAGAGAAAATCGATTAACAATAATAGCAGTTTACGGACCAAACGACGATGATGGTAGGGAAATCAAGGACACATTTTGGGATGAACTGGAAAGAGTGACGGAAATTAGCAAAGGAATAATTTTCGTTGCAGGAGACTTCAATGGCAGAGTTGGAATAAAAGACAACGAAACGGCAGAAACAATAGGGAAGCACGGAGAAAAGAAAAGAAACAACAACGGAGAAAGACTAATTGATTATTGTATGGTACATAACTTTATAGTGGCAAATACATTCTATGAACATAAACAGATACATAAATATACCAGAGAAGCACCAAACAAAGAAGAAAACTCAATAATAGACTATATTCTGGTCGAAAAAACCAACAGAAAACTTATCACAGACGTCAGAGTGAGAAGAGGAGCGGAGATCGACAGCGACCACTTTCTGGTGGTAGCAAAGATAAAAAATATTAATGGACAACACAAAGACACATACAAGAAAGAAGATAAAGTACAACAAGAAACCCTAAGAACATACAAACTACAAGAGAGAGAGAGACAGCAGAACCATATGAACAACTGATTAGCCACAGAATCCAAACTGAGAAAAGAAAACTAAAAAAGATGAATGCAGAACAGACATGGCTGAGATTCAAGCAAATAATAATGGACGCAGCCAGAGATATATGCGGAGTATGCAAAACAAATAATCAACAGAAATGCACATCATGGTGGACAGAAGAAATAAAAATACAAGTAAAACTGAAGAAGAAGAAATGGAAGGAGTACTTGGGACAAAGAACAGAAGAAGCATTTGGGAAATACAAAGAACAAAGAAATAAAGTAAAGAAAATCATATTAGAGGCCAAAGAAAAATCGTGGAAAGAGTTCGGAGAGAAAATGGAAGTAAATAGTAAGGAAAACCAAAAACTATTCTACAGGATATTGAAAACACTAAGAACGGGAAAAAGAGCAAAGGTGAATACAATAAAAAATAAAGAAGGAGTACTATTGATTGAAAAAAATGATATCATGGCAAGATGGAAAGAGTACTTCCAGGAGTTACTAAATACACAGCAGATTAGACATACAGATGAAGAAACAACAATTGAAGAGAAGGAAGACGATAACGATGGAAATGAAGAAGCGATAACAGAAGAGGAGCTGAAGGAGGCATTGGGAAGGATGAAAAATGGAAAGGCACCGGGACACGACAAGATTACACCAGAAATGATGAAGAATTTAGGTGAAGAAGGAACAAGATTGATGCTGGAATTATTTAACAAAATATGGAAGGAAGAAAAGATACCAACTGACTGGGAAGTAGGAAAGATGGTGCCAATTTACAAAAAAAATGATAACAAGAAATGCGAGAACTATAGGGGAATCACATTATTAAGCATACCGATGAAAATTTATGAACAGATACTAGAGAAGAGATTAAGAACAATAATAGACCCTACATTACTAGAAGTACAGAGTGGATTCCGGAAAGGACACAGTGCACAAGACCACATTTTCACAATTAAACAGATCATACACAAGACGCTTCAGTACAACAAGCAAGCCTATTTTGCATTTATAGATCTTGAAAAGGCATTTGATATGGTACCACGGCAAGAAGTATGGAAGAGTCTAAACCAACGAGGAGTAAATAGGAAACTGATCAGAACAATCAAAAGTCTTTACAAAAATACCACCAATTACATAGTCTGGAATAACAACACATCAGAAAGATTTGAAACCGATGATGGATTAAGACAGGGAGGGGTGATGAGCCCAGCGCTATTTACAGTTTTTATGGACGACATAATAAGGAAATGCAGACCAAAATTGAAAACGTTGAACACAGGGGTGCGACAACTGCAAAATATTCAGATTTCTGAATGTGCATTTGCAGATGACATTATAGTGATGGCGAGAAACGAAAGAGACCTACAACAAAATCTAAATGTATGGAACGAGACCCTTAAAGAAAGTGGAATGAAAATGAACATCAACAAAACAAAAGTAATGGCAATTACCAGGGAACCACAAACATTGACAGTACACTTGGAAGGAAAGCAGATAGAGCAAGTCACACAATTCACCTACCTTGGAGTTATTATAGAAGAAACCGGAAAACAAGACATAGACCTGAACGAGAGACTGAACAAAGTAAACAAGCTATACTACTCAATGAACAAGACCTTTATAAACAAAAAAGAAATAACAAGGAAGACAAAATTAAACGTTTACAAAACTATATTTCGACCGATTTTAAGATATGGATGCGAGTCATGGATTTTATCTCAACGAATGAAGAAAAAAAAATTGAATCGACAGAAATGAAATACCTGCGACGAGTCAAAGGAATCACACTGAGAGACAGAATACGTAATACCCAAATAAGAGACGAGCTAGAGATCAAACCAGTAACAGAATTCATAGAGAGAAGACAACTTGCCTGGTGGGGCCACCTGCAGAGAATGAACATCAACAGACCAGTGAAGCAAATATGGGAAGCAAGAATCCAGGCAAAGAGAAGTAGAGGACGACCGAAAGAAACACGGGATGACGTAGTGAGGAAAACACTGACAGGAAAGGGACTGAGTTGGATCGAAGGAAAGACGCTTGCAAAAGATAAAAAACAATGGACCAAGTTCGTGCATGAAGAATAGATTATTTAGTTTAATAGAACAAGAATTATGAATTATGTTATTATAAATTTGTATAACCCTACACCGAAAGGTACAAGGGGTATTCATTGATTATATATATATATATTTGGTATCGTTTCCGACCAATTCCATATACTTTATTCAACTATGGTGTTCAAATTGCAATAGAAGCGAGTTTGAACAAGTTTTACATGACAAAACATGCTTTTTGTTATTATTTTTTTACGTCTTTCAACTGTGTTATTTTACTGCAAATCGGCATTTTCTCTCAAAATTCTTGCGTAGTTCGTTAGCTTCAAGTATTTATCATAATATAGGCATTCAATTGATTTGCCTCTACTGTTTCAAATATGAAAAAAAAAAAATTGTGGAAATTGTTTGGCCCTACTTTTCAACTTTGTTTTTTGCTGTATCATGTATGATCAAAACTCAAATTTTTCATATTTCAAAAAAGTTAAGACACACTTAGTACGTGAATGTATTGTGTAAAGTACACCAGACTAACGAAATACGCAAGAATTGTTGAAAAAAACTCCGATTTGCATTGAGATATCATAATTTATAGAATAAAAAAAAAAACGCTAATGAAACTGAAGGGAACTTTGGTGCAACCGAAGGCAGATAGGTACGTACATTACCCTAAACGTTAAGTTGAATAATACAATTATAGGTTTTTTTCACTACTAAGCTGTGAAGTATGTCATTATTGACCTGTTTAGAGGTCGTGAAGTGAAATTTCACAACCTGTTGTAAAATCAGATAGGCCGTGCATATTATCAACCGCTTCGGACAACAACAGCTCATTTACACGAAAAGGTCGAGAAATTGTTTGACCGGGTCTTATTTAATGCAGAACTTGATGTGGTGTACGTGAATTTGGTTGGTTTTGTGAAAAAGCAGCTAAATGCCGAATGGTCGGTTGGTCAGTACAACATATAACCTCACATTATCTACTTTTTTGGAACTATTCCCAATCACCTGTGTTCACTTCTCGATGAGCAGATTTCTCGATTCTCGATGCAGTTTTCTCAAAAGAGACCAGTTCTTAAAAGTTGCTTACGTTTTCATGTACCTAAATCGTTTTTGGTTTTTTATTTTGCTGACAGAAGTCATTGGTGACCTTATCTGCTGCCTCGCACAATTCGAAAGCGACCGTCATTCATTGTCATCATCACCCCGGCGAATAGTATTTGAAGTTGAAAACTTTCAAAATGCTCGAAGTCCACTTGGTATTTGACATCTACAATAAATGCAGAGCTTTTTTGTAAAATTTTGAAACTTAACAAATCGGATCTGTTTTGCTAGTAGTGAAAAAAATCGTATACAAACCGCGCTTGAGAAGGCTATTATAGCCTTCACACGTATCTCCCTCGCCGCTATAATAGCTCACTTCTCAACATTGGTATATAATATACTATTGTCATCCACATTTATTACATTCGATTTTAAAATCTCTTTATTTACCTCTTCCCTGGGTATTATTAGAGGAATGCGGCTTTTTCGAATATAGGTACATCTCATGAACGTAAATTTAGAGGAGTTGTTCTTTTTCAGAGGCTGATGTTAGAGAACACCTGCCCAAAACGTTTAAAAAAGGTAACTTTTCTTGGAGGTTTGATAGATCATCTCACGGAAATCCAAATAAGGTAACCTTTTTCAGAGCCCAGTCGCCCCCCTCTGGGAATTTCGACAGTAATCATGGCAAGATGATCGTATAAGACCTCAGTTTATCAAGATACGATGTTATTCACTCCACATTGATGACAGGTCTCAGTCCCGGTATCAAAAATGGTGGAAAATGGTGATTTTTGGTCTTTCCTCCCCTTCACCCCCCCATTGCGGGCTTTCGGTGCAAAGTTTGGCTTTGCAACAATGGTTTTCGTATTTAGCGAGGTCCAAATACCCTCAAAACATATGTTGCCAAACTTTAACATGACTTGCCTCTAGAACCACTTTCCAGGCCAGTTTTTCAAAAATGATCCTAGTCTATTATGTTTTTCATTCATCTCTAAATTTGAGGGCAGCGTGTGGGGGCGGCAGCATTCGGCAAAGTAACTGTTGCACAGTTTGAGTTGGGAATTTCTGAATGTAAGGTAAATATGACAATCAGTGAAAATTGTGGAAGTTGAATTTTTTTGGTTTGGAGGCGGCAGCTGGAGGCGGCGGCTAATTAAAAGTGGCCTATTTTTCTCCAATTTCAGTCAGCTATCAATATAGTGAGAGAATTAGATCGCTATGTTTTCAGGTTCATGTTTTACATTTATCTGTCACTTTGGGGACGGCGTGTGGGAGCGGCGGAGTTTGGCAAAGAAATTTTTGCACAGTTTGAGTCAAGAGTTTCCAAATGTTCGAGGTAACATTATCAGCTAAATCAGTGAAAATTGTTGAAAGTTGCACTTTTTTTCTTTTGGGGGCGGAAGCTGGAGGCGGCGCCAAATCAAAAGTAGCCTATCATTTCCCATTTTTAGTCAGCTATATATATATACCGAAAGAATCAGATCGCTATGTCTTCGGGTTTATGTTTTTCATTTTAAAGTGATGGGGGCGGTTTTTAGCAGTTTTTTCATGTCGGCGGCGCATATTGAAGACGGAATGTTTCTTGGCTTACGTTTATAAGTGGCAACTATGTATTATTCAAAAAATGAGAACACCAGAGCATCAGGTCTGGTAAAAAGTGCAATATTATTATGATTCGCTGTTATTTGCAACAACAGCGAATTCAGAAAAAACATTGGTAAAGGGTGCAAGAAAAAACCGTTCCAGCAAAACAAAATCAACACCAGCTGTTCCCATCGCGCGAATAAAATCGCGAAAGTAACAAATTCAAGGCGACCCTGTCCGGATCAGTTTGAAACTTGTCGAATGACTTTTCCGGGGAACAAACACAATTCACCTTTTGTTTTCGCACACAAGTTTTTCTTTGTTATTTGCGAACGGGAGCAATCCTGCTCTGAATGGATGCCTGATTTGAAAGCGCGCAGGAGGTCCCAAGGCCTGATCATCCCCTTTCATATTCAAATCGAGCCGCTAAATTTTTCTCTGAATTTGTACTTTTTTTCCGGTAAGCTCGACGGTAAACCGTATAAGAAAAAAGTTCCCACTTCACACGATTCATTGCACATAAATCCGGCAGCATCAGCAGCGAAGCAACTAAGGAAGCCATCCGTAACCGTATCTGTATACGGAATGAAACTGTTATAAATAATGGACCGCGAAAAACTCGTTTTTCCCCTTTTATATGGCAGTCGATGGAAAATTGATTGCGGTATGAATCTTCAGAGTCGCGACAGATTTCTCATGGTGCGGGTATGGGTTACATGCCTTGGGATTAAAATGCAGTAATTAGTGGCTCTGGCAACGAGAATCGTCTGGTGTTTGAAGTACACCATGCTTTAATGAACAGACTGTGGTAGCTGGAGTGGAATCGGACTACAAAGGAACAATTAACAAAGAAGTAATATCTGGCTAAAGGAACCGCAACGTCTGAAACTTCCACAGTATCTATGTTTTTGTGTTTAAACTTTAATATGGCAGCAGCAGCAGCATATAGCCCTCTTTTCTTCTCCATTCCTCCTTCGCCATTTCTTTTTTTTTTGACTTTTTATTGCGTCTTATTTTTGGCTTATACTCCATTTTACGTAATTGAAGTTTCGGGAAAAGAGTTTGCTTAGCGTGTGCATCGCCGGTTGAACTCAATTTCAAACTCACCCGTCCTGCTACTAAATGCCAGCGCAAGGTATACATTTATACTGCATGGTGCACGACGAAGACATATTTTCTCTCTATAGTGCACTGTATACGTATTTGAAATTTCGCCGTCTGCCGAACTCCGGGAAATAAAAGTCTGAATCCGGAATCAATTCCTGCTTGGCCGCGACCGAAACGACTGAGTTGCGGATTAGATACAGTCCGGTGGATGGGAATGCACACGGTTTTGGTGCGGGATTAAAGAGAGCCAAACTCAATAAAATGCTGATTGAAAGACACGACGCCGACGTCAAGTGTATATCAGGTTTTCCAATTGCAACTGCAACACTTAAGGCTTGGGCTTTTTTGAACTTGGTGTACTCCCGAAAGGCTGGGACAAATTGAACCATAATGTCAGTTATTAAGCCCGGTTTTCTAATTAGTAATTAATTAGTTATACAAGGTCCGGCAAAAGGTATTGATCATGTTGTTCTTTGTATAGGAAAGTATCAAAAATTGCGCAATCACCACGAGTTTTTTACATAAGAAGAGAAGGCTTGGCAAATTTTGCTACATGCAAAGCTGTCAAAATATAGCATTGGTCACTGGGAAATGCTTCGATGGTTCATATTAGGTAATGATGTTTTTTTTCTTCTCCCAAATGGGTTTTACAAGAGAAGATATTATAACTGTGGCATTCACCCGTGAAAAGGTAAAACCTAGTAGCTGCATTTGGGCAAATTGTGCAGGAGAGCGAAAAGAAGGTTCCCAGTCTTGCCATAAGGATTGATCTCGGGATTGATATGGCAAAATAAAACAGATATTGGCGGTAATAGGGGTTTTCATGGTTGAATTTTTCATATTTCATATTATCTTCATGATTTGGGTAGTATTTTGGAAAATAATGCACTTACTATGTTCTTCCACTAGAAATACCAGCATATTACTTTGGAAAAACCTAGCACAATGACTTGCTATTGAGGAACTTCTGAAAGCTATCGAATCTCAAATGGAAAAACATAGTAAGTATACAATTATCATCTTCCCTGTTATGTTTAAAATTAAATTTGATATAACTTTTAAAAATAGAACCAACAAAAAAAAGAATAGCGTTTCCAAAATAATATTCCTATCGATATATGTTGATTGATATACATATTTGACAGGATAGGATTCACATTTGAAATTGCACGCATGAAACGTTATTGCGATTCGAGTTGCGATTGAAAAAATCACAAAACAAAATAATCAATTACTTAAGTAACTAACTAGCATTACAAACGAATAAAAAACAAAACTGCCAAAATTTACGTTCAGGTACCTACCTACTCATAAACCAAATCAAAGTATACTTATCTCCATCAATGGTACTTTTTTCTGATAATGGGTCTAATTACAGTGGCTCTTGTAATTGAAACAATACTTAGTGTAATTTTTACAAAAAACTATTGTAACAATTATTAATCGTAACGATAGCAAAATCAACAAAATAACAATATTGTTTCAATAGCAGGCAACAAAAATTATGACTAAAAAATTACACTTTTCCAACTTTTTTCAAAACAAAAAAAAATTAACAAGATTTGATGTCAAACCAGATGATGCATCAGACGAAGTAATATTTTTCCAGAGACACCATTTTTCTCTTACATGTGGCATTTTGGGCACAATGTCTGTCGAAATTTTGTCTTTTTTTAAGGAATTTATGCCTCGACTGTCTTCTTTGATAGTTAGGATAGAAAAGTCGAAATTTTTGCGATGTCGGCGCGTCGGACCTACCTACCCCCTGATTGCACTTTGATCAATCGGCGTTCTGGGTTATCGTATTTTTGTGAACCTATTATACTGAATTATAATTTTGGAAATATCACGACGATCAGAACTTAAGTGCATCTGGAACAATGAAATCAACTAACTCACGTTTATTACTAGCCAAAGCTCCGAGAAGCTTTCCCCTCGAATACATTTTTATGCCAGCAAAACACAATTGCTAACAATGATAATTATTCACTAGTTCATCATACGACCTCTCTCTTTGATGTTTTAGCGGGAGAATTGAGCAAGAGCACGTATCGTATAACGGCCCAAACGGCAACAATGGGGCACATGGTGCTAAGAGTGTTTATACTGGGGGTGTGACAATCTTTTTGTGTTGTTTGTGTTTTTTTTTGGGTATAACGCGTGAAAGCGCAGTTGATTTATTTCACCTTCAATGGCTTCTTGAAGTCTGACTTGTAGGTGAATTGAGGGTGTTTAAGCAACGTACTACAAAGTATGAAACTAGGATCCTTCAATGAACTAGCAGCTCGACCGAAAAGTACGCGCAAAAAAATTGAAGAGATCCAGTAAGAGCCATTGTTGGGTTTATCTAGATCATAATATCCTGAATAAAAAACCGTTAAAACCTAGTAAGCCACCCTGCTATGTTTATCCATTGTAAAAATATCTACAATGCGGCAAAGATTCATTTTTGTCGCAAAGATGCTAGGTTTCACCTTTGGAAGGGATACGTGCTTTGTTTTTTCACTGTAAAGTAGACTAGAAATGCACTAACAAGGAAATTCCATACGTTCTAATTCATTCATTTTTTTGAATATTGACACAAAACCAATACCTATCTGAGTAAAGGAAATACTTAGAAGATTCCGAATATGTGAAAAACTCATTTTATCAAAAAATGTGGGTTACTAGGTTTTACCTTTTCACGAAAGCATTAATAAAGCCTGGAGGAGTAGCTTGGAAGACAGAGCTGCATGAGGTTGAAATGCAAAATATGGACAGAAGAAAGAATGTCAGAAAAGAGGAAAACAGGAGAACTGCGGTCTCCATAGAAAAAAGGTACTAAGGCAATTTGTGGAAATTATGGGGGTGTCAAGTTATATAACGTAATAGATAAAAGATCGAGAACATTTTCAGACGAGGGCGAGACAGTATTGGACCACCGATGCGAATTTTGAAAGAGAAGATCAACGAGCTGCAAGATCATTGCTAATGGCCCTGGTACCTATTAGCTTTCGCTTCCACGGAGCTTTTCAATCGATCGATGCATTACTAGCGGAAGCCATCTTTGTAGATTTTTTTCTGAACTGCTGATTTGGACAACAAATCAACAACAAAAACAACTGTCATGAAGAAAATTTCAATTTTAATGAGCGGACGCCAGCGTCATCATGCCGCGCCGTTCAAAATACCAATCAAACTCCCCGCCCCGACGGGGCCCCGAAAACTCTAAAGCTGTCAATGGTAGACCGGATAATCTCAACTTCGACCACAACGAATTCATACTTTTCTTGTTCAACAAATGTACGATTCCAGCTCTCTTTATCAAGACTGTTCGTTGACACGGTTACTTTGACCATCTGGGTCCATAACTTGTTGTTGCTCCAACCGCCTGATGTGCGGTTGAGCGTGTACTAACCTCAGTATACAGAGGGTACAAACAAGAACTGATCGAAAAAATTTAGGGATATTACTATTTTTCTATGGAGCAGTAAAGATACAAAAAATTTCTAGTTATGGTTCATTTCTCACATATTTCTACAGGTCGCTTCCAGAAACGCTTCCAAATGACTTGTGTGAAAAATTTCAAATCTGTTAGCACCAATAAAAATGATTGATTGATTGATTGATTGAAAAAATGGAGTATCTCGTGATCTTTCTGAAAAAATCACCTATCGCATTTCTTTGCATGTCTTGCTGTTTTGAGTTCAAAATTATCATCTAGAAGTTTTTCAACTTTCACTCAAATAAAAGTGTTCCTGCGGACTATTCCAAGTGGCTGCCATGGAAAGAAGACATTTATCAACAGAAGATGCCAATAGGGAACTTGGCGTGCTGGAGGGTGGTGCGCGACAAATTGAGGTGGCAGCTCGGTTTAATGTCAGCCAAAGTGTGATTTTCCGTTTGCACAACAGGTTTGGAACAACATGACGTAATTAAGAAAGACCCAGAGACAGACGACCAAGGGCTACAACTGTTCGCGAGGACCGTCTTCTAGTCAGAGAAGCTCGGAGACACCAATGCAATTTACTGCGTCAGCACCTTCAGCAGGCCACTGGCACCTTTTACTGCACCACAATAACTGCAAGAACTGTCTTAAATCGCATTACAAAACAGATTTGAGGTGTAGACGTCTCATACGACGAGTTCCATTATCAAGAAACCACAGGCAGGCAAGATTAGAATGGTGTCAGGATAGGGACAATTGGCAAGATGAGTGGAGAACCGTATTGTTCACAGATGAGAGCCAGTGACAAACGGTCTGTACGAGTGTGGAGACCTCCTGGCCGACGCCTAGACCCGCAGTTTGTTCAAGAAGTTCACCCATTTCAAGAAGGTACGATAATGGTGGAAAAGGCTCCATGAGTTGGAAATCGTTATCTTAGCATTACCAGCACATTTACAAGATCTCAACCCGATTGAACACGCTTGGGATATGCTTGTTCAAGCATTAACTGACCATTGTCCAGCCCCTGCAACCCCGAGGGATGTCAGAATGTTTGGCCAGTACTGTGGAATAATCTTGGATAATGTTACGGTCTCAAAAATCGACTTGGCGATATAGTGGGAGCGGTACGCAAAAGCATACCGCATTTTAGAGTGCAGTAACGAAATTTTGCATGGGCGTACTTTATACCGAAACAAACGATTTGACCCGCAGCACTCCATATTTTGTCCCTTAGGGGGCCAATGGGTGCCCTCCAAATTTTCAAGATGCAAGAACTTTCACAAAATGATCATCGAGTATCGTCATGTATGTCTTAAGTGAAGCTTACGGGTCTATTGGAAATGTTTTCATCAATTGTCGTTGTGTCCGATTCATTCTTCACACTTGAAAAAAAATTCTTTGGCAGAGGTCAAAAAAACTGTTTTTATTTTTTTTGCTGTGCAAGGGAACGATAAATTCATATGTTTTGTTGCGTTCCCAACTAAATTGCGTTCCGTAAGCCCAAATATAAAGACAATTTTTCCGCACTACCATTTTCCCAAGGAGAGGTATGACCTCTTCAGTATACCTTTTTCAGCAGCATTTTTTTTATTGTTCGTACTGGATAAGACTCAATTTCCGCCGATATGAGAAGCTTGAATTCTTTTCTTAGTAATTTCCATGCAACACGGCGTCAAAACGCATGAGAGCCCTAAAATTTTTTTTTCTGCTGGGCCGTCAAATTTTTGGCATGTTGATTTTGTAGTAGGGGAGACGCGCAAATAAACGAGATCTAGTCCAGGCGAATAAGTTCTACCGAAAAATGCACCTACTCATACCTAACGACTCTGCGATTTGTTGTACTGCAATAAAACACGGTATGGAAGAATATTTTTTGTTGGAACCAAATTACCTGCACCTGCAGCCTGGATTGAATATACATATATTGGTTCGCGTCTCTCCTACTATAAAATCAAAATATCGTAAGTTGGACGGTCCAGCAGAAAAAAATTCTTTTTGGGCTTCCTTGAGCATTTTAGAGTCATGTTGCTTCGCAACTACCAATGAAAGAGTTCGAGGTCTCCATTCCTGCAAAAATTAAGAGTGATACTCAGTGGGGACATAGAAAGAAATGCTCTTGGAAAAGAGGTACTGAAGAGGTCACCACTTCTTCGAAAAATACCATTACAAATAAAATTTCTTCATAATTAGGTTTAGGGAATGCGATTTAGTTGGGAACGCAACAGAACATATGAATTTATCGTCTCCTTGCATGAAAAAATAAATAAAAACAGTTTTTTCGACCTCTGCTTAAGATTTTTTTTTTCAAGTGTGAAGAATGAATCGGACACGACGACAATTGATGAAAACATTTTAAACAGACCCGTAAGCTTCACTTATGACAAACATGACGATGCTCAATGATCGTTTTGTGAAAGTTCTCGCATCTTGAAAATTTGGAGGGCCCCCATTGGCCCCCTAAGGGACAAAATATCGAGTGCTGCGGGTCAAATCGCTTGTCTCCGTATAAAGTACGCCCATGCAAAGTCCTGTCACTGCACTCCAAAGTGCGGTATCGATGTGTTTTTAGGTGTGTACCGCTTCCACTAATACAGAATAATGAAAGCAGGGTAACCAAAAAAACAAAAGAGAGTTGGTTGTTATTTTCAGAGGCTCCGGCTGATTCTGCAAAAAAAAAAGATCCAATAACCATCGGCCGAGTAGCGATTCAGTGTCCCTCTGCTGTTCCTGTTGATGGCGAGCAGTACCACCAGTCATGTGATGTGCCTCGAGAACCAAAATCAACGGAAGCGGCGCTGAACGCCACTCCTAGAACGCTGCCTTTGTTTGACAACTACTGTCAGTAGCGATTCAGTGTTCCTCTACTGTTCCTGTTGATGGCAAGCAGTACCACTAGTCATGTGATGTGTCTCAAGAACCAACATCAAGGGAAGCGGCGCTGAACGCCACTCCTAGAACGCCGCGCCGCCTTTGGTTGACAGCAACTGTCAGTAATCGCCAACTTCGTTGAAGTGACCATCTCGGTCCTATTTCTCTCGTCTGTCCAGATGCCAGAGCGTATGGTGAGCTTCTGGAATGTTCAAAGGTTCCAAATCAATTCACTACCTTACCGGCCAATCGGCGTCTTCACCAACGTTGTGAGTTGGTCCTGATCATCAAGATCCTGCTAATTGTTGCGGTTGTCCCGAAGCTCATGCGTTCAAGACTCGTTGATGGGCAAACCAAGTGATGCCTGCTTTTATCTTTTATTTTACTGTTTTAGAATAAGTTACCTATTTGACATTCAGCGTGTTGTTGTTACCTATATGTATTATTATTGTCTCTGCGTGAAGTAAGAGACGTGATTAGGGGTTGCTATACCGGTTTACTACACCAATTTCCCTTTAGACCAAGAGCTAGCAACGTTTTATTTACCTCATAAGCAAAATGCAATTTGATTTCTGTGGCATGTAGAGATTATGAATGGCTTCCATAAAATCTTTGTCTTATGAAAAACACGCCTTGCTTTCTCACAAGGCAAGCAAAGAACTGGGCCATTTGACAGCAATATTCAACAGCGGTTTTTCTAGAGTTCTTATTCGATATATTTATCAATTTTATCAGAAATGGATAGGTAGAACTATCTTCCAACTAAATTGGATGGGACAAAACCTCAAAATGTATTAAAACCTCAAAAACCAGACTTTCCAAGCGGACGAAAGTTGGCACCAGTTTTTCTAGTTGGCGTGATTCGAGAATCGGCCATTAAATGCGATCCAAACAGCTCGGCCTAGCCTACTAGCTTGAACATACCAGTTGAAAAGTCTGTTATTTTGTGGTTTCTAATACATTTCAAGATTTTGTCTCCTTCAATTTAGTTAAAAGATAGTTGAACCTATCCATTCCTGATAAAATTGATATTTATATCGAATAAGAACTCTAAAAAAACCGCTGTTGAATATTGCTGTCAAATGGCCCAGTTCTTTGCTTGCCTTGTGAGAAAGCAAGGCGTGTTTTTCATAAGACAAAGATTTTATGGAAGCCATTCATAATCTCTACATGCCCCAGAAGTCAAATTGCATTTTGCTTATGAGGTAAATAAAACGTTGCTAGCTCTTGGTCTACTTGGGGTAGGACAGCAGTACGTTATTTTTCGTGTAGGTACTCTGTTTCAGTATCGTCGCTGGAGCTTCGTTAGGGCCTTCGATTTCTCGCAGCGTCATTGAAAAGGTAGGTGCCTACGTTATAGTTTGTAAGCCAACTCTCGCGGTATTGCTCACCCTTTCTATTGGCGTCCTCTGCGCAACGCCCCATTATTTCTGTTAACACGCCATGTCAAGTTGAACTGTGAATATTCTTGAACCTTTTCTTCCCGATCATAAAACTGATTTTTTGTAGTTTATTCTGTATTTTGATTTCTCTCAATCCCAACTATCTCCACGTCGGAATCAATCATACTTTCAATTACGATTTCAACCCGTAATAATAACAAAAGCTTGACGTCTCCAAGAGGTCATCATCGTGGAGGACATACTCGTTATGGAAAATAACAAAATGCTAGCAAGTGAATAATTGAAAATTGAATTTTGTTTTTGGCAGGAAAGTTGATGAATTTGGATCAATGTTCCATTGTATCTAAACTGCTCAACAATGAAAGTGTTACAAAGCAAAAATTCACTCAATTTTGAACCGCTATAACTTTTGATTGACACATATGATTCTGATTTTGTTGAGAGTACAGAATAGCCCATTCTTTTGGCCATCTTTCTTGTCAATATGAAATGCATAGAGCTCTTCATAAATTTTCTACAGGGTGATGAACAGAGCAGTGCAAAATTGATGAAAGTTCAACATACCCCCGTTTTGGCAAAAAAATTTCTTTGGGAGTATAAACACCAAATTTATGAAGAATGATGTGTTTCCTCGAAACGGTTTTTGAATTTTCGGGATTCCAGTTGGAACAGCCAAAATGTGATTTTTTATTGTGAATGCTGCACCGGGTGACCATTTGAAAACTACCCACCTGCAATAACTCCCGATTCCTAGTGAATATTTCTTAGAGCAAAAACAGGTCTATTTTCATATCAAAGGAGACATCTAAAACATAGATTGGCGAATTTCTATCTTGAGCCCCCTCGCCCCCACTCACCCCAACTTTGAAATTTCAAATGACATGACCTATCTTGCGATACATCAAATTGAAGAGATCTAAAATTTCTTTCTAAAAAAAATATTTACAAAAATATTAACCCCATCTTTTTTCGCCCTTAAAATTCTCTGACTGTCTTATTTTTAATTCTGGACCTCTCAATTGTTTTCAATTCAGTCAGTGTCATCATAGAAAACATCGAAGAAAAGAATTTTCGGTGGAAAAAGTGCTACCCAAATTGGTCCTTTTGCTCTCCCCCACCTCAGCATCAAAATTTTACGGAACACTTCCTACTTTGTGATACATCAAATTGAAGGGAATTGAATTCTCCTCCCGAAAAAATTTTTTTTTTTTTTCAATCCCTCTCCAAATAAATTAGACATTTGCGGCTTTTTGTGAGGAAAATAGGGGTTTTAAAAAATTTGAAAAAATTTTGTTCATGGAGAGAATTTAATTTCCTTCAATTTGATGTATCACAAAGTAGGTATTGCTATTTTAGATTTTTGAGATGGGGTGGAGGGAGCGAAAGGGTGAAATTTGGGTGGCATTTTTTCCACAGAAAATTATCTCTTCCAATGCTATGCAGGATGACGTTGATTGCATTAAAAAGAATTGAAAGGTCAAGAATATCAAATTGGACACTTAGAGAATTTCAGGACGAATAAGGGGGGTGGGGTTAAAAATTCTATGAATATTTTTTCGGAACGAGATAGACACATTAACAAACAGATAGACAGATCTTATTGACAGAATCCCATTTAGGGGACCAACATTTCAAGGAATGATGCCAAACATGCCTATGTTTTGAAATTTGAGGTGAAGGCAAAAAATTTCAAAATGGCGGAAATGTTGTTAATCCAATTCTAATGACGTAGTCCCATGTTGACTAAAGAGAGTGAAAATTAACCTTTTTTTCAATGCTAAAATCTCGAATTTCAGGAGTAGTACCAAAAAGTACACTGCCAATTGGGCTTTTCTTCACCCCTACACCTACACTAGACAGTAGGAACGTTTTGCGAGTAAAATTGCTCAGAATCGTTTAGTGAACAAGCCTATCAAGTGGCGTCATCTTGATATGAAAAGTTCTGTTTTTGCGTTGCTACAGGAATAATATACAGTATTCACAATAAAAAATCACATTCTAGCTGTTTCGACTGGAATCCCGAAAATTCAAAAACAGTTTCGAGGGAACACATCATTCTTCATAAATTTGGTGTTGATACTCCCGAAAAAATATTTCAACGAAAACGGGGGTATGTTGAACTTTCATCAATTTTGCACTGCTCTGTTCATCATCCTGTAGAAATTTCATGAGGGGCTCTATGGATCTCATATTGGCAAGAAAGATGGCCAAAAGATTGGGCTCTTCAGTACTTGAAACAGAATCAGAATCGTTCGTGCCAATCAAAAGTTACAGCGGTTCAAAATTGGGTGAATTTTTGCTTTGTAACACTTTCATTGTTGAGCACTTTATTTGATTTAATTGTACCTAAAATAAACAGAATTTTCCATCGAGGTACTCAGTTGTTTCGTTCAACTAGTCGAAAA
Source organism: Anaspis maculata (assembly GCA_949128115.1). Lineage (NCBI taxonomy): Eukaryota > Metazoa > Arthropoda > Insecta > Coleoptera > Scraptiidae > Anaspis > Anaspis maculata. The sequence goes on along the minus strand of OX421965.1, from coordinate 67,204,119 downwards.
ATCAATATCCCTTACTTTTTCGATCGGTTTTTAATGATGGATGTATGGACAATACAAATAGAAAAGACCATATGTTGTCACGGATTTTTGCGGTTGCGTAGGAACCAGGCGAGTCCATGATTCAAAAAAAAAGGTTGGCTGATTTTTGATGCCCCAATATCCGTGACGACGGTGGTGATAACATATGGTCTTCTCTATTTGTATTGTCTATACAAGCGCGTAGTATGAAAGGTGATACTATTTCACAGCAATATTTCTATCCCTGTACTTTGGACTATTAAAAATTGTCATGTATTTAATGAAGTTCCGGATAAAATCATTTTTCTCCAATTAGGTACGTGGGGTCAAAATAAAGTTATTGAGAGTTGAAGGATTGTTACTTTATAACGAGAAAACGTTTGGCAATATTTGGAAGCAGATTCTTTGAAGTGTTGTCATCGGTGAGATCGAGAGAAAATCTGATAATATCATAATTAAGTTCATCTACTCTGGAGCCACGAACTAACTAGCGTGTTCAGGCGCTTTTTTTCCGACAATATCTTACCCCGCAGCCTTAAAAGGATGAAACGGTATGTGATGCCTTTTTGTCGCTATATTGGGGCATTTTTAATTACGCCCGTATTTATACGACGTCCATAATTTAGAAACAAACGGCTCGGGGCCGGGCCGATGGGTGGCATTTAAAAATTTAATTTCAAATCGTGCGATATCCAATTAAAGCTAAATTATAGCAATAAAAACTGTTGCATGTTGCACCGCCAGACACTTCGCTCTTCAGAGAGCCCCGGCGCTCGCTCAGCCAGTGATAAAAGTTATTGCGATTGTTGCAATATGATGGGGTCTCTTTTCCAGACTTGCACAAGAAACGCCGCTCGTTATGGCTCGAATCAAGAACTCCGATTTATTATATGCGATTTCGCTTAATAATTTTACGCGAGCTGTAAATTTCTTCTGTAAGTTTTTCGCCAAGCCACCTGCGAAGCCCAATCTCGGAGGATGATGTGGTAATAAACACGCGTGTGCGTGGGTTATTCAAGTCGTTAATTTGGTAATTTTCAAACGCTTATTTCACTTGCGGTAATTAAAATGGTGAAGGCATCGCACCGACGCCCTCAAAAACAATATGAAATATTACAAGTGTCAAAAATTAAGAGTCTATAATACCGAACCGAAGAAACTATACCCGGTGGCGATAAATCACGCGCCAAATTTAAATTTTATGGTAATATCCGGGCGCACAGTGGTACCAACAATTCTGTGACGTTTAATGATCTGTTGCTGTGGACCTTTATTTATTTACGCCCCGGTCCTTGTCCATCATAAAGAGCTGCAGCTCGGTCAAAAAGCCACACGCATGTTTCAGGAATCCTATTGAAACAATGCCACCTATAAAGTACCTACCGATTGGTAGGTAAGGTTTACGAAACAACGTTTAATTTACGACTTACGGCGTTATATTTATGAAGTGTTAGAGGTGAGTGCCATGTCCACGTTACCTATGCACAGAGGTGAAGGAAACCTTCTGTGTCCCACTGCACTTGACCGAAAGTGTGTACCTATGAGAATTCTTGAGTTGTTGTTTCTTTTCCGTTTACTTACTTCTTCGTCATTAGATGATACTGATATAGAACACTATGCTTACTTTCTTTGTCTACTGAGCCACACTTCTTTTAGTCAAAATCCAAAAATGTTGAGAGATATAAATAGGATTGTCAACATCCCAAAACGTAGATTTTATGGAGAAATTGGCACTTTGAAGAATAAAAACAACCGACAAATAAGTGAAAATGTGTTTTCCAAAAGTAGCATAAAAGAATAGGTATAGGCAACTATTTTTTGAAAAGTTGGGTGGTTTCGAAAACTGACCTCTTCAGCACGGCTCCTATTCTCACCATGTACCGGGTGGGCCATAAAAAACCGTGCTCTGAATTTTTACTTCTAAAATTTTTAATCCCCCACCGATTTCATCAAACTTTTAAGCACTGGATAGCCAATTAAATAGGTCATCATCTCCGTATTTGAAAATGGCCCACATATCAAAATTCAAGATGGCAGGAACAGGAACAATTGAAAATAGGCCTTCTTTGGTTCTCGTTGCTTTTAATTGAAGGTTATAGGAAGTCATTTTCGCACAATTATTGACCCAAATTTAGGTATCCGCCCGCCAATCCGCCATACGCTCATTTCTCAACCGATTTTCTCAAATTTGGTATCGATGGCTAGCTAATTGGACAGGCTACCTTTTTCATATGACAAAATGACCGACCTGTCAAAAATCCAAGATTGTGGAAGCAATTGAATATAGAATTTCTTTCGTCCGCATTGCTTTTTAATAAACGCTGTGTCTAGGTACACGCTAACGTGTACGCAAATTCGAAGATTAGGTGCACGCGAAACGTCATAGTGTGTATATGACGTCAGCTTTTAGCGTGCCCCAACTTATATTTTTAAGGTACACGCGAAATTATTGTGATGGCGTTTTGCGGGCGGGCTGTCAAGTCAACAGCTGGTAGTAAATGCGATTGTCTCAGTCTCGACGATCGTTACCTATGATGATGAAGTGTGGACAAACGTTCACGTCGTTTTCTAAGTTTGAGACAGCTCTTAAAAGCTATGAAACCGAATTATGAATGAATTAGAAATATTTTTGACGATTAACATGTAGTCACGTATTTTGGTTCTTGAGGTACAGGGTTCAACTTTTTTATTTTCCTTTCACCCTGAATATGCCGCCAGCATAGTTGGTATTGATGGCTTCAAATTTCAATCAAAAGAGAATGGATCAAAGTGGCATCCCGCCATCATGAAACTCAAGGTCCATGCATACAGTCTTGAGCATCAAGCATCTGGACTATTTTACTTTTCTTGTGTTTGGGCGGAGAAGGAATGGACTGGCAATAAAATATGCAAGGACCTCTCTTGTAGACAATAAAATTTCCAACAATTTCTTTTCTGGTACTTTTTTCCCAAGTGCCATTATTCATGAGATAAACGCAAAAAACCGATCCTCAAGTTCTTCTCGAGGTCACACTGGATTCTTGAGGACTTTTAGTGTGTTAAACTACATGGTTAACTGAGCTTATATACAAAAATCCGGCGGGGTTTCATTTTTGTTCGCTATTTGCGATTTTAGCATCTAAAATTCTTGGACTACTTCCGTTTATAACCATCTTTTCGTTATTTTCGGTTTCATAGCATTTAAGAGCTGCCCCAAACTTAGAAAATGATGTGAACGTTTGTCCACATTTCATCAAGTACTTCGGTACTTCAGGTACCGATCGTGAAGACTACCGCATTTATTACCCGCTGTTAACATATACAGGATGTCCCACGAAGTAACCGACAAAGTTCAAGGGTAGATGTACTTTCTTGAGGCAAATCAGAATCTGCCTTCGAAATTTTCCTGACGTCCCCCGTTTCCGATATACAGGGTGATTCATGTGTTCATCCGAAAAGTTTGATTGGCCATATCTCAGGAATACATCACTAGAACTATTGAAATTTTGCAGGTATATTCTAGAACCAAGAGCCTTTGTAGCGCCCTATTCAATTATAAAATTAATACAGGACCGTACAAAAAATTTTGTTTTTCAAGTTTCTGTTGAAAAAGTCATCCTGTTTAGATTTTTTTTCAAAATCTGATGTCATATTCGAAAACTACATTAAAAATGCTACAAAATGCGATTCCTAAATTGTTTGGCACTAATTTAGCTAATCCGAAAAAAAATTAATACCAGAAATTTTTCAGGAATATTTTTGAAAATTTGATTCAAATTACTCAAACGCTATTCCAGGTGGTCAAACAAAGTCACAATTCCAATTTTGATGTTTTACCAAACTAAGGATAGTTTCAGGAGATTTTCTGGAAACATGAATTTTGGTAGGAATCTGAGGTACCAAATTCATGTTTCAAGAAAATTCTCCTGAAATTATTTTTGGTTGGTTAGAGCACCACAATTGAAATAGTGACTTTGTTTGACCATCTGGAATAGCGTTTCACGGATTTAAATTTAAATTTTACAAAATATTCCTGAAAAATTTTTGGTATTAATTTTTTTTCGGATCAGCTAAATTAGTGCCAAACAATTTAGGAATCGCATTTTGTAGCATTTCTTATATAGTTTCCGAATATGACATCAGATTTTGAAAAAACTCTATACAGGATGGCCCGTATTCATATCCCACTTTTAAGCTAAAAGCGCTTTTAGTGCGATGCGCATTTAGGGGCATTTCTCATATTTTAGTGTTCAAAAATACAAATTAACTCGCAAATTAAATGCAATTGAGTACATACAATCGCTCCCAATCGCAATAATGCATTTTTGAGCACTGAAATATCAGAAATGCCCCTAAATGCGCATCGCACTAAAAGCGCTTTTAGCTTAAAAGTGGGATATGAATACGGGCCAAAGACTTTTTCAACAGAAACTCGAAAAACAAAGTTTTGGGTACGGTCCTGTATTAATTTTATAAGTGAATAGGGCGCTACAAAGGCTCACGGTTCTAGAATATACCTGCCAAATTTCAATAAATTCTATCGGTGCATTCCTGAGATATGACCAATCAAACTTTTCGGTTGAACACATAAATCACCCTGTATATCGAAAACGAGGGACGCCAGGAAAATTTCAAAAGGCAGATTCTGATTTGCCTCGAAAAAGTACATCTACCCTTGAACTATGTCGGTTACTTCGTGGGACACCCTGTATGACAGCCCGCCCGAAAAACGCCAACACAATAATTTCGCGTGTACCTAAAAAATATAAGTTGGTGCACGCTAAAAGCTGACGTCATAATAGACACTATGACGTTTCGCGTGCACCTAATCTTCGACTTTGCGTACACGTTAGCGTGTACCTAGACACAGCGTTTAATAAAAATTAGCAGAAAGTCAAAACCAATAATTATTTTGGAGGACTAGACCTTCCTCGACAATTCAAGATTGCAATAAATCAAATCAGGTCATCTGCTGAAGAGCTACGGCCAGTTGAAGCGAAACCTACTTTTCGTTTTTCTATTCCAACAAGGACGAATAAGGCCCATTTTCAATAGTTTCTGCCACCTTGAATTTTGACATGTGGGCCATTTTCTTATATGAAAATGGCAGTGTGTCCAACTGGCTAGCCATTGATACCAAATTTAAAAAAAAAAACGGTTGGGAAATAAGGATAGAGCGGGCAGGATTCCTAAACTTGGGTCATTAATGCGGGAATAAGGAACCGGTAGGTAGGCTTCGCTTCAACTCACCGTAGCTCCTCAGCAGATGACCCGATTTGATTGGTTGCGGTCTTGAATTGACAAAAGAGGTCTATTCCTTCATATTAATTATTGATTTTGACTTTCTGCTGATTTTTATTGGAAAGCAATGAGGACAAAACAAATTCTATTTTCAATTTCTTCCGCCATCTTGAATTTTGACATGTACGTCATTTTCTCATATGAAAAAGAGAGCCTGTCCAATTGGCTAGCCATTGATGCCAAATTTGAGAAAATCGGTTAAGAAATGAGCAAATGGCGGATTGGCGGGCAGGATACCTTAATTTGGATCAATTATGCGGAAATTGAAAAAACGAGAAGTAGGCTTCGCTTCCACTCGCAATAGCTCCTCAGCAGGTGACCTGATTTTACTGGTTGTGGTCTTGAATTGACAAGAAATGTCTATTCCTTTACAGTACATTTTTGGTTTTGACTTTCTGGTAACTCTCGATAAAAAGCAACGAGAACAAAAGAAGGCCTATTTTCAATTGTTTTTGCCATCTTGAGTTTTGACATGTCGGCCATTTTGAAATACGGAGGTGATAGCCTATTCAATTGGCTAGCCAATGCTGAAAAATTGAATAAAATCGGTGCCGAAAAAAAAACTTTAGAATCTTATTTTTGCAATTACTCTCAGGTCATCAAGGCAATTCTGACTAAATTTGGTACAAATACTCATAACATAAAACTCATCACTTGACGTGGATAACTTTAGTCAAAGTTGTCCAGTGGCGTAGATACGGGGACACTGTTCAACTTCTCCCACCCCATTTCCTACGCCACTTTTTTTTGAATTCCTTGTTCAATTTAAAAAAAAAGTTACCCCTTGTAAAATTTTGGTTAGAGACTTCGTTCCCGAGATATTTGGGTTTGAAACTTTGGAAAACGCCTCGAAATCGCGACTCTCAAAGGCCTAAAAATTAAAGTCCAAGAAAACTCATAATTCCTCAACTGGAATGAGTATTCTAGGTCGTTTAAGTTGATTTGCTGCTATTTTTTGCTAAGAAACGAGGCGTTTTCAGAGAAAAACAATTTGGGCTCTGGAAAGTGGCGATTTCGAGATGTTTTCCAAAATTTAAAACCCAAATATCTCGAAAATCAAGCCTCTAATCAAAATTTCACTGCAGTAACTTTTTTTCTAAATTGAACAAGGAATCCAAAAAAAAATTACTCAAAATATCCAGTGACGTAGAAAATGGGGTGGGAAAAGTTGAACAATCCTACGCCACTGGATAATTTTGACCAAAGTTATCTACGTCAAGTGATGAATATCTATTTTATGAGTATTTGTATTGAATTTGGTCAAAATCGCTTCGATGACTTGAGAGTTATTGCAAAAATAAGATTTTTAAAACTGAACTTTGAAGAGCTGCATCTCTCTAAGGAAGGTTTTGGAAGAAAAAAAATTACCGATGTCGACCTGGTTTTCGATGGACCATCGATTGGTGAACTATTGCTACTATAACCTGGACCACTCTATATAAACCACGGTCGAGAAAATTATTACAGCTTCAGCGCCTTATATCCCTCAGCTGCGCTTCGGGATCTAAACTGGCGCTTCAGCTTTGATAATACTTTCTCAACCTTGGTATATAATATACTGTTTCAAGTACTTTAGTTAAACTTGAACCTACAAAAACTGTTGGAGTCCCGGCGGTAACTCGGTGGACTTCGTCTCTGGCTTCAAACCTAGAGGTCCGGAGTTCAAAACACGCTAAGGCAGATGGCTTTTCTCTATCCGCTGTCTAGTACCGTATGATCAAAAACTTTTCTCCTCTAGGCAGGCTGTGGCCTGGCCAAAATCAGTCTCGTTTGCCTGCCAATGACCAGACCACAGCCCGCCTAGAGGAGGAAAGTTTTTGATCATATCATAAGGTACTTTGGCGTGTACTGAGGGGTCACGTCAAAGGAAAAAGAGTAAAATAAAGAAAGTCACCAAAAGAGCGCTAATAATTCAGTATCTACCAACTTGATGCGCCCCTGAGCACCCGATAAAAAAAAAACTGTGAAAACTGTGAAAACTTTTGGTTGTTAAGGCTGTATACGCAGGGTATCAATATTTCTCCCTCAAAAATAAAGATAAAGAGATATTTTAGAGATTTTGATGGGATTCCAATTAAACTTTGTCCACCTTGTTTCTGTTTGGATTACCCCACATTGTTTTTATACTATTAAAAAGTTTCTGAAGTATTACTGGGATATTTTTTGACAAACAAAAAAATTATCAACTGTTTTATAATTTTGAGAGACGTAGAAAATTGAGTAGAGAGCCGTTTTTTGAAAGAAAAAAATAACAAAAGAGGAAAAAATAGTTTTTTCCACATACGTGAAAAAACGCTCTGTACTCAATTTTGTATTACATTCAGTACACCGTATAAAAAAAATTATTTTTTCTCAATTTTTAAGAGAAATCCTCGAAATAGGTAGTTTTTACCTACTGAGAATACAGCCTTAACAAACATGCATGCAGATGGATTATTTGCTTTGAAATTCGAAATCTAGCCACAGATCTGGCTACATCATAACACACCTGACACATCTTGACATTGACAGTAAAGTGACATAATCGTCACGCCATATAAAATAACTCCCTGGTAAAATCCTCGTAATATACAGGTTTCTGTGGTTGGGATGTCTGAAAGTCCAAGGTGACTTTTACTAAAGTCTCTACTGAAGTGACAAATTTCACAGCCATGAATTTTAAGGGGGAAGCTTCAATACCCACACATGCATGTGGCCATAACGCTCTTTCGTTACATCAAGGAATCAATTCTTTCTTTAGTTCCCCACCACTGCTTTTGCAACTTTCTGCATGCACCCAAAAATGGATTCGATTCAAGGTGATCCATGCACCGCTTATGAAATACATATTTCCTGAATTCAATTTAAACTGGTGCGGCGCTTTGCTTCACATTTCAATTTACCCGGGAGCTCGAAGCGACAATTTTTGCAACAGGTGAGAGCCCAAGCTCCGCGACCGTGCAGCGCAAAACTGAAATTATCGCTAAATAAACAAAGCTTTAGCTCCTTCATGACGGGCACTTTGCGCGATGCATCATAAGCCACGTCCGCATACAAACCACACATCAGCTAGAAGCGCATGTAAGCCGCAAAATTCATCATACCGCAGTCTTGTCGACCGAGTGCGAGTCCTCTCCCCATCATCGGGACAAGATAAATCCCGCACAACACGACGTGTTCTCACCTGGAACTGCGCGAAATGCGAAAATACGGTGTGGGTACTCGACTCGTGACGCGACCCCGCATCTTTCAGGATTAAAAACGAATTTTTCTTTTGTTCTGCAGCCGCGTAATTTAACTTGACATTTCATGTGTTAAAAGGTCTGAATTCATGCTGGAGAGAAGCGTGAAACAGCACGTTGAAGAATGCAGAACAACAAAAAAAAACAAAGTTGGATTAAAAAATTATTTGTGGCGCCTCTACTAGAAATACCCAGGGGGAGTGTGCTCGAGTTGGCATACTTTTTTTAAAATGACTATAGTTTTCACAGTTCTCCACAAATTGAACAAAAAATCAGTGGAGATGATAGCTGACATCTAGAATATTCAATCTGTACTGACGTAAGAATGAAATACTACAGAAGTAATGTAAAAAAAATTTAAAAAACCAGCTTACTGATCCATCTCACCCTAGGGGCGGTCTGAGATGAAATGCGGAGCGGCCTGGGATGGAATACTAAATTTAGGTTATCGAAAAAAACGTCAGTAGTGAAATACTTTTATGAAATTGGAAAAAAAGGTCAACATTAGCAAAAATATAACTTCTGGTAATTGAGAGATTAGGTAGATATTCTCTTACAATCTAGAAGACAAAAATAAATGAATGTTTTTTTGGAATCACATGAGTATTTCAATTTGAGGAATTTATCCGCCATTCTCTCAGTGGATGATGATGGTAAATGAAATTGTTTGTTGTCCCGTCTTCCCACAAGTATATTTTTTATTTATAGACTGAAAGAGCATGATAGATGCATCAGACAAGGCAGGTTCTCGTTAAGTGACACTTGTTCATCATTTGCTAATCATTTTGGGCCGTATTCATACCTCGCTTTTAAACTAAAAGCGCTATTAGAGCGATGCACATTTAGGGGCATTTCTCATATTTCAGTGTTCAAAAATACAAATTAACTCGCAAATTAATTGCAATTAAGTACATATAATCGCTTCCAATCGCAATCATGTATCTGTAAGGCCAAGAACGATCATTCTGTTATTGGTGTGAATGATTGCACTGAATTTTCTTTAAACCTTTTTTACAAGGTTCTAGACCTCAAAAATTTATTCTTGACCAAAAGTTTCCTAACTATAAAATTAACTGTGTTAACTGTTAATTTGACAAAGATTGACATTAGAAAGTCAAACATTTTACCTTTGCCTTTACTTGATTTTTTGAAAACTTCACACGATATTATAATAATTTTACAATAATTTTGAGGTATGTTATTAGGTATTTGATTTATATTCCTTCTAATTATTCTTTACTTTTACTTGTAGTCTTGTAGACTCTGAAGACAGGAAACCAGAGGTTCCCGAAACCGGTCAGAACATTTATAAATAAAAAATATACTTGTGGGAAGACGAGACAACAAACAATTCCATCACATGTGTATTTTTTCAAACAGCAGCTTGCATGTTTTCTTCTTCCCACTTCAGACGGTTACCCCTTTTCTTGTATTTCCCGACCATTTTTGCACAAACCTGAGAATGTTTCAGATTTTAAACCGGTTCAGAGTTAGACCGTTGGACGGAATGTTTGGGGCTAGACGGCATACTATTCCATCTCGCCCTATGCCATCTAGCCCACAAGGACGTCTAGAGAATCAAAACTAATTTCCTCAGCGATGAAAGGAAACAATCGCTACCACGAACGTGAATATATTAGGTTATAATCGAAGTTTCCACACTCGTATCAGAAAAAAATATATATAATTACGCAAATAACATGAAATTATGTCAACTGCGAAAGTACATTTCTCACCTCCGAAAAACAAAAAACTTCAATAAAACCAGGAGAAGTGGTCGCAGTTGCACGGGGTTTTGTTTGCACATGCCGGTGGAGGGTGAAATTCAAATGCGTTTAGCAATGAAGAGCAGTATGCCAACTCAGCTGGTATGCCAACTCAGCTGGTATGCCAACTCAGGCACATTTCCCCTACCTAAGTATATCTTATACACTTTCTATTTTCAGTATAATGACTTTTTGAAGCAGAAACAAAGTGACAAGCTGGAGCGCTGAAAGAATACGGCCGATGGTCGCTGATAGTTTCGCTCCCCTTTGCAGGTGCCATCAGCCGTAGTCGTAGCCCCCCAGCTTATCACTTTATTCTTGCTCCAAAGAATCATTCTACTGAAAATAAAAAGTGTATGGGATATACAAGCAAGAGTTTTATTCTAGATTCTATCGCAAATTTTGTGGTGTTCCGAAACGCCACACCTGTATTATATTGAAGTGTGCGAGAGGGCAATTCACGGTTCTTCCGCCAATTGTGCAGGTGCGTCTGTCTTTTTAGCCCGTCGTAGTGTCCAACCAGTTTCGTAACGATATACTAAACACAAAAACCAGAAAGTCTCTAAATTAGTGACCAAGGATGTTCGTAGGGTTGCGATCATTCCCGTTCAAAAAAATTGTCGTCATGTCAGCCGCGGGACCTCTCATCGTAGCCATCCTTCCTGCAACGTCTTTGAAGATAATTAAAATTATTTGCAAAATTGCCTTGATAATGCTATATTATTTTCGTACATACACTATTGTTTGTTATGTTTCAATTATACGTAATAACAAAATTCATTAGCTTGGGAGTATGGTGGGTTCACTTCTACCGTGATTCTAGTAGGCTGGGCAAGTTTCACAGTTTGGCATTGTAGACTTGACGACCAACTGCCTAGTGTGCGTCTGAGCGTCTGACTTCGAAATATAGGTTATGTTGGTGCGTTGCTTTTACTGTCAAAATATGTAATGTTGGTGTGTTGTTGACTGTTGCTGTCAAAAATAAATAGTAAATTAAATTAACTTTGCAAATTGCAAGTATGGAGTGGAGTACGATGTCCTCTGAGCAGTGAAATCAAGTACACACAACACAGCTACAACACAAGAACTGGATGGGTTGTAGCTTCCCAGTCTTTCGAAGTGTAGGTTCTTCTTCTAAAAACCAGGGATAGTTCACAATGCCTCCATATTATGTGGTTTTCGAAAATAAATTCACGTCTTCTCTCCGCACAGCTGAACGATAAGGAAGTTCATGCTACCTACTCCGCTAATTTTCTCCCAGAAGAGAGCTCTTATGGCACCCTCGAGGGCTTCAAAATGGGCACTGAACGTTATTGTTCAAGACACAAGCCAAAGCACAAACACAGTTTTCACAGTAAAGAGCATAATTCCACCCTTTGATTGATTTTCGGTCTATTTGACATAAGCGGCAATGTTGATGGTTGTCTCCAGCTTGAACTTTCAAATATCAGTGCAAGAGTAAAACCAACTGCCGAATTCTAGGGAGTTTTCAAATTTTACATTTGGAAACTTGGAAACAAAATCTCACAGCCGACTAGAATCACGGTAGGAGTGATTATTGGGGAAGATGGCCCATTCGTGCAGGAAGTTTTAGGGAATTATTTGTTAGAAGAGGTAATGGCGGCTTTAGAGAACTTCGTTTGTCGCCGGCGACAATGTCGCTGGCCAATAGGATTTGATCTGCCTGTACTCCCCTACCTCCCTTCATAATTCCCGCGACACGAGTTTCTGTCGTCGTGTCGTTCAAATTAGTCAACTACAGTGGAGTGGGGGACTGTCGCCGGCGACAAACGAAATTCTGTAAAGCTGCCATAAGAGGTGTAAGTTGCCGCCTGGCAACGTGGGCTGTCACGTCAATTGGACTGTCATTTTGCTGTCTTGTGCAGTCCACTACCAGCAAAATTTTGTGCAGTCCACTACCAGCAAAATTTTGTTCCTGTAAGCCCTTGAGACCCAGCAGGCTTTTTATTTGGCCTTACATCGATGACCTCTCGGTATCGGTGAGATACTGAAAAACTCTTTTTCGTGCTGCCATAACCGAAAATGACAATATGCGCTCGGTGTCCTGCACTGTAATATTCAGAAAAAGATCTAGAGCGGCAAAGTAAAAAGTACACGTAAAAAGTAAACTAACCTTGCAAAACCATGCAGAATTCAAGAAAGATCACGTTTCCAATGTTATAGCTTGAAATTTTCGGTTTAAATCAGTTAAAATCATAAATAATCATTTTCAAAATTGATATTTTAGGGTCATTTTTCTATTAGCTGTTGGTACAATTGCAGAATGATTGTTGACGTTTTGTGGCGCCAAGGTTTAAAAGTGATTAATATATGCCATTTTCTGTGTTTCGTCGTCACACAAGACACTAGAGCTCAGTGATTTCGGGATTATTGGAGGATGGCCCTTCTAATTAAGGAGGGGGAGGGCGGTTTTAAGCAAGAAAATTCAAACATACGACGCAATTTTTCAAATCGACATTTGACACACAAAAATCTGCATCTAGTAGGTATATGCCTCGTGGCTTGGTGATAAATTGCAGAAGTACCAACTTGAAATTTATTACAATGATTATTGCGATATGATCTTATTTATTTGTAATTTTATTAAAAGCAGCACGAAAAACGATGTATGATACTCGCGCTGAAAACAGCATAGCATAACTCTCTTACATGCAGCTCTCGGCCTAGGGCCTCGAGCTGCATTCACGTTCGTTATGCTATGCCCGGTTTTTGGCGCTAGTAACATAAAATACTATTCTTCTGTACGCCGACGATCTAAAACTTTTTTCGAGAATTAATTCGATTGATGATTGCCTGGGCCTACATGAGGACCTGGACAGATTGCGGGTATGGTGTTCAAACAATGGCTTGACACTTGATATGGACAAGTGCGTCTGCAAGACTTTTACCAGGTTGACAGAGCCTATCAGGTTCAACTATATCGTTGGAAATCATACTCTTGACAGACCTGATTTGATCCGGGACTTGGGGGTGCATTTTGACTCGATTTGTTGCTTTTCCCAGCACATCAAGAATGCGTGCAGAGGAGCCAGCAGGGCCCTGGGCTTCCTCATCAGGAACTCAAGAGACTTCAGGGAGACTGACACATGTACCATCTTATATAAATCCCTTGTTCTGTCCCGCCTGGAGTACGCTTCCTGCGTTTGGTCGCCTTACTACGCGAAGTACATAAGCCAGGTAGAGGGCATCCAGAGAAAGTTCTTGAAATTCATCTCATTCAAGTTGGATGGTGTCTACCCTGATCGAGGTTGTTCCCAGGAGCTGCTGTTGCAGCTCTTTGGCTTCACTGCCCTCGAGCGACGCAGAGAGCATTCTGCATTGGGTTGTTTTTTTACACAAGATCATTAACGGCCAGCTATGCATGCCCGATTTCTTGGCCCGAATACCTATCAACGTTCCTAGACTTGGACTGAGAGGCTCAGAAACGTTCCATATAAAAACCTCAAAGACGACCTTTAATTACAATTCACCTATTAACCGAATCTGTCTGAGCTATAACAAAGTCCAGAAAATGTTCGACATCTTCCATGATAAGATTCCCGGACTGAGGGTTGTTTTTCGAGATAATTAGTGGTATTGACCTATTACAGGACTGATAGTCTGTTGGTCAATCAGAATAATAATAATAATAATGACCAGCGTCGTCGCCGTCGTCGCAGACCTTTCTCTGCATCATTCCTAGCTTCCACCCAAGGAACAGCAACAACGACTGTAGACCAAGTCCTCCGCACGCACCAACTGTTAGCATGCCAGAAAAGGTCAACTCGTGAGCTGGCTGCGTCGTCAGTCACCTTTTTCTAAAGATTTTCTGCGTAGAAAAATGGAGATTCGCGTTCTATATTTTACAGTTCGCTACCATTGTTATTCTGACGCAAACGTTTGTTGTGTCCCCGCACTGTCAAGATCCAGGTTTGGGCTCGCTTCGTGGCCCATTGGGGATTGGGGGATCAATCAGCAGGCACTAAATGGCAGGAATGGCAGGGACGAGAGCTACTGGCAAAGCAGCATACCATGCTTGCATCTGCCTGCGGAAGGTGTAATGTGTAACAGTCACTGTCCCAATTTTTCCACCGCAACTGCAATGCAATGCATTGCTGGTAGCGCAATCTTCCAGCCTCTTACCTTTGGAACTAGATCCACTACTAGCCTGCTAAATAGGCCAACCACAAGATCAAATACGGGACACAACAGCAAACCCCGTTTTACACACTTGAACTTTTTCTAGTTGATGTCAGCTAAAAATGCCTAGTTAAGTATTTTTAACTAATTCTCTAGTGATTGTGATTGAATTTTCATTAGAGTCAACAACTGAACCGGCAGCTGGACTAAATTAAACCTGCAGCTGGACTGGATTATTACTTTTGAAATTTTCAACTGTAAATTCTAGGAGTTCCACTCTACTTAATTTTGAATGGAACCCTGTTGAAAAAGTTCTAGTGTGTAAATTATTCCCACTTGTCAAATTTCATGTCATTGATGTGGATATTGCAGGTATCTACTAGTGCCTACTGGGCTACTAGACGTCCGAGTATGTGTTCCTCTCAAAAAATCCCTGTACGATCAAGTACCGACCTCTACACCAGGTGGCGTTTTAGCGCATTTTCGTGGGAGATACGCTATTAGCCGCGCTTTGATGTCCGTCCGTCTGTCCGTCTGTTCGTCTGTCCGTCTGTCCGTCTGTCCGTCTGTCCGTCTGTCCGTCTGTCCGTCTGTCCGTCTTGTAGTTGAACTCCTCCTAAACGAAAAATCGTAGCGGTATCGGGTTTTCTGCAAAATGATGCTTATTGTCTGTGGATGAGAATAGGCACAAAAAATATTTGGTCAGGCCGCATGATTGCAATAAAAAAATTAAAATGTTCAAAAAGTCGGTATTCAACGCCACGGTGTGAACTTCTGCATCGAGAAATCTTACGAACCGTTCTAGATACATGCATACATGCAGCGAACGAAATATGCGGAAATTGATGTATACATTTATAGCGGAAGAATCATTTTGATTCCTTTATTGCAATAGGAGATATAATTTTTTCAAGAAAAGGTTTCGCCCCGCGATTTCTTATTTGTCGATTTTTTACGCTAAAGTGTGAACTTCTACATCGAGGAATCTTGCAAACTGTTCTAGATACATGCATACATCCAGCAAACGAAAGATGCAGGAAGAAATAAAGAAATTTCTCGAGAAGAAATCAACCTGATGGATACCTTCTGAAGATAAATATCATTTTTTTTATGCGGAATCTATACTTATGCAACTATATGCGGATGCGAGTTTCAAGTCGCGGCGCTGTGGTTCAATAAGCTGCTTCTGGCTCCGTGCTTGTGATCGATATAGGTATAATTCTCACTCATTCAGGATATTTTCTAGTTGTGGTTGATGTCATTCTGTTGTTTTAATTTATTATTGACTACTCGTGTTTCCATAAAGATTGATGATTTCTTGTGGTAGTTTCGAGACAATCTGTTTACAGGTAACAATGAACAGTGTACTCATCTGCACTTCGAAATTGCGCTCATGAGACTCACCCCCGTGAGGACTTTGCTACTTGTTTAAATGTAAATCGTCTATAGTAGAGCTTTATTTTCGACAGGTTAAGACTAGCCCAGGCACAGGAAATACAAATATATAAGAAAAAACACAAAAGTAGTAATTACAAATAAACAAAACATCACTGAACAATAATATCAAGAAGTGGTGCCACTATTTAAAACACAAGTATGCAAAATATGAAAGCTGTCAAAAAAAAAACATTAAAGTCGGCGCATAATTAGTTTTCTTTTTATATTTGTGAGTACCTCGACTTGTGAAAGGAAAATAAATAATAATAATTCATCTTTATCATATGATTCCGCCGAATTTGTGACGAAGCCTTTCAAATTCCTGTGGGAAAAATTCGAGTGCAACACCCTGTGTAGCGAGCCTCCAACATGACTGATGTTGGCTACCTCATACCGGCGGTCACCCTGTGGGGGTTCGAACACCGCGGTGTGACTAAATGTCCCCATAACATCTTAGAATCGCGTTATACACACACAGACATACAATCTCCGACAACCATCTAACGAGAATTATTACGACTTGCATGCGATAAATGATGGATCGGGACCGTGTGGCTCGGCCCTCTTGTTAAAAATAATTGGGCGTCATTAATCCGAACCGAAATACGCCGATTTTTCATGGGAGTGATTTATTTTTGTGGTATGTACTCAAAGGCAGCAGCACGACCCGCATTTCACGAGCACAGAGGGTGGATTCCGGATTTTTTTCACCCCAACCAAAGCAGTCCTCTGGAGTTTTTGCGAAAATAACTGGGACGCCTGACGGAAATCCCAGGAGCTGGATGTGTTGGCCTAGTTTCGAAGGCTGAAATTACAACACTGAACATCAATAATTAAACATCCAGCGGAACGCAAACCACTAAATGGGAACCCATCAGTATCATTGTGTTGTGTAATTACTAGAATTGAATACTTTAACAACAATGGGCGAACAAAAGTTTTGAAAATCAATATTAGATAGACGAGACGGTGTGAATGCAATTGAATTCTATTAAGATGCTTTTCGGGGCGGTCTTATGTGCTAGTTTCAGGTAGTAATTATCTCATTAAAACATTTGACTGATGGCATCACACAGGCTCGCTTTAATTTTGACAGCGTGTTAACAATGATCCTTCACGATGCAAGAGGCGGTAAATAATTACTTTGCGTAGTATAGGGTTTTCCGTGCCTTGAAAGGTCAATGCAGAGCAAAATGTTTCTTGTTTCAAAAAGTAAACTTACAGCATTTTATTTTGGATGGCATCTTATGTAGGTACCTACATTTTATATCTTGGAAGAATAATGCTAGGTATATATCGGAGTTTTCCTTGATATTCTCTTCATATTCGTCCCCATATTTATAACAAAATACCCAACTACTAATAAATTGTTTACCTACTTACATATTGACAAACATGATTCGAATAAAAATTCTAATTTTTGGTTATTCAATCTGTCGGAATTTTTTATGCATTTGATAGGGTACAAGAAAAATACTGGTCATTGCAAAACTACATGGTGAAAATTTCTGGCATCCAGTGTATTTCATGATAAAATAAGCAGCACGAACCTGTTAAAAAAAATTGTAACAAATGATGCTGAAACTTCAAACCTTATTGAGACTATTCAATATCTTACCACCAAGTTGGATTCCGTAACGGGCATGACAAACGGCAGATAGTAAATCTAATATTTCACTAAAGATTACTCCCAATTTATCGCACTAGAGAGCACTTGCACCAGATGCCTTATTTTTCGGCCACGACCCCGGACATTTGGCCCGGGCAATTATTGTTATTATAGCAATCCAATATTCTCCCACTTATCGCATTCATTTTCCCTTCGCAATTGCGTTTATCCTTAAGTACTTATTAAACGTCTCGGAAAAAATTCAGGATAAGATCTCTTATGCGAAGTCAGACGTTGCGCGCCGTTTTGTGTCCGTCCGCTCAGTAAGATCTCCCCCCATTAATTCTCGTTATCTTCACAACAATAAATCCTAAATTAAGAAGATAGTGTAAGAAGTATATCAACGCTATAACAATAATTATAAGCTTCTGATACTTGCAGGTTCGTAAATCATCATAAATGCAGTCATGGCAAATCGTGTAGGATATTGCAAAGCACATTTCATGCACCAGTCTCGAAGAACTGTGAATGCATATTTTTTTGTCGCTCGAGATTTTAACATAAAATAAAATAAGCCTTTAGCCGTTGATCATAATCCTCTGTTAAAAATTTCAACAATCCCGGACAACACAACTATACGGAAATTTTTGAAGCCCGCATACACCGTACACTCATCTAAGGTTTTTGTTCTCAACGTACGGCTCCTCCGCCATTTGTGTAGGTTTGTGTCTTACCCTCGCGTCGAAGTCTTCAGCGAACATTGAATTTGGCATCACTCTTGATATATGAATATTTTATGCCATGACAAAGCCTAGTCTAGCACTATTTTTGATGAAATGCAAGAATTGAGAAATGCAAGAAGCATTTCTATAAACTTCTGCTGACAAGATTTTTCAGGTAGGTATTGCATTTGAACCTCGCTAAATACGAAAGTCGCTGTTGGTGTTGGTAACTTAAAATCACAACCGGAAGTCCCAAGTTCAAGATGGCATTAAAAGTGTCACCCTCATAGAGAAAATATTTTGTAAAACTAACAGTTGAAAGTTTCTGTAGTAATTATGAAAGGTTTCTTGCATTATTTAGAAGTGCTTTATTATTTATATTGAAAAATCAGCCCAGTCTAACCAGCTCGCGTTCCATAGCCATAGTCAGCTGCCACCACAACATTTTTATTCTAAAATGTGACAAGATATCACTTTACTGATATACAAAAAAGATCATAGAAATTTTTTGTCATATTTTAACAAAACTGTTTCTGTATAATATTCACAGATTTTTTATGAGTATTTACAGTATACCTCTTACCTTCTTCCAGTTCTTACCACCAGCTCGTACCAGTATGGTGTTATTTATAGTGTTTACACAACTGAATGGGCTCGCGATCCTGCGTTGAGTCGTTGACTCAATCATGTTGACGATCATGAATAATCAAAAATTTGAGGATCAGCTGGAGCATGACTCAAAGATGCTGCCAACTGCGTTCGAAAAACGTCTCGAATGTATTATAAGCGAGTGAATTTCGAATACCTTTATTATAAGTATATAGGCCAAATAAGACGTTGTCAGAACATTTCCATACATACTTGCATGATGCCCAAATTACCACCTATCTTCGCAAGGAGGAACGGAAATTATTATTGAAAAGCCTTTATAACATGAACCGATCGCCCGTCATTATTACGTGTGGTTCTTTTGACGGAAAGGGTTCAGCCTGCTGGTGAGATTAACGTGATAGCACGTCTCGTGATTACAAAAAGTAACAAAAAGCATTCATGTATTTATGGTACTATGCGGTGCATTATGTGCGGACTACTTAAATATCTGTGGTCCCTGTAATTACGGAGGTAGCTCGGAGGGATGATCGCATAAACCCTGGGCCTCGGCAGTCGCCCGGTAATTGCACGGTTCACACCCTTAATCATGTTTTGGAGTTTGTGGCCCATTATAATAGCATCTAGCTGAATTTACACCAGGACGAAAGTTTGTACTTGTTATACACGCACTAGGTGTTTCTCTAGGTATTGACAACTTATTATTCATTGTTGAGGATGGGAGTTGAATTCGTGAAATAAGGAGTTGCGGAAGCAGTCGCTGTGGGCTTATTTATTGACAAAAATTCACCATTCAGGTCTCTTTCGAAAGCTGAAGGATGTACTTTGGTTCAAGCTTATTGGCATTTTCAAAATCTGAAAAAAAATCAAATTTTGGAAAAAAATATCCGTCTTGCAGTAAAGTCAAGAGGTTTATTCAGTCGTAATTTGGGAAGTTGATTATACCTTCTTTAGTTTGGAATGTTGTCTTCATACACAATGATCTAGAAACGTTTTCCTTGAACGTTCCACGTTCCAGAAACGTTTAATGAACTTCCCAATTCTAGAAGCGCTCACGTAACTCAGATATTATTTTACGTTTCCGATATCAAGTCAAAGTCACAACGGTCAACCAGGTCAATGGTGAATTCTACGTCGAGTAGAATCCAACTCTACACTCTACACTCCTCAGCACCTATAGTACAAGAAAGATAGATTTCAACCTCGGAATAAATATGGACGTCCTGAAAATTTGATATTCTGTTCAGAATTGAGTGCTCTACACCCGCTCTACACTATAATCCAAAATCGCCTAAAATCGCACTCGGGGATTTTGAGTTATTGGCGGGGGGTGAAAAATTGCAACTTAAAATGGAGGGGATGGAACCCGTCAATTCATTGAAAGCAAATACGTTTTAATACGACACATCATATCCTGTTGATATCATTTTGACACAAAAAGTGTCGATCACTGTTGGAGGGGGGGTCGTGGGGGGCGAGGCTCTGCTAGGTGGTCCATTTTGTTTTTATGGCCATGTAGAACCGATCACAACAAGTTTGGTATGTTTTCCCACTAAGTTCAATCTCCTGAGCTCGAATCCGATGTGTTAATTTGGATGAAAACAAGTTTGCACAAGTTAACTTGGAAAAACTTGTTTTTTCTTCAACAATTTTGACGATTTTTTTTCACTGTTGAAGGTGTTCATCTTTAAAAATTTTCAGAGGCCATTTAATTGAAGTGTATTCTTCACGAAAATCATCTACTCCATGTTTAATTTTGTTTCTCGAGTTAAAAAAATCGATTTCAACCTGAGCTGGCCCGGCGCGGCTTCTACTAATGACCAGAACACTACACATGCACCTTTAAATGAGAGTAGCTTAAACTATTGGGAGACCAATAACTTATCTTTAAAAATTGGAGGATTTGTGCAGAACTGAATGCCCTATAACATGAACAAAATCACTATGAATCGCTCTGCAGGATTTTGAGTTATTCGAGGACGAGGATAACAATTTGTCAAGATTCGTACTTTATGAACTGTTACCTCTCCCTTCAAAAATCTCAAAGCCCTGCAGTGCGATTCATGACGGTTTCGTTTATGTTATTGGGAATTCAATTCTGCAGAGATCATCGAATTTGTAAAGATAAGTTGTTTGTTCTTTAATGAATTGTTTGGGCTATTTCCATTTGAAGGTGCATGCTGTGGTGTTCTGGTCAGTAGTAACCGACGCGCCAGGCCGGCTTAGGCTCAAATCGATTTTTCAAACTCGAGAAACAAAATTATACATCGACTGGATGATTTTTGTGAAGAATACACTTCAATCTAATGACCTCTGAAAATTTTCCGAAGATGAACACCTTTAACAGTGAAAAAAAATCCGTCCAAATTGTCAAAGAAAAAACAAGTTATTCCAACTTGCTCAAACTTGTTTTCATTCAAATTTACATATCGGATTCGAGTGCAGGAGATTGAATTCAGTCGGAAAAGATAACAAACTTGTCGTGATCGGTTCTACATGACAAGATAAACAAAATGGATCACCTAGCAAAGCTTCGCCCCCCTACGACTCCCCTTCAACAGTGATCGAAACTTTTTGTGCCAAAATGGTATCAACGGGATATGATGCGTCGAATTATAACGTATTTGCTTTCAATGAATTGACGTGTTTCATCCCCTCTACTTCAACTTGCAATTTCTTCCCCCCCCCCCCCCTTCTAATAACCCAAAACCTCCAGGTGCGATTTTTGGCTATTTTGGATATGTAGTAGAGCATTCAATTTTGTACAGAATATATCAAATTTTCAGAACGTCAATATTTTTTCCGAGGTTTGGCCGATTTTTTCACTATTTTTCCTGTGTACTACTAGGAGCCTAGGACTATCTTTGCTTCGAGTTTGATGAGGCTAAAGAGATTTTTGTATGCAAGCAAATATACGCCAAACATATAATAAACGTTTTAAAAATCGCTTGGAAGGTTCGAATAAAAAAAGTACGCTTCTTCAAACCAAAGATGAACGCTTGAGACAGCACACTTTTTATGGAAAAATCATTCGACTGTCTCTCAGACTCTGTTAAGAGTCTACCATAAAAAAAGCAAGTGAATATCTCCTCACATGCATGAGTCGCAATAGCGCATTTTCTTAGTGCAGATCTGTCATTGACAGAAATGAAGTCCGGCTTGAAAATTGAATGTTCATGCGAAACAAGGGTAAGTTCCACGTTTCATGACAATTGTTCCACTAATGAGAAATTTTGATATGGCGGCCAAGATAGCGGCGGAATCATGAAATTCAACTCGAAAATAAGAATGATTATACGAGACCAAGGCGACAAGGGTTGTAACGGTCGCGTTTTTCAGACGGAGAGATTTGGAGGCGGAATTTATCGAGAAGGCGAGAAGGGTTGGCAGGAAGCGAGTTGATTGACTTTTGTTTGTTTTTTTTTCTGTTTGCTTTGACGGGTCAAAAAATTGGTGGCCGTCAAATTTTCCGAAGTCGTTACTTTAACATGCTGCAGCGTAGCTGAATCACCACCATGGGGCTGGAGCCCCTCGGGCCCCTGAAACGGCAACGATCAGTAAGAATAAGCCGTTTACTTTCGATGTGTCATTCCTAACTGTCCGAATTATTTTCAAAAGGTCACCCCCGTTTTCACCCCGCCTAGAGCTATCGCCCGTTTCCCGTTGTAACCCCTGCTAGCACTCGCGAGCCCGACTTTCTGCGCCATGCTCGCCATCGCCGACGCTTCATGCAGGTCTACGTCAATTTGTCGCCAATCCGGCGCTGTCGTGTCGCCGGCTGACAACCGCTGAATTACGCCCGACAGCAAGTGACCTTCGCCCTTGAGTCGTACCCAAAACCCTCGCATCTCCAGCAGCTGCTCACCCGAAGATTCGGTGACGTACCTTTTTCATTTTATTCTTCGGTGGGGGTGTAGCCCTGCTAAGCTACTCCGACGAGACTCTAGGGCCAGTTCTGTTGCCTATGCCTATTGTATTCTTAAATTTACCGTACCTATATCGCAGCCTCTAAAGCCCTACAGCGATTGAAGTCGGGGGCTTGTCAGATTTGACGTGCCGAATCAGCGTCCCCATCACGGGTCCCAGAGAAGGCACACCTCTCCAACGGCACGTTGGCGCCCTCTTCCCCAAATGCTACTCTGAGGACCTGGGCCTTCGGCTATAGTCGCTGTGGTCGCTAGAGAGGCCACCAGTATTTTTCTGTATTTGTGTATAACTTGTTTTGATCCATCAACCGTAAAATTTATCGTATTTATAAGTTCGTCACTGCATCTGAGTGTGTAACCGTCCGCGTGTAATCATTACTCTTCTCTATTGTTTTTCTTTCTTGCTGTTCACCTTTTTTTTTCATTTTGTTGTCCAATAGAGAATTTGTTCACTACTAATTTTATTCATCAGCCGGGATTCGGGGGAAGCGGCCCTTGTATCCGGGGTACCGTTACATTTTGGAGCCCAACGTGTAAGCCTTTGAACTTCAGTTGCATTTTGTAAAAAAAAAAAATCAGAGTTGAGAGGTTTGGATGTCTGCGGTTCGCCAGTTGGGAGATGCATAGGTTACACACAAAGATTTTTCTTTTATATATAATTAGTACCTTTTTCTCACATTTTGTAAGAGTACATTGGCATCCACACACTTCACCAGATGAACAAAAAAAAAATACATTTTTGCTCTTCTATCATAAATATTTAGCGCTGTACATAAATCGGGTTTTGTCAAGCGGCTGGACATGCGGTTCAATGTAGAAACGAAAGCGATTTTTTTTTTCTTCCCCTTCTTTATTCGTAATTGCGGTTGGGATCTGTCCTTGTGAGCGGACGGTGTGTTGCGAATGTCTGAAGGTAGAGAGGCCATGAGGTCATGGCTCGAGATTTCGCAAATTTTTGGAAAACGTGGAAAAGTTTCACTCGGAATCTCATTTGTTTCTATTTTGGTTTTCCTTGCAAACATTTGACAAGTCGAGTCAGATCGTGACCCGGATTTAACCTTCATTGAATGGGTTTTACGCTTTCACGGGGCATTCACAAGACGTCGACGTCACTAAGGCTGTATTGAGCTTTCGCGCTAGCGGATATCTCTCGATTCTATGAGAAAACGTCTGATGCAGCCTTGGGGTCTCCGGTCTTGAGCTTGATCCGACATTTTGTTTCTTTTGGGACTGCCTTTAATCCGAAGCGGTTATTTCCGCAATCTCGCGGATTCGCGCACAGGATTTTGGAGTCAGTCGAGGAAATTCTTCAAATTTCCCTACCTTTACTTTCTTGCTTTCGCACACATGCCGCGTCGTTCATAACTTGGACCCGCCGTTTGCTGGATTCCATTTTTATTTGTTCTCTCACGGGAGTGATTGATAATTGCCAGTTTTATGCTAACCGGAGGAGCTTAGCCCCGGGTTTTCTTGATCATTCTTTAATATTCAAACGATTTGAATTTCCAGTATTTGGATTAGTTTCTTGCGAGAGACTGTCAGCTTACAGCTAATTGTAAAAAAAAAATCACATAGTTTTCTATTAGTGTTTATTTCATTTTGCCCTTTCTAGTTGTGGGTAAGTTTGCTCTGTTCATTTTTTTGTGAGTGGGTAGAGGTAAGTGCTCCCAGCTTACAGGGCACTGTTATTATAAAAATTGCGTTGTCGCGTTCACTTGCTGTCGTTGCGTCTTCGCTCGGGTGTTTGACGGTAAAGAGTCGTACCGCGGGGATGGACGTGAATCGTCTGCGTGCTGATGAGCTGGAGTGGGAGCTTCGGGCTCGGGATTGCGAAGTGGGTCGTTGCGTCGATACACGTCGCGCACAGTTGAGGAATGCGGTGCGATTTAACTTGTCTTTGCGAGTTACTAATGAAGACGATGTCGATCAAGAGCTAGCCACTTGCGCAGCTAAGCTCGACGAGCTCGTGGAAGACATCCATGCTTTTGATTCTGCGAATAAAGCCAACGAGCATGCGCGTATCCACAGCCGTCTAGTACATGTAGAAACTCGTTTAGGTTGCATACGCACTGGTGAGTTGCACCATCATGGCCAGCACGAACATCTCAAATTTGTTACACGGTCTGCTCGCGAGGCGCTGCGGACTGCGCTTCTATTAGCCGACCAACCGGTTGAAGACGGACCTGAGGTCAGCCTCATGGACGTTCCGCCGGACGACGAGGACATGACGACTGCATTACGACGCTTTGAGCGTCGTGAGCTAGCTGCACTCCATGAGTCAGGGTGTGATGAGTTTTCCAAAAGCCTTGGACGACTTAGCTTAGTGGTCGATTGTCGAAAACGTTTCTTCCGGGAGTTTTCGAGCCGCGAATCACCCGCGACGGTCACCGTTCCGGATGAATCAACTCGACGCGAGCCTCTCGTGGTTGAAGACGAGACGGAAGCCGCGATTCGCCTACCACCGAAGCGTGTACCGATGACCGCTCTTCAGGGTGCCACCGCGGGATCACTGCACGCGGTACCTGTTCACAAATGGGGACTTACCTATGACGGTAGCGGAAGCGTCAATGGCTTCTTAGAAAGTGTAGGAATGATGGCTATGGCCCGGGGAGTCACAGAAGAACAGTTGTTCCGATCCGCCTACGAACTACTATCAGGAGACGCGCGCGACTGGTATATGCCACGGCATACTAGTTTTGCATCCTGGCAGGACTTTGCGTCACAGTTAAGGGAGGCTTTCTTGCCCCTCAATTACGGAGAAAATCTGTTGGATGAGATTCGGCGTAGGACTCAGGGTCTGGACGAAGGATTGCTCCTTTACGTGACCCGTATGCAAAATCTTTTTCGGAAACTTGGACGTTTGCGACCTGTTGAAGGTGACCAAGTCAGTATCGTCAAGCGAAACTTGTTACCTCACCTGCAGACGGCGTTGGCATTCCAGGACACGACGTCCTACGAGGCATTGTTGGGTAGAGGACGAGAGGCTGAACAAGCGCACCTTCAAGCACAGCTGTACCTATATTCCACCACCCTCTCAGCCGAGATCAGTGCGTGAGCCACACTTGGTTTACCAACGAGGCGGTCAGATACGTAGGCCGGCAGTAGCTGCCGCTGAAGCCGAAAGGACGACACCACGGAATCAGGGACCGGCGGCACAATCACAAGCTAGCCCCCGATGCTGGACTTGTGGCCGCCACGGTCATCTCCGTGTGCAGTGTACCGACACTGGCAGCCGGCGGAAATGCTTTCGTTGTGGTTTGAACGGCGTTACGGTGAATACGTGCACTCGATGCAATCAGGCATCGACAAGAGGTCGCGGACGACCTGGATTTTGCCCCGACGCTAACGTACCGCCGTCGGGAAATGGCCCACGGGACGCTCAGTAAGTCTGGCTGGCGTTCCCGGGAAGTCCGTGTTGAACCAGACACCGACTCCGACTTACCGACATGCGACGACACCGATTGTGACATTTCGACCTGTGACAACACCGATTATGACACCTCGATATGAATCCGACACGATAGTGTGACGTAGGTGGCGATCGAGCGCGCGCTAATTAAGTGGGGAGAGACAGAGGTACGAACGATGATGGATTGAATGGATTAAGGAAGAAGGTGATAGGTAATGAATGAGTGCGGAAGGTGAAATGCAGAGTGTGCTGATATAGGTAAGCTAGTATTGTACGGTATAGGGAAATATATAATAATTATGACACTCATGTGAATCATTAAGAGAAGAGGAGCTAACCCCCTGCACCCTATGAAGACCCTGAAGGGCATAAGGCCCAATAGGTGCGACATGGTGGAGGCGCCAGCCTTTTGTTAATTTTTGAACGAAAGTGAGATCTCGCCCTTTTCTATGCTAGCCAAGCGAGAAAAAAGAGAGAAAATGTAGTAAAATAGACTAGAGTGTCCACGTCATTGGGGGGGCTTCTCCACGAGTAAAAAAGAGAAGCCCTTCCTCCCAATTATTGTAATATTTATTTGAATTTTAGGGATTTCAGAAATTGATGCGAAAATTGTGTAACTTTGTGGTTTTTGTTTAAATAATTCGCGTGCGGAGAAATGCATCGAATGCAGAGACATGTAATATAAAACGCGCTACATGCATACGCCGACGTTGATTTATTATTTAAAAATACGGTGCATTTCAGCTCTTCGCGGGAAATAATTCCCCATTATATCACCCCTAAATGCCTATGATAAGGGCCACCCTCAAATAACGTATCCCCCCGAAATTGAAGAACGCGACCTAACTTTTAGTCCACGTGATAATACGAGTTGACATGTACAAAGCGCGTGATAAAATTAGCGAAGATTGCAGTTTTTGCCGCAGCAAAGTGCAATTGAGTCGTAGGTACTTACTACCTACTACAGCCATACTTCTAACCATATAACCGTGATGGGAAAATTCAGAACAGAAGAACGTTCAAGAAAAGAGAAAGATGGGAGCAAATTTTTATTCTCAAGGCTTAGTAAAATCAATCAATTCATTGATGATTAAAAGGTACATTTCATTAGATTCGGGCACAAGGTTCATGCACCTTGAAAACGCGGAAAAATGCACCTACTCGGCATACTGTACGAGCCACAAACAGGAAGTGGAAATCAGAATCCCTGACATCAGCGTAGTTCCAAAACATGAACATCATTTGAGGGCATCATCATATAATTTTCTTTTCTTGCAATAAATTCGGCCAATTTTCCAATTAAGGAACACGGAACAGCTTTAGGGCGTCGCGTTTCTCATACGCCATGGTGGCTAATGGTCCAGGTCCGAGTGTCAAAAAAAAAAGAAACAATACATGTTTCAAGGATCCTCCCATACTACGATGCCTGGAATCCGGAAAACGACGATGAATCTGGAATAAAAGCCAGGAGTTAGAATGTGTGTACTATATAAATTGCATGTACTAATGTATTTTTTCTTTCAAATTACAAATAGATGAATCTAAAGCAAGGATAACAAACGGAAAGAAGAAGTCCTGAAGGGAGTGCACGCCCTACCAAGGACATAAAAGGAGAAGGAAGTGAAAAGGACCGACCAACCAGAGCGAAACAGTGAACACATGGACTGAGGATTGATCACCCAAAAGAAACTGTGGTTTGCTGAAGCACAAAGCTCAAATTTTAATACTAAATTACCGATTATTAAGGATTCATCTCTTTTTTTTTTTTTGGTTTTGCTAATTTTCTTTTAACGAGTGAGGTTTGAGAAAAATACATGGGCTACATAACAGTTTAGCTCAAGAAGATTGAGAATTTTGAAAATTTGTTTCACACCAATAGTAAACAGCGACCTAAGCGTCTAGTTGTCAATATAAAAAAGAGGCCTCAAAAATTTTGAAAAACGTACGTTAATTATTTATAATCAAGCCAAAGGCATATTTAATAATAGCCAGTTAGCAATAAATGGCAATCAAGTTATACTGTGACGTCACACAAATATTTTATTGTTGTAGTAGTAGAGTGTGCGTTCTACTATTTTATGAAATACTTGATGCTCTAAAATGGAATGCTGCAGCGAAATACATCAAAAGAAATATTCCATGATAAAATCAAATTTCGAGCAAATCAAAATACAGATTAGTAATCTCAAACTTGAAGATTTCACATTGATATATGTGTAGTAACTAGGAATTTTTCCTTATATGGAACAAAATATATACTTATTTGATTACAGACATAGGATTATCAAAGGAAGGACTTTCCAAACAGGCCTTCGGCGCGCCACAAGGCTTCAACAGGCCTTACCAGCAGCAGACATTCTCCTGAGATGCCAAGAAGGAGTAGCAAATTCCCGAATGCTCCGACAACTTGGTCCGGAGGTCCAGTCCGCAAACGACAACTTGGTGCGGAGGTCCAGTCCGCAAACGACAACTTAAAAACACAGGAGAACGTCACCATACAAACAAAAGTTACGTAGGAATTTATCAAATTCTGTCCACGAGCAAGTCAAGCGTAAATTTTTATTGTAATGGTTTAATTACGGCCGGGACAGAAATTGAAGGACAAACTCGATTCAATTATAGAGTGGAGAGCGTTCAACAGAAAAGCTGGTACCGCACAACTTTTGTGTTAAATTATCACCAAAAGGGCATTACATGGAACACACGAGTAAGCGTTCCAGACCAGGAACGCTTCCTGGCATGTTCCTTAAGTTTTGCACAACATAGTCAGTAGAGATATGGTCTAGTACAGCTCTCTGACACAATAGAAAAAATAATACATGGCTAAAAGTGGAGTCGGCAACGTTTTGGTAAAACATAGGAGTGAAAATCCAGGAAAATTGCTGTTTCAACAACGTCACGTGTTATTTTTGGAAAATGTGTATATGAATACACATGAAAGCTGTAAAAAGCAGGGCTCAGCTTTTTACGTGCATGTTACAAGTTAATCAGAGCTCGATGGAGCGAGTAATCAATATTTTGAGGAAGAATTTTGGTAATCTTGAGCAAGTAACCGAGGAGGCCAAGCAATTTTTAATAATTTTGCATTATGAGGGAATAGACCGACAAGTTTGTAATACAAAATTGAGTGAAAATCAAATTTGGCGAGTCTGCAAGTCTAATGGATCAAAATTTAATCAATTATTTTGCATGGCCTCACAGCCAATACTGATACTGTCGTTTTCAATCCTTGACATCTAAATGGTTCATGAAGTTATAATCACCCTTTCATAAACCTATTTAGGTTTTCGGGTACGTAGCTTGTATTGTTAGAAAATAAAAAGCCAAACTGTAAATTTGCACTATTTACACTTAATGAAATAAGTATGCAAGGAAGTTTGGGACGTCGAATGACGTATGTATGTATGGGTGTGTGACGTAATATAGCAATAGCTTTGAACCTACTATTGTAAAAAATTAAACTGTACCTGATAAATGTAATAAATTTCGAATAAACATCTGCTATATACGATGTGTTTGTCCTTAGAACATCGTCAAGGACGCCAGGAATCCTGAAACAAGAGGGCAGAGCAGAACACAGTAGCTGAAAGTCGTGGAACTCACCAGGATGAGGCTCGTCCGGGGTGAACTGAGTAACCTCGTGGCAAAAGCCCATCGTCAAGACTCCATGAGGCTCGTCATAAGGAACACAAATCCTCGAGAAGGATTTGAAAAAAAAGGACGGTACTAACCCAACCACCACAACCCCTTTTAGTACCGATCTGCAATAAAGTGTCACGTGAACATAGCGATAACAAGAAGAAAACCCCAGGACTTACCCAATAGCTTACGCTACGGCGATGATCCGCCGCCCGATCGGGTCATACCATACTTGGTACAGGACAGGCCCGTACCACCAGGCGAATAGGCGCCGGCCCGGAACACCACCCCCGAAGAGGTCAACGGGGTTAGCGCCGGCCGGCACCCACACAACCTCCATCGTGGCCAGGTACCGCCTGACCACGACGGGATGGAGGTATTGGATGCAGTCCACCAGAAGGCTTCGCGCCCGACCCGACCGGGATCTCCATCCGGGAGTACGGGCGTACCTGGCCCACCACGTGAGCGTGGAACTGGACATAAGATATGGGGGAATCCTAAAAACATTGAAACACACTTGTTGAAGTGAAAAGACGAATATAGTGCAGGATCGAACTTACATGTTTCGTGTTCAGACACAAGTGACGCTAGTCGGATGTATTCTTCTCGGAGAGGCTGGTGTAATTGATACATAGGTACGTGCTTTATCAGGGAGCATCGTCATCACGAGATAAAGCCGTACTGGACGGTGTTACACATTAATAAAGATTGTTCATTTGATTTCAAAAATTTACTAATTTTAATTCCTGAATGTACTATGTTTTATTACTCTTATTTTATATAAAATCGTAGAATTACGCTAGTCTAGATATTTAGGTATGAATGTGGACAGCGCCGTTCGATCAAACTCTACTAAATGTTATTTTTTTTACTTTTATTCTTTAAGCCCTTTTTAGGGTGGTTTTTCTTGAAACCTGGGGTCAGGTTTAAACTCCAGGGGGGGTTGTGACGTAGGTGGCGATCGAGCGCGCGCTAATTAAGTGGGGAGAGACAGAGGTACGAACGATGATGGATTGAATGGATTAAGGAAGAAGGTGATAGGTAATGAATGAGTGCGGAAGGTGAAATGCAGAGTGTGCTGATATAGGTAAGCTAGTATTGTACGGTATAGGGAAATATATAATAATTATGACACTCATGTGAATCATTAAGAGAAGAGGAGCTAACCCCCTGCACCCTATTAAGACCCTGAAGGGCATAGGGCCCAGTAGGTGCGACAATAGCGACAGCTGC
The DNA here is from genome assembly GCA_949128115.1 of Anaspis maculata. Classification (NCBI taxonomy): domain Eukaryota; kingdom Metazoa; phylum Arthropoda; class Insecta; order Coleoptera; family Scraptiidae; genus Anaspis; species Anaspis maculata. The sequence goes on along the minus strand of OX421965.1, from coordinate 67,173,110 downwards.
TATGCAGCCAACACCGATTAAGTTTGAAGATAGCCCAATACGAGCACAACTAGATTTCGTTTTTGCTAGTGTTTCCGGTGATCGGCGACCGTACCTAAGGGTACAAGTTTTTGATCAGCCTCTACTGGGATTGTTAGACAGTGGTGCTACCAGCACTATTTTTGGTCGACCAGGCTGGGAATTTCTGAAAACTTGTGGGGTTGGGTTGGGCCCCGGTCCGGCTAACTGTCTGGTTGCGGACGGGTCAGCTTGTGGATGCTTAGGGACTGTGCAAGTTCCTATGGTGTTAGAGGGGAGAGTTAGAGTAATTTCGGCACTGGTTGTGCCCAGCATCGCGAATCAACTAATTCTTGGAATTGACTTTTGGAAGCTGATGGGCGTCGTTCCCGATTTGAATCGCGATGTCTGGCAGTTTGCATCCCCCTTTGACTCTCGCATGATTTCGGCGGTAACTACTGGAGAGGAGCTCACCCATGCCGAAACCACCCAGCTGGCTCGAGAAATTGGAAGAAGGCTCAAGCAACTACCTCAGACCTTGGGTTCCCTTGCCGTTTCACACAAGATTAAGCTGCTCCCAGGCACCGAGCCTGTTAAACAGAAGGCTTATCGTGTCTCACCGTTTCGTCAAACGCTAATTGACGCGGAACTAGATCGAATGCTGGCCTTGGGAGTGGTGGAGAAATCCGATAGCCCGTGGTCGTCGCCGGTGTGCCTAGTCCCGAAGAAGGATGGCACACAACGCTTTTGCATTGATTTTCGACGCCTGAATTCGCTCACGGTAAAGGACGCGTACCCACTACCCAATGTCGATACCATTTTGGACCATCTGCGTCACACAAAGTATCTGTCCACATTGGACATAAAAAGCGCCTACTGGCAGGTGCCACTTGAGTTAGAGGCCCGCCCATTAACCGCTTTCATTGTGCAAGGTCGTGGCCTGTTTCAATTCGTACGCATGCCCTTTGGGTTGACAAACGCGCCCGCCACTTGGCAGCGGATCATAGACACCGTTCTGGGTGAGGATCTTAAACCCAATGTCTGGGTCTACTTAGATGATATAGTGGTGTCGACAGCTGATTTCCAAACTCATATAGAACTACTGAAGACGGTGTTGGATCGCCTGGAAAAGGCCGGATTAGTAGTATCCGTTGACAAGTGCCATCTGTGCCGAGCAGAACTAAAATATCTTGGGTTCGTCATCAACAGGCAGGGTCTGCGAACAGATCCCGACAAAGTACAGGCAATGGCCGGAGTCCCACCCCCGACGTGCGTGAAGGAAGTTCGGACTTTCCTCGGGATGGCCTCGTGGTATAGGCGGTTTGTTCGTGATTTTGCCAGCATAGCAGCACCTCTGACGGAGCTTACGCGAAAGGGACGTGCCTTTGAGTGGAATTCCGAATGCGACGCCGCCTTTCGTGAATTGAAAGAGCGACTCATATCCCCACCAATTTTGGCTCGGCCCGACTTTGACTTGCCGTTTGCACTCCAAACAGATGCCTCCGGCTATGGTTTAGGTGCTGTCCTCACGCAGAATTTTCCTGATGGAGAACGAGTTATTTGCTATGTTTCGCGCTCACTCACGGCAATGGAAAGAAAGTATTCCGCTACCGAACGGGAATGTTTAGGGGTAATCTGGGCAGTCGAGAAGCTACGCTTCTATCTAGAGGGCCGACGTTTCAGTGTGATCACAGATCACCATAGTCTCGTGTGGCTCCACAACATTAAAGATCCCCAGGGACGACTTGCCCGCTGGGCTTTACGATTGTTGCCTTATGATTACGTAATCGTGCACCGGAAGGGTCGTGAACACGTGGTGCCGGACTTCCTATCTCGTTCCATACCTGTGGTTGAGGCTGAGACTGTGGCTGCAGTTGGAAATGTGGCTATGCCGTATGATGGTAGTGACTCTTGGTATCGGCGTATGCTGGAAAATGTAGAGCAGAATTCCGAGCGATATCCACTCTTTCGTATACAGGATAGTCATCTCTTTAAGAAAACGAGTGAAGCGACCTGGGAGACATGTGACTCAAACTGACAGATACTGCGAGAATGTCACAACGACCCGACTTCTGGACATCTGGGAGAGTACAAAACCAAGCACCGTATTTTAGAACAATATTGGTGGCCTAAATATCACGTCGACGTGCACCGATACGTGTCTAGGTGCCAGGTCTGCGCCAAGGTGAAACCGTCGAATCGTCGTCCGATGGGACTGATGGCAATTGCCGACCCACCATCACGGCCATGGCAAAAGATTGCCGTTGATCTTTTTGGGCCTCTGCCTCGTTCGATGCAAGGTCATACGCAAATTCTGGTTGTCACGGACATTTTTACGAAGTTCTGTCTACTGTTGCCGGTGAGGAGTGCTACGGCTCGGATTGTTTGCAAGCTCCTGGAAGAACAGGTGTTTTTGATGTTTGGAGCCCCTGAAGCGGTTCAAATGGACAACGGGGTACAATTTCGCAGCAGAGAAATGACGCTGCTATTGGCCAAATATGGTAGTCAGGCCCATTATAATCCGTTCTATCACCCGCAGGCCAATGCCGCCGAAAGAGTGAATCGTAATATGAAAACTGTCTTGCGAGCTCTGTTGTCGGATCGAGGTGAGCTAAATCACCGTCGCTGGGACGAGAATCTGGCACAGGTTGCCTGTGCGCTGCGGACGGCAAAACACGAGGTTACCGGGCGAACACCCTACTTTTTAAATTATGGACGGGAGATGTTCCTTCACGGTTCGCGCTATCCTCGCGCCAATTTGGATGGCTTCCAGGTGGACGATGAGGAACGAACGCGTAAAATGGCGGAACTGTTCACCCGAGTACAGGAATGACTCCGCAATGCAGCGCAAAGTGCTAAGAGGCGGTATGACCTCAGACACCGAGAGGATGCACTGGAAGTGGGACAGTTGGTCCTCAAACGGAGCACTGAACTCTCCGACGCAACCAGATTCTTCACCGCGAAATTGGCACCAAAATTTGTTGGTCCATTTCGTATACGACGAGCACTGAACCGTTGGACCTATGAACTAGAACAACTGGGAGGACGACCTGCAGGTATATGGCATGCCAAAGATCTTAAGGTCGCGCCGCCAGAAGAAGCGGCCTCCCATGTTTAATCCGGTGAGAGACTGAAAAACCGACGTGGACTTTCTTGTTTATTGTTGTTTTGTTTTGTTTGTTTTTTCCTTATTATTCGGTTTACTGGGTAAACCTCCCATTTTTGGAGGGGGGTAATGTAACGGTCACGTTTTTCAGACGGAGAGATTTGGAGGCGGAATTTATCGAGAAGGCGGAAGGGTTGGCAGGAAGCGAGTTGATTGACTTTTGTTTTTTTTTTTTTTTCTGTTTGCTTTGACGGGTCAAAAAATTGGTGGCCGTCAAATTTTCCGAAGTCGTTACTTTAACATGCTGCAGCGTAGCTGAATCACCACCATGGGGCTGGAGCCCCTCGGGCCCCTGAAACGGCAACGATCAGTAAGAATAAGCCGTTTACTTTCGATGTGTCATTCCTAACTGTCCGAATTATTTTCAAAAGGTCACCCCCGTTTTCACCCCGCCTAGAGCTATCGCCCGTTTCCCGTTGTAACCCCTGCTAGCACTCGCGAGCCCGACTTTCTGCGCCATGCTCGCCATCGCCGACGCTTCATGCAGGTCTACGTCAATTTGTCGCCAATCCGGCGCTGTCGTGTCGCCGGCTGACAACCGCTGAATTACGCCCGACAGCAAGTGACCTTCGCCCTTGAGTCGTACCCAAAACCCTCGCATCTCCAGCAGCTGCTCACCCGAAGATTCGGTGACGTACCTTTTTCATTTTATTCTTCGGTGGGGGTGTAGCCCTGCTAAGCTACTCCGACGAGACTCTAGGGCCAGTTCTGTTGCCTATGCCTATTGTATTCTTAAATTTACCGTACCTATATCGCAGCCTCTAAAGCCCTACAGCGATTGAAGTCGGGGGCTTGTCAGATTTGACGTGCCGAATCAGCGTCCCCATCACGGGTCCCAGAGAAGGCACACCTCTCCAACGGCACGTTGGCGCCCTCTTCCCCAAATGCTACTCTGAGGACCTGGGCCTTCGGCTATAGTCGCTGTGGTCGCTAGAGAGGCCACCAGTATTTTTCTGTATTTGTGTATAACTTGTTTTGATCCATCAACCGTAAAATTTATCGTATTTATAAGTTCGTCACTGCATCTGAGTGTGTAACCGTCCGTGTAATCATTACTCTTCTCTATTGTTTTTCTTTCTTGCTGTTCACCTTTTTTTTTCATTTTGTTGTCCAATAGAGAATTTGTTCACTACTAATTTTATTCCTTTTTTTTTATTCCGTATGCATCCTTGCTCCAACGCTGGCGGGCTGTTGGCATTCATCCTCTCGCGGATCCATAGACCCTGAGCTAGACCGAGCGCGGCCCATAACCCTGAGGTCCGCTATAAGAGCAGGCCTCGGCCGGGGCTGTGGCCCTCTTTGTCCTCTAACCCGAAATAAATCATTGCCGGCCATAAGGGCCTTAGTCTTGGGAAAATGGACCACAGCCAAACTCGGCTGATCATCAGCCGGGATTCGGGGGAAGCGGCCCTTGTATCCGGGGTACCGTTACAGGGTGAGTTCCAAGTTTCCTGACAATTCCTCCACTAATAACAGATTTGAAAATGGCGGCCAAGATGGCAGCGGAATCATGAAATTCAGCTTGAAAATAAGAATGTTCACATAAGACAAGAATAAGTTCCAAGTTTGATGTCAATCGTTTCACTAATAAGAGATTTCGGAATGGCGGCCAAAATGGCGGTGGAATTATGAAATCTAGTTCAAAAATGAAAATGTTCATACGAGACAAGAGTAAGTTCTAAGTTTTGTGACAATCGTTCCATTAATAAAAGATTTCAATATGGCGGCCAAGATGGCGGCGGTATCATGAATTTCAGCTGGGAAATAAGAATGATCACATGTGACAAGGGTAAGTTCTAAGTTCCATGGAAATCGTTCGACTAATAAGAAATTTAAATATGGCGGCCAAGATGGCGGTGGAATCGAAAAATTTAACTTGGAAATAAGAATGATCACACGTGACAAGAATGAGTTCTAAGTTTCATAAAAATCGTTCCACTAATAATAAATTTCGATACGGCGGCCAAGATGGCGGCGCAACCATGATATCCAATCTGCCCACTGGCCACCGTTGAGAACCTGAGCCATCCAACGGAGAAAGTTCCAGGGCTCTAGGTTCATTCCCGAAGAAGGAGTTTAATTTCTTAGAAGGGCACGAGGAATCTTTGTTTTTTGATAATAATAGTGATAATTATGTATGTATAAAAAAAATATTGCCTATTGGTCACCCTTGAAGATATCAGCTATCCATCGGACGAAGTTCCAAGGCTCTAGCTCCATTCCCGGAGGAGGAGTTCCACTTCTCAGAAGTGCACAGTAAATCTTTGTTTTTTGATGATAATAATAATGATGATAACTATGTATGGATGGAAAAAATAATACCCATTAGCCACCCTTGGGGACATCAGCTATCATTCAAAAAAACTTTCAAGGCTCTAACTCCATTCCCCGATGAGGAGTACGGACAGACAGACGGACAGACAGACGGACAGACAGACGGACAGACAGACGGACAGACAGACGGACAGACAGACGGACAGACAGACGGGCAGACAGACAGATAGACAGACAAACCGGCCATATAAGCGTAATAGGGTCCTTGCACGATTTTTTCTTATTGCCTCCAATGATGCTTTGGTAGCCAAACACCACTACAGACTGAACGGTTTTTCGAAAATCTCAATATATCATTTTATGTTATGAATTTGAAACACGAAAACTGTTGGGCATGCAACTTCCATGCACCGATGTGTCAGCTGCGGATTGACGTCATCGTGCCCCGGGCTGGGGCTACTTGATTCTACACTAACAGATTGCGACTACGAATTTTAAATGTTCAACATAATCTCACTGTCACCGTCTCAGACGTCTGTGACGGCTGACGGTCAATTCAGGTTGAAAAGCGCGCAGCACGAGCTTAAGGATGGCCCTGATACGTGAGCAAGGGCAACGGCGCTATTCGCGGCTCCAAAATTGAAATAGGTCTGTAAAATAATGAAGGTTTGAATTTTCCTGGGGTTTCAAGGCGCAGGGCTGCAACCTCGCAAAGAAAAAAACTTGCAAACCAAAACTAGAACTCTCGGGTTGACGTCATCGTGGTCGTACAAGGTCATTGTAGGAGCGACCGCGTTTTTGGCGCGAAAAAAAAAATTCAAACTTTGATCTTCATTAGGATGAACCAATTTTTTTGAAAAAATTTTTTGGGCGGAAATTATTGCTGATAACGTGTTGAATGATTCTATGAAGTAATCGTTACAATATTAAATTCAGGCAAGGACCCTATTTTCTTACGAAAATGCGCTGAAAATCGTGAGGCCCCAGGATGGCGCGCTCAAAATTCGACTATCTTCGGCTGTGATCGCTCTTTCTCGGATTTTTTAGCACATTTCCGTAACAAAATGACGCTCATATAGCCGGTTTGTCTGTATGTCTGTCCGTCCATCTGTTCGTCCTTCTGTCTGTTTGTCCGTGAAGAAATTAAGAAGTTGTACTCCTCTTGGAGGAATGAACCTAGAGCCTTGGAACTTTTTCTGATGAATAGCTGATGTCCCCAAGGGTGACCAATGGCATTATTTTTTTCATCCATACATAGTTGACATTATTATTATTAATGTTATTATTATTATCAAAAACAGATATTCATTGTGCTCTTCTAAGAAGTTGAACTCCTACTCGGGAAATCAAGCTAGAGCCTTGAAACTTCTTCCGACCGATGGATAGTCCCCAAGGGTGGCCAGTGGGCATTTTTGCTTTATACATAGATAGTTTTCACTATAATTATCAAAAAACAAAGATTTCCTCATCAGAAGATACGATGATGAAGCACACTAATTGGACGTGAACGCTGAACCATTATTGTATCTTGTAATAAATCAAGTCGAAGAGCATATCTAACCGTATCTTACTTCTAGATAGAATTATGTGAATCCGAAAAATAGCTACGATGAAGATATTTTTTCTTATTGAGACGTTCAATTATTTTAAAGAAAATGAAAAAGTAGGTTCAGTAGAAAGAGCACTTTTTTTAGTCTAGAATTGTATAAAAATCTCAATTTGCTCAAAAATCAAGTTACGATGCTGCTATTTGCGCACGTCGAAACACAATTTCGTGAATTGGCACGAAATACTTCAGAACCTTAGTTATGCAACCCGTGCTACAGCGAAAAAACAAGTAAAGCCTAGTGGCTGTGGAGTAATTTTGACATGAGCGTACAAAAAAGTTCAACTTTAGGGCCGCAACAGAGCACAGAGCACAACAATGTATATCTGGTTTATCGCCTGAAAACAAAAAATACGGCGCGAAATCTGGGATGAGAAGTTTGAAAATGAACAGCCTGTACAGGTGATGTGAGGCAGGGTAAGACCAAGGTGTACGATAATACTAAGACGCCAGGCATCCAGGCAAGATAGAATAATAAATTAATGTGACCTTTGTTGACGGTCATACATGATGAGCCGTATTTCACGACGAAGAGTTAAATACGCACGATAGTTATATAGCTCCGCGTAGTTAATAAAGACGTGATGATTTTGCTGGTCCAGCAAGAAAGACCATGGCACAAACAGACGCAGGAAGGAAGTGAAGAGGGACAAGACCAACGGAACGCATCACCTACTGATGTTTCCTCTCTCATCTGCGAGGGGTGTGATAGGTTGGGGGTGGCGATAGCATTCGAGGGGCGGCCAGGGTGTTGTGGATGCTGCGTGCGTGCCGCATGCCCTCGGGGACTGTCAGCACGGGCAGGGGGTGTACATGATGGGGGACGTGTTATATAGCGGCGAGAGAATCTCCAAGCGAATCAATATCACTAGTTACAATGGACCCGGGTCCGGCCTATCCTTAATTGGATTTCATTAAGCCGAGAGCCTTTAGAAACGAAAATTGTCCGCAGAAACTTTGCGAAACGTGCTGATGCTGTGGCGCACTGAATGCCAAATAATCCATTTTTCTCCTTCTTTGCCCGATCGTTCGAAGAAAAGCCAACACGCAGAACTTTTGTTTTAGTTTGCTTGGGCCTCCCTGCCCCCGTATACGTCCTATGCCACCCAAAAAAACATAATTAATTTCGTACCGGCGCGCGGGTCCGGATTTGAATAAATCAACCGTTTACATCTCTCTGGGCTTTGTATTTAAATTCAGCTTCCATTTTCGGATTCGTCATGCAGTTGCCATGTAAATATCAATACCGATTTAATAATGGAAAAAAATCGGATTAGGGGACGACATGCTGCTGCTAGCGGGCCTCATGCTCGGCCCACATCAAAATTCAATATCTCAAATATTTTAAGCCACATTACCACACCGCATGACAGTAATCTGGAACGCATTGTTGAATAATGTTATGCAAATTCGAAGCGATATTATTTGTCGAGTGTGTCGAGTTTCTCCTTATTCACTCGCTTCACGATACTTATCGTGCCGAGGCGAGGGTGACCCTTACTAAAGCCCTTTGGACTCCTTTCATAACTTACGACGTTTTTTCTTCCCGCCATAGCCATAGATAGTAGACACTTTATTCCACTTATTTCCGTTAAGTTATGAATGACTTCCATTAGTAGTTCATTCAATGGAAAACAATCGAATTATTCACTTGAAGTTTTCAATCAAACTAAATTTATGTCAATTTGAAAAAAACAGATTCCTCCAATTGCCTACATCTGGATACATTGACCTTTTCGCATGTCTAAACTGGTCCAGCTTGTATACAGTGGGTACTTTGCTAAACTGACTCCACTACCTAATTTGAACCTGAATTTTTCAACACTCGCGGAGTGCTCGGCTACGCTTGCCGGTATGGCGGCAGACAGAGTATGTAAATCCGGAAGCTCGGGATTTTTACGGCGCGCCGCCCCGCTCCCAGATTTTAGTGCGGTTATCCCGCGAATTAATTCGACCGACAATGCCTGGTGTTGTAGCAACAAAAGGGCGGCCTAAGGAGCCGTAAAGGCGAATTTGCCGGGGCTTTATTCGCGTCTCGCGCGCTCGTTCCGCAAAACACGGCTCTTACGTTATTAGCGCATCGGCGAGGAGACGAGAAGAGTATACAGACGAGAAAGAACGGCGCTCCGCGGAGCCTCCGGCTTTTTTCTATGATCTTGTCTTGTAATTTTGGAAGTTCAGGTATTCATGAACCTGTAAGCCACCATACGGCACGCAACCTTAAGACTGCCACTTATAACAAGTCCGCGCGCCGTTCAAAAATTTTAATATTTAAAGCTCAAGGTGAAGTGTATAGGTACATAATACCTAAGACGTATCAAAAAACGGTTTTCACATGCAAGTATCCGCCGTCGCTATTTCATGAAAAAAGGTGGATGTTTATCCGGATTACAGAGTCGAAAACCCCGACGCGATTTACACAAGCGGAGCGAAGGACCCAGGAGTTTTTACGACTCGGGTTTCGGGGTTTTACGGCGGCTATTTTTCGAATTAATTCTCTTGACAATGCAGCAGGGGAAAAGTGCCTTCGTTTCGGGACAGCGCGGGAGTATGGGTCGAGAAACTTGATGTGTGTGGAAACTCTGTTGTGAATTTGCTTGCATGCATGGTCAATGGTGCTTCAAAAGAGTTTTAGGCGGTATTCTAGCACCCTAGCAGTAAACGCTTGAAAGAGGCTTGAACTTTCAGAATACGTTTTCTTGGTTAGAACTGCGTGTGAGTATGATGACATTCAAATTTGTGAACAAACACAGAACTAGATAGGTACTTTTGAAGAAATAACGTTGAACAAGTAAAACACACAATAGGTATACCTCTCTTATTTCAAAATATAGTAAAAATATACAACAAAGTTGATAAAACGTTTAGAATAGGTTCCATTGGATACCTCGAGGGATACCTACAAGACCGTTTGAGATTCATTACAGATTCAGATACGATTATAGGTATCCTAAATTTCAGTTACACATTATCGTATCTAAATTACGATGCAAAGCTTGTGAAACATTGAATTCGCATCATCGTAACTTGATAGTTTTTTTGAAAAAAGGTTACTTCACAATGAAGTTCAATTTTAATATTGCTTGAGAATTGAACTAACATAAATTTGGATCAGTGTTGAAAGCATCGAATTTATCTAGTTTATATTAAATTACCACAATAATAAGTCTCAGAAGGTCGAATTGGTCATGGTAAGAATTTTATCAATCCTAGCCATATCTTAGCCACAAATATAAATTCGCAGCATCGCAGTGGAATAAAACTGCGTCATGTTGGTACCATGCGTTGTTGTGACTGTCAATGCAATGTCAATAAATATGAGGTGCTTCCCTTCTACCACAAAACTCACTGATAAGCTCAGTTAAGCGTGTAGTTCAACATAGTAAAAGTCCTCAAGAATCTGGTGTGAGCTTCGGCCGTTGTGGCCTCAAGAAGAACTTGAGGATCAGTTTTTCGTGTTCATCTCGTAAACGATGGCACTTGGAGGAATAGCACTTGGAGCAAAATTGTTGGAAATTGTGTTGTCCACAAGAAAGGTCCTCACATATTCCATCATCAGTCTACTCCTCCTTCGTCAAAACACAAGAAAAGCTAAATATGCCGGATCAAACAACAGCTCTATAAAGTGGCACTCCGCCATCATAAAACTCAAGGTCCATACCAGTCTTCAGCATCGAGCATCTGGACTATTTTCATTTTCTTGTGTTTTGACGAAGGAGATGACTGAGGATGAAATGTGTAAGGATCTTTCTTGTAGAAATTTCCAACAATTTCTTCCCAAGAACTTTTTTCCCAAGTGCTATTGTTCATGAGATATACGCGAAAAACTGACCCTCAAGTTCTTCTCGAGGCCACAACGGCCGAAGCTCACACCAGATTCTTGAAGACTTTTACTATGTTGAACTACATGCTTAACTGAGCTTATATACAAAAATCCGGCTAGTTATCATTTTTGATAACGATTTGCGATTTAAACAGCTAAAATTCCAGGACTATGGCCAGTTTGTGTCTTTTTGTCCCCCAACTGGCCCCCTTCTGTTTTCCTGTGGTTTTTCGGAACTAGCAAGCCCCTTTATACCTACGTGTGTCTCAAGTTTTCCAGTCCCAATGACCTCAGTTTGTATAATTCGAAGTCACAGCCCCCATGCGACTTAATGTGTCATTTAAAGCCCTAATGAGCCTCCTACTTGTATCTTCGTGTTGTTTTCAGAACTTTACTGGAGCACCTTTGTTTTTCCATAGTGTTTTTAAGAACCCTGATAATCCCCTCGATGACCTTCTTGTGTTTCCATGTGAAGTTCTAAGTTCTATCGAGCCCCCTTGTATCTTTTTGTGCTTTGGAACCCTGCCGGCCCCAATTCTTTCTTGCTGGGTCAATCTGGGTCATGTGTCTAAGGTGACGCTTCCAGCCCCGCAATAAGCTCCATTTTGTCTTCTCATTTCGTGGAATCTTAGCGGCTCCCGTTGTGTCTTGCAGCGTTTATCGGAGAGGCAACGGACCCCCTTTGTCTGTATTTATCGTTTTGAAGCCTGATAATCCCCCTCGTGTCTTCATGTGGTCGTGTGAGGCCCTGATGAACCCCCTTGTATCTCCTTGTGTTTCTAGTCCTAGAGCCCCCTCATGCTCTCTATTCTCATTTTTTGGAGCTCTAGCGACCAATTATGTCTTGCTGTGTCAATCGGAGCCCCCTTCTGTCGTTAGTTACCGTATTGTGCCCCGATGAACTCTTTGTATTTTCTTGGCAGTCTCGGAACACTATCGAGCCCCTTTGTATTTTTTTTTTACTTTGGAGCCTTACTGGCCCCCATTGTGTTCTTTTGTGTCGTTTGGAGCCCCCAATGAACCCTTTGATGTTTTCTTGAGGTTTTCGGAAGTCTAAGCGAGCCCGCTCATGTCTTCTTGTGTTTTGGAGATCTAGAGGCCCTCATCGTGTTCTGTTGTGTAATTCGGAGCCTCGGTGAACCCCCTTGTGTCTTTATGTGTCGTTTCGACAACCGATATGTCCGGTTTTGTCATTTTCTTCGAATATTTCCTCACTCTGTTTTCACAAAATCCTTGGCGCAAATCGTCCGGCGTCAAGTTGTCCCGGCGTCAAGTTGGTCGAAGCAGGACAGCTTGACGCCAGCCATTCTGACGCGGGACAACTTGACGCCAGGACAACCTAACACGTGGACAATTTGATGTGTCGCTTCAAGCCTTGACTAGCCCCCTTATTGTGTCTCCATGTTTCTTTTGGAACTCTATCGAGCCACAATCTGTCTTCTCAGATTTTGTAGCTCTCAAGTTCTTCTTTGTCAATCGAAGCCCCGATGAGCCCTCGTGTCTTTTGGTGTCGTTTCGGGCCCCACTTGAGGTGTTCGGAGTTCTGAGGAACCCCCTTATGTCTTCCTATGTTTTGGAGCTCAAGTAGCTACCATTTTGTTTTGCTGTGTTAACTCAAAATTCCGGTGGATCCTTTTGTGTATTTATATGTCGTTTTGAGCCCTGATGAGCCCCCTTGAGTGTTTATGTTGCTTTCGAAATCGTAGTATCTACCCTTTTTGTCTCCATATGACGTTGTAAGCACCCTTATTCAGAGCTCAATTGGACACTCTTGTTTCAAGCCTCTCATGATTTTTCGCCCCTCCAGAATTTCATCAGTAAGCCTCGTTGTGCCTTCTTTGATTCTTGAAGCCCTACTGGATCCCTTGTTTCTTCAATGTCAATTGAAGCCCTGCTGAGTCCCCTAACATTTTTCCGTCGCTTTCGAAGCTTTGGTAAACACCTTTGTGCCTTCGTCTAACATTTTGCGCCCCCGTGTGTCCTCAACCTCAAGTACCGTTTGGAGCCCTTGTGAGTCTCCCTATGTTTTTTCACGTGTTTAGAATTCCCGTGAGCCCCTTTCGCCCTCTTGTGTAATCCAAAGCACTATTGAGCCTCCTTGTGCCTTCAATGTCTTTTGAAGTCCTAATGAGCCCCCTTGCAATTTTCCGTGTCTCAGGAAGCTTTCAAGCAATCGAAAGCACACTTGTGTTTTCGTCTGGTATTCAAAGCCCTACTTGGTCCGCTTGTGTTCTCATATGCCTCCTTATAATCTCTCTTTTGCTGTGTTGTTCATAGCCCCACTGGACCCCATTGTGGTTCCAATAATCAATGGTGTTTGAGCCCCTGCTGAGCTCCCTTGCATTTTTTCCATTTACATTTAGTAAGCATTCTTGTGCCTTTGTTTGGTATTCGAAGGTCTATCGGGCCCTTGCGTTTTCCCCTTGCTTTCGTAACTTTAGTAAGCACCTTTGTGCCTTCATGCAATACTCGGGGTCCTATAGCTCCAATTGGTGTTAGGTTATCCCGACGTTAATTCGGCTATCGGCTACTTGAAAATTTCTGGCGTCAAGTTTTCCGGCGTCAAGTTGTCCCGCGTCAAGTTGTCCTGGCGTCAAGTTGGCCACTTTAAAACTCCTGGCGTCAAGTTGTCCCGCGTCAAGTTGTCATGTACGCTTACCACCACTACAAAAATTAAAACAATACGTAACTCAAGCTGATTTGCCTGCCAGTTATTGTTTTGGTTTTCGTAATGTTGGTTACGACTATTTTTAGGCTTTGCAGATTTACGCATGCCTTGATAATGAATTATTTTTCGGTATCCCCACGGGCACTTGGAGATTCGATCCATGTGTAAGAAGTAAACAGTACAAGCTACCTGTTGCTGTTGAAATTAAAGTTCCTGGTCGATGACGACAATGAAAAATTGTCCGGTGAATTTGGTGTTGGTAATCTTGAAATTCTTGCGATGCACCTTGTCAACAAAATGCTGTTAAGAAAATTATGGAGCCAAAACAAGCTCAAGAAGGAAGAAGCTGACCAAAATCAACTTGAGTTGAGGCAGTTTGTCATATTTCCGCATCATGAGAAAGAATCTTTTCAAAATAAAAAAAGCTAGACGTTTGCCAAAGACATTATTTGTTTTTAACCTCAAAGAATAGCACTGGCGTGGCAGTAAATGATATCAAGGGTTCCACTAGAGTCATAATGGTTCCACTGGTAGGTGACCCGGCGATGAGCAGTGAATTATTGATAAAAAGTGGTTCTTTTTGTGTCCTTCGGCACAAACTTTTCGTTGTGGAGGACCGAGCGGCGGCTTGCCAAATTCGAAAACTCAGTATGTTATGTTAATCAGGACACAAAACTGTACCAGACTGCAAATTTTCGACTCTCCGCGACTTTTTGCGAGGTAGGGTAAGATCTACCTATTGACTAGTAAGTGATTGCCCATTAAAACGCGTACAGCTGTTGACACGGAGTATACTGATTTCTGGCGCAATTTTCCAAAAAAAAAAGGCGACTACAGCTTCAATTTGTCCGTCCGTCCGTCCGACCGTCCTTTTTTTCAGCACGATCACAATACGTTTCCTTCAATTTTATGTAAGTGATGGACGAGAAAGTAAAACTGATCGGTTACCAAAGTGCGATGAGAGAAAACAGGTGGGTGCCTGAGTAATCAAGTTCCTGTAATTAGTAAGTGAGTAGTAAGTACTAATAATCATACATCATTACCTAGGTCCTTGAAAATTTTCTCGTTACGAGTAGGTATAGTTCCATCAAGCATCAGGTACAGGTACCTACACTCGTTATAACAGCATTAGTATGTAGCATGTGCTAGTGCAGATGCACCACGTATTGGTATTGTAGTATCATGCGCAAGCCGTACATCAATCAGGTTGTTATTAATCCTTCATCACGGTTAATGCGTTCTATCAAATTACATGTGAAATAATGTAGGTAAGTACCGAGAGCAACCCACACCGTGCCCTTAATGGAAGTGTCCATTCCAATTCGATACGTGATGTGTAATTACTTAATTGGCACTTCAAAGCGTTAGAGTTCAAAATGCATTCAGACGGAAATTGATTCTACGATTGGACGCATATTGTGTGAAGCATCGGACGCTGGTGGCGTTCATCTGGAGTCAAGTGGATTTCATTGATAAGTAAGTAGGTTTATAAGTATTATGGGCGTTTTAGTGAACATCGATTAACTCTGATAATGTTCACCAACACAAATGTGGGAAGTAGTAAGAACAAGCCGAGAAATAGAGAGCTTGATAAAACTTACAGGATGCCGACACAAATCAGGGAAGGATGCATCAAAACGTAGATTTACAATCATTTGAATCGCTGAAGGGTGGCTTTGGTTGGACATGTTATTCCAAAGTCAAGTAGGAAGGACAATGAGGTCGCATTTGAAGAGCGGAAGGGATTGATGGAGTGGCATCCATCTCAGGAGCGGATATCAAAGTGCTCTAGATCCAGGGCAATAAACAATGGCCGAGGCGGTTAATCACCACCACCAATCCGGTGCGGGGGCGCCGTAAAAATTGGAGGGTGGATTTCGGAATTGGACAGAAGTTAATTGGACGCTATGCAAGATTTACGTTTTTTCCCCGATGCTGATGATGATCAACTTAAGACGGCGCCGATTCCCCGGTTAAATTTGGAAAAAAATCACTCCATAAAACTTTTGATTGGATGCTTCCTTTTAGAAATATTGGAGTGTGAATGATTGGAAAATTTATCGTGAGCGCCAATTATTCAGTATCGAGAGTTTGGAAGTTTAACAGCAAGGAATTTAAAAATTCTGCAATAAAATAGGTTTTCTAGTATAGATAGTGTAACCTCCCGGCTCCCTGGGCCTTATCAAGATTTAATCTAAAACATCGTGAGCTTTGGTAATACACCTGAAAAGGGAGATACCGTCGTCAAGAAACGAGAGTTTAAAAAGTTGAAAAAAAAGCAAGAAACAGTCGGCAGATGTCTAGTAGAAAAACACGAGAGATTGGTATTTTCACGCTCCAGATCCTAGTAAAGAGAAGATTCAAGTTTATTCCGATGTTGAAGACTTCCAGAGAACAGCTGCCGTGTCTCCAGAACGCTTGCGAGTCCATTATTCAATCTGTTTTATAATTGATATCCATTTATTTCAGAAAAATGTCATTGATTCATGGTTGCCTTCATAACTGAAATGGGGTAATCACATTAACGTAAGCAAGAGAATACACTCTAGAGTGTAGGTCACTGTTGTTTAGAGTTCAAGAAGGGCGAAAGAGTCCAACGATGTCTCCACGACACCTGTGTAGACGACCGCAATCTAACAGTTGAGCCAGAGTCTAGTGGGACAACAAGGCGACGACCTGTACAGCAGGTGACGGAACTTTGAGACGTCAAGCTTGTCACAAAGCATGATAAAATGGTGAAACAAGTAATCTTCATTTCTTTTGCCCCGTTTGAATGATTTTTTCACTCTCGTATTTATAAGGTCACCCTGACCAATCTTGACTATCCTCCTGTACGAATGGACTCTTGTTCTGAGGCTAGTATACTTGGTAGTGAGAGAACGCCCTGGGTGATGTCTCGCTCATCCGTGGACCTTGAGCCCATACACCTAATGCTAACTTTCTGGTCGACAGGTATCACTTTGGTGACTTGTAGTCCAGTCTGCACAAGCAGTGATACCTCCTTTTATATAAGATCTATGGATGGGTCCTTCTCCCTGACCAACTACCTAAAACCATTAGCTGAAAAGGGATGTTAGCTGGTCGCAGGCCAGGCTCTGTGATTGGTTAATAGGGAGCTCAAAAAAATAACCCTTTACCCTCTTTGGCTTGGAGTTTTGAGTAGATACCCCGTTGAACGCTATATGCTACCAAGGGCGGACAATCCTTCTTTTCGTGTCTTGCGAGCTCAACATGCTTTTCCAACTACTTTAGGATCTGTTTTTGTGTCCTCTTCATTAGTACTCGATTATGTCCTAAGGCTTTAATATCTATTATGGTTTCCTTTACAGATTGGGGATATTTTATTGAACATACTCTATTATGATATTTCAAGACATCCGAGGATGCATTCGATATTTTATTGAACATGATTTATTATTATACATTTAAAAGACGTCCAACCCACCATACTTATTGATGTTTATTTTCTCTGTCTCTTGTATTATAGATCCCTTTGCCATTCCTTTTGTCCGTGCCAAAGAAAAGAGTCGTATGATTGAAAGAATGCTCTAGGTACCTCCGAGGAACTAATACCATCTGTTTCAGAGATTCTCTGTATCTCTCGTTTTTCTTATTCTTCATTCTTATTATTATTCTTATTCTTATTCTCTCTGTATCAGTGACTTGCACACTGCATTTCAAAATAACGAGGAAATGGGGTTATTGAATTGATTGCATTTTACTGAATTATTATTGAACTCTCTTGAATTGATATTGCATTACATTGATATTTTATTGTATTGAATTTCTATTGCATTGTATTGAATTGACACACTTTTGAATTAATTGAATATTGAATGATAATAACTAGATTACATTGAATTACATCAATGTTGCCTTACTGACATGAATTGATATATTTGTCCTTGAGATAAAATTGTTCTTTGTTGATCCGAAAGTCTCTGGTTCTCATTTCCAAGCCTTCACTTACCTGTACTACCTCGGGTAACTACGACACAACAAAAGTCCTAACAAACACCACTAGACAAACACGATTGGCCAACATAACTCTTTTAATTTTAAGAGAATTCTACTTCTTCTTTGAGGCAAATTTATTTTTATAATAGGGGTGGGTTGGGGAGGTTTCAATAATAGGTAAATTCGGAAGCCAAGATATTGATGCTCGGGAGAGGTAGCCACTCCACTTGTTTCTTTGAACTTAATATATCAGTTGAAACGCGACGAAAAAGTATCGAGCGTTGAATTGAAAATCACGTCAAGCCGCTTTCGGTTCCCGAAAATCTGATGCAAAAATATAGCTAGCGCCGATCAGATCATAGCTTACTATACTTAACATGATTTGTCAAATTTCTTTTTGAAAGACAATCTAGCGCAAGGACAAATTGATACTTTCCATGAAAGACATACTCCGAAATTTTTTCCAGTCCTTTCTGATTTCAAGAAGTGAGATATCAAAAAAATTTTTCGAATGCTTCCGCTTTTTTTGACCAAAATTGACAAAGATATATAATCACAACATTGACACAAAAGCACGCACAAAAACCTCTTTCAAAACGCAGTGCCTGTGAACAAGGTCGTCGCGTTTTTTTCTTTTTCTTTGTTCCTCTCTCCTTTCCGACGGGCAGCTTCTGCATCAGCGATATCGGGTTTCACCTCATTTGTTCGGCAAATTTCAATTATTTAATTGACAAAGGCCGCTGCGTGGCGAGCGTTTTATGAGGATTGAAATCGCCCGGCCAATTTCCTAATTTCATAAATTACAGTCATTTTCTCTCGGGGGGCTTTCAGCAGTGCACATAAAATTCAGATATCGAAAAAGATAAGCGCAGCAGACGAGACCACTGCGAGTGCCTTGAAATTACAGGGAACGCGACTAATTTTGTCGATTATTTAAAAATTGCCAAGTCATGGAAAAGCTGCCACCACTACAAAAGGTAGGTGCAGATATAGGTAGGTAAAGCGTCTTCGCACGAGGGAACTTCCAAGGTGTGCTCTTGTCACCTTATTAATTGAAACCGCAGTAGCCGCACACCACAGAATAGATTAGGTGAAAAAAAAGGACAATATTTGGGCGTTTCGAAATCAAGGGCTGAATCTTAATTTCGGGGGTGTGGTGTTTGTTGGGCCTTGTAAAAGTCTATAATCAAGAAACCGAAGGATGGTGGGTACTGGTTGTAACTTGTAACAAACTTTGAGGGACAATCCTCTTAGATATAAAGACAGATAATGGAAAAAACTCATGGTCCTATTACCCCCCTAAAAAAATACAGGGAGTTGGAGCAAACTTTTCAAAATCGCTTTTCTTTACGGTGACTTGTGATTGTGAACTGCTCAACCGATATTTAACAAATGTTAACCAAAGTAATGTCATCGAGCGCCTCGCTCGGAAATCTCCCACCACTGATGAGGCCCTCAAGACCGAAGCACGTGTCTGAGGTTCCTTTCTGCCCCGGACGTCCGGTAGTACCCAGATTTGATCAAATGTCTAAAGGTCTCTCAGAGAAACCCACGCATATTGTATTATTGATTTATTAAAAATATGTACTATTGCACCGATGAATGATGAATGATGAAATAAATTCTATCACAATTAGGTAAACTTAGTTGTTGTTGACTTTTCACCTGGAAACCTGAACATCTCCAAGCAGAACGATCGATGCGACTCGAATAAATCGTGCGAGGTTCGCAAACGCACCAGGTGCAAAATTACAGGAGAAATGTCCATATCCATATACAGGTACCTACCTATACCTGGGGCCCGGTGAAATTCGGCCGACCATCCGTCTCGAATGTTGTGTGTATGTGTTTGTATGCAGATGACATTAATTGAATCCAAACACAATTACATTTTCGGGCAATAATTTTTAATCACGTTGACATTAATTAGTCGAGTGTAATAAATAAAACGGGCCGAAACAATTTGCAAATCATTTCCATTCGCATTGCTTTTGTTTTGACAGTGAATTAATTCAAGTTCTGTTTGGCCGTTGTGCCGTCGTTGCCCGTATAAAGAGAGGTATACGGTGTGATTGTTGGGGGTATTATAGGCTGAAATTCAGCAACGTTTTTGCTTTTAATTTATTCATTTTCCTCTCCATCTCGACTATTTGTTTCTCTCATATAACGTTCGTTATTAGAAGATCATAAATTAATTCCCGAGATTAATTTATTAAGCGGAGTGGGTTGCGCCTCGAGCGACGAGCATCTCATTGTGTATGGTTTTGCTCTCCGACACCCCGACCCATGACCTCTCTTATAGGCTTTTGACATGGCTCTCTATGCGGTCCATCGCATTATTCATTCTTGTGTTTTCTGGCGGTCAGTCCATTTTATTTGTTAACCTGCAATTCCTTTTCAGAAGGTAACGTATCGATGGAATCAGTAGGACAGATAGCCAATATGTCGACCTGATGACCGGCGCTGCTGATGGACCATGGACCTATTATGATGCCACTGTTTGTGTTTTTGTTACAATGCCGATCGATTTTGGGACTGCGTCAAGTGTGCTGAATAAAAGAAACAAGTCAATGATAAAAGCTCTGTTACGCTGTTACTACCTATAGGCAACAGTCAATGATCAACAAGATTGTTCACATAACAGAGCGTTTATGGAATGTTATTTTCATTTTTATTATTATTATATACGAGCACGCAACAGACTAACAAGTCAAATAATAGCCTGACCGCGGAACAAAGAAAAGAAAAGCCGTCGCAACACTACAGATAAGAACGATGCGTCGATTGCACCTCAATCAAAAACTCACCTGATATTCGCCGCACTGCAAGCAGTTGGAAATGTCGAACTTCTCCTGGAACCTATTGTATGTCAGGGCAAAGCGGTTTACTAGAGAATTGAAGTAAAAGAGCTTTTGTGTGGGCCTTACATAAAAAACATCACTCCGCCTTAGGCCCTGTCTCGGAACATTTAGGGAGATCCTCGAAAGAACACTGGGGGAAAGAACCGCACCCGAAACAAGCCAATGCAGGAAGAGAAGGTAGCCAACCGTTCTTCGGCTTTCCAAGGACTGATGACCAAATCTGGCTAGCAACAACTGCTGCGGAAAACCAACACAAGGGTAAACTCCATCGATCCTGAGAGCCAGCAGCCTCAGAAAACGCCGCTGCACACCCTCCAGAAAGGACACATATTTCTCGTGGTAGGGGCACCAGATGACGGATGCATACTCTAGCCGTGGCAAAACCAAGGACGAAAAGAGACGCTTCAATGTCTCGATGTTGGAAAAGTTCCTGGAGTTCCATGTCACAAAACCCAGTGTAGTGTAGGCTGCCCTGTGCACGTAACCAATGTGCTCGGAGAAAGAAAGCTTTGGGTCGAAGTACACGCCAAGGTCTTTGATGACACCGGGTCTGGCCAGAATGTGATCGCCAATCTTGTATGGGAACTCCACGGGTATAGAGGACTTCGAAAAAGACATGACCATGCACTTCGTCACGTTCAAGTCAAGACCGTTTGCAGTGCACCATCCTACCAATGCATCAATGTCTTCCTGAAGGCGAGAGCAATTCCCAGAAGAATTCACATGTGAAAAGATCTTCAAATCGTCAGCATAGAGGAGGAACGAGCTCCTGAGGCTCAGCCCAATGTCATTTATGAGAATAATGAGAAGGACGGGACCCAGCACAGATCCCTGCGGGCCCCCCGACAAAACTCTCGGAACTGTGACCAGAAACCCTCACAAACTGCCTTCGACCGACCAGATAGGACCTGAACAGTCTGACCAGATCGGGGGAAAACCCGAGATTTTCCAATTTCCTCAAGAGTATGTCGTGGCTTATGCGATCAAAAGCCTTTGAGAAATCGGTGTAGATGACATCGGCGTGCTTACGTTCGCTCATACAATCAGATATAAATTGCGTTTTCTCCATCAAGTTCGTGACTGTTGACTTTCCCTTTTTAAAACTATTTTCTGTTCAACAAACCCCGAGATAACTTTATGTAGACAAACACCTTGCTGACGTTGCTCAAGATACGATCGGTCTATAGTTCTCAGCGCAGTTCCTAGGGCCGTTCTTGTGAATAGGGCACAACCTAGAGCTTTTCCATGATTTATTGATTTTTTACGGAATCGCACTATAAGTATGTATAATCCATTTGGACGAGGTTCCGTAATGGTCTGGGGTGAAATTAATTCTAATCGACGAGCTTCCATTGGAAGTACGTACTTTCTTCACAAGGCCTTACTGCTCAGCGCTATGTAGATGAAGTTCTCACCTCACATGTGCTACCATTTGCGCAAAATGTGAGAGAATTTCATTCTACAGCAGGACAATGCTCATCCCCAATGACTCCCCATACTGCGAGGCTAACAAGGGAGCTCCTGGACAATGAGGACGTTGTAAGAATGGTTGGTCTAACCGGCGTTATAATCCGATCGAGCACTTGTGGGACGAGCTGGAGCGTCGTATTAGAAGGCACAACCCATCTCTGCACACTCTACAGGACATCCTAAAAGTTCTCCTAGACGAGTGGAATAATGTCCCGCAGGTATTTTTTCGGCATTCAACTGCAAGCATGCGACGAAGGTGCCAACCGGTAATTGACGCAAACGGCGCCGGCGGTCACACTCGATATCAAGTTTTTGGTGTCACGCATGTTGTACTGACATAAAGCATTTTTCGCAACTCCAGCTGTAGTTTTTCTTCAATAATTTCCTCAGACTTCAAAAGTTCCAAATTGTGATTGTGTTAGGTCTCCATTTACTAGCAAATCCGGTCGGATAGCATAGATGGAGCGTGCTAGTCGAGGTGCTGGTCGTCGGGTTGGCCGTATTTTATTGCTTTATCCATACACTGACAAACCATGTGATCAATGTGCCAGTACCGTCATTTGATGCATTCATCACCCATCCTTGACCCCTTTTTTGTCTTGGTTTGCTTACTATTATATCGACGTAGGCAAATGAAAAGTGGGGAATCTCAATCATCGGATCGACCGGGCCACCAGGATCGAAATTCAGCAGACATGTGTTCTGACCTGTTTGGGTCTCATCAGTGCCGAAGCATTTAAGGTGGAATCCCAGCCGGAACCGACCATGGAGATTCCGTATGAACACTCTCTCCAGAACACTCACATCACAAGAGAGACACTGTGCAGCGCCATCTATACTAGAGGTACTAGTGGCCGCGGAAGCTTTTCACGTGGAGAGAAGTGTGATTCGGGTCTCGTGCCATGGGACTGGGATAAATAAACCCAAGATAAGTCGGCTTTGGAAAGCTTCAGAGGCAACTATACCTCCATGTGAACGTTGTAGAGTGCAACTCACAGATGGCGCCGCACAGGAGACTCACTTGTGAGTGTTCTGCAGAGAGTGTCATACGGAATCTCGATGTTCGGTGAGGAATTTGTAACACTGTCATTAGTGGTGTTGAAGCTCAACATGTTAGTTGATAAATCAGAGATACATGTGCAAGATTTCAACAATCACCGATGAACCTCGATCCTCCACAGGTGAATATCTAATTATTTTTGGCGCTTCAAACGACTCTGCAAAAGTTATTGAAACATTAACGGAAAGTTTTTCCAACTCGTTTCACTGTCTTCAATAATTTTTGTATGTTATCTAACTATACTTGAGATTTATGAGTATACTCATTAAATCAAAACTCATTAACGTAGCTTTTGCATATAATCTGTTTCCTTTTCTGTTTTAAAGGCACCTATACAAACAAATTCGGATTATGCTGCGACGGTTTGAAAAGCGCGCTTTGAGATTGATAGGAAATCGAACAAAAAGGGAGGTTGATAAGGCTCAAAAAGTGATAAACAGAAGATTCACCCATTTTGTAATCTATTTGAAATGAATCAGAAACCTCGGTAGCGAAGCCAGAAAAGGCTTGCAGGAAAGGGTCCACATCTCCACCGAGATAAAGCGGAAACGTCCTTTTGGTCTCATCTCCCTAAAAATAGGAAAATTCATGCTTCACATTAGGTTAGAAGTTTCGACGTTGAGGTTTGATTTATTACCTCAAGCCAAGAACAAGACCAGTTCTGATCCATTACAAGCCAAGTGAGCGCCGGTGCAGGGTGCCGAGACCCGTCAGCAAGCGTGGATGCTCATCGTAGAGGAGCCGAGTTGGGAAGCCGCACGCTTAGGAGCTGGCCCATGTCGTTGGTTTGGGATCTGCTGCGTTCTACATTCACCAATTGGTTCACGGCGCAACGGGCGGGACGGCCACTAGAATAGCCATCACCGAGAGCTGTCGGCATCACCGTGGTGCAGCTGGGGTCTGACGCTTCCCGAACGAAGCGCACTTAGTCTGTGCCGAGTGCCAGATTAGCCTCCATCGGGTCTTCTGCGGACGGGGGATTTCTCAGGAGTTGCGTTCAACCCTCAAAACGTAAGTCGACCTCAATGTGCACATTAGGTAGGTGGGGCTCCTTGCGGTGTGTGTCAGAGATCTAAGCCGTAACTGGCTATATCCTGAGAAATTGTACGGTCGTTGGTTGTCCGGTGTTTGGCGATTTGGCCTCAAGGGCAGCTTCACCGGGTGAACTCTTTGAGTGCCGCGGTAGTCGTCTAGACCTTGGCGAGCCTCAGGTGTCGTTGCCATTCTCCGATAAGCTGATCTCCGATACGCTGAAAACGAGAGAGTCGATAATCTGTACGAGTCGTCTTGAGACGGACTTACCACTGCGGAAAAGTACCGTCTTGCCCACAAAGCACTGTCGAGTGCCTCAGAGCGGGCGTTGAGCCCCATTTTGTATATATTTTTCTTATTTTAGCCCCGATTAAAAATCCTAACCTCACAACCACGTGTTTACTTGTCGAAACGTCACCCATACGTCACCTTCATTGTCAAAGTCGCGAACGTCAACGAACTTCCAGTGGCGTGCGGAAGCTGGAGTCCCGACTGATCAGGGGTCGGGAATAAATATTACTACTCCATCTGATTGGCGCCCGTGTACGATTTCATAAATAAACAAAAATTGAGAACATTAGCTTCCGCGACCCACGACCCAGCCACGACAGATAGAGCCAGCCGGAGCAGGACGTTGATAGGAAGCAAACGTCATAATGCATTCAGACAAGAGAGACCCTACAAAAAGTAAGTTACTACCAAATTTGATTTCTGAAGTGTAATCAAGACTCTTGATCTTGATAGGCCAACATTTTTTGACTTGTCTAGGAAATATCAAGCAAGAGTCTAGAATGTCTAACTCTAGTGGTGCGGGCGTATTCTGTGGTCCTGGATCCTGACTGGTAGTTTCAGCAATGTGCAAACAGGTGTGAATTCGAAAAATACACGGCCAAAGTGTCAGCATGATGTAGACTAAAATCAACATTTATAGCTTAAAGTTAAAAATAATTCAGTCCTGACCTATTACAGTGTTCAGTATTTTTGAAATCATGCTATGTCAGCTAAAAAAGTTAGGGAGGTACTTTTCGGCATGCATTTCAGAGTGATGGAGTTCTATGGAAAAAATGGATCAGAATGCTGCGCCTATAATAGATGATAGAACAATCAAATATCGTAATAGGATAAGTACGCACCTTTGCTTATGAAAAACTGACAACTACCACTCAAAAAACTGAACAACCCTTGAAATGGTGGAAGGTCTTTGCTCCACGCGTGAGATATCAGAAAAGAAGGTTGCGTATTGTTTCAGACATCATAATTTCAGAGTTTTTTCAACAATATGCTGACTTTTTCAGTCCTGATAACTTATAGCAGAGCACCTTTATGAAAGGAAGTAGAAATCTTCAGTAGGGGAGCTTAAGGATATTGAAGAGGTTTGCCGCTCGGTTTGCCGTTATCAGATAATTTTAATTGTAGAACTCCATGAACGAGCACTATTTAAGTGAAAGTTACTATCTCATACTATGGTGGATGATTGCGATATAAAAATTTCGTGCGGTTTTCTGGGGGTTAACGAAACTAATTCCATTCAGTAGAGCTTGAGGGCCGTAGGCGGCGATATATGTGGTGTTAATCCGTAAATTGTTAGTGACATGATGCTGCCACCATACAAAATTAATTTTCGTTTCCCACAGCGCCCTGTCGGCGATAGGCACGTGCCGATGTCTTTTATGGGAAAAGTTGGGACGCAGTTTCGCTCCAGCCCTTGCCTACTTCAGCGCTACCCTACCCCGCCCTCAAATTGTTACATTACATCCCTCTTGATCGATATGTTTTGATAAACGTTCTTAATTACTCGAGACTTGGCTCTGCCGCGTTTCGCAAACTTCATGCATAGTTTCACTATATAGGTGGCGCTATAGGTAGTAGGTACCTACTTCTTCTTGGCAATTGCTAAAGAACCCTCGATCATGAAAAATGAAAGCTCCGCAACCTTGGAATGTCGCCTACCGCGACAATAACATATCTGGGATATGTATACGATGGGAATGATGATGCTTGCTTGTGGAAAAAAGAATAAGAGCAAGTCGATTTTTGCAGACGACGTAAATGATGTATTTCTTATGTATAAATAATTTACGGCAGCATAAACACATTCGTGGCTCGGGGGGCTTATTTCGCATGCACTCCGTTAATAGTACAGACATCAGTCAAAAACGATCGGCATGAAGGTTTCTGCACGTCATACGCACACAGTCCATCCTTTGGTACGGATCCGCACGCAGGAAGATTCAATTAAGGCTTCGGTTACGTGCCGTATTTAGCAATGACCAGTGCAATGTTTGCTTTTAATTATTTATATCCCCCGTCCCGACAAATAAGGATTTAGTCGCCCCGAGCTTGTATTTATTCAAACAGGATTCGTGTGCTAGTGCTACCCTCTATATTTAGTTTTCTTGTTTTTTTTGTTGCCCCCAGTACACAAGCCACTATGCCTCGCGACAGAAACGTGCTCTCGAGTAATTACATACCTGAAAGCGACGAGAGATGCGTGTCTTTGAAATTGACACATTTCAAATTAGAAATAAATCCTTTCTTCTCCATCCGGCGACCAGTCCGAAGGCGTCGGGCATGACAAATTGCTCTCGTCTCTATTAAAATTTCTGGGTGATATATAAGGCTTTCTAAGGTCTCGGCGCTCTTGTATTCGCTCTCTTCCCCAGCTTCCCATCAGCCCGATTAATTAGCATATTTTTCGAGCAGTATGCGCCTCTCGGTCCAATTTCACGCCTTTTAACTTTTTCCCTGATTAAAACAAAGAGATCGAACACACGAAGGCGGAGCGAGTGAGTGAGTGAACGCTTCCATACCGTCTACAGCACGAGGACGAAAAGATTTATCGGTGTAATTTTCATCATTAAAAATCTCCAATGAAATTTACGAGCCGTGTTTATATCGGCGGTTATAATTAAGATGACATGGGATGCATTTCGCGAATTATTACTCTCTATTACCAGGACATTAAGTGCCCTGACACACAAATTGAATTTCGTACTTTATTAGTTCATTCGTTTTAACCCTTCATTTGTTCTTACTAATGGTGAGGCGTAAAGTTAATTAACGTTTTAATGGAACGCAATTTCGTGTATTACTTTTATGCTTAAGCGCAGCGCCGGCCCGGCTCTGCAGGCCTTAGATTTTTCATGTCAGCCGAGCGCATTTGTCTTTTTTCGCGTGCTGAAAGCCCTCATAATTTCATCTTTTTCACAAAAGCAAGTTCAGTGAAGTTCTTATGAAGTCCTCAGATTGTCAAATTTGAAGTTTTAGCTGATACAAGAGCTCCGGATTAACAGTTTTTTGACCAACCAGCTTGTAAATACATGACAATTCGGCATCTCCATACAGACTAATATTCCAATTCGCGATTCATATTTCGAGGGTCCAAAGAAACCTCTCCCATAACGTCCTGTACAGAACAAATCAATTTTTTTGCATCCGCACAAACTGCCAAAAATTTTGGTTATCTGTGTAACTATACAGGCTGTCCCGTTTTTCAACGCTCACTATTGGTATTGGTATCTCGGAAACAGTAAGAGATACAAAGTCGGTTAAATTACGAAAAAGTTGCGCAATTTCATGACTATCTCAAATATGTCAAGATATCCAAGATATCTTTGGTCATTTCTGAAATATCCCAAAAAAACTGAAAAATGCCGAATTCAAAAATTTCAAATCATTTCTTTATTATGACAGCTATCAATTTGAAAATTGGTATCCTGACATTTTTGAAGGTCCTTGATCGACTGACGTTAAGAATTTTTTCCTGCGCTTACTAGTTTTTGAAATATGACAGTAAACTTCATTTTTCTCATGGACACCATATCATTTATCCATCCCATAGAACTTAATTTTTGTTTCTTCACAAAGATATAAAACACTTGAAGCATTTTTGTCAAAATAACCTGTAAAAATTTAAAAAACTGTTTCTGAGGCAAAAAAATCGAGTTACCGCTTCGGTTGCCATGCTCTTGTGGCATATAAACAATGGCATTTGGCTGCTATGGTCTGTTGATTTTGGAAAAAGTTGAATGACATTCTGTTTTTGTGTATGTGATAATGATAATAAATAACAATAAAACAAATATAGAACCAAGTATAACACAAATAACATCGCAATAGCAATACACATTAAAAATTTACAATCACTCGAAATGGAGTCCATTTTACGGGGAACGCTCAAAGATCGAGTTTATCGTTTATGACAGAACATCCCAAAGCAACCAAGAGCTAGAAGCAAAGACTTGATGATGCGTTTCAGACGATATCAGCGCAGCCCTTGAAAATATGGCCAAAGAGTGCACAACTCTGCATAGAGCAAAATGGACTCCAATTCGAGCAATTGTAAATTATGAATGTTCATTGCTATTGCGATGTTATTCTGTGTTTTACTTGGTTTTGTATTTGTTTTATTGTTATTCATTATCATTATCAAATATATACATGAAAACGGAATCTAACTCAACTTTTTCCAAAATTAACTGACCATGGCAACTGAATGCCATTGTTATTATGCCACGAGGGCATGGCAACCGAACCGGTAACTAGATTTATTCCCCCCAGAAATGGTTTTCCCAATTTTTGCAGGTTATTTTGACGTTTTATATCTTTGTAAAGAGAAGGAAAAGATGAGTTTTATGGAGTGAGTAAATGATATGGTGTCCATAAGAAAAAATGAAGTTAACTGTCATATCTCAGAAACCAGTAAGTGCCGGAAAAAATTATTGACGTCAGTCGATCAAGGACCTTGAAAAATGTCAGGATGTCAATTTTCAAATTGATAGCTGTCATATTGAAAAAGTTATTTGAATTTTTGGAATTCGGCATTTTTCAGTTTTTTTGGAATATTTCAAAAATGACCGAAGATATCTTTGATATTTTGACATTTTTGAAATAGTCATAAAATTGCGCAATTTGTTTGTAATTCAACCGACTTTGTATCTCTTACCGTTTCCGAGATACCAATAGTGAGCGTCGAAAAACGGACACCCTGTATACAGCCCAGTTGCACTTACGTTGAATCAATGTTGTACTGCTTCAAAAAACGTTTAACGTTGAATTTTCGGCGATTGATGAATGGCTGTTACATAACGGTTAAATTTTCAACATCACTATAACCGTCGACTGTTAACCAGACAATCAACTTGTGGAGTAACTCAACGATGATGCAACGTCGAATGGTAACGTGAATTCATTCATCCTCCAAACACTTGAACGCAACGTTGATTGTTGACCAGTCCATCAGTGTACCGTCAGGAGCAAAATACTGCATACATCAAAATTTTTGTCATTAGAAAAAAAAAAGCGACAAGGTCTTGCTTCATTGAACGTATGGGCAAATAGAATGGAAGGCTTGGTTCCTAGCTTCAGGGTGGATGTACTACGTAAAGGCTCCTTCATGGTTATGTCACTTTTTTTGGAGTTTGAAAAAATTTGATGTATGTAATACAGTGCTCCTGACAGTAACTACAGTAATTCGACGTTAATACAACGTACCCAACTTCCAACCAAGCAATCAAATTAGAATACCTGTATACGTTGAGGCATAGTAATTCGTTGATGCAACAATGCAACATTGAAGGTTAACGTTAATTGAATAAGTTCAACTACTTCACGTTGCTAATAATCCGGATGTTAAGAGCCATAATACCACCATCACCTTGCATTTAATGATTAAGCAGTGCCGTTTGGTACGAATGTTGTACATACCCATGCCTTGATCCCAAGAAGTGTTGCTAAGATGTTGGTCCGTGCAGACGCCGTATACAGGGTGATCAAAAATGCAAAAATTCCAACTCATGAACCAAAGAAGTTGGAGTCATGAAAATCAGCATGTAGGTTCACAATTCAATGCTTATCAAGCTGAAAAAAACCACATCTGAATATTTCCAGCCGTTTCCAGAATATTTTTAGTTTAGTGGTCGATTTCATGGGAATGGACATTTTGCAAAAAATCTGTGATTTTCCGAGATATTTGGATAAAACTTTGCATGTCGACGAAAAATTACCTAATGAATCAAATGTGGTGTGTTGCCACCGTCCCCGTTCAGTATTTTCTGAAATATGACAGTCGACTCCTTTTTCTCTTATGGCCGCCATCTTTAATTCGCCCATTATGGAATAAGTGGAAAATGAATTAGTACTAGCAGTAATGGTCATATTCAATAATATAAATGAAAAAGTAACCGTTCTTGGTGAGTAATTTTTTGTAATTGGCCACTTGACAATGTTGAACCCATTTTTACGAGTTTTATAGCACTTCGGCGTTCAACACGACCAAAATGGCCATTGTGAAGATTAAAATGGAGCCGTGAGACAATCCATTATCTTCTTTGGTCTGTTTGGCAATTGCGCATATCAGAAGAACAAAAAATGACCGAACGACAAAGAAAACTGCGAGTCAAAAACGAGAAATTCATCAAATAAACGCATTACCAAAACCCCCCATTTTTTCAGGATATTTCCAGTATATTTTGGGAATGACTAATGGAGAATCAAAATGTTTCCGTAATTCATCTTGAACAAGATATTAGATGGTTTCAATACCCCGTAGTCAACTTCACAGTGGTGGTCATTAAGGTCGTGGTAAGCGCTGAAGTGCTGTAAAACTCGTGAAAATGGGTTAGCATTGCCTAATGGTCAATTACAAAGAGTCACTCACTTAGAACCGTTATTTTTGCATTTAGATCATTGACTATGACCATAACTACTAGTTTCAATTGATTTCTCACTTATTCAACAATGGGTGAATTGAAAATGGCGGCCATAAGAAAAAAAAAACAGTCGACTCTCATATTTTCAAAAATAGTAGGCGGAGACGGTGGTCACACATCACATTTCACTAATGAGGTAATTCTTTGTGGATAAACAAAGATTTATCCAAATATCTTTGAAAATCACTGAATTATTGGAAAATGTCCAATTCCATGAAACCGACCACTAAATTCAAAATATTTCAGAACCGGCTGAGAATATTCAAACCCGTTTTGTTTTAACTTGATGAGTATTGAATTGTGTATCTATACATGGTTATTTTCATGACCCCAATTTTTTTGGTTCATGAGTTGGAATTTCCGCATTTTTGATCACCCTGTATATGGCGTCTGCACGCACCAACATCTTGGCAACACCTCTTAAAATTAAGGCATGGGTATGTCAAGCATTCGTACCAAACGGCACTGCTTACTCATTAAATGCAAGGTGGTTGGCGCTTAACATTCGGACTATAATGGGTTCACTATTACATCGAAAACAGTGCTCTAATGAAGAATATTGATAAACTGTTTTTCAACCAATAGGAACACTTTTTTGTCAATAGAAGGTAGAGGAACGTCAGTGCGGAGGTGGCACCCGTAAAACGTTTCAATTTCTAGCAGCCAGAGTTCACGATTTTTGGGCTATTATCAGAGTGAAGTAGATAGAATAGTATATTATACTTGTTTAATAACACTCCTCGCAAGCTCGTCGTGCCCCAAAACCATTCACCAGTCGTGTGCAATACCTACTATGTCTTATGAGACTCGTATAATAATGACTGTCTTTTCCTCGAAAATATTAATTTTCGACGAATTTTTCCCCTTGATTAGCAATCAAACGTTCAACATTTTTCTATGTCATTAGCGACATCAGGTCATCAGATATAGAACCAAAGTTGTATCTTACAACCTTTTACACCTAATTTCTGACGTGGTATCAACATTGCATTTCGAAGTTACTTCCACACATTGCATAAACGTTATTACAATCTACCATTCAACGTTTTACACGTTACCTCCGACGTTTCTCATTTTTCATGACGTTATTTTCACTACCCAATAACCATTCACTGGTTAAACATGTTTTGACGTAATTTTGATAACTGGAGAAGAAGTGTTTCAACAGTTTTTTTATTGTTGCTTTTAACGGGTTTTTTTCTACCAAAGTGGGCTCGCAAACATTTATGTCCGATGCCAAGTCTCACAGGAAACCACAATCCTAGTTACTTTTCACTTCACTTGAAACGCTCAGTTACAAAACTCGCTGGAGACCTCAACGCACGAACAAGACACACACGTGAACAATTGGCGGAGGAGCCGTACATTAACAGGATAGCGCTGTATTCACGAAGACAATAGACTTTTCTGGAGCCCTTGCTAATATACACCGACGCTGGAATATAGTAGAGCGAGAGCGACAAAGGAATCGACGAGAGCCTTCGAGGTCTTTTTGGAAGCAATCTGGAGTAATCCAGAATACAAACTGGAGTATATTAATATAAAGAACAGCATGGCCACGAAGCAGTTCAGAGTTGAATTTAGAGCGACAGTCAATAATAGCAAAGCCAAGTGAAGCGATATCAAGTGCGACAGTTTATGTGATTTGTAAATAAGTTAGAGTACGCATTGATCAATAGCGTGTGTTTAAACGTTTGTCTTCCAATTATTAGAGTACCCTACGCAATATCGTAACCGTGTAATACTTACCTATAATGTGATTGACTAATGTCAATATCATCGGTTATTCTCGCTAATCAAGTTGTTGGACTTGCTGAAACAATAGTCGAGTTGTGCAGAAATTTATCAAACAGAGCTTGTGTGTGTTTGAAATGAAAATGGTCCAGGGTCCAGTTAACTATTTCGGATATTTATACACAAAAGTAAATATCGGAATATGAACAATAGCAAATCAAAAGATATCATCGCGATTTCTTTTTTAGAAAAAAATCCTAGCTTGCTGAAAACTGATCATGTATTGTGATGTGATGAGAAAAATACACTGACAACGTGAAATATATGGCTGATATTGCCGATGCAAATTGCTACATAGCTTTGACAAATTAGCATTAGTAACCGTCAAATTGTCGCAGGCAATAATAAGGCCGGTTTGCTGAAATGCTGTTTCAATTTCGACAATAATTACAGCTTCAAATTTTCCACTTGCATGAATAATAATTATTATCATCGACCTGTACCATGTTCCTATTTCAAAGTGCAAACCTCAAACTCAATAATAACTGAATTTAATATGCGCATCAATTGCAGCCTTGTTGTCCCCTCACTTGCATCTGGTACAGGACGTCCCAGAAATATCAGGCATAATTTACATGGTACGTAGCCCAAGACAAACTGAAAAATTTCGTCGAATTTCAAGAACCCGGTTAAATCCATTACAAGTTATGCTTCAGAAATGACTAAATACTGTTATCTTGCAAAACTATTTTTTTTTGTAATTTGTGAAACTTAGTTATAGGGAAGTAAAAATGAGTTGAAATCTGTCATCTCAAAGATTCGTGTCAGCCTATTTTTTATGAATGTCTTTGTTTTTAAATGTCATTTTCAATAAAAAAAAATCGGTTTAGGGGCGTGCCATTTTGTTGGTGGATGCACATAATAATCATTATGAAAGATAGCTACAAAAAATGGTGTATAAAACTAAATTTTTCCCATTTTTAGATCTAACCGATTTTGCGATTAAACGACTTAATTCATAAACGGGTTGAGTTATTCAGCTGAAATGTGTCAGAGACCTGTTCTGACCTACTTGGAGATCTTACCAGTCAGTGGTTCCAAAACTGAGCGGGTTCAGGGTAGGGCCAGGGGTCGTGAGAAAAGTTGAATATTGAAAGAAAGAGAACTTCATGGGTAGCAAGAAATCAACTGAGGAGCACGAAATAGAAAATGTTTATTTCTCTAGTACCTATGCATAGGTATTTCAATTGTTCATGAAAAAGTAGACTTTTATATTGTGCAGTCAATTCGGAAATGTAATTGAAGCAACAAAAGCTTGAGCACATATTTGATCCACAATGACGCGCATTGTGTCCAACATAAACGCCCAAATCACAATATTATTTCAAAGACGTAATCAAGTTGTGTTTACCCCTGTCAGATTGAGTGCCATTGTGGTCAAGGACACTCGGCACTGAATACAATAACACTGATAATTAACGGACTGGTCTGGCAGGAAATGCAAAAACCGTATGCCCAGTCGTACCAACTTTAATTATTATTGACGAATCGAAGTGGCATAATATGAGAAAGAGGATAACTATACTTTCGTACCCACCGAGGGATATGAGAATATATTATTTTTGTTATTATTTTTCCGTCAGT
The DNA here is from genome assembly GCA_949128115.1 of Anaspis maculata. Classification (NCBI taxonomy): domain Eukaryota; kingdom Metazoa; phylum Arthropoda; class Insecta; order Coleoptera; family Scraptiidae; genus Anaspis; species Anaspis maculata. Next base: position 67,139,108 of record OX421965.1, on the reverse strand, counting down.
ATGTCGCATGTTCGCTGCTCATAATTATTTAAAAATGTTTGTGTTTTTAAAGTGCTTTCTCATGTTTGTTGGTGTGGCTGGTCGATGGCAGTTTCCAGATTTAGATTCGGAACAGTTTTGAAAAATTAATCTTCCTTTCAATGCATATTAGGTATGTGGGTATAGCTTGCTACCCAGAAGAGGCTGATTTTTCTCTCCATCGCGGTAAGGTAACTTTTTTTTTCGATGTTATTTTTTTGATAAAACAAATTTTTATTCGTACGTTAGATATAACTCTAATAATGCTGGTGGAATCTTTTGAAACATATTATTATCAATTTTGATTTGAATTGGTGGCTCTGGCATCCATAAACATAACAAAAGCAGTTTATTCAATCCATAGAATATCCAATATAAGGGAGTTTGCGATTTCATTGAGTGTACGACGTAATGCAACGTAGAACGTGAAAACTCCCCTGTAAGTAAGGAATTGCAGATAACAAACTCGTCAATTTTCACGTTAAAAGTTACGTTACGTCGTACGTACGTGTGGACGCAAAATTCCCCGCAATAACTTTCAACGTGAAAATTGGCGAGTTTGTTATCTGCAATTCCTTAGTTACAGGGGAGTTTTCACGTTCTACGTTGCGTTTTAGTCTAGGATCTTTTCGGATAAAAAGCAATGCTAGAGGCAAGTCATGTTAAAGTTTGGCAACATACGTTTTAAGGGTATTTGGACCCCGCTGAATACGAAAACCATTGTTGCCAAGCCGAATTTTGCACCGGAAGCCCGCAATGGGGGGGTAAAGGGGAGGGAAGACCAAAAATCACTATTTTTCACCAATTTTAATGTCGGGACTGCGACTTGTCATTACCGTGGAGTGAATTACATCATATCTTGATTCACTGAGGTCTTATACTACCATATTGACATAATTACTGTCAAAATTTCTAGAGGGGAGAGAGTGGTGGGAGAAATGTTGACTGTGTAGATGATTCTTCTTTTCTTTCGATTTTGAGTAAATATAAACATGTTTGGTATCGTTTCCGACTAATTTCCATATTGCCTATTCAACTATGGTGTTCAAATTGCAATAGAAGCGAGTTTGAACGAGTTTTTCATGATAAAACATGTTTTTTGTCAATATTTTTTTACGTCTTTCAACTGTGTTATTTTACTGCAAATCGGCATTTTTTCTCAAAATTCTTGCGTAGTTCGTTAGTCTCATGTATTTACCATGATATAGGCATCCAATTGATTTGCCTCTACTTTTTTAAATGTGAAGAAAAAAATTTTTTTGTGGAAATTCTTTGGCCCTACTTTTCAACTTTGTTTTTTGCTGTATGATGTATGTTTAATCTAAACTCAAGTTTTTCATATTTTGAAAAGTGAAGACACACTTAGTATGTGAATGTATTGTGTAAAATACACCAGACTAACGAAATACGCAAGAATTGTCGAAAAAACTCCGATTTGCATTGAAATATCATAATTTATAGAATTAAAAAAAATACGCTGATGAAACTGAAGAGAACTTGGTGTAATCGAAGGCGGATACATTACCCTAAACGTTAAGTTGAATATTACTTACTTGAATAATGAATAATAAGGTTTTATCATTCACATTTATTACATTCGATTTCAAAATCTCTTCTACCTCTTCCCTGGGTATTATTAGAGGAATGCGGCTTTTTCGAATATAGGTACATCTCATGAACGTAAATTTTGAGGAGTTGTTCTTTTTTAGAGGTTGATGGTAGAGAGCACCTGCCCAAGACGTTCTAAAAAGGTAATTTTTCTTGGGGGTTTGATAGATCATCTCACGGAAATCCAAAATAGGTAACCTTTTTGTAGAGGATAATCAAACATACAAAAGGAAATTATTATTTTTTTTTTTGGAGCTGAAATAGAACTTCTTAGAGAAGTTGGAGAAAAGTAACCTCAAGGGTAACCTTTGGAGCTCTATAATTTTATAAAACATTTTGAATAAGGTCTAAAAAGGTAACCTTCTTTGGAGCTTGAGAGAACATCATAGAGAAGTTGGAAAAAGGTAACCTCTTTGGAGCTTAATAGAACATCTCAAAGAAGTGCAAAAGTGGTAACATATTTGGAGCTCAAGAGAACATCACAAAAAATTTGGTATGAGGTAACCTCTCTGTATCTTAATAGGGCATATCAAAGCCGTTTGGAAGATGTATCCGTTTCTCGAGCTCAATAGAACATCTCAGGCCTCTCTGAGAGGACTCTTGCCCACTGGGCATCAGGTTCTGACATGAAAAACTCTTCTTTTGAAAACAAGTACATTCTAGAATATCTCAGCTAAGGTTTTCTTTATAATGATGGGGTGGAGGACCACAGTTTTTCATCATACAATAAAATAATAGCAAAAAATAAAGTTGAAAAGTAGCGCCAAACAGTTTTCACAAAAAAATATTTTTTCCATATTTCAAAAGTTAAAGGCACATCAGTTACATGACTGTATTGTGTGAAATAGACCAGACTAACGAACTACGCAAGAATTTTGAGAAAAAAATGCCGATTTGCAATAAATAACACAGTTCAAAGTGGTACAAAAATATTGACAAAAAAACATGTTTTATCATCTAAAACTTGTTCAAACTTGCTCCTATTGCAATTTTGACACCATAATTAAACTGATAATATGAAACTTGATAGGAAAAGATACCAAACATGTATATATTCACTCAAAATCAAGAGAAAAGAAGAATCATCTTAACAGTCAACATTCCCCTCACCAGTCGCCCCCCTATGGAAATTTTGACAGTAATCATGTCAAGATGATAGTATAAGACCTCAGTTAATCAAGATACGATGTAATTTACTCCACACTGATGACAGGTCTTAGTCCCGGTATCAAAAATGGTGGAAAATGGTGATTTTTTGGTCTTCCCCCCCTTTACCCCCCCATTGCGGGCTTCCGGTACAAAATTCGGCTTGGCAACAATGGTTTTCGTATTTAGCGAGGCCCAAATACCCTTAAAACACATGTTGCCAAACTTTAACATGACTTGCCTCTAGAACCACTTTCCAGGCCACTTTTTCAAAAATGATCCTAGTCTATTTCGTCGTACGATCAGTGAAATCGCAAACTCCCGATTATCTAAATTCACGCAGAGCGTAACTTGAGGCGTAATTTTATTTTATTAGCCACACGGTTATTGTGTTATGCAAGCCTCAACTTCCCGTAGCCGGTTTGGCCCAGCTGCCTGTTGTGCATCTCGAATTATTTCAATTTGTACCGTCGACTTCACTTGTCACTCATCCCAAGGAAGTCCCGTATCACTCCTATAATTAAATAACTCTCCTAATTAGAGGGCACCAAATAATTAAAAACCATAAAGAAACACGTTATGTTTGCCATGGCCTGTCATTACCTCTCTGACACGCTTTCCGTTTCTTGGGCGGGCAACACAAAAAATATCCATACAGTGGAGGATATAATGTTACGTGATTTTATCATTCCCCCAGGAAGCATCCTGTTTATGCGCTTCCAAAACCATCCACTTATTGAATTTTCGATCGCCTAGATTCATTTAACCGTTGCATAATATCTCATATAACAAGAAAGATAAAGACAGGAAGATGTTATATAAACTGGAATTCCAAAAGTTCCATCAAGGCGATTGAATATTTAATATCTGTTGTTATGTTCCTTGTTCCTTCTCCGGTAGTCACTACGCCTTCGTTTTTGTTTAGGTATTATTCATTATCGAGCTTAATAAATAAGAAACTCGTTATTGAGTTATTTATACTTAGCGAAATGCATAGCGTGTGCTCATCAAGATTCAACAGTTGAAGAGTTATCCTCAGCGTGGAAGGGGCATAAAATGATTAATGAAACGCAGAGGGCAGCGATAATAATATGCAACTGCTGTACTTCAACTCTGGACCTGTGGTATTAACATAGATGTTAAGTGGAGACCTACAACTGAATATGAAGACTTCGGTTCGGATTGATAAAAACACCATTAAGGAATGCATTTATTTATTTTATTAATTGCAAGGCGAGGAGCATTCTGACGGCCCCGAGATAAACTATTTATCTCTCTTGAGGGAAATTTAAGAGAATTACCATCATGGCCCCGGTTTTAGATAATGCTCCGGGAAGACGACTGAGCTTTATCAATTTTATGAAGACATTTGAATTTAAAAGCAATTAAGTCGTGCTCACATAAATTTGAAATACTGCCCATCAGTGGCGGCGCATCGAGATAAACCCTGCTGCTTTGCGGTTTTGCCTATACAGGGTGTCCTGAAGTGCTCGGTTTTGGCTATTTTTTTTATTGTAGTTCTGGAGAATTGAGGAGAAATTGGAAAAGGTTGCAAAATTTGTATTTTACTTTCCTGGCCCACCAACATGGGAAGGAAACTATTGTGATCGTGCAGAAAAAAGTTTCAAGATTTCGACGTATACATACAGGCTGTTCCAGCTAAAACAATCCAGCGCGATTTTTTCAGAAAATATCAAGGCCTGATCTTTAAGCTTTCTTTTGAGGGCGCGCCGATGCTCGTGGGTGCTCTAGTTTCAAAAAAAAAATGCAATTTGAATCTGGCGAGTCACAAGAATTCAAAAATCCATGACCGACAAAACAGAATACTTCAGATGACAAAAAATCCACTTCCTCTGGGCTTTTCATTGATGTGTCGCCGATGTCTACCTGGTCCAATACGCCAAAAATTCTGCCTCAAAGTCCAACAAACACAATAATCGGAATTCATAACGACGGCGACGTCACTGATCACACACTTGTTGATTTTCACATCAGCCGGTATATTCATTGCTATGAAGAATCCAGGTATGTTAAGTTGATAAATCCTAGTAACGGCTGGTGTTGAAATCAACAGGTATGTGATCGGTGACGTCACGGATTCCGATTATTGTGTTTGCTGGACTTTGAGGCAAAATTTCTGGCTTACTGGGCCAGGTACAAACATTCGCGACACATCAATGGAAAGCCCAGAGAAAAAGGATTCTTTCTCATCTGGAGTATTTTGTTTTGTCGGTCATGCATTTTCGAATTCTTGTGACTCGCCCGATTTAAATTGCATTCTCTTGGAAACTAGAGTACCTACAAGCATCGGCGCCTTCTCAAAAGAAAGCTAAAAGATCAGGCTTCCTCCCAATTGAGAATTTTTTTGTTGCCTTGATATTTTCTGAGAAAACCGCACTGGATTGTTTTAGCTGGGACACCCTGTATATTCATTACATCCAGAATGATCTCTGTCTGTTTGTATATATAGAGGGTGATTAAAAAATGTCGGACCATCTTGAAGGTGCGTAATATGAAGGTGTAATAGAGTGCTGGGGAGTTGTTGGAAAAATGTTGTCTTTTAATTTTGAAGTTTCGGAGGGACAAAAGTTGGTCTTTCGATCGCTTCTATTTTCGTTTTCTCAAAAGATGTTAGTAAACTGTTTATGGAATAATATTGAGTACGAAAAATCAACCTTTGGATCTGTGATGAATGTCTGTTTTGTATACAGGGTGAGTCATGAATCTTGAGAATGAATTTTATTAAAAAGTGCGTGCAAACAGCCACAATGGTCCCATAACCGATGTAGAGCACAATAAAACACAATTCATTCAAATAGAATTCTATTGCTTCTGTTTTTCAAGAAAAACTGAATTTTTGTGGTTCATAATTTACCCTGTAAAGGAAACAGAAATTCAATACAAATTCAGAGGTTGATTTTTGTACTCAAGGACCAACTTTTGTCCCTTCGTAACTTCAAAATTGAAAGACAAAATTTTGCTTACAACTTATTTCCAGCACTCTACTACACTACTACACCTCCATATTACGCTCCTTCAAGGTGGTCCGACACTTTTGAATTACCCTGTATAATGTTCCACGATAATTGCCAAACCGTTGATCTGATCACTTAAAATTGGGCATGCAAACATGGTTTTGCTGCGGAATGAGCCCATTAGTTTTCGGTTGTCACTTGTCAAACAGAAATGTCACTATCAATCAATGACAGAAGCAACATTTCACGGAGCTTGACTTGTAATATGCCATTTGAAAGTCCTTAAAAACTGTATTGAGAACAGTTCAAGGTATTTCTCCATGTGTCATCTGTCAAATAATAAAAAATGTCACAGTTCTAAATAATGTTACCATCCAATTATGTAGTCAAAATCTATCCGATGAATTGGAACCAAATTCAGCAGAAAGCAACATGATAAAAGATTCAAATGGAGTCTCCAGTTGAGAGTTTCTCACCATGTCCCAGACGGGCGATATAAGTTTAAAAACTGTTTCCTGTCCGATAACCACTTGGGCTTGGTTGTTTACCCAGCCTTTGGTCCATTTCATAACCTCAGCAATCAAACCTGTGAATTTTGTCACATCAGCTTGACAAACTTTATAGGTATCTATGTCAAACTGACGGCCGCACGAATGGTACAGAAATCGATGTGTCTTCTTTTATGTCTTTTTGCGCTGTTTAAGGCAACAGTGGGAGTGGGCCCCAATCGTTTGTGTCTTCAAGTGTCGTTTGAGGCTCCGATAGGCCCGTTGTGTTCTCTGTAGCTTTCGAGCTCCAGTACGTTCATACCTTTGGCGCATTCTTGTAGAGTCTTTTGTGAGTGACTTTCTTGTGTGGTTCGATACCAGGGCCTCGTAGTGGCTTCCTGTCGTTAAAGCGCTGATGGGTCCCCTACTCATGTCGTTTTGTAACATCAGATATCTTGTGTGGCTCTTGGATTTGATTTTACCATTTGAGGGCAAAGCGGGCACCCTTGTGTCGTCTTGGGATTGACTGAAGCCTTATCGGCCTTCTGGTGTCTTCGGGTGTCTCTTGGAGCACCGTTCAGGCCTGCCGTTTTTTTTTATATATTTTAGAACTCTCATGCAGGTGTGCTTCGGTACCTAACCCTCTGATGAGCTGGAATGCTCATTTCACATGTCGTTTGGGACCCTGAAGTACAGATAATTATAACTCTGTCCCAAGTATCCAACCCGTGTATCGATTTTTACCAACTAATTGGTTCTTGGACATTTTCCAATAAATGTTTTCAATTTCCTGAGTGTTTTCCAGCTGAAAAAACAACCTATAAAACCTTTCCTCTATGAAACTGTATAGGTATTCTGATGGATGGAGGTTCCGCATTCTTCTGGAACTTCTTGAACCACAGTGCTTCTTGATGTACTTACTCGTATATTTGGAAGTTAGTCTTCTAAGATGGTCATAAGGCTTGAACAATTTTTTCTTTGATTTCACAACAAGTCTTCCGTTCCCGAAGGGCTTGGATAAAATCATCACTGACGTCTCTGGATACCGCCCAGAAAAGTTTTGTGTCGCCCACGACAGATTTTTTCTTTAGGGGTCTTCTCTTACATTTTCGCCCAAAGAAAGCTCCCTATTCCTCTAGTCCACCACTGACTCCCCCTAGTTACGCCACTGACTATAGTTCCACGCAGTCCAGTATGATATAACCCATCAGAGTAACAAAGAGCAAAGAGGAAACACTGAATCGAATCAAACGCCGATGGGTAATTTGGAAGATGGGACAATGAGAGCAAAAGACGAACCGTCAGATTCGGCCGTGCCCCGTGGTCCCACTGGATGAGTTAATACATATTTATGACTTAGGTGTTTAAAAAGCAGTTTAAGTTAATTACTTGCGTTAATAACGGAGACCCGATCTTGATTTAATATGGCGGCCGCGTTGTAAGAACTTGTAACTGTCACATTCTGTACGTTATCTCGCGTTCATCTTGAAATTTGTTAATGTTCCTCTTAAATTCGGATCGGATATTTTGATTGCTCGGCCACAACACAATTTGATACCCCCAATTAGCGCGAGCATCGGGATACGCGAGCGAAAATTATGTGCGGGTCCGGAAACGCAATCGCCCGGGTCTCATGCCCACGGGGGATTATGACAAAATATTCAAGGCTAGTGGCGATCTTTATCAGTGAATTCGATTACCGAGAGATAGCGCCACATGCTTGCAGCTGCCTGGTTCATATCGTTGAGTGAAAATATACAATGATAACATTTTGTCATAGGCCGGTAGATGACGCCGACGGCACGACACAAGCAAGCGTGTTTCCAATGGCGTTAGAATGAAACTGCACAGCTCTGGGTCACCTAGCCATCGTTTTCCTGTCGGTAGTGGCCGATGAACAATTTGTATACATAGAGGTACTGCATAAGTTTTTGCATCCGTCTTAACTTTTTGAATTTTTCGAAGCAAGTAGGTAGTCCTATAAAATCACTTCACGATTAAACTAAATATCCATAGAGTTGAGGTCCTGAAACTCCTGGAATCTTCTTGACCCCACAGCGCTTTTTGATCAGGTTGTATACGCAAGTTTGTTTTCCAAGATGCTTGCTTAGCCCGCCACACTTTTTTCGACAATTTCCCAATTAATTCAGTCCCCACTTCTCCAAGAGACCCCTCCATCATGATCATCGCTTACGTCTCTGGATACCGCTGGGAACACTGTGTCGCCCTCAACAGATTTTTTGTTCTCGAGTTGTATGTATGTATGTATGTATATTTGATCATTCCTTATTTACAATGTAAGTATTATATTGCACTATAATAGCCCTGGGCCATGGAATACGTCAAAACTTAAAAAGCAAAGTGTAGATAACAAAACAGAAAAAGAAACGAAACAAAACAAAAACGCAAACAAAAACAAAAACCGGCCGGCAAAACACCGCACCACAAAGAACTCGTACTCAGATGGACATCTCCTCGCCCAGGAACTGTTGGAATGAGTAGTGTGCCCTTCCAGTCAGGTAAGTCTTCAACATTAACCTCATTTGTCTCGTTGGAAGGCTCTTGACGGATTCAGGTACTTTGTTGTAGCATTTTATCACGTTGCAAACCACATTTCTTCGTTCCATTTCAAGGCGAGGTCTCGGGATACGTAAGTTTTGCCTACCCCTGGTGAAGTGACCATGCTGGCAGCCATGGTGAGCAAACAGGTCATAGTTTTCCCTTGCAAATGTTACGCACTCCAATATGTACATATCAACAACCGTGAGTATGTCGTGTTCTTTAAAAATTGGCACGCATGAGTCCGTTTGCTTCAAATTGAATATACTCCGTAGGCATTGCTTTTGGATTTTTAGGATTTCGACGGTTTTCGTGGAGTCGCCCCAGAAGATTATTCCATACCGCAGTCTCGACGCCACGTAGGAGTTATATGCAATATCCCAAGGCATAGCAGAAATGTGACGTCTGCAACACCAACCGCCGTATATGATCCTTCCATTTAAGACTAGGATCCAAGTCAAGGCCAAGAAATCTGACACAGGATCCCGCCGTCAAGGAAACGTCTCCCCCGAGATCCACCCTCCATGGAGTTTCAAAGTCGTAAGTAGGTGAAAACTTAATCAATTTTGTCTTCGCAGTGTTCATTTTCAGATTATTCGACGAGAACCATTCTTTCACGAACGCAAAGGACTGCCTCATGTCCGACACCATGTCCTGCGCGTTTCTTTGACGAAAAATGATGGATGTATCGTCGGCATACATGATGGTAGGTTGCTTCATAATGGCGGGCAGATCGTTTGTATATATTATATACAATAATGGGCCTAGTATTGAGCCTTGTGGCACGCCCCTCTCGATGGTTTCCATATTCGAAGTAATCTCTTCTCCGGTGATGTCGTCATAGATTCTGACCCGCTGTGTTCCGCCCTTCAGATACGATTCGAATAGCTTGTAAGGCGTGCCCCGAACACCATACTTCTCCATTTTCCGCAGCAACCTTGTGTGACAGACAGAGTCGAACGCCTTAGTGAGATCAATAAAAGTAGCTGCCGCCTCTTCACCCAGGCGTTATGAGCATAAGTTTGATTTCTCCGAGGATTCTTCAGTATTTTGACTTTTAGTTCACCTGGAAGCTGTTTGTACGCCTCCAAATTCTGACTAGCACTCTATGCGTTTGAAAAGCACGTTAGGTCCCAGGCGCAGAGCTGTCATGAGTAGCTGTCACCTTGACATTCTCCCGCCAAGTCGAGAGTTGCGTCACTTTTGTTTTTTTGTTGAAAATGCGTCTTACTTTCCCAGGAAAATGCCGAGACTTTTCTACGACTCATCCACTTGCAAAGAGGGCCCCGTGCGTCCTAGCTGGTTTCCGTATAGCCATTGTATTTAACTTTTTATGTGACTTGGGTCGAGCTGTTTTTTCTGATCTGGTTGTGTTCCAGCGACTCCGATTTGAGTAATTGTTCGCGTACATCATTGGTCCCAAAGTTTTTGGAAGGGTGCGATTGGGTTTCACATTTCCGGCATAGACACTCGCGGTCGTGAAATCCTTTAAAGCTTCAAGGGCAATTCAAGGTGAAAATAGGTCCAGTTCTTCACAAAGGCACAGGCCATATCCAATCACTTTCAAAAGGGGCAAAAGATTACCATAGCCTTAAAAGAGCAATGCAAAAAGAATAGTCCAGATATAAGAGACCCAGCCTTTGGAAAGAGATTCATAATAGGAGGAGCCCCGCACGCACCGGCCCCCGAACTTTAGGGAACAGGGGAAACAACAGAAAAGAGAGGGGAAGTTCCCATCGCTCGCAAAAGTCACTCATCCCTGTTTCGGTGTCTGGACGCTGGGCGTAACCCTAATATAACCTATAACACTAACTCAAATGTTGAATCTGATGGATCCACGATAAGAATTTTGAACCACGCACCCCAAAACAAAGATTTAATGTTGGTCAAGATCATGGATTGTCAAGATGTAGAATCGGGTGTTCATCGGAAAATCGACCTGTTTCGGCGTTTTCTTGTGAAAAAGTTTGGCGGCCAGAAATCAGGGGTGAGAACTTTCTAAATGAACACCTGTAGATAGGTATGTCTTCTAGAAATTTCTCAGGTCATTCAAATACCTACTTTCAAGGTATTTGAATACTTTTAGCTCACCAAATACTTTGAGGATATTTAAATGAAAAAAGTAGAGGTGTACCGATACTGGGTTTGCCGATACCGATACCGATAGTCCGATACTAAGTTTTCGATACCGATACATCCGATATATATCGGTATATTTTAAAAATTGTTCAAAACGAATGAAACACAGCTATACTACGAAAAAATATCGTCGGCGTAATTCGCAAATGTGCCTAACTTTATTTTTCACATGGCTTCTACAATATTCGGTTTTTATGTACGACTTCAGTTTTTGATGAAAGCTCTCCGACTACACCAACATCAGACGGTCGGACCGAAACTGCACAGACACGTGTTTCGCTCCTATTGGAAGCTCATCAGTGCGCAGGCATCAGTCAAATCATCCGATGCTGTGGCAGCCAGAGATGTCATGATGATATGATCCATTTTTTGGCCAGCAATTCAAAACCCTCAATAAAAAAAGTTATCATGCTCTCCTGCAAAATCAGGTGGAGTGGAGCTACGCACTTTGCGAATTTCGCCGACGATATAATTTGATTAGAAAAATAAATCAATTTCAAACAAAAAAACTTCACATTCTCCAGAATAAGACTATCGACACTATAATTGAAGAGACGAAAGACTTCAATTTTTCAACGTAACAGGAGTTGTACTTGAAGCGATTTTTCTGTAAAGTGGAGCTAAACGTCTGACTTTGTGCATTGTGCAATTTGATTCACCCACAATCAGATAAACACTAGATAGATAAGTAGGTACTGACCAAAGACTGGATTCTAGGCAAAATGCCTTTTTGTTTCTGTATTGGGCGTTTACATGAGACCTTGAAATAAATGTTAGTGTTGAGAAAACATTACTTTTGACACCCCTTTGTTTTTGCCTAAGTGCCTGAAACTGGCAAAAATCGGATTTACTGTCCTATAAAGCTATTATTATTATTATCAATATACTTTCAGTTGACCAAATACTTTTGGAGTATTCAAATACTTTGAATGTATTTAAATGACAGAAGTATTTAAATAAAGATACTATTTGTTTTTTAAATACTTACACTTGAAATAAAGTATTTATTATTCGAATAATATTTTTTTCGCCAAATGAAAAGTATTTAAATAATAAATACTTTCAAAAAGTATTTTACCCAGCTCTGCCAGACACACTAGGCGAGCGGCCGTTAGCGAAAAACGTGCATTTTAAGGGGTTGAGTGACCACGGGCGTACAACAACAATTTTTGATTTTCAATAGTAAGTACTAGATGGGGGTGTGCCGCCTGTGAATTTTTTTAGAAATCACCCCATGGGAACTCTCGTCAGGGCCCCATTTCCATCTATTTTTCAAAGTCATCTATTCTTCATTTTTTGCATTCGGCAGCTCATAACTCAGCGACTATTGATGATAAAGCGAAGATTCTTTCACCAATACGATGTCTGGATACTACTTATACCCTCCACATTACTTTTGTGTTGCATTTCGTGATAATAACCTTCCTGGACCATAAAAACATAAGAGGTGCAGAAATACGTCACAAGAACTTTGATATGCGGGAAGCTATATCAATTTCTCAAAATATGTGCACATATATGCGAGAACATATGTAGAGAATACTCCAAAGATGTTTTTGGGAAAAGGGCGTTGCAACAGGACTCTTGGTTTTTTAATTATGACTTTTTCAAAATCCGACACTGATCTATGCGAGCGGCCGAGCGGCCAAATTGGCACGAAACGACGATTTTCATCAATGTAATTGAGAAAACATCACAGTATGAGCCACAACAGCGGTCTTTTTTGTGCTTCACCTAGTAGTAGGTAGCTCAAGGTTCAACTAGACTTCAACCAAAGGGTCAACCTGAACTACCGTTTCCGTTAAACCGTTCTAAGGAGTCGTCTACTCCACTGCAACATTTTGGAACAAAAACTTGTATTGCAGTGATTTCTGTATGGATTTTATGTAAACCTCAGCTTTCGATTAATATTCTATTGTGTACCTATTTCGACATGGTGACCTCTCTCCCGAATGCTGGCCGTACTTGTCAAATAAAATGGCTAGACACTACACACAAAGGTCAATAACAGCTTCAAAGCTTCATAATAGATCGCCTTGAATCGAGAAATAATGATCGAAACTTCTATGCACCTATAAGAAACTCAAGCCCGAAGACGTTTTTGCCGACATGATGGATGAGGAGATTACTAATTACCATTCGCCAAGGTGGATAAAATGTTCAGAAAATTGTCTCGCTCGTCGCTCGAAGTCCTATTTCATCGGTGTAGTCCGGCGGCTTAATGTAGAATTCTATAACAATTGTGCAAAATGGGCTAAAAGCATTTTTATTTCTTTAAGTTGTTATTTGGACCCTAAAGAGTATTTCTAGATAGAGACCCCAACCGGTTAGACCTTATTTGGCCCCCCAAGGCGACGCCAACTTCGACCAATATCTGATCCATTTTTGTACACCAGTTTTATGATAATTGACGTATTATAGCTGTTGAGATATCGATTCCCATGTTTTTGAGGACGAGGAATTCAAATATGATTGTCCTGAAGCTTTCAAAGTGATCAGTGAGAGTGAGCTTTCAGATGGTCACTGGTACATTATTGGTTTTAGAAGATTAAAAAAGCTGCCTGACAATCTTCAAAAATAATTCAGATTGAAAGTCTAATGAGTGATCTAGGGTCATAATCTGACGTTCTACAACTGATTAGTTCATCGAAAATACGTGCTCGGGTTTTTCTCTTCGCGAGTTCAAAATCCAAGAAGTTTTCCAAATAGTCACTCATTGTTTTTGAGTCAACTAAACTAACACAATGCGACCTTTGGCAATATTGCAAAAGTAATAACCAACGAGTCGATCAATTTCAAGAATACCGATCATAAAGGCCATTGAACACAATAATGAAAGGATAAAAGGTGATGGTAGCGCTTAGCGCAATTAGCCTGACCGAAGGTCCACCAGCGCTTTTCAGGTAGCGAGACATAAAATGGCTTGACTCGTTGAGACTTATTCTGCCCCGCAAGTTGGCCGGAATATTGGTCAAATAACACAGTTTTCTTTCAGTTCTAGTAACCTTCTTCTCTGGAAGAAAATTCTTTCGGATTTTTTGAAAACTACAAGAATGGTCTTCAACTTAACGAGCTCAAATTTCAAATTTTTAAAAAATAATTTTCAAAACTGTGTTTTTTGACCAATATTCCGGCCATCTTGCCTATAGTTCCCCATTGAGACTATTAACGAAGTGCGGTAATCCTTTCCCGGTAATAATTTAGTCTTTCTTTGAAAAAAAAGTTCTTTCGTTCAGCATCGAGTCGTCAAATGCCTCAAATCCCACCAGAAGCTTCAAGTTGCGTCTCTGGGGGCGCAAAGAAGGAACTTTTGAACCAAGTGCGTAAAGGTAATTAGGGAGATTTTCTCCGTCACAAGAACCAGCCTTCCCCACCAGCTCTATCAAATAGGTATTGGTGAACTTTGTTTTTGTAAAAAATTCAATCTTCTGGAGTTCTCCAAGGGAATAAAATTCTTCCAAAGATTCTCTGTTTTCTACTGCCGAAATGTTATAATCGATGGTGCTGCAGCTAGGCGAAAAATTCAGTGCGTACGGGACAAGATTTGTCGCCTACGTAGCACGTAGCCAGTCAGTTTGTTGGAACAATTCGGCGCATTGGCCTAGCGTTTGATAAATATCATCAGAATTGACTGAAAGCTGCATTTTACTTGCGAAAGGGAAAACCGACGCCAGGCATGGAATTGAAGCAGCAAAAGTGATACATACCTAGCCAAGAACTAGGCAGAGTTTCTTGGGGATGGACGATGACAATAAACGGGAGATGTTCCGATCTCTGAGTGATCTAATTGGCACCAGAGACTTACCCAGAAGAAGCTGTTGCTACACAAAATGATGCAGTACTTAGGTACCCACTCTGCTCTATTCCAGCGAATCTGAATAACTTTATGCCCTGTTATCACGAGGAAGCAAATTATGGTAATGGAATAATACTTCATGCGCAGGCGAATGTGCTCTGCTGAAGGCTTGAAGCTAATCATCACCCGCACAGTAGATATGGATGTGGTCGTTCTGGCACCAGCGTTTTTGGACTCTACGAGGGTGTAAAGTCTGAGGATTGGTTCTGGTGGTGAAAAAACCCTATCGTGTGCTTGATGTAGCTTCGATTCAGCAAGCTGTAGGATCAGATGAATGCTCCGGCCTGTTTTTTCTTGCCTTTACTTGGAGCTATATAACTTTGAGTTTCAGGACCAAAGGCAAACGTACGACCTTTAGTGCCTGGGGAAAAGCCTTTTGTCAATGGAGTTTTTCACAATTTGTCAAATACATTATTAGTAGAAGAGGTAGATCAGGCTATGCCTGCGCTTGAGAAATTTGTTATCCTCATGACCTCGTGTATGACAGATGCTCAAAAGACAAAGAAGTTGATGTTTCTCGTTTCCGTCTTTTTATCTCAGAAGGGACGAGATATAGAAATTATTTCTCTCACTCAAAATGCTTCACGTCTCTACGATCTTCAAGCAGGGCATATATGGGCTCAGAGTTTTAGTTTAAAACTGCACCCCATCGAATCTTTCTAATTTTGGACGGCAAAAGAGTAAGTCCCGATGACAGGTGAAAAAACTAACCTGCTACCTAACATGTGAAGCTTTTTCTTATCAAGAAATGGATTTTTTTTCATCTTAAATCCAATGGACTAGCTGATGGGCCATCACCAAAGAAAGCTTGGCACGAAATCATTTCATGCAGTTGCAAGACGTCAGCGGAACTGCATTCGCATTGGTAAGAAAGGTTGGTCCAGCGGCGACGGACTTGAAAAACGCACCACACCGAATGTTTGTCTCAACTTCGAAGCGCCAAAAAAAGGGAAGTAAGCTATTGTTTGAGGTAGGAACAAGAAAGAAAGATGGTCAAAGTCTGCTTACATCATTTATGTCTCGATTTATCTTTTGGAAATAATAAAGGAACGTCATTTTGAAGTTCACCATTGTGCCTACCTACCTTACCTTTCAGCGAGCCTATTAGTTGTTGTTATTACCAATAAGAACTAAGGTGGCATGGCGAGTGAATACAATCACGTGCTTTTTTTTACTATACGTACTATTGGGTCATTGGTACTTTGCATATTGATGAAGATGATCGCATTGTTTTACTTAAAATCAAAAACAGAAATTTTTGATTTGGAAAATTGCGACTGCTTTGATTTTGATCTCGCGAAGAGAAAAACCCAAGCACGTATTCTCGATGAACTGAAGTAAGCTCGAAGGTAAGTTCTAGAACGTCAAATCATGACCCTAGATCTCTCATTATAGACTTCTCATTTCAATTATTCTTGAAGATTGTCAGCCAACTTTTTCAAATGTTTTAATCAATAAGGTACCAGTAACCATCCATCAGGTTTGCAATTTCAACTTCAAAAGCTTCAAGACCATCATATTTGAGTTCCTCGTCTTCAAAAACATTAGAATCGACACCTTAATAGATGGTATACGTCAATTATCATAAAAGTAATGTACAAAAATGGATGAAATATTGGTGGAATAATGGTGGAAGTTGGCGTTGCTAAGGGGGGCTAAATAGGGCCTAATCGGTTGGGGTCTCTATCTGGAAATATTCTTTAGGGTCCAAATATTAACTTGAAAAAATAAAATTGCTTTTAGCCCATTGTGCACAATTGTTACAGCTTGCCGCCGGACTAGTGAGCGCTAGCTTTGTCAAAAAATCGAAATGATGTCGATTTGAAAAAAGTCTCAAGTTATCCGACCACATCCGTTCCATTTACAACACTTTGTGTCGGTTTGTGTCAACTGAAGTCGGCTTGTGTTAGCTTGTGTCGATGACACACAGCAACACAAATCAAATGGAACGCATTTGTGCCGATTTGTGTCTACACAAGTCGACTTGTGTCGGTAAGTGGAAAGCGCCCAATAACAGCAGCAAAATCCAAATTGTTTTGGAGCGAGTGAAGTCGTGCATGACCAGGCTCTTTGTCTGAGATAGGTACAACGACCGTACAACGACCGTGTGTTTGGTGGATGGCTGAAATGCCTCAAAATAATTATTACTAAAAAGCGTTGCAGACATTCGACGACTGAAGTCGACACTGTCTTGGAAAAATAACAAGGTATCTTAATGCCAGCTAAGTTCACTTAACTTTTGATCGGTACGACGGCGACGATTCGCGACATAAAATTCGCAAGTTTCTAGAACAAATACGCTGCTATGCTACCAAAGAAAAGCAGGTTTTAAGAAATCCAGAGAATTCAGTCAACACCAAACTGGAGTTTATTTTTTGTCGTGAGAAAGAACAAGAGCGATTCGTGTGACTTTTTGTCTCAATGAATAGAGTAGGATAATGCGCCAAAAACAGTTAGCAGACATCTCGGCAGACATGGAAAACAAATGAATCAATTATTTTGGCTGGTGGTTACAACTAAAGAACTCTTACAAAAACAATCAAGGTTCCTGGTTCAGGTACAAATAAAACGGAATCGTGTTCCGACGCCGCGCCGGTGAATGCTTTCCTCCACTATACCGGAAATTTTGCCGAACTCTTCCCTGTGTAATGTGTATTCCAACACATGGTAGAAATTTTCAACGTCCACCAACATCGCATGGGGTCGCACCATCGTTCGTAGTTTACGTGCTATGCGACACACATTTGCATTTAGCAAGACATTTGAACTAAGTCGAGAAGCTTTTTCTCGAGACAAAAATCCGACCGTCCTCGGCGAAGATAGAACCCGCGACCTCTGGCATAGCAATCGAACATGCTGACCACCACACCACAAGCTCCTCACATCGGATTTTTGTTGAATCGCCCGACACCGACGTTCTTGTGCTCTTACTGATGTATTGCCAAACAATGTGCAATAGACCTAGTTTGTGGGTAGAAACACTCCACTTCTGCCACCTTGGAGAAAACTTTTGGGAAGCTTTGCAGGATTGCAGGTCGTTTTATCCTCCAACAGAGTGCAATACAGTGTCAGCAATGTATGGCGTGGGCAAGAAATAAGCCTTTCAAGCGACAAGGAGAATGGAAATATCTGTTGGATCTGTCACCTCACTTCTTAGCGTCCTATCACTCCTATCATCACCTAACATATATCAATGACCGATAAAGTTTTGGAAGCAAGGAAATTTATTGTTTTTGTCTAAGATGCAAGCAGAAAACATGCCACCGATCATGGATCCGTAAATGATCTCCCGGCACAACTGGCTGTAAATAGCGGAAACAACATTGACAGAGTGCCACTCTCGGAACCTGCATTAAATTTAAGCAACATGTGGCATATGAGCTCCATGACAAGCACAATCATGCATGAAGGACTCGATGAAGGAAAAGTCTCACCCGAAAGTATTCGGGTGACGAAGCTTCCATACTACTGTATGGAACCCTCCTAACCAGTGAAAAACTGCGGTTGATCAAAATTTTAAAGGTCAAACCAGCATAGAGTTGGAGTTTCTTCAGAATTGATTATCTTTGCAATTTCCATGGGAAGAAACCTTGTAAAACCATCTCCCTTTGCTCATGCGAGACAATTGGAATGTTATGCTCTGAAGTCTGCGGTCCTGTGCTGCTCGTAATTTATGTAGGTAATAATAATAATCATTAAAAGACACAAAGTGTGATAGGGGTGCCTACTTATGGAAGGTTATGAAGAGGTAGAAGGTAACTGACATTGAGTCTCAAAAAGGAATCGAAGTTTATACATAAAAAATCCAAATCAAAATCACTGCAATACAAGTTTTTGTTCCAAAATGTTGCAGTGGAGTAGACGACTCCTTAGAACGGTTTAACGGAAACGGTAGTTCAGGTTGACCCTTTGGTTGAAGTCTAGTTGAACCTTGAGCTACCTACCACTAGGTGAAGCACAAAAAAGACCGCTGTTGTGGCTCATACTGTGATGTTTTTTCAACGACATTGATGAAAATCCTCGTTTCGCGCCAATTTGGCCGCTCGGCCGCTCGCATATATCAGTGTCGGATTTTGAAAAAATCATAATTCAAAAACCAAGAATCCTGCTGCAACGCCCTTTTCCCAAAAACATCTTTGGAGTATTCTCTACATATGTTCTCGCATATATGTGCACATATTTTGAGAAATTGATATGGCTTTCCGCATATCAAAGTTCTTGTGACGTATTTCTGCACCTCTTATGTTTTTATGGTCCTGGAAGGTTATTATCACGAAATGCAACACAAAAGTGATGTGGAGGGTATTGGTAATATCCAGACATAGTATTGGTGAAAGAATCTTTGCTTTATCATCAATAGTCGCTGAGTTATGAGCTGCCGAATGCAAAAAATGAAGAAAAGATGACTTTGAAAAAAAAATGGAAATGGGGCCCTGACGAGAGTTCCCATGGGGCGATTTCGAAAAAAATTCACAGGCGGCACACCCCCATCTAGTACTTACTATTGAAAATCAAAAATCGTTGTTGTACGCCCGTGGTCACT
The DNA here is from genome assembly GCA_949128115.1 of Anaspis maculata. Lineage (NCBI taxonomy): Eukaryota > Metazoa > Arthropoda > Insecta > Coleoptera > Scraptiidae > Anaspis > Anaspis maculata. The sequence continues at coordinate 67,119,776 of OX421965.1, read as the reverse complement.
ATAGCTCGAAAAATAGGGAACGGCCGCTCGCCTACACGGGTAGCACGCGAAAGGTGTGTGATTATTCGGGAGTCGTTCAGAAATCATGTGCCGGGTCACTGTGGAATTGGCTGGAGGACCCCTGGAAGGTTCGAGAACACTAGTCGAAGGCATATTCATAAGCACCGTCCTCAGCCTACGCAGTTAGTTATGAATTGGAAGTGATCAAGTGCGATGAAAGCGAAGTAGTCTTAGCGATATTTCCAAGCGTAAATAATTGTTGGCGTGTATTAATTGTAGTACGCAGTGATAAACAGTGTGTGTTTCAAAACGATCGTCTCAATTATGAAGAACCCGTACGCGAATACGTAACAATACGAATTCAGCCGAAAGAAAATGCGCTACTGAGCCTCACGCCCCTGAAAACGTATTCACTTGTTTTCAATTGGGTGCGCAACGACAGAAACCATCCTGTATCCTGAGTATATCCACTATTCACCATTTTAACATTTGAAAGTCGTGGACTTTTGCTCTTGTAGTACCTATAGGAGGTGTATACTTATTCCTTAACATGGTTTGTTTCATTGGAAAATATCCACTCAATAAAGTTTTTGAATAATACATCCACCTGAAGATCCTACCTTTCGAAGTTGCAATGCTCGACGATTTACTATTCAAAGAAAATATGTTGCGACGCTTAGTTCCGCACGAGGGTGTGAGAAAATTGATAATTTCCCGGTGGGGTGCCGCGAAATGGGGCACAAAACGCACGCAGCCGGCGCTGATGCCGGAGCAAGAACATAATCTCTCCCAATATTCGATTCTTCGGGATGGTACGCAACCAATGGTGCGAGGATTATCGCCCGGGCCCAACTTTAAAATGCCTATTGTGAGAGACGCGCGAAAGAAAGGAAGTGGCCGGAGAACCACTAAAAAAAAATGCAAAGCCCTTCCAACCCCCAGAGGCTAAAGCTGTCAGATTAGCAGCAAGCACCGCGGCACCCATGCGCGCATCATAGGACGGAACCTTTGTCCTTTGGAATTCCGTGCAATTTGCTCTGATTTGCGCTCGATTTCCTGTGTAAATTTTTATCCATCACCCTCTGGCGCATGGTCGGAATATTGTTTAAAGGCAAATAACACGAGAAATTGCCATCTCGAGTCGGCTATACACCGGAGTGAACTTTGAAGATTGCGTGGCGGGGTACTCCAAGAAGAGATAAGGATTCTTGATGCCAGTGCGCCTCCGAGCTCAAGTGCCGGGGACTGATTTCTTGCGCGCCCGTTTTCATTACCAATTTAGGAGGAACTCGAGCATTAACAAAACAAAGATGGGGTTGAAACAGTCGCCTAATTTAGTCTCCCGTTCTTTGAAGTCAATCTAGAAGTAGGGTATATAGCGGGGATAAGTTACGACCTTATTGTTCGCACAGAAATATTGAAATTGAAATGGCCTGTCCAAAGCGGCTGTATAATATGCTATGAAGCAGAATAGAGTTGAACACCAATTTCAACCTACAACTTTTGGGTCTTATACACACATCTCACTCGAATTAGATTGATACCTATATCAAGCGAATTGGCGGTCAGTGCAATGTTTCTAAACTTGTGTGTTTGAAAGCCGCTCTTAGAACAATAGGTTGTGCTTCTACAAAGGATATTGTTACCTTTGTCCAATACAGGTGACGATAACAGTGTATTTAACAAGTTGCCTTATTGTTATACCTTGTGGCAAGGTGATAACATGAAACTGCTAACGTCAGAACGCGCCCACGCATCTCTGTCTATATAGGTACTAAACTAAACGTCTATATACTGAAGGTAGCTTAGCATGAAGGGTGATTTAAAATGACTAACACGGGCCCCAGTGCGTTGTGATTGTTGTGAAGAAGAGATAAAAGACTGCAGCGATGTTAGAGGACCGCTGAAAGTTTCAATGAACATACACGCATTGAAGACGGGTCCTAAACAGCGCATTCAGGCTGAAAGTGACACAGAATAAATAATGAATATGGACTAGGTAGGTAGTCTAAGTTTGACACCAAATTCTGTATTGGCGTACTGAAACTGCGTATATTGTGACAGCTCAGATCTGCTCATAATTCTGACAATTTTAGTGGTTGCAGACTCTCGAAGAGCCGTTTCGTCGAGATGGTGATGTTCTTTGAAATGGTAGGATCATGATTGTTCGATAACGCTAATTATAATACCAGAATATGAGATAAGTGTATAAAGTCTTATCTACATGTACTCGTAAGTCTATACAGGGGGTGTCCCGAAAATACACCGACAACTTCAAAAAAAGTTCCTATGAACATAGGTCCGGGAATGCTTCCTAAGGGAGCTACAGGTCCCTAAAGGTGGGACCCTGGAGATGGTTTTTACCCATTATCTCCGAGAACCGTTCAAGAGAAATCAATCAAACTTGACACATCCACTAACTTACTTGTGCCCAACAAAATGAGGCAAGATTATTTCCAAAATAATTTACCAGTAGGTGGGTCAGGCTGAAGTGTTGGGGTAAAAATAACCCTTACTTTTTTTAATGTAAATTGTTTCCAAACTTAACAAGAAATAATGAAAAATTGGAGTTTTCCACCAAACAAAGTTCCCGTGTTCAACCTCGATAGACGATAGTTCAGGAGATATTTGAGTTTGAATGTATGAAAACGTGGTCGGTAATCTGATTTTCCAATTACGATATTCAAGGCAAAAAAAAATACTATTTCAAAGCAACTTAATTTTTGTAAGGCATTTAAATTTTGTTGGGCATAAGAAGGTTATCAAATATGTCAAGTTTGATTGATTTCCCTTGAATGGTTTCGGAAATATCAAATAAACACCATCTTCAGGGTCCCACCTTTAGGGGCCTGTAGCTCCCTTAGAAAGGGTTTTCGGACCCATGTTCATAGGAATTTTTCTTCTTGTTTTGATGAGAGGAAGCTGTCCTAGAACGTTGTCGGTGTATTTTCGGGACAGCCTGTATAAGAATATAGACAAAATAAGAGCTCTGGACACAAATTTAAATTTTGTAGAGGTTTTTATTTGAACCGGTATGTTCACACTTCAGGGCGTAAGTTGTTGTGAACTAAATATATACCTCGAATTATCAGACAGCCAAAGTCGTTAATGGGATAATGAAAACACTTAATGTGTTTTGGTACCCGTGATGGTTCCCCCCCACCAAGCTAACAATCTACAAACATTCTTTGAGTGACTTCACAGGTATTCACAGTTCGTGTATAGGTGAGTAGGTATTGTATGTGTATTGTGTCATGGTGTTGTTACGCACAAAAAGATTATTTATTACCGGGTTGCGAAGAGGAGTGGAAGCAGTTGCCTTTTCAATTTAATCACACAAACACAATACATTACATTAACACACTTTTTGGTTAGGGGTAGGGGAATGTAAACATCGTTCTTCTCTCGATGACGTCGGGAGCTGGGAAAAAAGGTATCTATACTGATAAGAGAGAATAGGTAGCCATTTTTGCAGATCGCATAATTTTGAGAAGTTGGGCATTTTACCTTAGTCAATTTCTTCGTGTTGACCATTGAATCTTTGCTGAAGACGGTCTTTGTGGTTGACAAGGTAAATCACCGCTACGTCCACTCTGGATACTGAGAAAACCCACAACATCCGACGGGTACGTTCTTCACCTTTTCGTTGGCTCTTGTACACCCTAGTTACACCCTTCTCTACGAATAAATTCGTTCTTAGGTTTTTGTATGTGGCTGGATAACACCCCCAGCATTGTGAACAACGACCTTACCACGACCAAATTCCACCCCTTTGACGAGCGTATCAGCTACAACTCCGTAGTCATCATCGTGCAACCCGGACTCTTGAGTGTTGTGGTTTGGCTAGCCGTCCTCTCGGACCACCATACCATCGCCGGGCACAATTACGTCCACCACGAGCAGCCAAATCAACACCAACACTCCTAACCGCTTGGACCCACGCACCACCCTTAGAGACGGGATCCCAATCCAGTCTCTAGCTAATTTCTTCGGCGGCGTAACACCGGCAGGCCAGCGGAGGCACATCACCTCGGGGGCGGCTGTAAGTCTTGTCTCCACTTCTAGCATTACTGGCGCAGTAGTCGTAGTTTCTATTTCTCGGTATATGTTTCGCGAACCGTGTCGCATCTAAAACACTTGAGCTCAGGTAATTTTAGGCAGTGTGACTCGTCCGTATCACCTACCCGGGGATCGTACCCTAATACGCGAGAAACTATTGTGACAGTTTTCAGGGATTTGGGGCCTGGACCCAGGTCTTGTCTTCGAGGGAGATTTAACCTCAATCTTCAACCTGCAACAGGGAAACGTAGTCAACCACTATTGCGTAAATAATATCTATCGCTCATTTACCACGGTGTACAACAAACGCAAAAATAAAGACTATTTTCCTTCGTCGAAGCCACAAATTATTACTGTTTTTTTTGTTCTCATAGCTCTCCGACCGAGTTTCATTTTGTTGACAGTGACGTTCTGTCACTTCTCACCCTAGCCTTCATTAATACAAAACACACTGTGTGTTTTTCCGATCTCCAGCACTTGAAAAGTTAGACAAAGGTTCGAGAGATCACTCCGTTCGACCTTAAGCGGGCATCTTTTCCTCGTTCAGCTAAGTGTCTCTCTGTCTCTAACCAGTTGTCCCTCATCTTTCAAGAATGATAAGCCGGCGTGCTCACCTAGACATGGTTCTCTTTTACCAGAAGCCGGACGGACAATATGGATCTCTTTTTCTTTCAACACTTCCTAACACCAGAAAGGAGCTAGACTTTCGGCAGGTGTTCTGATGTTTTTGTCCGTGATCTGCCCTCAAACGTGAACGGCACGCGACCGCCAATGCAGGAAGTTGGGTGTCAATACAAGTTGATTACCGAGAAACGCCCTTCTTAAACAGTACTGGTTCCGAAAGCCCTTAGGTTGCCTTGGACATCAAAGTGTAAAACTCTCCCCTAAAAGACTTCGGATCGTTTCAGATAATCTCACATTACAGAAAAATGTCACATTACAGAAAAATCCATTTTCTACAAACACAACACTCAGACCTATGCTGTGGGGAATCGAACCCCAAAGTCTTGCGTCAAAGGTGGATACACTACCGCCTTTGCCACGGGCCTGTCAGGAAGACCTTCTATAGTAGGACAGCGTGGGATGAGATAGCCTCAAGGCCATCGTGGGACAGCAGCGAGGGACTTGCCGTCGGGTTACACGCCTGTGAAGAATTTTTTTGCAAGTATCAGCAGTCAGGATCAGAATTCATCTGAACAGAATAAAAGCTATGAGAATCTATATACGGCCAGTTGTGACAACGGCATCTGAAAACGCGTGAATTGAACCTAAGGTGAGTGTTTTGAAGTTATATAGACCTTTGCAATTTTAACGTATCGGGGGACCCAAAATTCATTACTTTATACGCCACGTACGTCTCCCAAATACAATGACCCAAAATAGCATCTGTGGCATGATACACCTTATACTAAAAGTACAACTAGATGTCACCGAGCTGCCTATCGCACACACAAAAGGGTTCCATGTTATTCCAGTGAAGCTGAACTGACAAGTAAATAGTCCTCTCAGGCAAGATCGTGTCAGCGGAGTTAACAAGGAGTTGTACCCAGCCCAGCGCCACAAAATGACCTGTCGACCAGCCGCCTTCCTCAAATGCAAGAGGGCTTCAAGACATTCCAGTGAAGCTCAACTGTCATGTTGTACTGTCTAGACAGGGCCGTGACTCACTGCGCCCGCAGACAACTCTCTGACCTGGGTTCAGGTATGAACCCAGGGCAGAATCAGAGTGGATCCGCTGGAGAATCATACTTGAGGGAACACCAGCGGTAGCGCCAAAAGGATAGGAACGGACCCCCGACAGTTAGGAAGAGCACCGAAAAGTTCGAAAACGCTCCGAGGAGAAAATCAACACCACATCGTCCGCATCTATACGGTCTCTTTCAAGATCAAACCGTATCAACCCCGAGTAATCCCTTCCCTGGCGCCGGTGGATGGTAATGGTTTGAAAAGGGATCGTTGGATGTATGCGGAGAAGTCAGTCCTCTAGCGTCGGTCGGCGGAGGGCCTTTGCTAAAAGTGGAATGGTTTGATGGAAGTGAGGAAATGAGGCCTCCAGCGTCGGTGGATGGCCTTGGCTGTAAAGGGAAGGAACTGGATGGAGGTGCAGGAATCAAGTCTTTATCGTCGGCGTATGGCCTTGGCTAAAAAGAGGAGTGAGAGAAGCTTGGAGGGGCGCGGTGCCTCTGGCGTCGGTGTGTGGCACTGACATGGCGGGAATTTAACTTTAGTGGGGTCGGTACAGTATTATACGCTGCATTTTTGAGTAATGCAATGTCTTTTGGCACACATGTTCTTAGAACCTGTTTGAACAATTTTGTCCATCGCCGCAAGCAAAATTTTAGTTTAGATCCTGTATACAGGGTGAAGAAGAAAAACAAATTAAAAAAATTGCATCTTTTGAACGGACAGAGGTAGAGTATTGCAGGGAATGTCATATGATGCGGAAATTGATGGTTGTTGGGGAACATCAAACCATTTTGATACATTATTAACCGTTTCCGAGATATTCAAAGAAAACTGAGATCTGTCAAAAAAAAAACATTATCTTCATTATATCGCTTATTTTTGAAGATATCGGGATGAAATTTGGTATTTGCTTTACAAAAGACGTCATGAATGAATGACAGCTGCAGTTATTTTCTAGGCCTACTATTTTCCTAAATAAGACGATCAACTTTTTTGGGGGGGGGGAAGCCGCCATCTTGTTTTGTCAATATCAAGCTGATGACCGAAAAAATGACTGATGGTCATTAGGCTAGTATCATGCCATTACTCTATATTGTGAAAGATCACCCTGGATGGACCATCATACCATTTTTGCTGAAGGAAACATAACGAACTGATTTTATCGGGTTCCTCAGAACTAGAGGACCTACTTCCAGCCATCGGGCCATTGCAAGTAATTTAACACCGCAATTATGACCTCTGATCATTTCACAGGTTGCTCACCAAGATTCATAGCCATAGGTGCAGCGGTTCGGTTTTAGCAGCTGTTTGAATTAAGAAGTGTTGCCTTTTCGTGAAAAAAGCAGAAAATTACGAGGTCTCTGGGTCAATTCGTAGGTCATTGGAAATAGATCCTCCACGGAATGTTGATAAATGTATGCTGAATTATTAGAAAAAAGTGCATTCTATAGCATAGGTTTGAAGAAACGGCTGAAAATTGTTCAAAACGTTTTTTTTTGTCTTGTTAAAGCGGTCAATTATGGATCTTTTTGGCGATTTTCATGCCTTCAGCCTATTTAGATGATGGGATGAAATTTTTCAATTTCTTATCACCCTGTGGTGTCATCTGCATAGATCGCCATCATGCCAACATTTCCCAAAGTTGAAGAAGGAATCTGAATAAAAATTATTCTAAAATACATTGCGAAATCAAAATTTATAAGGTTCTATCCATTATTAGTGTTGCCCTACCACACAATTTGTTCGCTCTCTACCTACTGCAAGATAGTCTTTCATGTTCTTCCTACATCACATGAGTACATCCTGTGCCAATTTTTCAAAACCTATACTGAAGAATGCACTTATGAATAAGAATGCAATAATTCAGCATGAATTTATCAGAATTCCATGGAGGATCTTTTTCCAATGACCTAAGAAATGACCTAGAGACCTCGTGATTTTCTGTTTTTTTCATGAAAAATCGACACTATTTTATTTAAATAGCTGCTAAAACCGAACCGCTGAACCTATGGCTATGAAGACAACCTAAAGAATGATCAAGGGTCATAATCGCGGTGTTCAATTACTTGCAATGGCTCGATGGCTAGCAGTAGATCCTCTAGTTCTGAGGAATCCGATAAAATCCGTGCATCATCTTTCTTTCAGCAAAAATGGTATGATGGTCCATCCAAGTTGATCTTTCACATGATGGAGTAATGGCATGATACTAGCCTAATGACTATCAGTCATTATTTCGGTCATCAGCTTGATATTCACAAAACAAGATGGCGGCTCCCTTCCAAAAAACTTGACTGTCTTATTTAGGAAAATAGTAGGCCTAGAAAATAGCTGCAGCTGTTATCCATTTATGATGTCTTTTGTAAGGCAAATACCAAATTTCATTTCGATATCTTCAAAAATAAGCGATATAATGGAGATGATGTTTTTTTGACAGATCTCAGTTTTTTTAGAATATCTCGAAAACGGTAATTATTGTTCCAAAATGTTTTGGTGTACCTCAACAACCATCAAATTGCGCATCATATGACATGCCCTGCAATACTCTACCTTTGTCCGTTCAAAAGATGCAATTTTTTCAAATTGTTTTTCTTCTTCACCTTGTATACTGGATCTGAACTAAAATTTTGCTTGCGGCGATGGACAGAATTGTTCAGACAGGTTCTAAAGACATGTGTGCCAAAGGGCATTTCATTACTCAAAAATGCAGTGAACAGGACTTTTTACGAACGTGCCGACTCCACTACTTGGAAAGAGCTGAGGAAAAATTCCAAGTCTAAATCGAGAGGTGTTTTAAGACTTGTGTGAAATTTTCTATCAGTTGATGGCAAAATAAAAGGAGAGATTGGAACACGGAAATTCGCCTATGTCCCGAAGAAGGATCGCGGACTAAGGAAAATTTTCTATCAGTCGTCGCGGAAAGTGTGAGCAAGGGAAAAACCGAAAATGGACTAAGTCCAGAAAAGGAACCGGAAGTTCGAGGAATCTCGTAAGTTTTTATCAGTAGGATTTAAAAAGTATAAAAACACGGAAAAATGAAATTCGCCCAAGTCCCGAAGGGCAATCGGATTTGAAAGATTCTGTTTGAATTTTCCATCAGTTGGGAAATGGAAATTGTGGAAAAAAATATACTTTCAAGATTCAACACGGGAAGAGTTCAGGAGTAGCAATCAATAACTACCCAAAACGTACGTTATGCCTGCTTCGTCTTCCTCTATCCAATTTTAAAAGTAGCTCACTAAAAATCCCTAACATCTCTTACAATAGATGGAATTTTTCCCATGAGGTGGTTGCAACGTTGGCGCCATCATTTGACCAAATCCTCAAACGGCGGTTTTTTGAAAAAAGCTTTCAAGAACTTATCCGTGGGCGGATCCTGGATTCAAGGGCATCGTTGAATTTGTCAGGACACTCTGCAGTTGACGGCGAGTCTTCCCCCTGACGTATTTAGGCGACGCAGGGGACGATAAACGTCTGGACACTTCCGGAGAATGTGGTACCACAACGTACATCTTGTAGTATGACTACTACACCTTTTCCAGTTGTAGTTCAGAAAATATCAATTGTATTTCAGATATCGTCACTTGAATTTCAGATTAATCAAGTGTAGTTCAGAAAGCGTCAACTGTATTTCGGATTAGTCACTTTGTGGGGTTTCACCCACGGGGGGGTTAATCAAACTCTTCGATTGGTATAGTAACAACTGAATAACAATTTATTAGCAGAAGGGCACATCCTGCCTGGTGAGTGGTTATCTTTCGTCTGGCGTGCACAGCACACACAAAGCATTGCGGATACAGTAAGATCCCGTGAGGGGTTCGCCCAAGCTACCTGGAAGGGCAGTGGGGGGTGCTCAGCTCATATTATACAATCTACTTAGATAAGGACATATGCACTTAACATGCTCCCACCTTTGACGGAATGTCAATATTGAACTTAAAATACTTATGTAGGTATAAATAACACTTCGGTAATCAATTATTGTAAATGCAACAGAGTATATCTTAGTATTATTTAGAAACAGGGGAAAATATCAAAAGGAGTAATAAATCAAACAGTTGCAGTGATATGGTAATTAAATATGAACAAGAATAAAGGTAATCATATCAAAAATATAATAAACGAAATATTTGTGAATCTTCAGTTTAGAAAAGCGCGGATTAAGTTTTACACTTTAGCACTTTGATACTTTGTCAGTTCTTTGTCACCACTTGATCACGGTAGCACTCAATTAGTCCCTTGATTCTTCGATGGGAAGTACGCAAATCTTGCGGGTACTTCTTTTGATGGTACCGCCGCTGGCTGTTTGAATTGTAGCCACGCGAGCGACTTTATCGGCGCCCAAATTTAGGGTGACAACACGGCCCAATTTCCACATCAATGGAGGAATGCCATCTTCGGCAATCAGCACCATGGCCCCTGGACGAACTTGGTCCGCTGGAGAATTACGCCACTTAGCGCGCGTCTGCATTTGTGAAAGGACTTCACGGTGCCAGCGGCGCCAGAAATGCTGCCTCAGCTGCTCGATCCGTTGCCAGCGGTCCAAACGATTCTCAGGAATCTCCAGGTGGTCAGGCTCGACTGGTGCAGTGAGGGACTCAAATACGAGGAAGTGGCCGGGTGTGAGAACTTGGAAATCGTGGGCGTCATCGGACAATGGAGTTAGAGGACGGGAATTAAGGATGCTCTCTATACGACACAGCAAGGTACTCATCTCCTCAAAAGTCAGCTGTGAGTTCCCTAAAACCCTCTTAATGTGAATCTTGACTGCTCTAATCAAACGTTCCCACAAACCGCCAAAATTCGGGGAACGAGGCGGAATGAACTTGAATTCCGTGTTCTCAAAATGATGTTGAAATTCTTCGCGAAATTTCGAATTTTTAACAATACTGGCGGCTTCTCTGAGATCTTTGTCGCCTCGTGCAAAATTCGTGGCATTATCGCAGAAAATTTTCGCGACGTTTCCTCTTCGGGAAATGAATCTACGAAACGCGTTCAAAAAGGAAGCCGAAGAAAGGTCGCCAACTAATTCTAAATGAACGGCCTTTGTTGCCATGCATACGAACAATGCCCCGTACGCTTTCACCAGTTTGGCAGAGCGGTAGCTACCCTGTTTAACGAACAAAGGGCCGAAGTAATCGAGGCCCGTGTTCGCAAAAGCTCTACCTGCGGGTTGGATCCTCGCTTTGGGTAGATCGCCCATTTTGGGGTTCATTGTTCGAGGTGTTACTCGAAAACACCTCACGCAATTGCGTGTTATTTTCCTTACGGAACTTCTACCTGAAAGCGGCCAGTATTTTGCTCTCAATGAAGATAAAGTTGATTGTGCCCCAGTGTGCAAATTTGACACGTGTTCCTTTCGGATTAAAAGTTCCGTTACATGATGTTTCGGAAGTATTATCGGGAATTTTCTATCGTACGATATATCAGCGTGCCTGATTCTACCGCCAACTCTCAAGATTCCGTCATCTCCTATGAACGGATCTAAGGAAGTCAATTTGCTTCCTCTGGCTAAATTGCGAGCTTGGTTCAAATTAGCAAGGTCTGAATGGAATTCGCGATTTTGAATGTGTTTTATTATGCGATCATGGGCATTTCTCAGTTCTTTGACGGTCAAGTGTCCCACAATTCTGGAATCGGACTTAGTTCTTGCGTTGTTTATGAACCTCAAACAATGTGCGATTACACGTTGCAGTTTATCAAAGGAAGAGAATCTCTCTAAAACTTCAAATGTTGGAGGGACCGTCACGGCAAGAACTGTCTTGCGTTTTTCCGCGAGTTCCTCAGGTACATCGCGGCAATTCATTTGAGTTAGCGGGGTGGAATTCCATTCTTCCGTGTTCTTGGAAAGCCACTTTGGCCCATTGAACCAGAGCGCGTTTCCATCTAATTGATGGGCTTCTAAACCGCGGCTCACATAATCGGCCGGGTTTTCACGGGTGTTTACGTGATGCCATTGATCTTTCTTCGTGTTTCTTTGGATCTCGCCGACACGATTTGACACATATGTTTGCCAGACGTTGGCTGGCGATGCAATCCAATGCAAAACGATGGTGGAATCAGAAAACAAGTACCGGTTCGCTATCGGGATTCTCAAGGAGTTCTGCACTGTCAGCATTAGCTGTACAGATAAAAGAGCACCGCATAGCTCTAATCGCGGTAAGGAAATTACCTTTACTGGAGCGACTCGTGATTTTGATGACAATAATCTGGACTGGAAATTTCCGAGGGAATCACTTGCTCTGAGATAAATGCAAGCGCCAAAGGCCTTTATGGAAGCATCCGCAAAGGAACAAATATCAATCGCAATCGGATTTGATATCACAGCGTGACGTGGTATAGAAAGATCATTCAAACAATGCAAACTTTCTGCAAATTGCTTCCAGGAATCTCGTATACCTGCCGAAACCTCGTCATCCCAGCCCAAATTCTTATCAGCCCATAAAAGTTGCATCAATAGCTTGGCCTTGAGTACAACGGGTGCTATCAGACCCATCGGGTCATATAAAGCGGCAATGCGACTGAGAATTTTTCTCTTTGTTATTGAACCGGAAGTGTCTATCGGGGTTGTCTTGAATAATAAACTGTCAGAGTTTCGGTCCCAAAACACACCTAGTGTTTTGGATATGCCGCTTTTGTTCAAATTTACAACGCTAGCACCAACATCGTCTGGTGCGGCATTTGCCAAAAGGACTGGGTGATTAGAAGACCACTTGGCCAGTTCAAAACCTCCTTGGGCAAAGATTTCTTTTATTGCATTTTGCAAATTTACAGCTTCCTGTAAATTACTACTGGCGACGATTATATCGTCCACGTAGGCGTCTCTTTGTATTACAAGACTGGCGTCGGGATACTTATCCTCAACGTCTCGGGCCAATTGTTGAATGCATCTAACAGCCAAATAGCTCGAAGAGCTTAAACCGAAGGTGACCCTGTTCAGCCGATAAATTTTTATCGGTTCATCTTCATGGAACCTCCAAAATATTCTTTGGAAATCGGTGTCTCTTTGATCGACAAGAATTTGTCGGTACATGTGCTTAATATCAGCAGTAAATACATATTCACGCGAGCGGAATCTCAGCAGTATTGACAACAAATCATCCTGTATCACAGGGCCTACCATCAGGTTTTTATTGAGGGAAAGGTAATCGCTGTTACCTCCCGCGGTTCCGTCAAATACCACTCGCGTTTTTACAGAATTTTCGGACAGAGATTTGAAAACAGCGTGGTGTGGGAGATAGTACGACCGTTCATTATTGATTTCGACTTCTGGTACTAATTCCATATGCCCCAAATCTAAATACTCCTGTATTACAGCGGAATACTGAGATTTCAATTGGTGGTTTCTGGAAAAGCGTTTTTCCAGCAAATTAAATCGGCGCAAAGCTAATTCCGAGGAATTGCTCCAAATCGTTTGTTCGTTTTTAAACGGAAGTCGCACGACAAATCTTCCTTCGTCATTTCGCCGGTAGTTTTTTACAAAATGTTCTTCGCACGCGATTTCTTCAGCTGTCCAAATGTTTTGCTTATGAGGAATTTCCTCTTGCTCCCAAAACCTTGTCAGGGTGGTATTTAATTGCTCATCTTGCAGCGACGTGACTGCGTGATTGCAGGTCGCGACCGCCGACTTCGTGCTTCCCTTCAGGCTTGTCGCACCCCCAACTACCCAACCCACTCGAGTATGGGTCAAGAATAGCGACGGGTCGCCGATCTTCATCCTTTTATCAAGAAGTAGCTGCCAAAATAACTCCGCGCCGATCAATAAATCTATGGCGCTTGTCTCGAAGAATGTTGGATCAGCCAAGGGAAATTCGGGCGAGATTTCGCCAACGTTCCCGAGCGGGACGCGCGGTAGGTTTTGTGTTATCTTCTCGACAACACAGCAACTCATCATGGCCTCGAATTCTTCGACTCGTGACCTGAACTTGACGCGTGTCATACGGTTTGCCTCGCTGTTTACGCCACTGATTCCCGAAATTCTGAGGTTTGCTGCCGCGGTCTTGAGTTCGAGTTTTCTAATGAACGCAGCGCTTGCAAAATTCATTTGTGATCCAGGATCGAGCAGGGCTCTACCCGAAATCCATTGACCTTTATTGTTGGCTACTAGGACCACGGCAGTGGACAATACGGTTTCATTGGCGTCGGCAAAACAATGAGTAGCGACATTCTCGCTAGATTCACTTGTCGCGGAGACACTGGTGTTTTTATGGGCTTCATGAAGCAAATAATTGTGACCAGATTCATTGCACTCGGAGCACTTTGCTCGAGACCGGCAGTCGGTCGTTGCGTGGTTTTTACGCAAGCAATTCTTGCACAATAGCATCGAATTTGCTTTTTTAACCCGGTCGCCAATGCTTAATCGAAGAAACTCTGGGCAAAAATCTATTGAATGTGGTTTTTTACACAAGTAACATTGAAACTTGTCACGTTGCGCGGTAGCCACATGACTCGATTTGAACTTTGAAAAATTACTATTGTTAGCAATCTTAGGGTGGTGTGTGTTTGGCGCGAAAGGCGGTATCCCTTTGGGAGTAGAATTCGCGTCACTTAACGCTTCTAAAAATCTACACCTTTTTTCTAGGAAGGCCACGAGGGCGTCCTGCGTAGGAACTTCGTCATCCAGCGTGTTTTCCCACTGCCTCAACGTTTCGTAATCGAATTTTTTCGACATTATAGGTACGATGATCGCGTTCCATTCATCAACAGGAATGTTGAATGATTTTAAACCCTCACGGTGGCATTTCAGATCGTTTAACAGTGCGTATAGCGCGGTGGCTGAGGCTTTGCGCACCTCCGCGATATTCAAAATTGATCGAACATGATCGTTGACAATTAATCTTTTGTTTTGGAATCTCCTTTTCAGAAGATTCCACGCAACAATATAATTTGCATCCGAAATCTCTATCGCTTCTATGGCCTTAAGGGCATCGCCTTTAAGAGCCGATTTCAAATAATGGAACTTTGAACAGCTGCTCAAATTTGAATTTTCATGAATCAGACTGTTAAAGGAATTATGGAACGGGAGCCACTTGGCATAAACCCCGCTGAACTCCACCAAATTTATTTCAGGGAGTTTGACGTTATAGTGCTGATTGTTCGCATTGATTTGCGATGGCACGGATTGAATTACTCTAATTCGTGAACCTTTCCGTTCATTCAGAGCGGCTTTGACCTTGTACCAGTCATTCTCAAACACTTCATGCAACCGTTCATGTTCTGCGATTACCGCGGCTTCTGTTACTTCATCCGTGCTCAGGATGGAATTTTGCGTGTCTTCGTATTGTTTGAGAATGACTGGCAACATGGCTAGCCTTTCTTCGATCTCCTCAAGTGGTGTGTTTGCATCACACCTTTCATTGAATGACATGATCCGCGTCAATTTTCCGCGAATAGTACCACGACTTTGCACTAACTGTCTGAGGGACATGATGTATGATTTTGATCAAATATACGAAAATGTTTGCTACAAACAAACTGTACAATTTGTACTTACAAATTGAATAATTAATCAGGTGAAATAGAGAATCACAACTAACTTAAGCGGTGATTATGTACCTGCTGGCCGCAATTAGAGGTCAGGGAAATTGTGAACGAAGGATAAGTACTTGAGCCCACTCACCTTCTGCTGTAATTTCGGCAACGTCGAAGGACCACTCCGGGACTGGCACTCGCTGGTCTCGAAGAAACTGGCTCGAATTACTTAATTCGTATTGTTCTTAGGTGGATCACTTAATCACACTCTGCTTGAATTGATGTAGGTACTCCGGGACTGGCACTCGCTGGTCTCGAAGAAACTTTATCTTTGAATCACTTGATTCAGTGATTAGAATCACTAATCACACTCGCGAACTGCTTTACTCTGCCGCTGGTTCAACCATCCGGTTCGATGGGACCAGAAAATGTGGGGTTTCACCCACGGGGGGGTTAATCAAACTCTTCGATTGGTATAGTAACAACTGAATAACAATTTATTAGCAGAAGGGCACATCCTGCCTGGTGAGTGGTTATCTTTCGTCTGGCGTGCACAGCACACACAAAGCATTGCGGATACAGTAAGATCCCGTGAGGGGTTCGCCCAAGCTACCTGGAAGGGCAGTGGGGGGTGCTCAGCTCATATTATACAATCTACTTAGATAAGGACATATGCACTTAACACACTTGTAGTTCAGAAGGCGTCAATTGTATTTCAGATTTATCAAATGTACCTAGTTCAAAAAACTTGAACCGCACATCAGATTATGCCAACTGTATTTCAGAAGGCGTTAATTGAAGTTCAGAAGACGTCAATTGTAGTTCAGAAGATATCAGTTGCATCTAAGATTAGTAAAATGTTAGTAGTTCAGAAAGTATCAATTTTATCTCCTGCAAATTGGGGCACCTTTGCACAGCCACAGCTTCGAACTCTTGATCTTCTTGTACGATGAACTGCAGATATTCGGCGGATCGCACGACCGGCTTCCGCGGCATTGAAGAACGACAAATGCCACAATTATCTTGGAGCTGCATTGATTGATAAATTATACATATAAATTATTTTCTGAACTACAAATGACATGTTCTGGAATACAAATCACGATTTCTGATATTCAAATGATCATTTCTGATATACAAATGACGTTTTCTCAAATTCAATTCATTAATCTGAAATACAATCGACTGTTTCTGAAATACATTTGACTAATCTGAAATGCAATTGACGCCTTCTGAACTACAATTGACGATATCTGAAATACAACTGATATTTTCTGAACTATAACTGGAAAAGGTGTAGACATGGCCTTTTGGCCTGAGCGGTCATGCCATGCTAAATCATGCCAACTTAGTCGATAGCTAGTTGAGTTAGTCCTTGAGTTGAAACAAAACACACACAAAAATACGGCCGGGACCAATTTGCTTCAATGTCGACCTTCAAGCAGCACCCGCAACATTTCAACGGCAAATGGACAAATTGTACACTTGACCTTACCGTGTTAGTATATCTCGACGAATTACGGTTGGCTCTACCCAAAAGCTTCAAGAGCGAGTAAACTCTAATAAGTTGGTTGCTACGCCATAGCCAATCGCAGGGCCCTCGGCAGGGCCAGTTGCTCAGTAACTCCAATTCAGATCAAAGTTGATTCGCTCATAAAACTTTTGGTGAAACCAGCAGTTAGTCGTCTTTTTGTCGAGCTTTCTAGAAAGACTCAGAGGACTTGAATGTCGTGTTTAAGAGACTGCGCCGGTTCAAAACAAGCGTCAACCGCAAAAAGTGTACGTTTGGTTTTAACTAGGTGAAACGAACACCTCATCACCAAATGAGGCATTGCTCCGAACGACGGCAAGATCTTTGTGATTTTACAGTCGTCTGCTTATGCTGAAAAATATGGAACATATGAAATGTTTTCACCAGAGCTGTGAGTGGTTCAAGATTCGTCCCTGACCTGACTTCGCCAAAATTTTAAAGCCACCAAAGGAATTAACCAGCAGGAAATCAGTTTGAGTATGAATACCTGAATAGAACTAAACTTCCAATAATGTTAAAGAGGCTTTTACCTCAGTATCGACAATACATTTTTTTTGTGAGCAAGTGCTAACTCCATGTCGCTTCCAGGGTGAGAGACCTGCAGAAAATCCCATTGAATATATGAGTATGCGACTCGTTGACTGACCGGAGCCACAAGAAATTATTCAACGATCGAGCGAGAAGCTTTGGCTGATATATGGGCCGTAACAAAGTTTCGTGGCTACACTGGCGGCACAGCTGTTTTAGTAAGCACTGATAAGTGATCTACCAACCCCTTCGTAAGCTGATGACATTCAAGTCAAGCCGTCAAGCCGAAGATCAGCCAGAACACCAACTCTCCCAGCTTACTGATAGAAGTTATGGACTGAATACATAAATGTTGTTCATTATTATGTAAAACAAAGAAATTTGAACCACTTCGGTCTTATAGTCATAGAAATCTGTCAAAGAATTTGGTGACACTCAAAAAAACTTTGAGAAGAAAAGCCTGGCAGTTCAATTTGATAAATCATTCATAACTTATATAGGTATACTTATAGAGAAATAATCAAATACTGCTACGTTCGACGCTCTTATCCATTTATGGAAATTTTTACGCCCTAGAGGCGTTATAAGTCCAACGACCAATATCATCGATGAGCCACGATATAGGCGATATGACGTAAAGATAAACAACAAACGTAATGAGGCTTACGCATGCGTACTCGTACTCGTTAAAACGTCCACTGGAGTTGTTTAATGCAGAATCGTAACGTTTTATGCCAAATATCGCAGCGAGCGGTCCACTATTCTATTACAGATATACCCGTACCGGGCAATTTATCGGCACTTTAACGCAGTAGGAAGGATGCGACTCGCGGCCTTTTTGCCTACTATGCACGCAGTCTTCGGAAATTTTGCTATACTGCCGGCTATCGGGCTGGTGCGTGCTACAGCAGAAGTTTCTCCTCCACAATACTTTCAAAAAAAAAGAAGCGTTTTAGCACAATTTTATTTCGAAGATTTGAAAATTCAAAACAGAGCTCTCACCTATTCGTATGTATATAATCAATTAAGTATTATAAGTTAAATGAGATCGTAATCTGTAAGTATTATCCGTTTCACCCTTATTTGCCACTCAGCAAGCTATGGAAAATTTCAGTTACGTTGGTATCCTTGAGACATACATGTGGTCTCACGCAGTGAAGGTTATGTGGCTCTGACATTGGTAATCCGAAGATCGATTTTTCCAAAGCTATTAAACCGACTTCTCACTGATATCACCACAATAATACCGTAAATACGCCGCGCCGTGGAAAAGAATTTGGGCCAGGGGTCTTAGGCCCAAGGAAAGCGAGAAAAAAGCACAGGTGAATTATTATTTGAAACTAAAACATGAATTGCTTGACTCCAAGTCAAACTTAAGCTGATAATACAAGAATCGTAAGTTTTTACTTACCCCAAGAACAGAAGCCTCGACTAAAGGGGTCCCATTCACCGTCATGTTTCCGGCCATGTCTGACTGTAGGCGCTCAACGTGCTGAATATGCCGCAAACTTGTATTTTCGTTTGATGCGGGATGATTTGGCATCTTGAAAACTGATTTGACCTGAAATTGTAAAAATTTGTCAACAAACTGATAGTTTCGTCGGTATGCTAAACCTAACAAAACAATATCATGGCTTGCTGAGTGGCAAATAAGGGTGAAACGGATAATATATCTGTCTGTCTGTTCAAACTTTAGAAGTAAGAACTCATCATCAAGGAATAAAGCTAGAGCCCTGCAATTTCTTTGATGGATGGACAGCTTATGCCCTGAAGGGTGGACAATGGAGTTTCCAATTGTGGCGCCATTTTGACCCGCCGTGTTGAACTTTAATATCACCTGACGAATTTTGATAGAATTTTGAAAGCCTGGTTTTGCGATCCGACGCTATCTTGACCCGCTAAACTGATAGTGTGGCGGCTTTCATATGGATGTGGCGGAGGAACTGTTGTCTTCTCGGTAGCTGAGGGGTAAAGTAACCATCCGGCAAATGGAGGACGCGGGTTCGATTCCCGCTCGGGGCAAGACACTTTTCTCCCTTACATCGCGCTATAATAGCAATCGCGGACTGTATGAGCTGCCGTCCATAATGCGTTACTGCATCGACTTCTGAAAAATAAATTACACTTGGCGCAAATTCTTCGCCTTCAGACTTTTGCCAATTCCAATGTTTCAACACGCGAAAGAGTATGTTCGTACATAGTGTTTCTTGAAGTGGTCGGTACGTAGGCGACGAGTAATTTGCTTTGTTATACATTTTGGAAAAATGTTCTTAAATCTGCGCACGTAATTTGCGCCACGCCCGAGTCCTTTTGTTGAAGAGGGTGACTTTTTGATGTTCCTCAGTCTGTTATTTCTCGATTTTCTTTCTCCTGGTTTTGTGTTGCCGATGCTCGGCTGATGCTGCTTGCGAAATAAATTCCATCAAAACATGCCGAAATGTAAATTGTTTCGTTATGATGATGGCGAAAGAGCTCTCCGGCTTCAATCATAAAGAAATGGGGCGCGCGCGGTATTTTAATTTCGAATTTTCGATGCTTTATCCGTGCCTCGCATGCGGGAAATTCACAAACATGTTAGACACCGGAAAGCTTCAAAATAAATAACGCTTTAGCTTTATGGGGTTGTGTAGTACTTACATCCTACCGCGCGTGCCAGAAAAAAAAAGTTAATCACCCCCATATTTCTCTAGGCTTTTTTTATAAAACTATAAAAAAAGGCCGATGACTTCAGTTTTATCAAAATTTATTATCAAATTATCACTTTTACACCATCCTGCGAAAAGTCACGCATTATGAGAGATATGTTTTCGTTCAGTACGTCTACACGCAGAAAAATATTGAACTTCCCATTCACTAAATGTAGCAGTTCTTATCAACTAATTATCAATACTTTAAAAAACCGTTCGTACAACGGCTCTAAGACTAAGGGACAGCTTTACAAATTGTGAGAAATACTACTTCAAAATAGTTGAACTGTACAGTGGCAGCCACCACTACATAATATGTTGTTAATAACATCTTCGTAGAAGTATTCACAGTCAAATATCTCCATAGTATTATGTGCTACGTTCAAATGGTAGAAATTACCACTACAGAAATGTTACCATCACTGCTACTGAAGTTACGCTCTGTTACACGGCTACGATCGGTACTAATCGAGTCGGTCAGCCAATGAGATTTCCGAATTATGATCATGTGATTTGATTCGGGTTTTCGATGGGAAGCATTTCACCCCACGCGCCCAAGCCATATTTTTCTTGTCAGTGCTTGTTCTCCATTTTCCTTGCGGTTCCGGTGTGTGGTGTTTCTGTTTCTGCGAGGACAATGGAAAAGTAGCTAGACGCCTGGTATTTACAAGAACTGAAATTGGTCTTCGAAGGTAGGTGCTAAATTTTATATTGTAGTGAAGTAGCTACCTAGTTTCGCTGTAGTGTAGTTGTGTTCGTAGTTACCTATAGGTACGTAGGTAGTTCAGCTGCACGCATTTGCCATTCGGCTTCGGCATGGTTTCTGTTGCTATCAATGGTCTGCATTCATCAGCTTTAGCTGGGTATTTGTTGTAAGTTGCTAGAGTATCCATGACTTAAGAGTTTCCGGTTTTATTTCGAAATAAAAAGGTTAGGTTGTTAGCATAAATTGATCTAAAACGGTTTATTTTATAGCAAATTTTCTGGATGACGGAGCTTTCCTTTTGACGGGAGAAGATTTGATGCAACTACTACAACCAGTGCCTCAAGAGGGCTAAGGGCTAAGCTGAGGGCTGATCTAAAGCTGAAGTGCAGATAATTTGTATCTAACGTGAGTGAGGATCTCCTTAGTTCGCAAAATTAAAACTATGAAGTCTCGGATGATACCAGAGTTCCTAAATACGGACCTTGATAACATAATTTCCTCCGAGGCTTCAAACTATCATGTTATTTGTACAGAATTATTACTAAGTTACATAACTATAGTTTATTTTATGAAATCCACAATCTAAAATTGAATGTAACCCCTTCTCATTTTTAATTTTCTTTGTAATCTGTATTTTTCAACATTTTCTCATTTTTGTATTGTTTTATGAAAGTTTATCTGTTCCTATGATGTCTTGTAATGTACGTACGTATGTTAATTATTCAAATTTTAGAGAATTTAAATTGTATGTTTTTTTTTTTAATTACATAGGTATTATTGTATTAAATTTCGATTTTTTTCATTTATCCCAAATACTACAAATGTATTTAGAAATAGTGGAACGTAACGGTCAATGTTATCGACCAGATATGTGATAGCAATCTTTCCGTAAGGTAGGTGAAACCATCTAATATGGTATCTCTTATTACTATATGCAGTATTCTTTACAACTACGAAAAAATTCTGTTGACGACAGGGAATGTTGAAATTTACTTTGCTGTAGTGGTAAAATTCTCTATACTGTAGTGGTAAAATCTACTACTCCATTCACTGCGAATATATACGAGAAGTAGTGTATTACGGAACTATATGACATTTACTATTTTGTAGTAGTATTATCACCACCATGTATAAGTTGGCGCCTATTCAACTGCTACAGCAAGTAGGACCAACGCTTTATCGCGTATTGCTTCCGCTTCTTTTTTCTCGGTGTACGTCAGTGTCGGACACGATTATTGATGTGTCGTCTGCATAAATGCAAATCTTGATATCCTCCATCATATGTTCCAGCGAATCGTTGAATATATAGAGCATGAAAATTGTAGAGTCTGTAATTCCACCTTGAGGAGCTCGCAAATCAACGAGCCTCGGACCGGAGACAGCACCGCTAACACTCACCACCATCCTCCTATCCTCCAAATAGGAACCTACCCACCGGTTTACCAGCCCCCGGACCCTAAGACTGTCTGATTTGTCGCAGACAAATCTTCTACTGACCGAATCGAATGCAATAGACAAATCGAAGAAAATTCCCACCACAATCCGACCCCGATCCATCAAATCATAGACCATCTGGACCAGGTCACCGGTGGCGGGTCCTGTGAAAAACCCTTTTCTGAAACCATGTTTGGATCGTCAAATTAGTCTGTTTTCCAATAGATAATCAACAATTCTCACTGTCGTTGCTTTTCTCAACTATTTTTGAAAAGGTACTAAGAAGGTCACAGGTCTATAATTTTGTTTTTCCGAAGGGTCGCCTTTCTTATAGACAGGAAGAATGTTCGCGAGCTATAACAAAGCTGGAAATTCCCCACGCGAAATAGATTTGTTTATGAGCTTTACGTGTTTGTTGTGTTAATACATGAGAGGTAATGACTTTCATATAAGTTGTATATGGATATTACAGTTTATGTATTTAAGTTGACACTTGTCTAAATAACCTCAAAAATTACAAAAATTTCACAATTTTTAATAGAATAAACACGTAAAATGTTGTACAACACTCGTGGCTTGTTACAGAAGATGCTTTTCGACACTCAGCCTCTCACAGAACTCGGGCTGCGTCCTCGTTCTGCAAATTTCGGCTTCGTGTCTGAAAATCACTCATGTAACAGCCAACTCGTATTGTAAACTACTATTACGATCACTTCTGCTAAAACATCTTTACAGTTTCTATTAAAATTGTTAGAACCTTATCAATACCCGTTGATCTGTTATTCTTAAGAGAGGCGATAATCGATTTTACCTCATCATCATGCTCGGTTACTGGACTTGCGTATATCGTACATAGAGGAATAATTCGAATTTCTTCTTGACACTGTACAGTGTGCACGTCCCTGACAATGATTTTTCAAAGTGTTTATGCAACTTTGCCTCAGCGACTGTGGAAAAGTAGTCAGCAAACCGACTTGAGACAGCTTGGCCATCCTTTATCACAGCGTCATTTATTTTCAAAGAAATTTTAACTTCATCTGGTGTTTTTCCCTAAGTCCGTAGTCCTCATTTACCAGACACCACAATGTTCTTATTATATTGTTGGACTCGTTTATTGAGTTGGTGAAATGACGATGCGTTATCAGTTTTATGTTGTTATCTACTGAATTTTTATGGGTTCTCTAAGTTTCTTCCATTTGTTCAGTACCTATAACTTTCCTCAAGAAGTTGAGATCTTTTAATTTTTGGATATCAATTAGCAATGGGGTTTTATACGAAAACCACAACGTGCGATTTTCTTTGGTAAATCGATGCTCAAGTACCTAAAATTGAATACTGTGAAGATGAAAATGGAAAATAAAAGAAAGCGGCCCAAGAAAAAAAAACTAGAAATTGAGCTCCTCACAGTCCCTTTGTTTAAATCGACTGAATTCGCTGCTAAACTCATCCACCAATGAAATGGAAGCAGGACCGCAGTCGACATAAAGCAGCGTTGTCACATTGTCATTATTTACCTACCTGTCATTTATCTAACTTCAAACATGCACATTCCTGATTCCTGATTGTTATGGAAGTTTGCGGTTTGCTCATATTTGCTAAACGTATTGTGTTTTTTTTTGTATTAAATTGGAAAAAATGGAAGTCGGTTTTGAAGAAGCCAACGGCAGAAATCTCCCAGAAGGACATCGTAGAAAATTTTTATCGAAGAAAAGCAGATTATTTCGCACATGGCTTACGAAATGTTAAAACCCAGCAGGTAGCCTTTGAGACTCTCTTGCACCGTTGCACCTACCAGTCCCAATTCCGAGCCTAATTCAGTTCTTCTTTCCAGAAGTAGCAAACAAATATATGAAGACGAAGTACTAAGGTATCCATACAGGTGAAACGAGATAAAACGTTATGTACAGTTGTACAGAGTACCGTCAAAGCCGAGTTAACACTAAAGTACAAGGTCCGAAGAACTCCATATATTCATATCACAGCTATCAGCTACTGGTATTCTTTTGTCAATAAACTGCCTACGATTCAAGTGTGATGAAATGAATGTTATTTGTAGTTTGTTATGAAGAAATTGGAACCAAGACATTTATTGTGTATATTTGTTACAAGAGGATGTAAGAATAGCGTGGCCTTCTTAACCACTACAACGACAGGTGTAGTGACCCGCTTTTTTACAGCGAGAAGGAAACCGATGTTCAGAAAGTTTCCCTTCATCATTTGTTTATTAGGGACTAGTACACTGTAAAACAATATAGAAATTACGACATAAAACCTTTTTAAAATACTGCAGTGATCTTTTATTGGAATTGACGTGTGAAAAAGTGGCCAGTTTGACAAAATAGTAGAGGTAGGTACATGAGAGTCAAAAAATTATCTTTTGCTTGGAGAAGAGTAGTTCTCAAACAGTTTTTTGCTCCATGCGTAATGGATCTAGTGGAGTATTTGGTATTTAGGATTTGTTATAAATTAGGATTTAGTACACTGTAATGCATATTATAAATAATTGAATACTGAAAACTGAATAGTAAGTATATAATGAACAGGTTCATTTGTTTCAATTTTAATACAGTTGACAACTGAATGTTATCATAAAGTTGAATAAAATGTAAAAACAGAACATGTTGGGTATGGCTAATTTGCAGGCAGAGTACCAAATCTTCGTTTTGGAAGTGAAGCGGTAAGTTGTTCTACTCAGTTGGAAAAACCATCAAGTTCTACGGCCTGCCGCCTTGCTATGTTGCTGATGGTGACAATAGCTGCCGTAGATCCTTGCTTACACCTACCTAGATGGTGGCATATAATTTCACTTCCTGCCACATCCACTTCGAAGTGTTGCTTGGAACCATTTTCTTCACATACCTCCACGATCTGCTGCCAGTGAGCGAGCTCATATTTATTTTTCTTTGTAAAAGGAGTTAGCTGAGGCTTCCTTTTCAGCTCAATTTCTGAAGGGGGGTACTACATATTTTCCTTGAATGGTTTATAAGCCCACAACCGAGCCCACAATCTTATACATACTAGGTACTACTGCTAGTTTGCTGCTAGGACTGCTAGTCCTCAATTAACAAGGTGGCAACAGCGTCGTTCCAATGACGTTTCCTTGTTGCAAAGCTGCCAGATTTATAATGGACTCCCATTGCAAACACCAAAATTGATTGTTCATGCCTCAAAAATGTATTCCATTGTATCCACAAACATACCACCTAACGTGTTGTTTTGTCGAAGTGATTTTTTTCTAAGAAATATCAAAATATTCATGCAAATCTTGACTGCCTGTCACACAATTTGGCAACAAGGCTCCAGCTATACGAACACTACGACCACCCCACTGCGCAAACTCAAGTCGTCCGCCTACGTCATCAGACGTTAAACTGAATCGGAGTTATTCCTGCCTCGATTTTCAACATTTAAAAAAAAAGGTAGAGGCTTTTGAGACGAACTATTATCATCCATGTAGCAAACTCACTTTGTAGAACATTTTAGAGCAATAACAAAAATCGTATACGACCCCCATTACTAACTCGGGCGTGTATGAAAATCCAAACCTATCCCACCTTCAACTTTTCATCATGATTCTTCTTTTTGGAAAAGCAACTTCAAAAGCGTACCTGAAGTGCTCCCAGAAATGGTTGAATGCTTCGTCAGTAGTTACTTCAGGGTCACAATAAAGATCTCTACCACTTTCTTTAGTACACAATAGTTTCCTAAACTCACATATTGCTGTCCGAGAAAAACTGCGGCGATAGGAAAAGCATCCTTCATGTTCATTTTCAATTTTATCCGAGAACCAGCTCATCGTTGATGCATTGTGATCCGAGAAACCTACATTATTACTGCTACACTCAATAATGTCTATTTTCATGTTGGTTATGATGGTATAATCGATACAGGTGCTACTCGTTTTTATTATTCTTGTAGGAGCTCCTATCAGAGAGACAAGGACATGAGAAACAATAACAGCATTTAACATTTTTGACTTAATTGAATCTTCCATCGAATTCACATTGAAATTGCCACTCACAAATAAATTTTCAAACCTGTCATGAAGTCATCCACAACAAGAAACCAAAATGGTAAAGTTTGTAAATGCAAGAAGTAAATACATCAGGGATGAGGATTTTTGGAGTCCACCAGGACATTTTCAATAATAAAAAGGCTAACTCATCCGTGAACAAAACAGCATCGGAACTAATCTAATGAAAATCACGTCAACTGACATTTTGTTGAACGGAATTTGCCTGTGTGGACAATTTGTCCCCGTACAGTTTGTCACCACACTTACTAAACTTGGTGGACGACTTCAATCTCACACAAATCATACTCTACCTGATGGTATTGCAGAAATTTAATATCTATGACTGTTTACGGAGGAGTACAAAGTTTTCTCTGATTTGTAAGTTAGGAAACTACAACCTTAAGCCTGTCATTTCCATCACAAGGATAGACTGCGGACTACCGGCAGTGCGAAAGAGACACAGATAGATTTTTCTGTCGAGCCCTTCGGCTAAACCTGTCTGCCGAAAAAAAAAATGAAAAAAATCACAGGCACTCATTCTTAAACTATCAAGGAAATAGGAGTATTGAAAAAGAAAATTTCCGGAGAAATTGAATCGAGTTTTACGAAAATTGAAATTTTGAAATGTACATCATGTTGCCGAGGCCATTTTAGTTAGACCCTATTCTTTTTCACTTTTTTTGGCAGACAGGTTTAGCCGAGAGTCACCGCAGAAGAAAAAGCATTAAGAAATGACGTCCTAAAGTGAGCATTATGCCGGAAAGTATATACCTGATGCTATACACGAATTTCTCTCAACGACTGAGGGGGTGGGAAAAGATGCGAGCGCCGCACAAATTGAATTATGACAAGAGAATCTGAAGGGGGTGGTACCTGTGTTATTATACGTCGTTTATGAAACCATTTGTTATAACGTATTTTCGACGCCCTTCACGAAGATGTGCTATTAGTTGTTACTTTAGGCAAGATTCCTCAAATTTATGGATGGTCGTGCCGGTAATTTATGCGCATACGGCATACACCTCGTGGGGATAGGTGCATTACTCCTTCTCGCTCTTTCAGAAATTCGACAGTAATGCAAGAATTTTCCTTTTTGTACCGATTCCGAGTCATGTGCCCTTCCCCTTGTGTGGCTTTTATCACCAATTCTTCGAATTGCATACATTGCTTCTCCCCCATACCATATGAAGACATAACTAACTTCCGCCCTTTTCCATGAATAAAATTACGCTGGTCCTCAGTTTTACATAAAGACTTGAATAAAACCTAAGCACGGCCGGTCGTAAAACACGCGCGAGGTGTACCTAGTATACACAAGAGCACAGGGGGTGTGTGACATTCAAACAAATAATATGGATTAGGTACACAGCACAAGTATCGAATCATCGGATTGAATCACGTTGTGCTTCATAATCTAAATGGAGTTATTGATGACCCAGTTCTTCAGCACTCTATCCAATTAAAGTCATCTCCAACTCGGCAACAATAAACATTCCGATCGTTTTACATATATTGGAAATCAGTCGAAGTGTTGGAGACCCGCGCCGTGTGCCAGACTGATTAAAATTTTCGATTAAGTAGATTAATTAGAGTAGGTACAGAGGCGTTTCGAATTCGAGCGCGCTGTAATTCCAGAAAACTCCCATTTCCGGATTCGGAACTACCTAATATTCCGTTGATTGGCACGACTGGCAGGAACGATTCGTCCATGTTCAATTAGGGCTAGGTATTACCGGCATTGTAAAACATCTAGTGTGATCCAGTTCTACAACATGAAGCTTCAATCATCAACGATCCAACAGTTCTCTTTGTTCTTTCTGAATATATACCTATACCTGATAAAAATAATTATACTTGCTTAGACAGAAGCATAATTTTTGACTTCCCTCTTTCGCTAAACCGAACTTCAATCTGTGCGATTTCTTTGCATAATTACAGAGGATTTCGATTACCGCGGATTTGTATAGGTAGGTACCTAATATAAAGTTTGTGAGAAGTTTGCAGATGAGAACGCGGGTTGTTGGCAATTAAAAATTCACAGCTTCGTCTCGGTATGGTGATGGCAATATCCAAGAAAATGATTTCGATTCCGCCAAGAAACGAGAGGGAATATTGTGCCGTGTGCATAAGCTCACGTCCTGCTGCGAGCAACATGCATTCCTGGGACGCTTTATAGGTTGTAAATTATTTCTTCTATGATCCCAAGTTGCCCGAAGAATACGTAAGTGTTGTAGTTTCTTACCTACATGTACGCATTTGGAATAAATCAAGCTGAATTAATTTGTCCAGTGCGTGTGCTTCCATCATGCAAATCCAGGTATATTATGATTCATTATGTTGTGAGGGTGTCAAATGTGGAGTGTTCCGTTTTAAATTGTAAATTACAAAAGTGTTTCACATCGGATTCTGATTTGAATGCGTATTTTGAGCGCATTTTCGTAGGAAATCCGCTATCAGCCGCGCTTTAAAGTCCGTCTGTCTGTCCGTCTTGTAGTTGAATTCCTCCTCAACGAAAAGTCGTAGCGGTAACGGGTTTCCTGAAAATTATTGCTGATTGTCAGCGGATGGGAATAGGCACTGAAAATATTTGATTCAGCCGCGCGATTGCAAAAAAAATATTTCAAATGTTTTAAGATTTTCACCAAAGAACATCAGCACCTATAGCTCTCTAGCATGTCGATCAAGTCCTGCCGTTTCTCCTCGCTGCGCTGTTTGAACTCAGTAATAGTATATTACCGCCGAGAGTATGTATAGATACTATATTATTCACAACCATTTTCATCATCCTTTTCCTGGGGCCCTGGAGCCTAGGACGTCTCACCCAAATTTAAACACAGCGGCCGGTCTGGTATACTTGTTTATGTCACTTTTATACCACTTCAGCTGGTTAGAATGAAGATTCGGAGTTTAAATAGTGAATTAGGCTATTAGAGTCATCAATTATATCATAAACACCATACCATAATAATAACTGGCACCCTTGAAATCACAAAACTGCGTTTGACTCTTTGATTCGAACCCCTCTACACCTGTCATTTCATCATCCATCTGTCAATTGTCAATCAATCAAGGAGGCCATGCACTTTCCGCCCTGTAACCGGGGCGGAAAGTGATTTCGGAGGCGGAAAAAAAAAATCATCAACAAAGCGTCTTTTTCCAACTTTTTAAAAGTCAGTAATGAGTCTATTACTATAGTGGTTGTGAACAATAGTATATTATTCAACAAGCGGGTGATGATATGAGGATGCAGTTTGTCGACACGAGCCGTGGCGAGTGTCGTAAAGCATCCGAATGAGTAATAGCCATTACCCGCGAGTAGAATACTATGCTTTATCCAGTCTTAATGAAAAATGCAGGCATGTATGCGCAGGGTTGAGTCAGTAGAATATACGCCGTCGAAAATGCGTGATCTACGTGTATATTCTACTGTAGAATAATATGTCACTAGATTTCCAATTTTTGTTACATATTCTACACGTAGAAAATTATTTTGCAGGTAAACACATTGAATTCATTAAAACAAAGCTCTCTGACTACCACAACACCAGACAATCAGACCAAAACTGCACAGACACTTGTTTCGCCCCTGTTTGGGGCTCATCAGTGCGTAGTCATCCAGTCGTATCATCAAGTGCTGTGGCAGTCAAAGAACTTTGTGATGTACTGTACGCGTAGGGAGACTCCCAATAGTCCTGGTCGGATTGGATGCCTCCGCACTGATGAGCCTCCAACAGGGGCAAAACACGTGACTGTACGATTGTCTGGTGTTGTAGTAGTCGGAAACCTTTGTTTTATTAGAAATGCCATGGGTCCGCTATGGTCCTAAAAGGCGCAATTGTTTGTGTGTCCTGTCTTTTCTTCGTTCACTTTATTTAAAATTAACTCGAAAATATAGGTGAAAAATCAAAGTGTATTAGCAGAAATAAAATTTAGTTGAATGAAATAATGAATGCTTGAAGTACAAGAAAAGGTAATTGACAAAAAAAATTCTCAATATTCATCTGATGGAACATCTTTGCAGCAAGGTAAAAGTATCTTCAATATTTCTCCTTCAAAAATTAAGATAAAAACTCTTTTCTATGCGGTGCACTGAGTATGTTAGAAAATGTAATACGTAGCGTTTTTTTAATAAACTGGGAAAAAATCCTTTCTTGGTGACAAATTTCTGCAAAAAACGGCCATGTATTAAGTTTTCTACGTCTCTCAAAAATTATAAAGCAGTTTATAATTTTTTCGTTTGTCAAAAAATGTCTACCTATATCTCTTCATCTTTATTTTTGAGAGAGAAATTCCACTTATTCACTCATTATACTCCTTATGTGATGATGACACTGAAATATATCCTTATGAGATGATGACCCTGGAATATATCCTTATGAAATATTAATACCCTGCGAATACAGTCTGAAAAGAGTGTGGTGCACATGTTATAGTTTCTTACATCTTTACGATTAAACTGTAGGTATCTATATCTTCAAATCTTCAACTGACTGAATGTACTCGATTGAAATCTAATAGCACGTGAATTAGAATTTTCTACGTAATATACATATTCTACATATTCTGCGTAGTTATTTCCAGTGATGTAGAAAAATAATTTTATCCAATCCTATTGAATAATACACACATTATCACGCGCATACATGCCTGCGTTTTTCAATAAGACTGGATAAAGCATAGTATTCTACTCGCGGGTAATGGTTATCACTCATTCGAATGCTTTACGACACTCGCCAAGGCTCGTGTCGGCAAACTGCATCCTCGTGAGTAAGAAGCAATCATTACCCGCTTGTTGAATAATATACCAAGTATTCTACGTGTAATGACCCAACCCTGTGTATGCGCGTGATAATGCGTGCATTATACAATAGGATTGGATAGAGAGTAATCCAGATTTTAGGCCATTAAAAAGTGGAAATTAGGACACATGTTTAGGCAAATAAAAGCTCTATTTTAGGACGCTTTAGGCCGTAACGACTTAAATAGGTAAAATAGACCGAGAACTTTTTTCGTATGTAATAAAACAAATTATTGATTTTTTAGTATTGTCTCCTTGAAATAGTCATTTTGCCGACTGTTTTGAGTCCACAAAACACGAATTTTTGCGAACTGTATCTGAAAGATTCTCTCAAGGTGTTGTATTGTTGATTTAGCAGTTTAGTTGTTGTAGTTACATTGTTACGGAATACGCAACTTCACTATGGCAGATATAGAAGACACAAATTGGTGTTTGAAAAGCTCTTGCTCAAAAATTATATATGCGACAAGTACGCAAAATGCTTCGGCGGCTCATTCGCTTTTAGGGATAACGCGGATTTATCCGCTAAGGATTCATTTCGCGTATTATCCATTTCACCCTTATTTGCCACTCAGCAAGCTATGGAAAATTTCAGTAACGTTGGTATCCTTGAGACGCCCATGTGGTTTCACGCAGTGAAGGTTATGTAGCTCTGACATTGATAATCTGGAGATCGATTTTTTCGAAACTGTCAAACCGACTTCTCACTGATATCACCACAATGATACCGTTATGACGCCGCGCCGTGAAGAAGAATTTGGGCCAGGGGTCTAGAGGCCCAAAGAAAGCGAGAAAAAAGCACAGGTGAATTATTATTTGGAACTAAAACATGAATTGCTTGACTCCAAGTCAAAGTTGAGCTGGGAGTAAAAGAACCGTAAGTTTTCACTTACCCCAAGAGCTAAACCGGTCCCATTCACCGTCATGTTTTCGGCCATGTCTGACTGTAGGCGCCCAACGTGCTGAATATGCCGAAAACTTGTATTTTCGTTTGATGCGGGATGATTTGGCATCTTGAAAACTGATTTGACCTGACATTGTCAAAAGTTGTCAATAAACTGATAGTTTCGTCGGTATGCTAAACCTAACAAAACAATATCATGGCTTGCTGTGTGGCAAATAAGGGTGAAACGGATAACACTTGCTACATCAATTACCAATTGGTGTCGAAATGAATAAAAGTGACATACAGTACGGGATAAATAAAACAATGTGAATCATTTCAACCGTAACATAGAAAAAAACCTATTGTAGGCTGTTAAAAAAGCACTTTTAGGACACTAAATCCGAGTTTTGATAATTTTAGGCAAATTAGACTTCAATCAAAGAGATGTGACAGGCTACTTCTTTCAACATAACTATATATTTAAAAGCTGAGTCCAAATGACCAAAACAAAAACCGGAAGCCATTTTGCTTAGAATCCTGTCTCTGCGTCAAGACTAGATCTCAAGCCGTTGAAAAGCGGAGATTGAGACGTTATGTTCACATTGTTTAGGTGAATAAAAGCTGTACTTCACGTAACAGCCTAAAATAGGCCGTAACGAGCTACATCAGGCAATATAGACCAAACACATTTTCAAATTAATTGAAGTGAATAAATTATATTGGGTTGAAATCAATTTACTCCCATACTTTTAATGGAACATGTCAGAAGATGGTTTTTTTTTCAACAATGTGGATCATTTCCACCAAAAAATTGAGAAAGTCTATTTTAGGCCGTAAAAAGGTTTTTTTAGGACAGTAAATCCGATTTTGTCAGTTTCAGGCATTTAGGCAAAAACAAAGTGGTGTCAAAAGCAATGTTTTTTCCAACACTAATATTTATTTCAAGGTCTCATGCACATGCCTAAAACAGAAACAAAAAAGCTTTTTGCCTAGAATCCGATCTTTAGACTAATAACTACGATTTAGTACCTACGTATTAGTCAGATCTTACATCTGTGAGAATTAAAATACTTCTTATTATTCCAACTAACTTCTGTTGTATAATTGAAATTGAAATTTATTCTGCACGGCGTGCATAGCCAATTATACAGAAAAAGATGAGTATAAACATAGAATATAAAACAAGTTTTCACATTACATCAAAACAGAACCATAATAAAATCAACACATAGACACAAAGGTCTTGACCGAATCCTCAAATGCAGCTCTACCCCAGGGGCCCTATTTTCGGAACCGGGGAACAGATCATCAAGTGATGTTGCCTGAGTGACAGCCAATAACAGCCCTGGTTGCCTAGCAACTTCGCATACGAACGGATCACACGTTTCTCAAAAATAGGGTCCCAGGAATGGACGTCTGGTTGGGCCGCAATCTGCCCGATCATCAGCCTGTTTAAAATTCAACAATCTCTATATATCGGTGGGAGCACATTGGTCCTGGCGACTGAGACATGGAACTGGACCGCAGTGCCGTCTTTAGGCATGGGCCCGAAGGGCCTGTGTCCAGGGCCCCGGGTTTCTTGGGGGCCCCCAAATCTCCATAAATTTACAAAACTAATGACGATTTTTGTCGAATAAAATTCTTCTCATATCCCATTCATTTATCAGGAATGTCATTATTTGAGCTGATCGTGCATCTTTCTCCCCATAGTGGTTTTTTGACAACGCGTGATAAAAGAAATCAAAAACTCCTAGGAACCAAGCACAAAGGCAATGGGGTATAATCCAATTTTTTTCTTTAATTGGTAATAAGGAGCTGAACACTCCCTAATGAGCATGTGGTAGTTTGTTTCACTGTTATATTCATAATAGGGCGGGAAAAAATTCGCAAAGAATTCCTTTTCGGAGCCAGTGACGTCACTAGATCGAGCCAGGTTATACCCTGATTGGCAACATCGCGGTTTTGGGTGCGATGGTAACCAATACTTATTTATTTCTGTTTGAAACAATTTCGTAACAGACGTCAAGTTAGACGTCAAACTGGAGTTTGATCTGATTGAGGTGGATGAAATAAGTGACTCAGCCGTTATTATCTGTTATGGACAGAGGACAGAGGCTTTAAGGAAGGGAACTCAAGTTGACGACCATGGCAGATATACATTCTACTGCACAAATACAAATTTTTCAAACGTGAAAACGAAGAGGTGAAGCTCCCATTTAGTTCGTCCAGAATAAGTAAATAACTTTCAATCTATCGGAAAAGAACGTTCGTCCTCATCAAAAATGCTAGAAAACGGAACGTAGATGGTGTGTGGTGACTGGTGAGTATCGTTTTCGTTACTGTAAAAAGTGCGGTTGATGCTGGCGTATAAGACAGTCACCCTCGCAGTCACCCAAATTTTATCGGCCAGACTCCAGACTTGACAGAACTATTAGGAATAGGTAGGTACTTACTGTGTGCATTACAAAGCAGGTAAAAAATCAATCTGGACGATGATGTCGGATATGTTCAACTGAAAAGAAAGAATCCAATTTGCAAGATAAAAGCGAAGGTGACACCGGAAGATAAAGTTAGTTCAGTTATTTTAAAGTCGTAAGCATCAAAACGAGTATCACTTTCACTGTCTTCGTCTGTAGAAGGGTTCTGGATACCAACCATTCAGCTGGGGTAGGTATTCACTGAATGTACACAGCTTTCCATACAGTCGACGCTCACCGCTGATTGGGTGCATATTCTTTGGTATTGGAGCAACTAGCAAAAAAACATGTCTTGTCTTACCCAGGGCCTTACTTGGCATTATCTGAAACATGTATTGATAATATATTTACTAACCTGAGCAAAAGCCTGTGGACTTGTGAAACGGTGAACCTTCATTTATCGGATCATCTTAGCCAGATGCTAGATGTAAACATCGCGAAGAGACCTATAAAGAAAGAATTTATTGAAATGCGACCAATAAACAATGAAAAAGCATACCGCTTTAAATCTTTGTTGATGGAAGAGGACTGGGGCGATGCCTTGAGTATGGGTGCCGACGCTGCGTTCCGGGGCTTCTTCCAGAGGTTCACTACTATCCTCAACTCTACCATTCCAAAAACAAGAAAACTAATTGCACCAACTAGAAATCAAGAACTTTCTTCTGAAATGCGAGGTATGAAATCGGTTTTGGATGCACTGGCGGTGGTGGCCCGAGTGAAGAAGAACAGCGAATCGTACAAAGTATACAATAACTACAAAAACCGTTATCGGATCCAGGCCGAGCAAGAAACAAGAAAAAGAAATGAGGCGTTGATAATAAACTCAAACAATATCCAAAAAACCGCATGGAGCATAATAAACACGGAGACTGGGACGAAGAGCACGAGCCAAACAAAAAAATCTAACCTTTCTGGGGATGATCTAGCACAGTACTTTTCATCAATAGCGGACACTATTGTGAGAGATATAAAAAAAAGCGATAAAGTAAGAAATCCTCTCGATTACCTAAAAAACCTTCACATGAATAATAACAGCTCATGTTACCTTCATGAGTGCTCAAAAGAGGAGGTTGTTGCCATTATTCAGGCATTAAAAACTAATAGTTCAGAAGACATCTATGGCGTTTCAACCAAACTACTGAAGTTGGTAGCGCGGGAGATCGCAGAGCCCATTGCAAAAATAATCAATAAATGCTTTGAAGAAGGGGTGTTCCCAGGACAACTCAAGGTGGCTAGAGTTGTTCCCATTTTCAAAAAAGGAGATCCTGATACATGCGGTAACTATAGACCAATATCGATCCTGCCGACCATCTCAAAGATTTTGGAGTATGCATTGAAAACTAGGCTGCTGGGCTACTTCGAGAAAAATGGATACTGGAACGCTGCTCAACATGGCTTTAGACGTGGGCGCTCTGTAGCTACAGCCGTGGGTGCCCTACTAGCGACAATTGAAGCTTCACTAGACAACAAAGAAGATTTATTACTAGCCTGTTGTGATATATCAAAGGCATTTGACACCATAGGTCACGAAGTTCTTCTGCAAAAGTTGCACTACTATGGGATTAGAGGGGTTGCCTGCGACCTCATCAAGTCATACTTAGCGGATAGATCACAAATGATACACTGGATGAATGAGATGTCAGAGGAAAAGAGGATAAGACATGGTGTGCCACAGGGGAGTGTGTTGGGGCCGTTACTTTTCCTCATTTACATCAATGATTTGCCGAATAATTTCCCACTTGCAAGAACCTACCTGTTTGCCGATGACACAAATTTCCTGGTACGGGGCTCATCAAGGAACGAGGTGACTGAGGCTATGGATGAAACTCTGCGGGAGGCTAAAAAGTGGATGGACAGCAATAAACTGGCATTAAATGAGAGTAAAACTCAGAAGATGCACTTCAGTAAGGGTGATGTGCAGGAGAGCAGCAGCCTTCGTTTTTTGGGCATACACATAGACAAGAGCCTCAAATGGAAAACACATATAGACACACTGTGTAAGAGACTACCATCACAGATCTACTGCATGCGGAGAATTCGACAGATAAGTACATATGAAGCTGCGAGATCGTTGTACTTTGCGAGGGTCCAGTCCATTCTGCAATATGGAGTGATGTTCTGGGGAGCTTCTCCTGAGGTAGAACGAGTCTTCGTGCTTCAAAAAAGAGCTATTAGAACATTGGTGGGTGTGCCCTGTAGGACGAGCTGCAGAGATCTTTTCAAGGAGCACCAAATACTCACCTTGAGCAGCCTTTACATCTTCGACGCCCTGCGGTATGTTCACCAACATAGGCACACTTTCAAACAGAATGGCGATTACCACCACTACGCGACCAGAAGGAGAGAACAATTCGCAACACCATTTCACCGGATCAACTCCACCAGAGGGATCGATTACTGGGGACCGAAATTCTATAATCGCCTACCCGTAGAATTTCAAAAATTACCGGAGAAACTCTTCAACAAAAATGTAAAAAAGCTGCTATTGAACAAACCGCTATATAGCGTCGAAGAATACTTCAGTCATCTTGCATTGTAAATATTTTAACTTGTAGTTTGTGTATTGTTTGTTGTACATATTGTTGTGGTGTGTTATATTGATTTATATATACATTTATATTGTACATACCCATTAGGCCCCTCAAGCTTTGCCGACGTTCCCTACAATGTTTATTGCAGTGAGAATAAATCTATCTATCTATCTATCTATCTATTGTTATGAAGCCAAGCAGAGGCAGACCGTGTACAAGAAAGAACAAAATAATAACAGTTAGTACGGATTTGCAGTCAGAGCTGACAGTCTGGCAACTGGTTTGAATGTTTGAAACAGATCTTCGTTGCTATCGGAACTCAACTCGCGGGAGTGATTTCTGCTCGCGGGGTTGCCAGTTCAATGACGTCACTAGGTCGTCTCTTCAAACAAACCGGTCCCCTCCTGCTTTTTTCAAATAAGAATTACCGCCTTATTGTGATATTCATGGTGAAATAGGCTATCACAGGCTTATTAGGGGATGTTAATATATAAAATAAATAACTACATAGTCCATTACTTCAAATTGGAGTATACCCCATTGGAGATCCAACCTAATAAATAAATGACCTCTATCCGCTGTTCTGGTGGATTCTTCAGGAATCTAAAAAGTCAACAGGAAGGAACCCCATCACCATCAATATTTGGTTTTCGTACTCATAATCATTTCCTCACAGCAAGAACAAAATTGAATCTATCTATTATTTCTTTTCCGACTTTATTCTGTATGCGGAAGTCTTATACTCGGGCCTCTCATAAACCGAGTTTTGGAGCCCCTTTTGGCCAAAAGGCTTAGTAGAATTGCGACCCAGCGATCCTCACCAGTCAATTTTTTTTTCGCATACCTCTATGAAAGGGCCCCCATTATCTTGTGCCCGGGGCCCCATTTTCACAAAAGACGGTACTGCTGGACCGCACGACGCGCCTCCAGACGGGGCACACGGAACATCAGACCTGCCAGGAGCGCTGGAGCATCGAGATGGTTGTTGCAGAGGTTGTAGACTAGCATGGCACTGGAGACATCACGACGCTACGCCAAAGGTCTGTTACAGACCTACAGGCTACAGTAGCCGAACATTCCCAGTAGCTGGTCATGAGGAAAGCCGCCCCTCTCTGGATATATACCTCTGACGTGGTGGTGCAGAAATTTGAGGTATCGCCTTTGGACGGACTCCAGTTGACTAATATGTTTATCGTAATGAGGAGACCAAACAGCAGACCTGTACTCGAGTTTAGATCTGACCAAGGTCCGATACACGGTGTTGAGTGCCGAGGTACTAGAAAACTCCCGGCAATTTCGATAGATGAATCCCACAGTTCTGGATTGGACGCAGAAGCGGCGATCGAATTGACATGTCCCACGAATGACAGAGTGGAGTCAAACCATACTCCCAGGTCCCTTATCTCCGTGCAACGCCGGAGATCATCATGTTAGATGGACTCTGCATCCAACAAACTCGACTGAGATTGTATCTGAGGTTGTATAATCTCAAATTTATATTCTTTATAAGATAGACTGGTACAAAGTGAAATACTTTTTATCACTGCTATTAATAATTTCATGATACTGTCTTATTTGATTTATTTCTCTCAGTGTTGGTGCAAAATTATCGTCCAGTTCGAATCTGATTGGTTCGAACAATGGTTGGTGTGACATGACACATTTGACAGATGAATGAGATTTTCATCAAGATTGATTTCAGCTATCCTGTTATTGGCCCAATTCAAAGCTTGGTAGAACTAGGAGCATAGATCACTGGGAGTAAGCAACTAAACTATTATAAGGGTGCCTTATTTGATTTAAATGGCGGCACTTAGGTATATTGTAGTTAAAGATATTAAGGAGAATGTCTTTCAAGCCGAATTGATCTGTTGAAGCCAGAGAAAGGAGGAGCTCATCAAAATCGCCCTGATGTCGGTCTACACCTGCTTAAAATAAAAATACGCGGCACAAACTGCCAATATGTGTCAGCCGTTTGGCGTGAGCAAGGGAGAATCAATAACAACTCCGCAGGCACACGTCAGTTCACGTGGAATCCGAGCCAACTTTAAAATTTAGGGCAATTTTTTTGCGTATTTTCATAAGCCAGGTGTGCGGTGCCGCTCGGAGCTGGATGCCTTGACAGATATCGTTACTTTGGGTGGAAAATGTTATCCTCCGGAGGTTCGACGCGGTTTTGTTCAAAGCTCATCCGCTGCCAACAAAAGCGGCTTGATGCAAAGGAAAACTGCTTTGTGTATCTATGCAGGGTGTCTCTCTCGGAGCCAATCCATCAAGTGCAATCACAGTGCAGCAACTCCGCTTCCAGGTTCAGGTACTTTGGTTTAGATCGTGGCGGTTTGAGCACTGGTTCTGAAAAATTAAACTTCATAAACGCCACAAATGCGGCACAATATACTCGTAGTTACGAAGACTATCATACAGAGTGAGATTACCTGACTTAACTGAAACTGATCCACTTTTCTCCATTTCGAACAACAAAAAGTGAAAAAGACCAGGGGAGCGGAAAAGAGGAGAGACAATAAAATTATGAAAAAATCTGTTGTGGGCGACACAATACTGTCATAGTATGACTTAAAGGCATAGGGAAGGCTCATCCTTCGAATACGTAAAAGAAGGATTATTGAGAAACACATGGATTAAAATAATTCATGAATTGGCCATCAGCAAGAAGAACTGTGTGCGACAGGATATGCTAAGTGCGGATACAGCGAAATGACGAAGTTCATACCCGCCGTGGTATGCCGGGTTCACCAGCACCCAGGCAGATGGACCAATTCCATTGGTCGACGGACGTTACCAAAGGCAGTATAAAGTCAAAAGGAGCCAAGGCTTTGGGGTAAATCAAATATTTCATCTGCCCGACGAACTGAAATTATTGGAATTATCATCATTTTGTGTCGAAACATGTGAGTGAACAATTCAAATTTGCCGTAGAGCTCCATGGACTAGACATGGTCACGTAACACAGTAAGCGCCAGAGCCCAAAGTCTCTCCAGGGAGTCCAGGGGCCCTTTTATCGGAACCGGGGAACAGATCATCAGGTGATGTTGCCTAGTGATCCCTGGTTGCTTAGGTGACAGCCAATCACAGCTCTGGTTGCCTAGCAACTTCGCATAGGAACGGATCATAAATGTTTCCCGAAACTAGGGTCTCTCTAGCGTCACATGACACGCGGCTGGTCACCAAAATGTTCTTCCATGTCACGTGAACGCCGGCTGGGTCACTGCGAAACAGTTTCAACTAGTGATAGGTTCAAAAACCAAAATAAACTTGAAAGCTGGTAAAAACTGGCACAATAACGTTTATCACTGACAAGCCCTGTCGAAGGAATCAATTTCAACAGGTATACGTCAGGACTGTCACGTAACCATGGTTCAGCTGTTCTCAGTGATTTCGACCACAAGAAGTTTTTCTGTAACTCCGAAGGTTGCTACAGAGTGATCAATGGAACAGTGTAAAATTGCCAAAAGTTCGGTACAAGCGCGATTTCCGAAAAAAAAAAATTCATGCATTCCAATAGCACAGTTATGAAGAACGGTGTTTCAGCTTCAGTAACGTTCTTGAATTTTGAAAATCTAAGGTGAATTGCCAAAGATATTGATTATTTTGTGCCGCCATGCTGAACTTCCGAGAGAGAAGAAAGTGATCCGATTTGATTGAAACTTCGAACACACTCATGTCTGGTTCAAGTAATTGGAATTTCAAGGTCAAATTTCACTTTCGGTCACTTTTGAGCCGCTACATTGAACTTTTCACATTAATGATTCGATATGAATGAAACTTGAAACACACTAGAATCGAATCATTCACATAAAAATTCAATGTGGCGGCTTAAAAGTGACCAAAAAAGACATTTGACTTTGAAATTCCAATTCTTCAAACCAGACATGAGTGTGATCCAAGTTTCAATGGAATCGGATCACTTTCTTGGAAGTTCAATATGGCGCCACAAAATGATTAGACTAGAGAGATTGGACTATCGAACACTGAAATACAATATGAAATAGCTGACGGCAATCAAAAGTTATGATGATTTTAGGATCGTCTGAATTTGCTTGTCCCCTAGATTCTTTTGATGTGTGAATTTTGAGTACAGTTTTTCGTGGGCTTTCGAATGACATCCCCTTATAATTCCCCTTCTAAGTTGGTCGGGACAAGTGAAGAACTGTTTCGTAACTCGTAAAGACCACGAAGCGCAAATTAGACATACACCTGCACAATTCACGAAGAAGCCATTGTTTCGGTACTACTACCTACCTACAGCAAATTGCCGTCAGGCAAGAACTGGTTGTCTGCAAAACAGGGAAAATGAAGTTACTTACCTACTTAATTCGGGTCATGTTTATGTCTCAGAAATCCAAATGGCACCTGAATGTATCCACAACGTTGTTATAAAACTACTGATTAATCCTGAACTTGGAAAATACATCAACTGTACTGATTAATCCTGAACTTGGAAAATACGTCAGGGCTCATTACTTATTCGATCCACCCAGCCGACGGGGACATCGTTATACCTACACTTAAAATTATACCTGGGCAAATTGCTTCGTTAATTTCCGAGCAGTAGTTAGTTTGCATTTCAAATTTGTCCATATCCACATGGGGTACAGGTATGCTTATACCTACTTGTAGCTAGAAATGGCAATTTTACCGATACGACATTTATATTGCTAGGACATTTCTCAATATAAACATATACCAATTCCGAAGAGCTAAAACAGGAAGCTGTGATGTTATAAATTTATTATGAAACGATAAGCCGAAGCAAAAAACGTGAGTGCGTAAGCAGTGTCTATTTGCCAGAGGATCAAAGGAATTGGAGCTTATTCTTATGAGTGTGGATCAAGTACCATACCATAAGTACCTTTGAAGAAGAATGTGTTCTTTTTATATCTTGATTATTGTTTCACAATCGATTTGTGAATTTTCACATAATGTTCATCAAGTATTCAGCTTTTCGAATTTTCCTTTTCAGATTTTGAGCCATCCGAGTAAAATGCGACATCAATGTTTCGTTTGGCATGAGTTCCTTCTTCCCTGCAAAACTGACAGTCGAACGTACCTATTTGAGCACTGTTGTTTCACGTTTCATCGGCATCAAACAAGCTTACATTAATGTCAGATCGTATTGTGGGTACTCAACATCACAACAGAAGTTTCACTTGAAACATCTTGTAAGAAGTAGTTCTTGTATCTCGATGGGCTTCCATCAAGATCGTTAATTATTAATGTTGGACATTAAAAACAAGGAAAGGTACTAAAACGGATGACGGGCGCTATGCCTCATCATCGCTGCTGGGTGATGGCGAGTGGGCCGAGCGATAAATTGAAACCGGACAAGTGTTACTAAATGGAATTATGATTTTATTTCGTCTTGGTTGATGAGCTGGTCGCCGGGAAAAATCGCGTTTCGACATGCTGATGGTATGCTTTCCACAAGAAAGCGTGATTTGGCTTCTCGTGAAAAAAATTACCTGTATAATATATGTACCTAGATCTGCTGTCATAAGTTTTACTTCCCCCCCCCCATGGAAGGGAAAAAATCGGTTGTGTCACCCCATATCTCTTTTGACTAGTATCCAGGAACCTATGGAAAATTCGAAACGTTCCTTCGGGTGGGAAGTTAGAATTAGAGAGAAAGATTGAAAATAATGGACCTATTTCTTTTTCACGCCCCTTTTGCCTCCTATCGCCGCTCATTGGCTAGATTTGCCTCACAATCTCCCGTAGCAACTCTGTCAGTGCCACTGACTTTCTCCTTGTCATTACCCCCGACAACGATATGTTACAATTTGTCATCAGTTGTCAGTAGAACAGAACCAAAAGTCTTGCCACGCTGCAACCTGCAACCTACAGACTCGACAACGCTTTACTTCTTTACAATAAGAGTGTAGTGCAAGCATCAAATGAAGGGGAACCAGCGTGATAAGGGGTTGAAGTATAGTGTGAAAGGATATTTTGAAGACGTACTTGTGAATAACCTGGAGGTAAAAGCGGAGTGCTACAGGAGCCAGAAAAAGTAACAAGCTTCTCAAGAAAATGTCCGGAACAGCATTTGTTTTCAGCGTCATCTTTGTACCTATCACTGGATGAATAGAAATCTTCCACTCTGAAGTGCCGTGAGCACACCAAAACTGAAGCAAAATATTGAGGTTTTGTTGTGAAGTTGTAGTGGGTAATCGCCAAATAGGAAGGTGAGATAGCATTCCCAGCACTTTGAACGGTAATTTGGGTGACCCCGCTTTTGGCTTTGTGCAACTTGTAAAACAGCTGAAATTGTTTCGTTCGCCTTCAAATTCTTCCTGGTGCCGGTGTCTTCCAGTGGCGGCCATCCATTTATTTCGCTTATTTTCGTCGGCAGGAAAACCGTAGAACGAAACATTTGAGGGAAATATTCCCTTGGACTTGTGCGGACAACTTTTCACACAATATACGAGCATTTTTCGAATTATTCGATCAGTGTAGCGACACGACACAGGTTGCAGTCATAAGTAACAGTGACAATTCTAATTCATTGTGACAGTATCGCCTTCCTCGAATTTCGCGGCTAATAATTGAAGGCCTTTAATTGGCCAGGGGTGTGGCTTAAAATTGTTCATCCTTGTCTAAACGTCTCTGTTCACCATAAGAAATAGGTCTATTGCAAGAGAATTTGAATTTTCCGGGAAAACCTCATACCTTATTCCAAATCATCTCTCTGTGAAAATCGTCTATTGAGGCTTCACATCAAGCTTCATCATTCCGGTCTCGAAAACCCAAGCCGGTTTTACATTCTCAACAGGAAAATTTCCAGGAAATTTGAAAAACAATTGTTGGAAAATGTTCAAGAACAAGTTACTTTTTGTTGAGAAAAATGAATTATGAGAATCTGTTCTCAAAAACCGTGGGTCCAATTTCAAAAAAATTTGCTCCAAAGATTATTCAATCTTTTTTCCAACTTTTATTTCCAGCATGTCTCCACCTAAAATGAATATTTCGTGGGGCTCACCGCATGTCGAAGTTTGCACTGCAGTATTTTCAAATTCACGGAATGTGCAAATTTCATTTTGAAAAAATCATCGTCGGAAAACCGGAATAGTGTCGATTTTGAAAATAGGTCTACACGACGCCCAATCCAATCTACTCTCGATGTCAATTGGAATTTTTTGACAAAAGTCAATCCCCAAGCAGAAATGAGTTTTTGAGTGAAGTCCTGCTACAAAAGCGAGTCGCCCTGGTCAAAACACGGGTGAGGGGCCCTCTCGGGTGGCAACGGCCAGATTAAATTCTGAAAATTCATAACGCCCGACTGGAAAACGGTGGGGAACTGCAACTGCAGACTTAATTTGTCTTTTTCGTTGTGCTGCTTCCTGCCAAATTTGGTTCTAATCCATTGGATAGATTTTGAATAATTGAATGGTAAAGTTTCGAAATTTGACATCTTATATTATTCGACAGATGACAGATAAGGCAATACTTTTAATTGTTCTGAATACAGTTTTTTAAAAGCTTTGAAATGACATATTGCAAGTCGAGTTCCGTGGGATATAGCTTCTAACATTTGATGATAGTGATAGTTAAGTTCAACAGATGACAATGTGACACTGATGGTCACATTTCACGGACAAACCATGTCCGCATACCAAATTTCAAGTCGATCGGGTCAACGGTTCGGCAGTTATCGTGGAAGATACACACACAGACAGACAGACATCATTCTGAAAATGGTCTTAATCGCCTTGGGTGACCTCAAAACGGATATATCCGGCGAAATCTTGAAACTTTTCTTCTGCACGATTACAATACTTCTCCTGCAATGTTGGCGGGGAAATCGGGAAAGTGAGATTGTAATCGTGCAGAAAAAATTTCAAGATTTCGCTGGATATGTCCATTTTGAGGTCCTCCAAGACGATTAGGACCATTTCCAGAATGAAGTCTCTTTGTTT
Source organism: Anaspis maculata (assembly GCA_949128115.1). Classification (NCBI taxonomy): domain Eukaryota; kingdom Metazoa; phylum Arthropoda; class Insecta; order Coleoptera; family Scraptiidae; genus Anaspis; species Anaspis maculata. The sequence continues at coordinate 67,075,039 of OX421965.1, read as the reverse complement.
GTCTCTCTGTCTGTCTGTCTGTCTGTGACCTTCCACGATAACTGCCGAACCGTTGACCCGATCGACTTGAAATTTGGTAGGTATGCGAACATGGTTTTTCTGTGGAATAAGCTCATTAGTTTTTGACTGTCACCTGTCAAACAAAAGCGTCACTATCAACAAATGTCAAGAGCTATATCTCACGGAGCTTGTCTTGCAGTATGTCATTTTGAAGCCATTGAAAAATTTCATTCAGAACAGTTGAGAGTATTGCCCTACCTGTCATCTGTAGAAAGTAAAATTGGATTGGTCGTCGCGTGTAGACCCATTTTCAAAATCGAAACGGTTCCGGTTTTCCGACGGTAATTTTTTCAAAATTTAATTTTCACATTCCGTGGATTTGAAAAAAACTGCTGTGCAAACTTCAATATGCAGTGAGCCCCACGAAATGTTAATTTTAAGTGCAGACGTGCTGAGAATGAAAGTTGGAGAAAAGATTGAGCTGATTTTTAGAGGGAAAATTTTCGAAATAGAACCAACGCAACGGTTGCCGAGTTTTTCCTCTGCAAATTTTCCAATTATTTATCCCGTGAACAGATTTTCACCATTTTTTTTTAAACAAGAAGTAACTGGTTCTTGAAAATTTTATGGTATTCCAGCCAATTCTCGATACGCTCCTCCGCCAATTGTGCAGGTTTACGTCCTATTCGGGCGTTGTGGTCGCCAGCGTGTTTCATAACTTGCTTTGGTCGATCGGCGCATCCACCATTTGCGATTGCTATTGCTAACAGTCTATGGGTTACCGAACGCAGTTGATGCTCTAAAAGAGATCCAAATAGGCAGGAAGTGTCAAGCGTCGTGTCAGAAAAAAGTTCAGTGGATACCTATTAATGAAAAAGTGTCTCTCTTGTTAGGATCAACAACCTAACTATTAATGATTCAAGAATGTGCAGAATCACTGCTGAATTAAGTATCAACCTTGTGCGACAGGCGATCCGACCCTGTCGTGCTTGTTTTCGATCTGAATGACGCGACCGAGTATAGGTATATTGAATACACGGCAATTAATAAATTGGCCTGCAGCCTGATTTATGCGCCAGTCCGCATTTAGAATTACAAGTTGGCTGATTGGTAGTAGGTTTGAACTTATTACCCAAGTAGATATTTTAATTGCACGCTTGTCTGGGGCAAAAATCACAAATTACAGCTATCTAACGCTGTTCATATGACGATGAATGGTCTCGGATCGTAGCTAATTTGCTGCGAACATGCGAAACGAACGATTCTCCTTATACTTGAGATTTATCATCTAGTATGCACACGTCTCGCGTAGGTACTTGCTTTGTATATTATCACACATCCAGCAGTAATTTTGCCCCGTGGAAAACTCACAGAATCACAGAAATCTGCTTCAAGGAAACTCACATGGAAATCCGTGATAGTCCGTCTCTGAAGCATCGTTTACCATCGCGTTATGTGAGCATGCGACGATAATTTCTAAGCTTTGATATTATTAATTAGAGTGTGCGTACGGAGGTACAGTAATTAAAAACCAAAACACGTCTCCGACCAGGTGTGCGTTATCTTGGGCACTGAGTGTGAATGAACATACGAAAGAAAAAATATTAATATTTATTACACGGAAAGCTGCATCATATGCAGACGTAAACCTGCGGGCGTTATTAATATCATTCCGGGAAGGTAATGTCGTTGCATTTGTCTTGACGACATTCGTCTGAATACAAAGTTGTGTTATTATTATACGGTTTATGTAAAATATGCGACGTGCAAGCTGTACGGACTACGGACAAATCCTATAATGTACCCCGGTCGATCCATAAATTCAGGTGAAACGATGCAAATTTCGGCCTCTGTCCAATATCACCGATACTTTTGTTTCAGATATACGACACAAACCTGTTTAAAAGCCAAGCGTTTTGCGTTACGTTCATTTCGAAAACACCGGAGGACCCGGAGGTGGGCCGAAAAGGAGAAAAAATTGAAAATAAGTATAAGTCTGTATACTAAAAGATTTTTTTCGGCAGAGCTTCATAGCTACAATATAGTATATAATATAGATATTTTAATTATTATTATAGTCAATATTTGAGAGACCTTTACCTTCTTCCTAAATACAATCTGTCTAATTTTGTGTTAATTTTTGCCATTTTGTCATTATTTTCTTGTGATGATGATAGCAATTATTTTTGTTTTCCTCCCTCATTTCTCACAATTCGTGTGTTCAGAATGATTGTTAATTGTTTGGTTTTCTTTTATCTTGAAGGGTAGTGTCTCGTAGGGGGTCGGGAGCTTTGGCTTAACCGCCCGGACTGCATGGATATACAGGGTGTTCACGAATTTACGATAAAATTCACCCCCCTCTGGGATATTTTCCTTTGAGATATTTTGAAGAACTTGAAACTTTTTCTTCACGATTTTTCCCAGAGACCTCAAATCGATCCTCTAAAAGTTTCTAGATGGTACCGTATACAGGGTGTGGTATTGTCATGTCACATGAATGGTCGAGACGCTCGATTTCGTAACACACCAGCATACTGAATTATTGTTCAATTTGTTAATCACCTTGCGATGCAGCGTTTTCATAGACCTGCATTGAAAACGAGCAAGCAGGGCTCTCTGCCAAGCTACGACCCCCAAAGCCAAAGGTACTAGACCCTTTGGTCCCAGCGGACAGCCAACGGCCACAAGGTAGCTGAAACGCTTCCCCTGGTGGAGGCATCCCCTTGACAATTATGTAACTTTTTCATTCTAAATACAACACCCTGTTTTGTATTTTGCTATTTGGTGGAGCTTTTTTATCTGATTACAAATATGTATAATATGGTGGGTTCACTTGTACCGTGATTCTAGTAGGCTGGGCAAATTTTACAGTTTGGCATTGTAGACTTCAGGACCAACTTCCTAGTGTGCGCCTGAGCGTCTGGCTTCGAAAGATAGGTTATGTTGGTGTGTTGACTGTTGAATGTTGACTGTTGCTGTCAGAAATGAAAAAAATTACCGAAATCAACTTTGCAAATTGCAAGTATGGAGTGAATGTAGTTCACTTTTCACAAGTTCCGCAAATTTCTTGTTCCAGTACGATGTCCTGAGCAGTGAAATCAAGTATCGGCGCCGATGAATCCCATCCACACAAAAATTAGACGGGTATAACTTCCCACAGTTCCCAGTCTTCCAGAGTGTGGGTACTTCTTCTAAAAACCAGGAATAGTTCACAATGCTTTCATATTATGTGGTTTTTGAAAATGAATTCACGTCTTCTCCGCAAAGCTTAACGTTATGGGGTACATGCCCAGCACCTACTTCGCCTATTTTCTCCCAGAAGCGAGTCCTTATGGCACCTTCAAGTACTTCAAAATAAGCACTGACTGGACATTATTGTTCAAGGAACAAGCCGAGGCACAAGCACAGTTTTCACATCCCATTTAGGTAATTTTCTCATCATCAATTTTTATGACAGCGTCAAGCTTGGGCTTTCAAACATCAACATCAGTGCAAGCAATTGCCAAGTTCTAGGGAGTTTTCAAATTTCAAATTCAGAAACTTAAAAACTAAATCTCACAGCCGACTAGAATCACGGTACAAGTGAACCTACTATGCTAAAGATCTATTCTGACAGTAAGCTGTCCGAAAAATAATAAAATAGGTAGTCAACCAATTTTGTTTCGCGGTAAGATGGCTTTGGTTTCTACATTTCACTTAAAAAATGTTGAGTATTTTCGCAGCATTTTGTCTGCAGAGTTCAACTCTGCATGGATAAATGGTCTAATTTGTTCCTAATACAGGGTGTCGCGTAATTTTTAATTTTCAATTTATTTGACTACCTATTTTATTATTTTTTCGACAGCTTCCTTATCAAAATAAATCATGAGTGTTATATATTTTTGTAATCAGAAATAAAGACTTCATCAAATGACGTAATAAAATATGTGTTGCATTTAGGGCATCCAATCCCGAGACTAAAGCTTAGTTTATGATGAGCGATTTTTTGCCGCGATTTGAGCTGAGCTGAGCGGAGCGGAGCGATTTTTTTGCCTAGGCCAATTACGATGCGGGAACGTGACATCATGAATGGACAGGATTGGTCCAGACACAAAAAAATCGCTCAGCTCAGCTCCGCTCCGCCGGGTATCGCTCATCATAAACTGACCATTTAAACGAAATCCCGGGATTTTCGGGATTCCTCAAATGATGCAGCTTTTCACCTCAGTTGAGTGGAAAACAGAGTCAAAGCAAGAAACACAGATCATTCAAGTAAGAACATCATCATTTGACACCAATATAAGTATTTTTTTGTATTTATCTTGCATAAATAGAACATCACAGTTGCATTGCAATTATGCGTGCTTTCTTCAAGGAAGCAAAAATCACTTGCTGAGACAAAACAATTTTTTTTTTAATTTATCACAGTTTTATTTTATTTCATGTGTTTGAACATGTTCTTGAGTTTTCAAGGGCTGCTATTTTCATTTCCATATAACTTTGCCTGGAACTTGAATACCATGGTATCTGGTGTGGAAATACAGGCTCAAAGTGTAATGTACCATGTACATACCTCACCTATCAATTCTAATATTAGTATTATTATCAAGTACCAATACTATCAAATACCACCAATTATTAAATAGCAAATGATGATTGGGTACTAGCTTTATTTCAGCAAAATAAATATGATTATAATTATTACTAATAAATAATTGTTTCAAATTCAGTGCTCACTTGAATAATCTGTGTTTCTTGCAATAACGCCATTAACTCTATTTTTCATTCAAGGGAGATGAAAAGATGCATCATTTGAAAAATCCAGAAAATCCCGGGATTTTGGTGGAAAAATACAGGGATTTTCGGGATTGGAAATCTAACGGGATCCCGGGATCAGGGATCCCGGGATTGGATGTCCTAGTTGCATTTCAAATGAAGAAGTCACATGTCAAACCCTGTATACGGTACCAATTAGAAACTTTTAGACGATCGATTCAAGATCCCTGGAAAAAATCGTTGTGAAAAAGTTTTTAGCTTTTTAAAATAATATCTCAAAGGGGAATCTCCTGGAGGAGGTTGGATTTTATCGTGAACATCATACAGGGTATGTATTCAAATACTATAACGGTTTGAAATACGCGGGGAAATAAGAATAATAAAAAGGATTTGATAACGTTTTCATTTACGACAATCAGAAAAAAAAAATCCTGCCATTCTGATAATTTTCCACAAAGCCGAAAACTCGGTGTCGATCCACTCGCAGCCCGCAGAGGTTGCATCTGCATGTCGATAGCGAAGAAAAGCAACCTTCTATGTCACCGTTTGCAGAAATTCAGCAAGCTCCTATGTCAAAAAGGAGTACTTTTCAGGAGGAACAAAATTGTACTTTAAACGTGATGCACTATATTTTCTTCCATTTTAGGTTCAAATAATATTCACTATAAATCAAAGTGACATAATGGGATATGAAATATTATTCACTAGATTTGGCTATAAAACGTGACACAGACGGTTTTGTCAGCAATATATTGATATTTTTTGCAGAATAGAAGCTTATAGCAGCTTTTTTGTCTGACATAAGTAGCAATTCTGTAAAATTTAGAGGCCCCTCAACATTTTTAAAGGCGTCGGTCACCTAGGAACGATCAGAAAAGGGCTTCACGATTGGCTGATTTTCTTTTAACGGCCTTTAAATTTGAACAGGTTCGATACAGAATTGGCCCTATAGAAGGCTATTTTCCATCTTGAAATTTTGTGCCACAACCTTCCATCTTTGACATAAAAGGTTATTATCTTCTGCCTTGTCATCGTATTTTCTGCAAAAAACCTTTTTTGTCTGACATAGAAGGTTTATATTTTGCACTTGACATACGAATAAGTCCTAATTGGAATCGAAGGTTTTGTCAGTCGATTAAAGGCTGGAGTGTCGATTGTTTGATTCATTATTTTCAACCCTCCTGACATTGACATAGGAGGTTGTTGATTTACCGCAAATGGTGACATAGAAGGTTGCTGTTCTTCGCCATCGATGTAAGGTGTCCATCTCCGCCGAGGTACGTTCCATCTTCCACCCCCAAACCCAAAAAGTAATAGCTTCAATACGCGAAATTAGTGTGACGGCAGGGTCGCCATTTTCAAATGCCGCGATCCAACAATGGCCTCACAACAAAGAAAATTCCAGAGAGGATTTTTTGTTGCGTTACCTTGCATATTGCGGGAACAAAAATGGCGCGCTAAAGATGGGTAGGTATATGGTATAATGTTATTTTAACTAGTACTTGTGGTTATCCACAAGCCACATACCATCCTCTTTAATTGTAATAAATTATATAGATGATAATTTGAACAATGGGGCCTTGCACTGCCACTTTTACACACCGAGGGCGCCACGACCGTTGGGGGCAAATTCGACGATTTTGACGGCGTTGACGCTTCAGCGACCGACGTCCGTCATTTTATGTCTTGATTTGAAATTTGGATAACCTCTGTTTCTTGCTTGACGTCTCCAGTCACTGTCAGTTACTGGTCAAACTACTCAAACTCCCCTGTTTTTCGCGTCGTTACGGCCACTTTATCGAAGTAGGCGCCCCTTACAGTAGTGGCGACCTCACGTTGAGTTTTTCAATTGCAAGGCCCCATTGCCACTTTATCCAAGCAATAATTGTGCTAAACTCAAGATTTGTCTGAGTAATGTTAAAAACAAACGAATCGCTACAGCGTTACTTTGGCACCCTGTCAGCGCTTGCGCGAGCGTTTTATGTCAATTCAACGTCGAAAAGGATGAGCATTGCGCAGTTGCCACGTCAGGCATACTTGCAACGTTGCCATAGCAGGCGCCAAGGTGACGCATGACGGTTATATTCCCGCAACCTATTCATTGCTGCGTAGTTTACTTTTGGTATTTGAATAAAAAATACATCTCGCTCTTTCCGAAAAAATATTTGGAAAAAAGTACTTATCATAACAGTTTGGAGAGTATTCAAAAGTACAAAGATTGCCCAGCTCTGACGGTAAGCATGAACACTTCAACCATTACGAGGCATTCAACTATAAGGTGCTTGCACCACTACAGTACCTGCCAAATTTTTACACTTATTGTGCACAAAAATTTTCAAATGACCTTTATTACAGGCTCCTCCGAACAATGGTGTAATACATACAAGGTGGCCCAACGAAAAAAGAACAGAGGGTTTTCGGGCATTTCACCTCATTTTTTTTTAAAAAGCTCGAACAGGTCAATTTTTGTATTGAGGGGGACATCTGAAACATACATTGGCGGATTTCAATCTTCAGCCCCCTCACCCTCACCCGCCCCAACTTCAAAGTTTTAAATGACTTCACCCACTTTGCGATACATCAAATTGAAGAGAATTAAAGTCTCTTTCTGAAAAAATTTTTTTTTGTTTTCAACCTCACCCCCCTTCTTCCTAGAATTGTCAGAGTTTCCAATGTGATATTTTTGATCTCTTGATTCTCTTCAGTACAGTCAACGTCATCCTGTACAGCATCGAGGGAGAAAATTTTCTGTGTGAAAAGTGCCACCCAAATTCACCCCTTCACTCCCCCACCTCAACTCCAAAATCTAAAATGACACCACCTACTTTGTGATACATCAAATCAAAAGGAATTTGATTCTCTTCCTGAATAAAATATTTTCAGAATTTTTAAAAAGCCCCCTGTCCCCCTAAAATACTCTGAATGTTCAATTTATCAGGAGAGGGGTTGAACATTTAAAAAAAAATGTTTTCAGGAAGAGAAATCAAATCCCTTTTATTCGATTTATCACAAAGTAGGTGATGTCTGTTAAGTTTTGAAATTGGGGTGGGGGAGAGCAAAGGGGTGAATTTGGGTAACATTTTTCTCCACCAAAAATTTTCTCCTTAGATGCTATTTAGGATGACGCTGATTAAATTGAAGAGAATTGAGGGGTCGAGGATATAAATTGGGACAGTCAGAGAAATTTAGGAAGATGGGGGGTGGGGCTGAAAATTTTGAGAATATTTTTCTCAGAAGAAAAATTTCATTCTCTTTGATTTGATGTATCGCAAAGTAGATGGTGTCATTTGAAATTCTAAAGTTGAGGTGGGTAGGGGTGAGGGGGCTAAAGATAGAAATTTGTCAATGTATGTTTCAGATGTCCCCTTCGATATAAAAATCGACCTGTCTGAGCTTTTTCGAAAAAATGATGTAAAATGCCCAACAACTCCTCTGTTCTGTTTTCGTTGGGCCAGCCTGTATAAAGGCACAGAATAAAGGTGAAGATTTCGCCGGTGTGGGTAGTGGGTATTGCATATCCATAATTGCGCTTTGAAAGTCACATTCCCTCTTTTAATAAAGTGGTTGTTTGGCTTTCATTTGAAATGCATTAGTGCTGGGCCCGCTCGTTTAATGAAAGACCATTTCAATATAATTCCAGAGAATTTAAATACATTAGAGGTGAAACCCACGGCGCCTCAAAACCGAAGTTAACCGTCACGTATTTGTTCCGATTTAAATGTAATTCTGGTCGGAACAAGGAGCCGTTAATTCGACCAGTATCATAGTTACCCGGACCCGCAATGTAATATAATTGAAACGTATTGGTTTGATTAAAACACCTGGGAAAAGGCTACCTACACGTCTAGACACCCCGTATGAACCCATCGACGGGTGATGAGAGCCCCATAAATCAAACCGCGGTGCTCATGGAGGGGGCCATGTCGATTTTTGCCGCACATCAATATTTATGTTTATGTGCATTCGATGGATGGCAAAAAAATCGACAAAAACGCTCCATCGGGAGGAAACCATCGCTAATAACTCAGGAAAATTCATGTTTACTACACAATTGCATGTAAGTGGGCACTTAGGCAGCGCACGGGATAATAAATGGCACGGACTGGGCCGTGGTTCTTCGACTTCTCAACACGTATGTCTGTTATGGGCAATACTCGGGTCCAGACGCTGCTGATGGGAAAAAAAGAAGCCCCCTCTTGCTCGATCTTTACAGAATATCATTTGCATATCGGCTTGATGTTAGATGTAAATTGCAATATGAATTCCGGCACGAGCGAGACGCTATCAAGCGGCGATTTCAAGGATGGACAGGGATCAAGGATGGTGCACGGTGTGGACAAAGAATAAAAAGCCTCCTGCCTTCCAAACTAAGTACCTACGAGAAGTTTCTTAACCGCCGCCTGTTGCGACCCGATTCCGGAGCGTGGATTAAAGCAATTTGTGGCCCGCAGGGCCCAAATTGATTTTATTTTTGAATCCGCTCCAGCTTCCAGCGCCAGATAGCATTTTCAAGTGAAGTGAGACTTTCTGCGCTTAATTAATTGCAGAACGACCAGCAGTAATTGGGGATGGTTCTTGAAGCTGATCTATCGATCCAGATTTTGAAAATAGTGTAATATGAATTCGGGGTCTGAAATACACCAACCCTTGATTAATATATATCAGATATGCTTCCCCGTTGTGCTGGATTCTGACTGTGAGGCCGTTTAGATGCTGCCAGCTGTACAGAGGCTCTCGGATTATTCGTTCAGTTCTTTCTTTTATTTATGAGATCCCAACTACTCATAATGTACTTTTGCCCTTTCCAGGGTCGCAGTGTGTGGTCTATCTACCTCCTGATGCTCGGAGCTTAATTCATGGTTCTTCCTGACATGTGTTCCAAGTCGCCGGAGAAAATGTTTGTGACAAGTGAGAGACTTTTTGTTGTCCGATCATATTATGGGGATGTCCCTCAGTTTGTCCCTGCCACATGACAACCTTCACACTAGAAGACGCGTACGACCAATTACTGATAGGGGTAGATTTGACTTCATTGGCAGGGTTTCTTGTGTTGACTGGAACTTCATCTGTGATGTTGCTCGGAGTGCAAACGGAAAATTTGAATCGTTTCCAAAACTATTGCCTGATGCTTATGAAGCTTCTTTTCCGGAAAGAGTGATCGTTGACAGGGAGGGTAGCGAGGGCTCTGGTATCGGTGGGTGGTTCAATAGCAATGGGAGGCATTCTCGCAAACGCATTCCAGAGGGCGCGACATAGGCTTGGGACCAAATGTCAACGTCATGTCAACGTCAAGTCCAAGGTCAAGCTTGCAGTTGTCATTGCTTATCAGAGCGTAACCTAACCTATCTTTATTGTTTATTGTCATCGCATGACTCGCATGGTATTAGTGTCACCGGTACCGGGTGCTTGTCGTTTGAAAGGCAGGACAAATGCGAGCGAAGCAGCGCGGGGCCGTCTGGCGATTCGTGCGAGACAAAATCCCGGCCGGTGAGACGATAAATGCAACCCACAGTGGTCCCAAGCTATCATGTTTAAGCAGGGCTCCGTTTAACTTCGGGTAAGTTCAGTTTGACTGCCCAAGGCAAAAATTCATTTTTGTTTACTACTATAGACCCGAGGGGCTCCATATGGTATCTACTGAGGAGGCAAAGGGATGCTCTGAATAAGCCACTCCTGCTTCATCCTAGCACATGGATAACGGAGAGAGAAATTAGACTATACTATACGAGAACAGGGGGACATTTCGGTATCACCAATACAAGAGTCGCCCTTCCTTCAAAATTTTGTAGCAGTGTGGAAAACTCTCTGTAAAGTGATGGTTTGAATTATTGTAATAAAGTGAAATGTCCTGACTGATAAAAGAACTGTATTTCATGTGTATAATTTTCGTATACTACGTACAACGCTGTGAACATAATAACTTAACTGAACAAATTCAAAACTTCAATATAGAACCAACATAACCTAGATCCCTTCATGCAGCTCAGCAATTTCAATGTTTTTCGATGATTCCTGTCTCCATCTGTCTGGTAGAATGGAGCAGGAAGGGCTTATTCAGATCATCTATTCACCTCTCCAGAGTACCATACCGGGCCCGGGTCTACGATAAAAGTGAATAAAAATGTATTTTTTCTTCGGTAGTCAAACTGAGCTTATCCGGAGTTTGGGCCGCGTCCTGACCCTCGTCGCAAGAGCCTACGGCATCCTCATGAACGATTCAACGATACGACTCAAAAATCACAATTTATGTTCACGGTGACATTTCTAAATATTTGACGTTTATTGATTTGACGATTTGACACAACGCGCTTGTTTATGCAACCTAGGCGAGATAAAATCCCTGGAGGTCCCAACCAACTGCAGCGCCTCCTGGTGGGAGCAAAATCGTCCATGCCTCCCATTCAAGGGCAATGAAAGAACAGCTTAATTTCTGAAATGAATTATGTAACAACAATACAGAAAGCGCCGAAATAAAAGCTTACCGCGATATGTTTCGTAGAAAGTATGATTATGAAATAAGAAGTTCAAAAATAGCAACCAATGATGAATTATTCGAAAAAAAAATTTACTAGTAAAGCCACGTGGAAGTTGATAAATAAACAGAGAGGAGCGAACGGTAAAAATATTAGTCTTGAGGTGGACTCAAGTATTATCAACGAATATTTTATAAACATCACAAAGTATATAATTCGTGATTTGTCAACAACATCAAGCAATGTAGACCCATTCTTGACCGGGATTACTGGTGATAGAGAGAATTTTTTTTGAGCCTGTCACTTTCATAGAAGTTCAGAAGATTATTACCTCCTTGGGAAACACGGATAGTAGAGATATACAGGGTGTTCCAGCGATCACAGCAAAAAATTCAACTGCAAGTAGATCTCGTCGAAATATGACGAGAACCTCAATACCATTTTGCAAAGTTCGGCCTAATGACGAAAATACAGCTCTTCAAAGTTCGCTTTTTTCGGATTTCAAAAAAATTTTACTCAGGAATTTTTCGACAAATTTAGCTTCAACTTAGCATAAAGCTCGTTTGTCATAGTTATCTATCAACTCGTCAAATTTTGAAATAATCCAATCAGTGGCGCAGAAGTTATCAGGGGTCACCTTGAATCAACTTTTCTTTGGATCCTTCTAAATTATTCACCCTCATAACTCCTACACCACTGATTAAAGGGGGACTGTGGGTGAAATTTTGTGTCAATTTTAAAATTTATATAGCTGCGGGATGGATTTAGTTGATTTTTGGTCAAAATCGCATCGAAAAATTCCAAGCCGTTACGAAGTTATCGTAAATTTTGTGGGCTGATTATGACGTCATACTGCGCACCGGAAAGGACAGGTCGGCAGGGCAAGGCACCACGCCAACAATTACTAGACCTTTATAAAATGAAACAAGTTTACCAAACGGTAGACGCAGGTCATTTGACTTTAATTACAAAGTGCGGTGAACCAAATTTCAGTAGATATTTTTAAAAACATAATTAAAGTGCGACTCTATCTGTCAATGAAATAAAGCGGCAACATGGCGAAATCGCGAAATAAAATTCGGCAGCTTGACAGAAGCTTGACAGTACATATAGGGAAGTCACAGTCTATCGTATAACCCTGAAAACTTCCGTCAGTGAAATCTGTTGGTGCATGAAAATAAGAGATCAGGTATACCAGGCCGAAATGATAATGCTATAGGGTCAGAAACATGATGTCAGGAACGACCAGGACCATTTTCAATAAAAACGCACTGGTGTGGCTGACTCAAAGAAATATGAACAGATTTTGATATACACTTCTTTCAAATTCCGACCCTAATCGGTAGTCGGTTGTACCACCGATTAGAAAAAAGTCCCATCAGCGGCAGCAGCCCTGAATTAAATTTAATTATCCACTACATTATTATGTGGAAGCGAAAAGTATACCTGATCCCTTATTTTCATGCACCAACAGATTTCACTGACAAGTTTTCAGGGTTATACGATAGACTGTGACTTCCCTCTACTGTCAAGCTTCTGTCAAGCTGCCGAATTTCATTTCGCGATTTCGCCATGTTGCCGCTTTATTTCATTGACAGATAGAGTCGCACTTTAATTGTGTTTTTAAAAATATCTACCTACTGAAATTTCGTTCACCGTACTTTGAAATTAAAGTCAAATGATCTGCGTCTACCGTTTGGTAAACTTGTTTCATTTTATAAAGGTCTAGTAATTGTTGGCGTGGTGCCTTGCCCTGCCGACCTGTCCTTTCCGGTGCGCAGTATGACGTCATAATCAGCCCACAAAATTTACGATAACTTCGTAACGGCTTGGAATTTTTCGATGCGATCTTGACCAAAAATCAACTAGAGCCATCCCGCAGCTATATAAATTTTAAAATTGACACAAAATTTTACCCACAGTTCCCCTTTAAATTCTTTCAAAATTTGGCAGGTCGGTACAGCGCCGGATCTAGGGGAAGGGGGCAAACCGGGGCATATGCACCAGGCGGCAGAGTGAAGGGGCGGCAAAATAAGGTCCAATTCATTTAAAAAAAAATATGAGAGTAACATTCTGCTTTCCATCTTTCTGTCAAATTATTTAAATAGGATTCCTGGAAATGACAATAAAATACATCTTAGAACAGTTCTTCGCAACAGCGGGAGTGGGCGGCAGGCAGTCGACTTAACACTGGCGTTTGGCGTATCAAGCCAATTTGGCGCCTAGAGCAAAGCAGAAACAAAATTCTGACAGAACTGAAAGCGGAAAACTAAAATGTTCTATTTCTTATTTTGGTAACATATATCTATTTTTCATTTTAGGTATGTTTCTCACTGTTGAAAATGGAGAAAAACAAGGTACTTGGAAGAAAGGCGACAAAAAATGCTGGCAGCACTTCAGCAGTTTGTATGTTTTCATAATATGAAAATTTTTGAGGCAAGGGGGGTATTTTTCTCAAATGGCCCCCTTAAAATCAAAAAAGTTTCAGCTGCGACGCTAGGGCTCCGCTCTCTAGCGCCGCCCTTGCTTTTCACGTATCGGTGGGGGGCGGCAAAATTGAATTTTGCACCCCCTAAAAAAAAGCCTAGATCCGGCACTGGGTCGGTAGATAGTTGTGACAAATCAGTGTATGCTGAATTTGAGCTATTTTTGTCAAAACGTCACTGAGCTACAATTTTTTAAAATCCGAAAAAAATCAATTTTGAAGGGCTGTATCTTCGTTACTAGGCCGAACTTTGCAAAATGGTCTAGATTCCCGTCATATTTTGACGAGACCCACACACAGTCAATTTTTTTTGTTATCATCGCTGAAACACGCTGTATATGGGTTCAATGAAATCTCTACGGATGTTGTCATTGTTCTTTTCACCAAACTAATTAACTTTTCCATCGATGTGGATTACTTTCCGGACTGCTTGAAGGTGGCTTTGACGGTTCCTGTTTTCAAAAAGGGTGATCCCAAAGACATTATAAATTCCTTACCTATATCTCTTCTTCCAATTTTCTCCAAAATATTTGAAAAAGCTTCAAACAAGAGAACAACTGCCTATTTCGAGAATGAAGGTTTATTGTCTCTTCACAGTACGATTCCAGGCGCCAGAAGAATACCACGGGAGCTGTTCTGGACTTTGTGGCGAGAGTGGTTATGGGGCTTTTAAGAGGGGTGAACACAGGGCTGCGACTTTTTGTAACATTAGCAAGGCATTTGACTGTGTCCAGCACGCACCACCCCTGGAGAAGCTGTTGAGGTACAATTTTGCTGGGCGGAGTATCAATCTGATTCTTCATATTTAAACAATAGGAGACAAAGGGTAAGGTGCAACGGTGGTATCTCGGATGAAATGTTTGTAACGGCTAGTGTTCCTCAGGGTTCGGTCCTGGAGCCATTGCTCTTTTTGATTTATGTGAACGATCTGCCCTTGAATGTTGCCTCTTCCGATTATATAATGTTTTGCGGATGACACCACGCTGCTGAACTCTGAGAAGCATATCGATCAAGTGTTGAATTTGGGGAGAGCTTCGTTCTTGGATGCTGAGCAGTGGTTCTCATCACACATCAGCTTAGCCTGAACCATGCATGCTAAGACGTCGACTGTTGTCATTTTATTGTGGAATGTTGGTGGGAAATCCTGATTTTGTCAGATTTCCTGGAGTCAATTTGGGCCCCGTACTGGAGTGGGACGAGCACATCAATGTTTTGTCTGCCAAATTGAATAGTAACATTTACCTGCTGCGATTACTGGAGCTCAAGTGAGTCTCAGATGACACAGAGAATAGCCTATTTTGCTTTAAGCCAGTCAATAATGTCCTATGCACTGATAGTCTGAGGGGGCGCCGCATCCCGGCATAGAGTTTTCAGACCACAGAGCAGAGCCGTTAGAGTATTGGACAAAAACGGCTATAGAGACGACTACAGCGTCTCCTTTATAAGAAATGGCATTTTTACGTTTCCCTGCATGTTTATTCTGGAGTGTTTGGTCTACGTTAGAAACAATTCATCTGAATTTCAATGTCAAGGCAATCTGCATGCTGCATGAGCATGACACTTGCGTCCGGGATTTTTTAGGTTGACTACGATTGAAGTTTTACAACGTCCTACCAGAGAGATTAAAGTGAAGATGTTCAAGGCTGAGGTCGAACACAAATTTCAATATTGTGATGTAATGTTGGTGCTTCATAGGTACTGGAACGTTCTGCAATGTTTTGTTGATAAGTGTTTGAAAAATTTGTTAAATTTCTCTACAGATACTTATCAAGGTGCCTCTTCTTTTCTGTGATATTTTATGTACCTTTTTATTGACATGTGAATGTACCTACTCTATGTTCTTTTTTGTGTTACATACATAAATTTTTCATGTAGGTACAGAAATCATGAATAAAAATCTATTCTATAGCATTCTATTTTATGTATACTTATGTAATAAAGTACCTGTTGCCAGTCCAACTGCAAAAGCTTTCGAAAAGCGGTCGATTACGGATCTTCCTCCAACTGTGCAGGTTTGTGGCTTACCCTCGAACTGGAATCTGCGATGAAAATCGTCAAAGGCAAAGTTTATTCATCTGCGTTACAATTTATTTTGCCCCTCACTCCGTCCCTTTTCTTTCTATCGATAAGTAGTAAAATGTATTTGACAAACATACCGACCACAAGGGAGAAGATTGAAGGGTGTGAGGTGTTCAGCACCACTACTTCCACCCCACCGCCACCACCATCGCCGCCGCCAGGGTGAAATCCAATAAATCAGCATAATTTCCTCAAGAGCCGAACTTGCACAAACACATTGGCAGCGCCAGTGTTTGCAATAGTGACAGATATTTATTAGGGAGCGCGTGTCGGGTGAATTTCACTTATTTATCGAAGGTGTGTGGGTGTGAAGGAGAGCAGGAAGAATGACAGGCAACACGTCAAATAAAGCGCCTGTTCGGAAGCCCTCGGCGTGTTATTTTGACACATCTCAGCACGGTTTCCGAACGTTATTGCCACTTTGACCCCTTCTTTTAGTCTTCTCAATAACCCCCGAAAAGGGTGTTGTAGATTTATCTACGTATATATGCCCTGCCGGTAGGTTTCGACTTATTATTGTTGATGCTCATTTATCGATTGCTGATGGCTGCGAAGCTGCTGCGGAATGTTCCATCATCATGATGGCTTTTCGCCTGGAGTTGCAGCAGGCATCATGGTGGTATTATTATTATTTACTTTTCGAGAGATGCAAAAATCCATCATGACACGGTTACCCATACACGCGCAGCGAAATCCGTTTAATAGAATTCCCGGTGCTGTCGCGCAAAGACGTATAATTAATCAATCAGATGGGAGGCGAGGCCGGTAATTAAGGCTTCATTTTTATGTCTGACTCGCTTTAGGATGTGTAAATTGTAATTAAAAACACATGCGCTTTATTTATACACTTATAATCGCACGATTAATCTCCCAAACGTTTATTACTGCAGTGATTATCGGCTTGGTTTTGATTCTCGCGGGGGATTGGTACTATAATGGTGGTGCGATGGTACGGAACAAGCGGCGTATGTGCGCCTTTTATCGGATGGTAGGTAATTATTGAAAGGTGGGATTCGCCAAGGGACGACTGCACACCTTCGACAAACTGGCCACTACAATCTTTCATAGATCACGATCACACAGTTAGGTATTGGGATCGAATGATCGAAATATATATTTCGCACGGTTTATAAACTGCGCCCCACTCACTATATCGTGGCCCCACTCAATGTGTCGCGACCAAAAATTTTGGCCTTATTCAAAACGACGGAACTTTTGATGCGATGTCCGTTAGCCTCATATCCTGTAGATGAGAAACTCAAGACTCTTCAACTAGAATTTGTATAGTGTCATATGTATACCAGCGCAAATTCTAAAATTTGTATAGTCGGATATGTACTTATACCAGCGCAAATTTTCTATCTTGTGGGAATCCAGTTTTATGGTGGAATGAATTAATACGCGCCGTCTAGAAAATTCAACTCCTCCTAGTCGACTGTTTTTGGGTGTTCAAATTCTCGAAGCAAGCGCACATTATAAAACACATGGGACACACTGCGGTCCGTGGTGACTGGTAAAAGTGCGTACTATTACTATTGCAGAGTGGTGCCGTGACCAGGATTGTTCAAGGAGGGGAGGCGCTGCGTTGTGGGAAGATGCCAAGAAAGTCCAATGAGCGAGTTGTCTTTTTTCTTCTCATAAATCAGGAAATTGGGAGTTGTTTTTTTGTCAACCATCCAGCCAGGGAATTGAACCAGCTACACCATCTTGCAAAACATCACCACTGTCATCTTGCACGACCTTGTCACCATCATCTTGTTCAACACTGCTGTCTTACCACTGAACAAAGGAAAAGTTATTGAGACGCAGAGAACACCAAACCATCACCGTCATCTTGCACAATTTTGGCACCGAACGTGCAAAAAACGTCATTGTCATCTTGTCTCATGAAAAAGAAGAGTGTTCAACATCACCATTCACCAAATTTTCGCCTTCATCACCGCCTTGTTCCACTCAAACATCTTGTCCGAAGCAAAAATCAATGGGGTCTTATACGATTTCTTTTATTGCTTTAAAATGTTCTACAAGGTGACTTGCTACATGAATGATAATATTTCGTCTCAAAAGCCTCTACGGAAAGGGTAATGGGGATGAAGGGTGTAGGAGGGGAAAGGGAAATTGTCGAGCTCGACAACTGTCGAGTGTTCGTGGTTCCGACCCTTTTCTTTATTCTATTCAAACAACCCTAGTCTTGAGATAATGGACCTGGGTGGGCAGGCAACCAAACACACTTCAATTTCAAAATTGTATCGACTTCTATGTGGGTACATGGTACATATCAGAGTAGCTAAATAAAGGCTCAGGAAACAACACGTTCAGCATAATAATATGATCGCATGCAAAGAGAACACTTTTGTAACAGTGGAATCAGGAATGACAGGTTAGACAAATGACGGTAAACAATGACAATGTGGCAACGTTGCTCTATGTCATCTGCGGTCCCAATGGGGCCTTGCAATTGGAAAACTCGACGTGAGGTCGCCACTACTGTATGGGGCGCCTACTTCGATGAAGTGGCCCTGAATGACGGGAAAACACGGGAGTTTGAGTAGTTTGACCAGTAACTGACAGTGACTGGAAACGTCAAGCACGAAACAGAGGTTATTCAAAATTCAAATCAAGACATAAAATGACGGACGCCGGTCGTTGAAGCGTCAACGCTGTCAAAATTGTCGGAATTTGCCCCCAACGGTTGTGGCGCCCTCGGTGTGTAAAAGTGGCAGCGCAAGGCCCCATTGAGGTCTCCAATTTTCCGTTGTCTCTCTTTACTGTGACGTCATGCGTATAAGAGACGGTTAATCGAGGTCATTGGGCGCTTCCCAATAAGGCGTATAAAGACACAATTCGACACATATGGACATGCACAATTTGACACAGCTAGCGTTCCAATAGCAGTAATAGCACCACATGTCGACACAATCGAAACATTGGCGAGGCTGAGCTTAGAATTGAGCTGGCAAGTGCACTTTGACATTGTGTATCCGTCTTGTCGCAGTTATTGGAAATCGCCCTATGTTTCTTGAGATATGACATTTCGTTTCTGACAATGGGAAATTTTTCGAATCTGACAAGCGCTCTGTCGTGTATTTATTTGATTTCAGCATGGATTTCATGATTTCACTTTTTTTTACCCTCGTTCTTATCAATAAGTGTGTTATATGTAGTGGAAAACTGAGAAGATACTTACAGAAATGGTTCAAGGGTGTTGTGTCGCTCTATGCGAATGCGAGAATAAGACGAATACACCCGGCATAACCACCATGCACCGGTTCACGAAAGACCCAAACTTGATGGAAGTGTGTTTTTTGAGCAGATTTTTTTTATTTCCATTTTCAACTAATTGTCAACTAGGGGCGTTAGCGGCCTGAACACTTTGTCAAGTTTCATCTGGTTCTTCCTGGAGTCACTCTGGAAGAACAAGAAGAAGAAGAAAAGGGAGAAAAAGAAGAAAAATATGAAAAAGAAAAACAACAACGAAGAAAAGGCTTCACCACATGACCTGTCTTGGGTTTGGGTTTATTGAAGAACGTCCGTCATCGTCCTCTGTCCTCTTCCGTCGCTTCTTCAAGGGGCGTTCTGTGGGAATTCAGTCTTATGGTATATTGAATTGATGAGCGCTGCCTGGGAAATTCCACTCAAAAGAAACCGAGAATTGTAAAATACTGCGGTTCAAGGAGACAGGTAAAGATGCGTACCATTACAATCTGTTCAATCAAACCCCGTTTGTGAGCATAAAAATCAACTTCAGCTAACAAAAATATTCAATCGGAAGTCCAGCAACAAAGATAAGAGCTTCATGAAACTTATTACCTACAGCCCTGACGATGCCTAACGGCGAAACCGGTTGGCCAAAGAAGTCTAAATAATTTGTGGTGTAATTTAAAGCAAAATAGAAAACTTATAACGTCAACACCAGTACAGTAACACCACTTAGAAAAGGATGGAAGAATTTTTTCAATTTATTGAAGATATTGTTGATGGCAGTTGAAAGAGTCTGAGTCTAGATCTAATTGTGCCGTCCGTTTTGCAAACACGCGCAACAGCGTACGGTTTGAGTGCAGGTGCAGACCTGACTATATTGAGAAAAATCTGTTGTGGGGCGACACAAAACTTTCCCGGCGGTATCCACAGACGTCAGTAATGATTTTGATCGAAGTGTCCCTTCGGGAGGGAGAGGAATCGATTTGGAAATTGATGAAAAAATTCTATTGAGTTGAGCGTTTAGCAAGCATCCTGCATCCATTGTTAAGCGGGCAGAACAAATGACAGGTTAGGTCCAAGGTGATGAAATACTTAATCCAAAGGCAGAACTAGGTAGTTCACTGTTGTATGATATCTCAAGAATGCAATGCTAGTCTCGTATTAAAATTTTTGTTCCTACTTCAGATATGATGATAAAATTACACAAACTTGATAAGGACTTTTACTGCATCGCATCATTGTGTCAAATTTCAACCCTATATCTTCAATTTAGAGCTTGGGTAGACAAGCCGAGCGACGGCATTCTGCAATCATTGTTGGACAGTTGTTGGCAGAACAGTTCAATCTGCACGATTACATATCAAATGATTGTGAAACTGAAGAAAAAATCGATCAAGTCCAGCAACCATCCAGGAAAACTAACTCGGATACACACATCACAATAAAGCACTGCGGTTCAAGGTTCAAGGCGCTGTAGAACCTCATCCATCAGAACATTTAGTTCCATAGAGAGACGGTTGTTTTTCAACCAAAATAATTCAGAAGATTGGACGGAAAATGGTTGGAGAATATCCAAGAACCAATTACCGATTGTTAAAAAAATATTTGGTGAAAATCGGTTCACGGGTATAGAATACCTGGCGGGAGTTCTTATTATTTGAACTTCAGGGCCCCAAACGACATGTGGAATGAGGCTTCGAGCCCTTAAAAAGGGCAGGTCCGGAACACACCTGACGGCACAATAGTTCTCAAGACTGAAAAGACGAGAGAGGAGCTCAGTGGGACTCGATGAGACACCCGTAGACACCATAGAGCTTCAACCAACCCAAGAAGACATAACGGCGTCGCTTGGCCTGGAACGGCAAAATCTAATTGTCACAAGTGGGGGCCCCATCAGGGCTTTGAACGGTAGTAAGAAAACATGGGGCCCTGGTACCGAATCATACAAGGGAACTGGACACATTCGAGATTGAACGTAGGTATACGCCAAAACGGGATGGGCATACTGGAGTTGCTAAAGCTACAGAAAACACAAGGGGGTTCACGGAGCCCCCCAAAACGATACTTGAAGACACAAAGGATCGGAGCACACTGTTGTCTTAAACGATAAAAAGAAACACACCGAGATCTGCCTGTATCCATGATTATTTTGTCACTTTGACATAGATACCAGGGATCACGATGGATACGTCAATGTAACAGAAACGTACCGGTCTGGTTGCTAAGAAAATTGAATAGGCCAAAACTCGAGCAACAGGCAAGCCCGGCTGAATTCGACCAGGCCAAACTTTGAAAATTCATAGCGCTCGGCTGGTGAATGATGGGAAACTCCAACTTCAGCATTAGTTTGATTCTTTGGTAATGTTGCTTCCTGTCAAGTTTGGTTCAAATCTGTCGTATAGATTTTGAATAATTAAATGACAAAGCTCCAGACTTCGGCATTTTTTATAATTTGACAGATAACAGATAGGGAAATATTTCCAACTGTTCTGAATACAGTTTTTCAAGGGCTTTCGAATGACATATTGCAAGTCAAGTTCCGTGAGATGTAGCTTCTGTCATTTTCTGATAGTGATACTTCCGTTTGACAGATGACAGCCAAAAACTAATCCGGTCATTCCAGGGTGAAACCCCGTCTGCATACCAAGTTTCAAGTCGATCGGATCAACGTTTCGGCAGTTATCGTGGAAGATTACAGACATACACACTAACGGACAAACATCATTCTGAAAATTGTCTCAATCGTCTTGAAAAACCTCAAAATGGATATATCCGGCGTAATCTCAAAACTTTTTTTCTGCACGATTACAATACTTTCCCTCCGAGTTCGTGGGGGGCCGGGAAAGTAAAAATTTCACTAATTAATAGTGTGATAAACTTGGTGGAACTGTGGTAAGGGTTTCATTTGTGGAAAAGTGTTCTTTTTTTCACACCAGGAAACGTATAGCCAAATAGAAAAGAGTATCGTATCCGCAACAGATTACGAATGGGGATAATGTGCACTTGCAGAATAAGGTGGGAGTCATACGCACGGTCTGGTTATTAAACTTACCAAAATCAAGATTAGTTTAGTGCTGCAGAAGCCGGGGATCTTGTCTTACGTGTATATCGGAGGCCGCAGGCTGGGCCTCATAATTACCGTATGGAATAATTAATTATACGCCTGGGCATGTTATACAAAACTGCCGCCTTATTTTTTTAGTTGGATACTGTAAATCCATGTATAGTGCGAGAATGTTACAGATCATAAGCACTGTCGAGATCTCATCGCGAGCTTGACGAGATGAGCGTTTCAATTCGACTTGGTTAACGCTAGATTCATCCAAAAACCAAGAACTAAATCCCGTTTACTTTCAATTTTCATCAGAATGACTTTTTGGAGCAAAATTAAAGTGACAAGCTGGAGCGCTGGGAGGATACGGCTGATGGTCCCTGATAGTTTCGCTCCAAAACTTTGCAAGTGCCATCAGCCGTAGCTGTAGACCCCCAGATTGTCACTTTGTTTTTGCTCCAAAAAGTCATTCTACTGAATTTACAACGTGAACGGCATATACTGACAAACTTTTCCAAGTAGCAAAGCCACGCCACACTCTCCGCGACCTGTCATCCATCTGTTATGTGACAAGGTGATATCAGCTCTACTGAAATGTAAGCTACCAATCAGAGCCACCAGTGACGCTGATAGATTTATTCATACCCGTGTGCCCAGCTTTACTTAATACAGTAGCAGTAGAACCAATATTATTTGACCAAAACCTCGAAGTCTGACCGGATTTTGGCCATGCACGTAATATTGGGTCTATTTTTCTCTCGTAAGTGACAGTTCTTTTCGGGCTAGAGCGATTAAACTCAAAAATCAAGCAACTATTAAATTACTATTCACTATATTGAAAAATTCGATAACTTAGGACATCTTCAATTATTATAGGCAGCAGTATTGAAGTTCAATAGCACCTTTATACAGTGCTCAACAATTGAAGTGGAACACCTGAAAATTTTGGTCAAATTAAAATGGTCGTATTTTCTTAAGAAAAAACCAAATTGCAATGGGCTTTTTTTCCTAGGCAGCTAATGTTTTAGACTACAGCATGATGGAATTCTTTCTTGTTACAAGCTTGTCATATTATTTATACAGGGTGAAGTAGTGAGGTACTGCAAAAAATGTAAAGTTTGCACCTCTCCCGATCCGCGAAAAAAATTTTTTCAATTTTTTCAACTCGTTCTGGAAAAACATTGAGCCCATACCTCGAAACGGTTTTTTGGGTTTTTGTCTAGCTGTGTTAATTACAGGGTGATCTCAAAAAAGTGAAATTTTAGACTTTCAATGATAACTTCTTTCATTGTTATCCGATTTTCAACATCTTTAGCTCATATTAAAGCTGATACTTCAGGCGAGAACGTTGTGAGGTCGAAACTTATTGAAAACATTAATTCAATATAAGGGGACGTATCAGAAGCGACCCGAATGTTAAACAGCTTCCGAGTATCTGTTTGATGAAAGACAAAAACAAATTGAAACTTGTCCTCAGAGGATCCGCTAATTTGGACCATTTCGATCTGCATCTTGCTTTAGTTGTCCAAGAAATTTCCGTTGTAGAATCAAAACTTGACTGCGTGTTTCCGCGAAAAAAAACCCATCCCTTATTTACCTGAAGGCGGCCGTAACCCAAGTTACAAAATTCACAACAATTCCAAAAATTCTCCTTGACAATAAAACATGTATACCTGCCAGTTCTGAATCTTGCAACTTGGGTTACGGTCGCCTACAGGTAAATAAGGGATGCGATTTTTTCGCGGAAACACGCAGTCAAGTTTGGGTTCTACCACGGACATTATCTTGGACAACTAAAGCGAAAAGCAGATCAAAATGGTCCAAATTAGCGGATCCTTTGAAGACACGTTTCAATTTGTTCTTATCTGTTATTTAACGGGAAGTCGGAAGCTGTTTTGCATTCGGGTCACTTTTGACACATCCCCTTATATTGAATTGTTGTCTTCAATGAGTCTTGACCTCACACTGTTCTTGCCTGAAGTTTCAGCTTCAATATGAGCCAAAGAAGTTTAAAATCGGATAACAATGAAAGAAGTTACCATTGAAAGCCTTAAATATCACTTTTTTGAGATCACCCTGTAATTAACAGAGATAAACGAAAACCCAAAAAACCGTTTCGAGGTATGGGTTCAAAGTTTCTCCAGAACAAGTTGGAAAAATTCAAAAAAATGTTTTTGCGGATCGGGAGGGGTGCAAACTTCACATTTTTTGCAGTACCTCACTACTACGCCCTGTATAAATAATATGAAAAGCTTGTAACAAGAAAGAATTATGTCATGCTGTAGTCTTAGACATCAGCTGTCCAGGGAAAAAAACTTATTGTAATTCGGATTTTTCTTCAGAAAATACGACCATTTTAATTTGACCAAAATTTTCAGGTGTTCCACTTCAATTGTTGAGCACTGTATTTACATTCACTCAGATTAATCTTCTCGACACTGGAAAAAGTAACGGATGATCAGTTCAAGTTCAACATCACAACTAGACTACACACAAAAAAGACCGTATTAAAAAGCACAAGGTGGACTTCATCAACTAACAGACCCCTGCGACCCGTCCACCATTAGTCGTTCCGTTCAAATACAACTGCGCCCCTGACGCAATAGAGTAAGTAGGCTGCGAAACGGTAGAATCACGGTCAAACAGACAAAAAATATTCCTATTCCGTCACTGAACGTAGAAGCACGCAACTACGATGGATGTTTTACTCACAACCACTATGGTAATAGATTCATTACATGCCTAGTAGGAGGTCGGGAAGTGACCCATTGCTGACCTCCCGAGAAAGTGAAGAAATTGTAGCTTTAGAAGGGAAATTTCAAAATATGCATCCAAACAAACAATAAGTGTGTGATTCAGTATTTCCTGAACCACGTTTCAGCAAAATTATTCGGCCTATCTGGAAGTTATGACAAAAAGTTAATTTTCAGATTTCAACTTTTGAACGCCTGTAATCCTGCAAGCTGAGTACATGGTTGTGAGTAAAATAGTATACATACTCTCGACGGTAAATACATCATTCCAGCTTCAGGCTAGAATGCTGGGCTGCTGTGCCCTCAGCAGTAATGATGTATTTCCCGTCTCGGTATGTAATATACTATTATTAACTCAGCCTTGAAAATTGGATACAAGAAAAGTTCAGATAACTCAACTGCTACATTACTGACAAAATACAACCATATCATGCGATTTGGTATTGGCAGTGGACAAATGAGATAACAGGTCAGCGTTTTATCTATTAAATAGCCATTACAAAACACCATCCATCGTCTAGGACTAAGCAATAAGCCGCAGGCTATCTGTATTCATCCAGCCATTATTCGAATTCGTCCTTTTTTCCTAATTCGCCCTCTTTATTAGCATGGCTTTAATCAGCGTCGCATGCGCAAAGATAATTTGAGGATAAAGGGAATAACAACCGTTGTCGCGATAAAACCGAATTTACGACAGGATCACAGGATTAGTGACGTGCAGCAGCAATCCAGGACACGGATTTAGTCCCCAACGGCTCGTCGTGATCCTGCAGACTAATTATTTTCCAAAAGGCATACACCGCCGTTTCCATCATCGCGCACTTTTGCACCGGCTAATTCCTTTTGAAACTGCGCTCGCGATGTTTTGCTCGTGTATATAATTCAGTCTGTGGAAATCCGGGAACCATTAAATTAAACCCCGAAACCTCAAAGCTCAAAGTATAAGGAGAATAAAGTCGCGACGCCTCACAAGTCGCAACTTTGATTTGTGCGCGTGCTGGCGAGGCTGACGCGTAAAAATACTCTAGGCTTCCAATCTTGCATGTGTAGCCTGAAGAGTTGATTTTGTGTGTACATATAAAAAAGCAATCCTGGTGATGCCTTGGCAATGAGCTATATAAAGATCATATCTTTTGTTTCAGCGCCGCGCCTGATTGAAATGCGGCCTATTTATAGGAAACTCTTCGGATTTATGTTCATTAGGGCAAGCATAAAATCGTTCATCACCCTAGGCATATCACAACAGCTTTACGGTCTAATATATAACTGTAAATTTATTGATGCCTCTCCATGTGCTCGCGCCATTTCAGTTACGCTTCAGAAGGATAAATTGCTCGAGCTGCGGGTTTGCAATTATAAACATATCCTCCACCCGGTCAGTAGAGAGAAGCAGCTCCAGCTAACAGCAGAAGCAGCAGCAGCAGCACAGCAAGCATAGTTTTTCCAAAACTGGTATGCTTTGATTGGCCAGACAAGAGTAAATAGTACCGTGTTCCTAGCACCACGTCTCTCATTTTAGAAAGCGAAGCCACCAACTCGAGGCAAATTGGATAGAACTACTCTAATACCCTATCCGAAACAACCAGGATTAAGTATATCCTGGGTGCATCCCAGTTTAAGGGGTTGTGCTTTGGCAAACGGCGGTCGCGCTCTCCTCAAAGAGCATGTATTATAATTTAAGTCCTTCCTGTGTTTCTAATTGGACCGCAAAGTCCGAGTCCAAATTGGGACCGTCCGCGACTAATGAAAGGGATCCGCGCCGTGGCTCGGATTAAGAGTTCTGCGGGCCAGCACGTCCGTCCGAAATACCAAAAGCAAAAACAGGGGAGACAGGCGAATATTGTTACAAGCATCTCTTGCAAAAACAGTGTCATTTTTTACTTGGTGAGACGCGAACGACTTGATCCGTATACCGGAATAACAAAATAACTTTGACCGCCTTTGGCCGCTTTTCACAGCACTTGGTTGCGGCTATTGTTGACTTGAAAAAAAATCCAGTGTTTTGGTTCGTGCAGAGCAACTGAAGAAAAGCACTTCTATCGATGTGACGATGGACTCGAGACCAACGATGAAAACATCTAGAGAGCTAGAGAGCCAATAAGTGGATAATCTACGTATGCGGAGACTTCAATGTGGATGTCAATGCAGATACTTACTGAAGATGCCAAACAGCTGATGAGATTGATGGGAAGTTACGGACTGAGTTGAACTACAAGCGAGCCACAAGAAAAACAACTTACACATCATCGTGCATGCATAGACAATATTTGCACAAACAGCATAGGTAGACTACACATGTGTTGTTCAAAATTTGCACATTTCGGATCATGAAGGAATGATCTTGTCAACTCACGGCAGCCATTCGAATAGAGCAGAGCTAAAACACCACATAGAAACTAGAAAAGAAACAAAAACCTCGACAGATCTCGTCAGATATCAATTAACCTTGGTAAATCGGACGACATTGTTAAGGTATGGAGACTCGCAAGCGGCCTATAAGCGTTTTCATGACGTTTTCCTTAAAATCTCCAATCACCGTTTTACTCTTCGAAAAATCGAAGTGAAAAAACGAATAACGAAACCAACTTGGTACAACCATAAACTTCTCGTTAAACTTAGAGAAAGATTGGACGCACTGTCGATAATGGTTGCTGCCATGGCCGATGGAGAATTAAGAGAACTGTATAGAGTCTACAGGGAATAGCTTACAAAGAAGAAGTGTTGAAAGTTATAAGGCAAGAAAACGAGGACCTTATTCTGAATTCTGAGAACAAGCAACGTTTGCGATATGGGCCGTTATAAATCGGGAAACAAACAAAAGCAAGACCAGAGAAAGAATAATGGAAGATTGACTGCGGAGGAATTTGGCGGCTTTTTCGTCGGCGTTGCAGAAAACACCATCAACGAGATTGAAAATGTCAATACACCTCGAAGAAAAACATCGATTTCACCAATTTTTAATAACAGCAGGTCGTGCTTTATGGGTCATGTGGACGAGCAGCAGGTACAACACATAATAAGAGGTCTAAAACCGACAAAAAGCAAGAATATATATGGAGTGTCGGTGGGACTTTTGAATAATGTGGCTGGTGAAATAGCATATCCACTTGCATTGCTGATCAACCGATGCCTTGATGACGGGATGTTCCCCACGAAACTAAAACTAGCGAAAGTGATTCCGATACACAAAAAAGGCGACAAGTAACTTCAGGACAATATCGACCGTACCAATAGTGTCCAAGATCTTCAAAACCGTAATCAAGAATTCCACTTGGAACCACCCTAGCTATTTCCCTTAATATTTTTATTTATATAATGGTTTTTCAACTCATCATTGACTTTTAACTCGTGGGTCACACATTATCATCATTGATTTTACCTTTATCAGGTGCCTTGGCTTGGGTTTTTCCCAGTACAAGAAAGATAGATTTTAACCTCGGAATAAATATGGACGTCCTGAAAATTTGATATTCTGTTCAGAATTGAGTGCTCCACAACATATCCAAAATCGCCAAAAATCGCACCCGGGGGTTTTGAGTTATTGGAGGGGGGGGGGGTAAAAAATTGCAACTTAAAATGGAGGGGATGAAACCCGTCAATCCATTGGAAGCAAATACGTTATAATTCGACGCATCATATCCCGTTGATACCATTTTGGAACAAGAAATGTCGATCATTGTTGAAGGGGGGTCTTGGGGGGGCGAAGTCCTGCTGGGTGGTCCATTTGGTTTTTCTGGCCATGAAGGAACGATTACGACAAGTTTGGTATCTTTTCTGACTATATCGAATCTCCTGAACTCGAATCCGATGTGCCAATTATTTTTTTGTTCACTGCTAGAGGTGTTCATCTTTGAAAAAATTCTAGGGGCCATTGAATTGAAGTGTATTCTTCACGAAAATCATCTACTCGATGTTTGACTTGGTTCCTCGAGTTTAAAAAATCGATTTGAACTTGAATCGGCCCGGCGCCGCTTCTACTACTGACCAGAACACGACAACATGCACGTTTAAGTGAAAGTAGCACAAACTATTGAAAAACTAATAACTTATCTTTGAAAATTCGAGGATTTGTGCAGAACTGAATTCCCTATAACATAAACAAAATCGCCATCAATCGCACCGCAGGATTTTGAGTTATTCGAGGAGGAGGATAACATTTTGTCAAGATTCGTACTCTATGAACTGTTACCTTTCCCCTCAAATAACTCAAAACCCAGCGGTGCGATTCATGGCGGCTTTGTTCATGTTATAGGGAATTCAATTCTGCACAGATCATCGAATTCCCAGAGATGAGTTGTTATTTCTTCAATAGTTTGAGCCATTTTCATTGAAAGGTGCATGCTGTAGTGTTCTGGTCAGTAGTAGACGACACGCCGGGCCGATTCAAGTTCAAATCGATTTTTTCAACTCGAGAAACAAAGTCAAACATCGAGTAGATGATTTTCGTGAAGAATAAGCTTCAATTCAATGGCTTCTGAAAATTTTTCAAAGATGAACACCTCTAACAGTGCAAAAAAAAATCGTCAAAATTGTCAAAGAAAAAACATGTTTTTCCAAGTTAACTTGTTCAAACTTGTTTTCATCCAAATTAACACATCGGATTCGAGTTCAGGAGGTTGGATATAGTTGGAAAAGATACCAAACTTGTCGTGATCGGTTCTACATGGCCAGAAAAACAAAATGGACCACCTAGCAGGGCTTCGCCTCCCCACGACCCCCCTTCAACAGTGATCGACATTTTTTGTGCCAAAATGGTATCAACGGGATATGATGCGTCAAATTATAACGTATTTGCTTCCAATGGATTGACAAGTTTCATCCCCTCCATTCTAAGTTGCAATTTTTTACCCCCCCTCCAATAACTCAAAACCCCCGTGTGCGATTTTTGGCGATTTTGGATATGTTGTAGAGCAGTCAATTCTGAACAGAATATCAAATTTTCAAGACGTCCATATTTTTTCCGAGGTTTGGCCGATTTTTTTACTATTTTTCCTGTACTATAACCCCTGAATGGTTGGACAACCCATTATACTTCAATTTAATTCAACTTATTTGAATCAAATCACGTTTCCCGCTTTTGGAACCGCTTGACCGATGATCATCTAGTATCAGGACGACATCCCGTTGTGACCCTCTTCTTGTAGTTCGATGATAGAACTCTCGAGATTGTTGAGATAGGTCTGACTACGAGTTTGAACATTATAAGACACGGTATAAATTTTTAACATAACAGCAATCTATTGCCCTCTATGTACAAGTCAAAATGTTTAAATAATGGCTCGCTCCTATGCCTAGTCCTACCATCACCATGCAGGCTTAAATATCTGAAAGATCTGACCTATTCCAGGAAAGATAACTTTACCCTAGGTATTTCAGACGTCCCAGCACCCCAACCCTCCGACGAACACCTGATTCTACACCTTGACCGACATTTACTTCTGACTAATTTTCGCGGTTCAAAGTACTTTTTGTGGTCAAATCAGATCAAACATTTATGTTAGTGTTAGAGGTTATGTTAGGGTTAGGCCCGGCTTCTAGACACTGAAAAGAGAAGAGTGACTTCGACCACGAATGCAATCTAAGATTTGTGGGCCGGTGTGTGCGGTGGCCCCCTTTTTATGGAGCCTCTTTTCAAAGGCTAACGCTCTTTTTGGGCTATGGTTCTCTTTTGCCCGTTTGGAAGGGATTGGATATGGCTGGCCTTTGTGGAGGCTTTAAATCTGTTCTCGCCGTGAATTGCACCAAAGGCTCAGAAAGATTCTGCCTACAACCGGGAATATTAAACCAAATTTCACCCTTCCAAAAACTTTTGAACCGATGGTGTACGCGATACAATTACTCAAGTCAAGGTACTTCACTGTGGAGAACGTTTTGAGCACGCCCCGTATACGCGCTAGTTCGTTGTTGTTGAGCAGTTTGGGAAAGAAACCGCAGTCAGGAGAAACAAAACGCAGAGAATTGTATACAGGGTGTCCGCCGAAAAGCCGGCGCGGAGAGGCG
The DNA here is from genome assembly GCA_949128115.1 of Anaspis maculata. Classification (NCBI taxonomy): domain Eukaryota; kingdom Metazoa; phylum Arthropoda; class Insecta; order Coleoptera; family Scraptiidae; genus Anaspis; species Anaspis maculata. The sequence continues at coordinate 67,044,241 of OX421965.1, read as the reverse complement.
TCGAAATAATCTTTGCCCTAACGCTAAATAATCGCCGTCTACACTATACCTGATCGAGCCCTAATAACAATTCATTTTTACAAAGTCCCTATCTGCACGGTTGTGTCGTTGGGTACCGGAATGAATTCATCAGTTTCGAATAAGAACGTTTTCATTCTCGGGACGAGTCTACATGGAAATATCAGGAACTGTCGTAGCGCTAAAACAAACTCATTAGTTTCAGGGAGGGGAAGGGGGCTTCATCAATCCGATCAACAATTACGACTCTACGGCAGGGTCCGAACCCCGATACAAACGCGATTCCATTTTACTTCAATCACTTGATTTTTTACGTAGTTCTCAAAATTTACATTTTCCTAATAACTAGGAGCTTCAGAAACGCAGAGGAAGCTCACCCGCGAGTTTTCAGATCTAACCCACTAGGTCCGGTGCTCTGAGTACCGCAGTCACAACGCCAAGTCCAGAGGGCCCAAGAGCGCGAATACCTTTCTATGAAGGTATCCAACAAAGGACGAAGTTTGACAGTGGCTGTACCTGATGGCAGACAGTGGCGCAGATACCAGCACGTGCAGGCAGATTCAGAACGCACGCATAAGCCCAATCATACATTCTCACGACAAAGCTCAACCGTAAGCAGCAATCCCAACTCACCAAGGCTGACCCTTCGCTCGTCGAGGTCATCACTCCGCTACACGAGATACCAAAACAAGAGACCTTATTTCTATCATTATCGGAGGGCTCTGACTCGACTCCTGGAGGCGGGTCAAGACTCAACGTCCAAGGACTCTGACACAACATCCAAGAAGAGGTTGCAACTCAGAGTAGCAACTCATCGGCCTCTAAGAGGGTCAATACTCAACCTGGAGGGTTCTCGACTCAACTCTCACACAAGGGGACCAAAACGCGTCTCCGAAGGGTTCCAACTCGACTTACTCCAGGGGGCCTCAAAGACGCATCAGCCGGGGAATCGACTCGTCATCCTCCAAGTGAGCTGAGACTCATCATCGGGGCTTCGACGCTTCGGCCTCTAAGAAGGTCGCGACGCAACATCAACGGGTTCTAACTCAGCTTCCTCGAAGGGGACTAAAATTCTTCGCTAACAGACCCGCAGAAGCACTCGGCAACGGACGTGAAAAGTCGGGAGCGGACGGCAGCCCAGGCGGATTGGTCCAGGTACAACGGTCAATCTCCGGTGATATCATCCATTCCCAGCAATTTGGAATGTTTTATTGCATCCAAAACGATCGCGAACGGCGTATAGACAGCTCAGGTAACTTAAGTAGCGCGCTGGAATGCGGTGATGCTAGCACGTGAAGATCGGATGATGGCCATGTCGAAGGGACTGGGCGGCGAGCGGACAATCTATTCGCGGATGCCTGGATACTATCGCATAATGCTTTCACCATTCTCTCGGACGTTGGGTACGGACGGTTGATGAATATCGAAGTGCAGCTAGTGAATCATGTTGTAGAGCTTCGCGGGACTCACACGAATGAATTAAGTAAGTAGCGAAATCTTTTAATGATACCTTGACTCTGAATATTCACATACTTATACCTCGATTCCACGGCTTTGAATTATTTTCCTCCGGATTATTTTCGGCCTGCCAAATGCGGGTGGCTTCACACTGGTGGGTTCTTCAAGAAGTACAACCCCTTCAATGAGGCTCAGCATTAACCCAGAAAAAGCAGATCTACATCTACAGCAGTCCTGGAAGCAATTCGAAGAGTGACAGCAGCTCTGGATGGTCACCAGAGTGCGGAGCTTCCTTTGAACGACTTGAGCAAAGCCATCGACACGATACCTCATGATGATCTACTGAGAAAACTTTACCACCACGGCATCAGAGGCAAGCCACCTGATTTGCCAAAGTCCTATTCAGCTGGTTGAAGGCAGAGCGCCAGCTGGCTCGGAGAGATGTCCAAGAAAGCTGAAAAAAGATATGGTGTTCCACAAGGATCCATTTTGGGACAGGTCCTTCTCATAATCTAAATATATGAATGACTTGCCCACAAGTATAAGTTCCTGCGTCGTGTTCCTGTATGCAGATGACAATTCCATCTTGGTGGAGGGCGACACTGGTGATGACTTGATTGTGAAAACCAAAAAATCAACCGCAGAAGCCTTTGCCTGGTTTCACAACAACAAGATGAAACCTAACGAAGCAAAAACACCGAAATTCACCTTCACAACCAGCATTCCCCAAGAAAAAGGAACTGTCAAGTTCTTGGGGCTACACCTCGACTCTGGAATGCACTGGTTGATTCATATCGATCAACTGTGCAAGAAACTCTCTTCGACGTGCTACAGTATACGACGTATGGTGAAGGGCTCAACGGTTTCTGTAGCAAGAGTAGCCAACTTTGCAAACTTTCATGGTGTGGCTTCCTATTGTAACCTCCTGTGGGGAGCTTCGTAGGGGTTCCAGAGAGTGTGCATCCAGCAGAAGAGAGCCTTGCGGATCCTCCTTAGCCTTGGGCCATTGGAAAGTTGCGGAGACGCATTTCGGCAGAGCGGCATACTCACCATCCCTAGCAATCCTAGCATGTACTTGTACATAGGTATATTACTGCGTGGAACGTGTACAAGAAAAACATCACCGATACATTTGTAATGGAAACAACCACCAGTGCAACACCAGGAATAGAGAAACCCTGCAGATCCCACTCCATCCACCAAGGAAAAACCTGTCTTTACGTCTTATTGATTTGAATTGGTTGAGATTTGATTGAGATTTGGAACTTGGGGGTCAGACGGTTTAATGTTCGTGTCCTGGAAAGAGACCATGTAGGAGTTGTTGGAAGAGCTTTCTTAGATTATAGGTTTGATCTATGTGGATGACGTGATTACAAGTTGTAGTTGCGATTGCAGTTTTTGCATATTCAAGAGCTTTGCCATTTTTAGGCGCAGAGCAGAGGTAACAGGTAGACCATACCGCTCACAATTAATAGACTCGACAGGAAGAATTGGGATGACGCCCGAACGCTCAGTTAAAAACGCGAAGCTCATAATTTATGAGCCCGCAGGCGTTTTGTTGAATCATTGCGTGAAACATTCGAATAATGTGCGTACATTCATCTTGGCCTGTACGAGGTCCTTTACCAAACACTAGAAACGTGTAAGGGGGGGAGGAGGCGGTACATTCGCCGCCCTCATAATTTCCCCAGAGAAATCAAAATACAAACGATATTCGCGGTACATTTGCGGAAACATTTAAACAAGTCTTGAATATTAGGTTGGTGCGGTTCGCCCCTACACAACACGCCGCGCTCTCTAACCCCCGCGAATCCCCGACCTTTTTTTTGCCGAGACTCTCCCGGTATTCTCTCGCACGTAATATAACAAACACTCTATGATTTCCCTTCTCTCTGGGACGCCATAAATTCCGGACGGAGCGCCGGGCTGGATAGCTAAAAGGACACAAACCGCCATGTTGAATAATTTACATTATGTGTACTATACCTCCAGGACGTATAATTTCATGGAGCGTGATTTTGATGAACGATTTAGTGTATAAACTACCGAGGCGTATTTTAATAATCCAATTTTCGATATTATATATTTAGTATAAATTAGATTTGGCGCTCAATAATTAGACGGCGTAATAGATTCTGCCTGTGCAACAGCCGCCCCCTACCCTCTTCACTTCATAATTAAAACCTAGACGATGACACAGAAAAAAGAAGATGGGAGCCAAGCACTTCAATTAATTTCCTATCAGCTTGGAGACAATATAAGTGAAGTGCTCGGCAAAAAAAGATAAAGCTAGAGACATAATAATCACGGCGTCGCGTCGGCTCTGTCTTAGTTTTCGTCAATCCGTAAAAAATGAGTTTTTTTTTTTTCAACAAAATTTATTAGAAGGCAATCTGCAAGAGAAGCCTACTGGAGGTAGAACGCCTTGAAAACACTCGAAAAATACCAAGTTATTCTAAAAGTCTGTGCTAAAAGGAAACAATGTACGTGCAACTGCAAAGTTTTGCGATACCAATTCTATTCTTTTCCGACAGAGAATACCAGAAGCACACCGGCTCGAAGAAGACATTTTGTCAACGATTTTGCCGCAGTTATACCTAGCTCTTTTGCAACAATAAATATAAACACTGCAACAAGTAGCTCAGTCTTCAATGTATGTCAGTGACTCAGTGAGTGATAAGTCGGGCTTAAAATCGGTCCTCCGGTCCGGAATTCGGTCCTGGCGATCGACGTCAGCGTGGAACCTGAGAAAAAGTTTGAATTTAACACGCACTTTCAGGCAGTATCGTGCTTTCAGTTTTCACAGGACCGTACTCAACTGAACGATTATAAAAAACAGAGAATAACTGTCTGTATACACGTGCACATTATGCAAAGAATTGTTTCGCAAGACCTGTCTGAAGCAGAAACGGATGGTAATTGTGAAATCATATGTTCAAGAAAATGTGAAGAAGAGTATTGAAGCCACCCGCATTTGGCGGGCCGAAAATAATCCGGAGGAAAATGATTCAAAGCCGTGAAATCGAGGTATAAGAATGTGAATATTCAGAGTCAAGGCATTATTAAAAGATGTCGCTAGCTATTTAATTCATTCGTGTAAATCCCGCGAAGCTCTACAACATAATTTGCTTGCTCCTCATGGACATTCAACAACCGTCCCTGCTCGACGTCCGATGAAATGGTGGATTGGTGCATATAAAGTAAAGCACCCGCACTTCAACCCAGCCAGTTGCTGCCGTGCCGTACTCCTGCTATATTGACGCTCAGCGCTGCCCGCTCGCCACCCGCCATCATCCAATGTTCACGTATTAGCACCCGGCGGTCCCAGCGCGGTGGATCAAATTACCCATTGGAATTTTACGACTATACGCCGTTCGCGATGGTCTTGGATGCGAAAAAATATTCCGAATTGCTGGGAATGGAGGATATCACCGGAGATTGACCGTGGTACCTGGACCAATCCTCCTGGGCTGCCGTCCGCTTCCGACTTGTCACGTCCGCTGCCGAGTGCTTCTGCGGGTCTGCTAGCGAAGAGTTTTAGTCCACTTCGAGAAAGCGGAGTTATAACTTGTTGATGTTACGTCGCGACCCTCCTAGAGGCCGAAGCGTCGAAGCCCCAATGATGCGTCCCAGCCCACTTGAAGGATGACGAGTCGATTCCCCGGCTGATGCGTCTTTAAAAGCCCCCTGGAGAGAGTCGAGTTGGAACCGTTCGGAAACGTGTTTTGGTCCCCTTGGGGGCACGTTGAGTCAAGAACCCTCCAGGTTGAGTTTTGACCCTCCTAGAGGCCGATGAGTTGTTACTCTGAGTAGCAACCCCCTCTAGGATGTCGTGTCAGAGCCTTGGACGTTGTGTCTTGACCCACCTCCAGGTGTCGAGTCAGAACCCTCCGACGACGAGTTCCAGCCCTTCGCCAGGTCGATGTGCCGAGGCCCTTCCGGTGTTGAGTTTCGACCCTTCTCCAAGTCGTCGAGTTGGGACCCGTTGACAAAGAGTTTCGAACCCCCTCCAGGATGCTGAGTCGCGTTCCCTCGCGACCCCGTTTCGGTATCTCGTGTGGCGGAGTGATGACCTCGACGAGCGGAGGGTTAGTCTTGGTGAGTTGGGATAGTTGCTTACGGTTAGGCTTTGTCGTGAAAAATGTATGATGGGGCTCACGCGTGCGTTCTGAATCTGCCTGCACGTGCTGGTATCTGCGCTACTGTCTGCCATCAGGTACAGCCACTGTTAAACCTCGTCCTTTGTTGGATACCTTCATAGAAAGGTATTCGCGCTCTTGGGCCCTCTGGACTTGGCTTTGTGACTGCGGTACTCAGAGCACCGGACCTAGTGGGTTAGATCTGGAGACTCGCGGGTGAGCTTCCTCTGCGTTTCTGAAGCTCCTAGTTATTCGGAAAAAGTGAATTTTAAAAACCACGTGGAAACTCAAGTGATTGAAATAAAATAGAATCGCGTTGAGATCGGGGTTTGGACCCTGCTGTAGAGTCGTAATTGTTGATCGGATTGATGGAACCCCCCCCCCCATCACCTTGAAACTAATAACTTTGTTTCAGCGCCACGACAGTTTCTGATACTTCCATGTAGAGCTTGTCCCGGGAATGAAGATGTTCTTATTCCAAACTGATGAATTCAATCCGGTACCCAACGACGCCACCGTTCAGATAGGAATTTTGTAAAAATGAATTGTTATTAGGGCTCGATCAGGAATAGTGTAGACGGCGATTATTTCGTGTTAGGGCAAAGATTATTTCGACGCCTCTCCACATCGGCTTTTCGGCGAACACCCTGTATAGTCAATTCTCTGCGTTTTGTTTCTCCTGACTGCGGACTTCTTTCACAAATTGCTAAACAACAACGAACTAGCGCGTATACGGGGCATGCTCAAAACGTTCTTCAAATTAAATTTGTACCTTGACTAGAGTAATTGTTTCGCGCTCACCATCGGTTCGAAAGTTTTTGGAAGGGTGAAAAACGGTTTGACATTTCCGGTTATAGACACTCGCGACCGCGGGAATCTTTCTAAGCGTTGGGGACGACTCACGGTGAAAAAAGGGAATAGGCCCCCACAAAGGCAGCCATATCCAATCCTTTCCAAACGGGCAAAAGAGACCATGGCCCAAAAAGAAGCAACAGCCTTTGAAAAGAATGCCACAATAAGGTGGGCTACCATACATACACCGGCCCACAAATCTTGGATAGCACTCGTGGTCGAAGTCAATTTCCCCTTTTCTCAGTGTCTAGAAGCCGGGCCTAACCCTAACATAACCTCTAACACTAACATAAATGTTGGATCTGATTCAACCACAAAAAGAACTTTGGACCGCGTAAACCAGTCAGAATTAAATGTTGGTCAAGGTGTAGAGCGAGGTGTAGAGTCAGGTGTTCGTCGGAGGGTTGGGGTGTTGGGACGTCTGAAATAATCAGGGAAAAGTTATCTCTTCGGGAGTAGGTTAGATCTTTTAGATAATTTAGCCTGCGATGTGAAGGTGGGACTAGGTATAGGAGCGAGCCATTATTTAAACATTTTGAATTGTACATAGAGGTCAATAGATTGCTGTTATGTTAAAATTTTATACTGTGGGATTTCACCTTATTTTACCATATAAAAATGTATATTAAATCAGCGCGCTGCATAGCTAGAAATATTTAGTTTTAAAAATTCCCCTTTTAACGAAACAGGCACAAAAATGCGAACTTGTGTTAACCCATGGTCGGGCAGTTTTGATACGGTCACATTTGGGACTTTCGACCATAGTGTCGCCCGTCCTAAGAATGTAAATGGGTCGAGCGACGAGATTTTATTACTTTAAACGAGGGCCTTCGCCGTCTGCAGGCACGGAAGAGAGGAACTAGACCAGCACGGGGGCAGAAAGATGCGGGTAGTTGATCGAAGAGGCTGTGTTGTGCGTGTGTTTTGTGTGTAAGTATTAATTTTTGCTGTATTTTTATATTATTTGTGAATTCGTTTGACGTTTTTCTTTTTGAACACTACTTGGTTTGAATTGTCTAGTCACTGTCGAATTAAATTAAATGTAGGGTTTTTTTTTTATGAAAACATGCGCTCAGATCATTTTAAAGGCACGCACGGCGTTTTTGACTGTAATAATTTAGTGTGAAGCGTTTATTGCATCAACTTTGTCTGTTTGAATTTTATGTCATAATTCTATGGTCAGATTAGGAATTTTTGTATGTAATTTGTTTTTCATGTGTGCACTTGACTGTAATTTTGTGTCAAATTTTAGCTGAACGTCATTATCTGCGATATTTTTATGTTGTCATTTTTATGTACAGTTTTGTGGCCAACTCCTTTTTAATGGCAGTGCTGTATCTTTGATCTGTCATAATCTTTGTGACAAGATTCAGAGCCCTCCGTCTGTTCCGGTTCTCAAATATTTATCCTTTTTGTTTGTTTACTTCGAATCACCCCCTGAGATTTTGCAAATGGCGCTTGCGAGTATGATCGAGCCTTGATGTACCTATGTTACTAATATTTTCTTGAATACCGTGAAAGTCGTATTTCGTGTCATCACCCGCTTCCGCTCAACCTAACTTGACTGTTTTCAATGTTTTGTTTTGCACATGTGTCATTGGGTCCTACCGTCCAAGCAGGTTGTACGGTACTTTTTGTTGGGGTGTCATGTTAATTGATTTTGCTTTGTTTGTTATGAGATGATTTTATGTCACCTGTCGGGGAATGGACTGGGACAGCAATAGCGGATACGTTTGATTGGTTGCAACTTAGTCGCTTGCGACTCGCGTAACGAGGCAAATGTCAGCTTTTGTGGGTTAGGTTCTCTTTCAGTGTCCTCGGACACGGGATACGCCCACCGCCCCGCCATTTAGTATTATTTTGTAGTTATATTGTAGTGGTTTGTTTATTATGTCCTGTCTACTAACATGTCTTCAGTTGTTGTTTTTTGTGTGTTTGTGTGAGTGTGGCGACCTTTTGTTTTGCGTATTATGCGTTCCTTTGCGTTGCGTTGTGTTGCTTTGCGTTGCTTTGCGTTGCTTTGCGTTGCTTTGCGTTACTTTGCGTTGTGTTGCGTTACTTTGCGTTATTTGCTGCGTTGCGGTAGGGAGAACAAAGTCTCAGTGAGTTTTACATTTTGTCACAACATGTTTGAGAACCCTTTTCTTTGAGCTTAACTCAGTGGTTTCTTCGACTGGGTTCTTCCACATGAGTGCTCTTTTCCGAATCCGTCACTCTCCATTTTCTTTGACTTGACAGTTTGACATATTTTGTTGTGTTGTTTTTCAATTGTTTTATCATTTTGTTCGTATTGTCTCGTATTGTCCATTTTGTTCCTTTTATCCATTTTGTACATTTTGTTCACTCTGTCAGTCACATGTTAGGTGTTTTGAGAAAATAATCATAAAAGACTAATTTTGCACTTTGCACTTATTTGTTTTGAGTAAATGTAATTTTCTGTGCAATGAGCGTGTTTCATTGAAGTCCACCTTGAACTCCACCTTCTTCCCCCTCGGGTCGTTCACCTCCTGAACAAAAGCGGATCAAAGGGTTAAGACGCGAACAAAAACGGGTACAACGTAGAATTCCGATGATCAAAGGCCAAACACGTGAAAATGTCACTGAGGAGAGGGGGGGCGTACCATTACAATACTGTGTCTTATTGTGTTCAAACTCGTAGTCAGACCTATCTCAACAATCTCGAGAGCTCTATAATCGAACAACAAGAAGAGAGGCACAGCGGGATGTCGTCCTGATACTAGATGATCATCGGCCAAGCGGTTCTAAAAGCGGGAAACGTGATTTAATTCAAATAAGTTGAATTGAATGGATGTATAATGGGTGGTCTACCCATTCAGGGGTTCAATGGGATAGTTGGGGTGGTTTCGGTATGGAAAAGGACATGACGAAGCGGAGTGTTTGAGAACTCAGATGGAGAGATTAAAGGAAGAACTTGATAACAGAGACAAACTGTTGACAAGGCAAAGAACATCTTTGGCTTCTAAAAATGATGAGAACAACTACTTAATCAAAGGAATGCAAGAATAAAACAACACGTCAAGAAGGCCACTTTTGAAAGAGACACGAAGGGGTGCCGCACATGTCACCTACAAGAAGTTTCGTCTGCTCAAGTTTAATCCGGAGTCATTTTATGTTACAGGATTTTCACAGGTTGCAAAAAACATAAGGAAGACCCAAGATTGTTTCGACAGAATCCGCTTGATAAGGAAATCTAGAGACTTTTAGGCCGAAGGTCGTGTATATGAAACCGATGCTTTCTGTCGAGACAAGAGATGAAAGTCAAAACCTGTACAAGGAATCCTCCGAGTTTGTCCATGTCACTTATGTTTGCATTAACCTGCTATTTGGTGTTATGAGTCACGAGCCTTAATCAAGATGAAAATTCCCCAAGACGCATGACCTGCCATCCGAAAGAACGCATTCTCCTGTTGAATTTCGAGTAAAATTAAGAGAATATATAAAATAAAGCTTAGGGGTTTTAACCGGACCTCAACTATGACCTGGAAAATTAAGCGCATCCCTTGCCAATGGAGATGTTTGATGAAGCTCTAGTAGTTTGTTATGGAACCTACCTATATATATTGTGGTTCATAGGCTAGGTATATAGGTGTGTGTACGAGTACGAGAGTTACTTAAAGTCGCCCACTATTGAGTACTTCTCGCTCGGAGAAGCCCTGACAGGTACTTGAACTGGGTAAGTTGTGTTATAATGTGCAGTGACATAGGACCGTGTTGTGTCGAATGTCGAATGATATCCCTTTTCTTCGTATCAAGTTTTATAGCGGCAATATAAAAATATTTGCGAATGCAGTGTAGGTGCACGTGACTCGACATGATTGTAACAAATATCAGATGTTGCCGATTTGCGTGTGGCATGGCCATTTCCTTTAAAATTATTTGTTGTTTACGGCACGTTTTTTATTATGGCGGTTCATTTTGTATTAAAATGAGCCCAAGATCAACTTGCCGTTCCCTCTGCATCGTCTCTATACTCAGCAGGTATCGGGCCTTCATCAAGTAGTGATAAGAGGTCAATCCAAATTCAAATATTATTAATAATAAATAATACGTATGCAAATTCCTTCAAAAAGTTTAGAATCCAATAAGCTTTCGTGCCAAAATGAATTATTCTTACGAATGATTGCATCGAGTAAAATGACGCATACAGAAAGCGACAAACTAATTATATTTCTCATTGCACGGGGCTTATAAATCGCTTTTTATATATCTGCCCACTCATGTGAAAATCATAAAAAAAACGAGAAACAATCCCTTTCGAAAAAGCGAATAAAATACTCGCTCTTTTCACGCGATGCTGATTGCATGTAAACCAACACACACACACGGGCGCGAGGAGAGGATAAATGCGACGGTGTCAAACCTCGTTTCCCCCATGGTAATTATCTGTTAATGAGACGATATGGGATTGCCATCATGAAGGAGAAGGACCCGTTCCAATTAAACGAAAAGGAATTTGCATAAGCGATATTAAAAACGCTTATATGTATGTGGCTTGCCAAAACATACGCCGGACTTCAGCAGAGAAGACATACTTTGTAAGTAGGATATAATACACTTTTTTCACTACTAGCCGTGAAGTGCATCATTATTAACCTCTCCCTGAATTAGGATGGCGATTTTCTAGTAGTAAAAAAAATACTATATAAACCACGGTTGAGAAAATTATTATAGCTTCAGCGCCTTATATCCCTCAGCTGCGCTTCGGGATCTAAACTGGCGCTTCAGCTATAATAATACTTTCTCAACCTTGGTATATAATATACTATTATATAGTGTGTCGAATTTCTCGTTGCTCGTCATTCGCATGTCGGAAATAGTACCTTAGAGACACGAGGTTGGCTGACTCACAAAAAGTTGCTAAATTTTATGACAATTTCGATTATCTGATTTTGATGGTTGAAGTAGGCAATAATGATACTTTTGTTCTTACTTACGTAAGACGATAAATTACTGTAGGTTAGTAAATGCCAGAAGGGCATCTAGCTTCTCAAAACGAAAAGTAGAACAATGCTTTGAAGTAACGTCTGGTTTCATCAACAATCAACTTTACAAATTACTGAAACAATCCAACTGACAATCTTGAAAGCAAGTGGAAGGCTGCGGTTTGGTCATGGTTATCTGGTTTTGAAAATATAAAAACGGGTGTGAGCATAGCGCTACTCTCATGCATCAAAAGTGCAAAAGGACACTGCTTGTTTAATAAATGCAGTATCGTCATAGTTACCCCGGCCATTGATGGAAGAGAGAGTAGGTACAGGCCGGAAGACATCTCAGAGTAAAACTGCACTGCGAGAACATCTGATGAAGTCGATGAGTAGCTCTGGTAACAACAACAATCGAAATAAATCGCGCGGGCCTATAAAATAGGCATTTCATACATTTTCAAAATTAATATTACGTTACAGCTTTGAAGCTTCCAGAATGAACCTTTCTGGGTCACGGAAGATGTAAGTAAGAGACATTATGACGGCATATCCACATAATGTATGAGTATGACTACGGTGATAGATTTCTTTCCCCTTCCTTAAACAAGAAAAAATAAAACAAGCGCAAATTGAAACGATACAAGCCCAGAGCAGCATCACTAGTGGTGGTAGGTGGTAGTAGCAGTGGGTCGTTTATTTTAATTAATAAATTTCGGTGCACAGCCGCTCCCGGACTAGTTCTGATGAGAGCTTTCCAGAGAGCTTAATTAGAGGCCGCTGGCTGACGCTGCGGTGGGTGCTTCTGAGTTGCTTATGATGATGCCTGATGCATGTGGCCTGCGAGATAGTTTGTCGTCATGTTATGATAATTTGCGGGCAAGTAAACTGCGATTTTTGTCTCTTAATTGGTTCGTAAAATCTGAAGAGCCCAGAGTAAATATATAGAGGGCATTTTCGAAGTTGAGTCATTCGAAGTTTGATCAGGGGAAAATGGTAAAAAATTCTTTATTGTAAATTCCTCGAATTATGGTGACCTTAGGTTTGGCCCTAGATTCTGCATTTACAGATATATTGCAAAATATTGACTCCACATTAGACATACAAAAGGACATTGTTCTTGTTCTGTCATTGAATCCAAGCAGGAATATTTCACATGGAGTCATTATTATCCCCATCGAATTATCGAGAAACGTATAAAGATTTTTAGTCCCGGAGGTATGTAGGTTGTCTAAAAACCTGAAACAGGCTTAAAATGTTCGAGCTATATCCCATACACTTTTTATTTTCAGTAGAATGACTTTTTGAGGCGAAAATTAAGTGACAAGCTCGGGGGCTACAGCTACGGCTGATGGCACCTGCAAAGTCTTGGAGCCTAACTATCAGCGGCCATCGGCCAAATTCTCCCAGCGCCCCAGCTTGTCACTTTATTTTTGCTCCAAAAAGTCATTCTACTGAAAATAGAAAGTGTGTGGGATATACATGCAACATTCTTTACACGACTCAGTTGATTCTGTTCTAAATTCTAGCTTCATATTTTGAAAAAAGTGAAATGTAATTTGACGTTGAATCTGATATGCTACGACCATCTAGTGATGCCCACGAGACCAGCGAGATGAGACTTTTCGAAAATCTCGTCTCGTCTCGTGGGGGTTTTCTCAAGTCTCGTTTCATGTTTCGCCTTAAAGACGCCAAAGGATACAACACTACTACATAACAAGATTGTAACCGGCATGCGGCATCGGCATGGCTGGCATTCTGCTGTTTATGCGATTCTAAAAATGTAGAAAATAAAACAAATAAAGTACAAAACGAACGAATTTTTTGTGGATCCAAAACAAAACATCACCAAGGTTCTGACTTATACAGGGTGTTTCATGGTGAGATCGACAAAGAGTAAGGACAGGTAGCTTTTTTCACAGCGACTCAGCATCTAGCTTCGAATTTTTTCTAACGCTCTTCGTTTCGAAGTTACAGGGTGATTCATGTATTTTGTCGATTTTTTGATCGGCCATACCTTTGGGACGAATTGATAGAAGAAGTCAAAATTTGGCAGGTACGTTCTACTACCGACGCTTGATACATTGCACTATCGATCAATCCGAAAATTCCAGGGCCGGGCTTCATTTTTTCTCTCAAGTTTCTGTCAAAAGTTTAACCCTGTATGCATATTTTTCAAAATTCACTTTCACATTCGGAAACTACATAAAAAAGGCTATGACTCCGGCTGATGAAAATTTTTGACGCCATTCACGTTTCCCGTATGTGGATATACGAGTACGCATAAAAGTACGCATGTTGGTATGGTATCGGCTGGCTAAGGTTACGGCTGTTTGACAGTGACAATATATTTGAATACAATACAATACAATATTAACAATAACAAAATCAACAACAACAATAATAATAACAAAACCAACAATATTAATCAAAAAAACAAAGCAAACAAGATAGAAGCAAGGCTCAGAGAATACCGCGAGAAAGATAGGTTAACGTCAACGTCGACAGTGAACGGCTGACTTTTAAAATTTGACAGACTGCACTTGACGTCCACTTCAGTACAGTGTTGTCAGAATTCCTTTTCTCAATAGTTCAATTTTAATGGGAAATATAAATAATTTAGAAAATAAAAATACCGTTTATTGTTTGTTAAACTATTATGTCAAAAACTTTTTGGAATTTGTGACTGTAAATAATATTTTCAAAGCCTATTTTATTCAAATCGAGGATTGATTTGGCAACGTATGCGTCAATCTATGCGCTGGAAGTATGCTGTATCCCTCTTTTACTACTCCATTAGATACCTGCATAGCGCCATCTCACTTGCACGACACGGGAAACGTGAATTGAACTGTGCCAAGGAAAATTAACGACTTTAAATATTTCGCCTAATAAAAATTGTATTTTTCATAACTTTCGAATGGAGTAATAGGATCTAGTGAAATTTGACAGGTATATTCTGGTGCTAACTCTTGATACACCGCATCGTCGATCTATTTGTTAACTGCAAAAGCTGCAGGGTCGGACTAAAATTTTTTCCTCCTAAGTTTTCATCAAAAAGGCCACCCTGTATGCATTTTTTCCAATTATGTTCTCCACCAGCAAACTACATGAAAAATGCTATAAGTCTGGCTAATAAATTGTTTGGCGTAATTGAACTAAGGCAAGAAAAAATAATCATTACTCGAATTATTATGTAATTTTCGATCTCTAAGAGATGTCATTCAACATGGTCGTTAATTCTCGCTCGCCTTGCTAAATGATTTGATTTGCATTTATTTGATATTATATCATCGATGTCGGTTACAAGTTTCAATCAAAAAAAATCACTCAAAAATTGAGACTAACTAGACCATTTTTATGCCGAAATTCCCTAAAGCCGCTATTTTTTTCTTGCCTCAGTTCAATTGCGTCAAACAATTTTATTAGCCAGAATCATAGCATTTTTCATGTCGTTTGCTGTTATAAGAGAGCTTTTGGAAAAAATGCATACAGGGTGGCCTTCTTGATGAAAACTTGGGAGGAAAAAATTTTAGTCCGACCCTGCAGCTTTTGCAGTTGACAAATAGATCGATGATGCGGTGTATCAAGAGTTAGCACTACTCACTAGAATATATCTGTCAAATCTCACTAGATTCTATTGCTCCATTCGAAAGTTATGACGAATAAAAATTTTTATCAGGCGAAATATGAAGGTATTAATTTTTCTTTGACGCAGTTCAATAGCGCCAAAAATTTTTATCACCGGAGCCATAGCCTTTTTCATGTAGTTTCCGGATGTAAAACTGAATTTTGAAAAATATGCATATAGGGTGAAATTTTTGACAGAAACTTGGAAGAAAAAAAATAAAGCCGGCCCTGGAATTATCGAATTGATCGATAGTGCAATGTATCGAACGTCGGTAGTAGATATGCATATAGGGTGGAATTTTTGACAGAAACTTAAAAGAAAAAAAATAAAGCCGGCCCTGGAATTATCGAATTGATCGATAGTGCAATGTATCAAACGTCGGTAGAAGAACGTACCTGCCAAATTTTGTCTTTTTCTATCAATTCGTCCCAAAGATATGACCGATAAAAAAATCGACAAAATAAATGAATCACCCTGTAACTTCGAAGCGAAGAGCGTTAGAAAAATTCCGAAGATAGATACTGATTCGCCTTGAAAACCGCTACCTGTCCTTACTCTATGTCGATCTCACCATGAAACACCATGTATAAGGTTTCACCGTTTTATACATATTACTTGCTAATATAATAATAATAGACGTGAAGGTACATGATGTCAAAAAAGCGTTATGGATTTTCTTCGTTGTTACTGTTTAGTGCTCCAGCAGAAGAACGACTGGTCGTTTTCATCATCTTCGAACACTTAGCAACTACAACCTAAAAGATCCAAAGGTTGAAAACTGGAAAAAATCTATTAGTTGAAAATTGTTCCTCAAGAATGATTTGTAACATACTTGTAGCAACGACTCGAGGGAACGCAAGCTTAAATATAGCAACCAAATCGCTGTCATATACATAAACGATGTATGGTCCAACCGCTGGGCGGTACCTCCCACCAGTATCTTGGTGGGAAAGATAATAGCACAGAAGTGACGAATCAAAAGTCACTGCCAGTATTTCAACCAATTTCAGGATAATCCAAGGCGTAAACTGTTTCCTGTCGTCGTTTTTCAGACCGCAATAGAGTTGGAAGGCAGCACCGGCACTCAAAAACAAAAAAATCAAGTTAATTTGAAGGAAATAGTATCCTTGCATGAATGTCGTTGCGGACCATATCGTACACAACTGAAAGCAATAACAATAATAAGAATCAAGATGAAGAACAAAATGATATGTTACAGACGTACAAGGCTCACAAACGCTATTCTACGACTGAAGGTTTCCTTATCCGTGGGGAAATGTTTTTGGTAGAAAGATCTGGAAAAAAGCATGCATCGAGTTTTGAAATTAATAAAGTTCGACAGGTACATCTTTCACGGTGCAAATGCAAAGTTAGGACTTTTCGCATTAAGAAATGACAAGTTGGGGGACTACGGCTTGGGCTGGTGGCACCTGCAAAGTTCTGGCGCAAAACCACCAGCAGTAGGTACCTATCCCTCCAGCGTTCCAGCTACTCACTTTATTTTTTATTCAAAAAGTCTTAGATTTGCATTTGCAGTAGATCTAAGTACTTACGATTTGCTAGTTCCAACATTTCTCGTAGGTGGCTCGTTTTGTGGATCCATTTTTTTTTTTTTGTTATGGACTGACTGTTATAAGTTGATGTGATTTTTGTCCAAAAGGAATACCTTTGTTTGTGAGATGTTTTGATGAAGCCGTTGTGTTATAAGAGTCGCATAATTATCTAGATAACCTTTGCGCTAGGTCAATTATTTTTACAAGAGTGATATTTATTGTGAGGCGACCACTACACCAACATTGTATTATAAGCTGTATTATAAGTTGCCTCAACCTAAGGAGGCTCATCAAATTTAAAACGATTTTTTTTTTCAATAGCGGGAGGAGTGGTTGGTTTTTCACCATGTTTTCCAGAACAGCACTTGAATCATTCAAAAATGACCGCTTCACAATTTTTAAACACACGAAACTTAAGAAAGAACATAACGCGTCCTTTTTTTTATAGGTTATGTGTCCCTCGATGTGTTCATTAGCTACACGTGTCACACTTATATTGCAAGAGTGGGGTGACGTGACGTTCCGTAGCACCTGAACCTGAATTTCCTTACCGAGCTTTTGTTAGCAACTACTGCAACTGGCAACTAGAGCAAATTTTAATGACAACTTTGTATAAAAATGCACCATGAGTTTTTAGTCTATAGCCGAAATTTATGATTAGTTTTTGTTTGTCTTCACAAGCTTTGTGGATATTACACCGTTTTCATAACTCAAGTGGAAAAATCTAGCTCCTCCTCATGATCAATGAGGCAAGGCTTTAATGTAAGAAAACGCAACGGTGAAAATATGTATCAGAGAGAATCGCGCGAGCTTGCGCAGTTTCAACGTCTAGCAACGAAGACGACGATATCCTCTATCCTTAGGTACGAGTATGTTTTTAGACTTGGCATTACTAAGTTGTCCATGAGTAGGAAGCACTGAGCATACATGGTTCAAGAGAAAAATACTGTTTTCATAACAACTCTGAAACCGCTCAACCGATTTTGATAAACTTGAGAAGAGATAGTTATAGGTATTTTGAACATCTCAAATTGACAATTTTTTTTTGAAATCCATGGTTTATTGAATTTTGCGTTCAGTTCTATAAAAGAAGTTGTATAAAAGTGAAAGAAGTCTCGAAATATTTGAGAATTACGTTTTCTAAACATCTCAAAAACACCAATTTGATAGTTTGAAAGACCAGTTTTAGGGAAACCTGTCATTTTGAAGTTAAATTCGATCGAGTTGACCCTTAGACGCGGACCGCTTCATGGTCTGAATTTACCAGAAGACTTGTGGAGTATTCCTTGAGTACAGCACGGGAGTATAAATAGGTGCGACAAGGCCAGGCAGGGCAGATTGAAATTCGCAGGGAAGTGATCACATCGGCAAAGTTGAGCAAAGCGTTATTGAGGTGTGACAATTCATTTGACGTCTTTTTGACAAGGTATGCAGTTATAAATGGTGTGTTTGAACGTTGGTCTCTCAAAGTTCAAGTATTCAATGCAAATTCGCAACATTGGTGTAAGAAGCGGCATGCTTGATTTGATACAAATGTGGCCTTCAACTACCAGGATTTTGGAAAATTCCAGAATTGATTTGTCATTTCTGGAGACGAGAAGCGTGTAGAACAGGGAAAGGGGCGTATAAAAGAGATAGAAGAGAAGAAGTGCCTAGAAGAACTGTGTACGACTATGGAAGATCACACGCGATTCTTCGACGGAGGCAAACTTGATTCAACTAGAGTGAAGTGCCCAGAGTACCACCGTGATTACTACAGTGGTCTCGATGGCCGCGTCGGCAGGTATCTATCGTGTGGAGCTGCCAAACTTCGATGGACAAAGTCCCTGAACGACTTACAAGAGGCAATTGGACGTTGTTGCCTAGGTGAACAGATGGAATGACGATCATAAAGCTAGGGCATTAATCCTTGCTTTGAAAGGACCAGCGTTGGAGCTGCTGCAGACATTTCCGGAGAACGAGCAGAAGGGCTTATCAAAGCTTCTAAAAGTGCTGGAACACCGCAATGGGGGCCATCGCGGAGGGCAGGTCCACCAAACTCAAGTTTGGACGAAGACACAAAGCTGAGAAAGTCTATACAGGAGTTTGAAACTGGTGTCCAGAAGCTGGCTATTCTAGCATTACATATACATTCGTCCATGGATTAATGGACCAAAACCTGCCTCAGATGGTGATGATTAAAAATTTCAACTCAGCTCAGGTTTATATTTGCTTATATGAGGTTTAACTGTTGAATATACTTAATAATAAAAGACGTGTAGGCATATGATGCCAAAACGGCCTTATGGATTTCCTTCGTTGCTACTGTTTAGTGCTACAGCAAAAGGACGACTGGTCGTTTTCATCATCTTCAAAGACTTGGCAACTACAACCAAAAAGATCCAAACGTTGACAACTGGAAAAAATCTATTAGTAAAAAATTGTTTCCTTAAGAATGACTTAATAACGTACTTGTAGGAACGACTCGAGGAAACGCCACCTTGAATATAGAAGCCAAACTGCCGTCATATTCATAAACGGAGTACGGAGAATACCGCGGGTACCCTTCACTAGTATCTTGATGGAAAAGATAATAGCAGAGAAGTAACTGATCAATACTCATTGCTAGTATTTCAACAAATTTCAGGATAATCCAAGGCGTAAACTGTTTCCTGTCATCGTTTTTCAGACCGCAATAGAGCTGGAACGCAGTACCGGCACTCAAGAACAAAAAGATCAAGTTAATTTGTTGAAAATAGTATCCTTGCAAGAAGGTCAATGCGGACCCTATCGTACACAGCTGAAAGCAATAACAGTAATAAAAATCAAAATGAAGAGCACAGTGTAATGTTACAGACGTACAAGGCTCACAAACGCTATTCTACGACTGTAGGTTTCCTTATCCGTGGGAAAATGTTTTTGGTAGAAAGATCTGGAAAAAAGCATGGATTGAATTTTGAAATTATGAAAGTTCGACATCTTTCGCGGTGCAAATGCGGAGTTGGGACTTTCCGCATAAAAAAAGTGACAAGCTGGGGGGCTACGGCTGCGGTTAGTGGCACCTGCAAAGTTTTGGCGCGAAACCACCAGCCCAATCCCCTCAGCGCTACTGACTTTTTTTTTATTCAAAAAGTCCTAGTTCTGCATTTGCAACGTGAACGGGATGTGGGTACTTACAATTTGCTAGTTCCAACATTGCTTGTAGGTGGCCAGTTTTGTGGATCCATTTCTTTTTGCTATCAATTATTGACTGTTTGAAGTTGAAGTGATTTTTGTGCAATAATGGATACCTTCTTTATTGAGATATTTTGCCGTTGTATACTAGTCGCATAATTATCTAGATAACCTTTGGCCTGGGTCGAGTATTTTATATGAATAACATTTATTTTTAGGCGACCACTACACCAACATTGGCTATTTTTGCGGATAATAAATAATTCTCCAAAAACATCAGTATTTATTCAAATTATTTTATTGTCGCGCCACATCAGCCAATCGGTATCGACTAACGACGTCTAACACGTGGTTTTTGAGTCTATAAAAGCCGAAATAATGAACCGGAAGAAAATGAAATCCGGAACAGATATAGTAGCCCAGGCATTTTAGTCGAAAAATCGTGGTAACCCGTAACAAATTCGCGCAAAGCTGAATTTTGGTACCTAGATATGTTCTATTGGACTCACGAAACAACATATCAAAATACTCGGACTTACACCCTCGTGCGTCCTCAGATTTTCATCCTCAAAGGTCAAATTCTAAGAATTAGAGAGATACCTATCTCCAAGCTGTTTCTACAAGTGAACGGAGTATCCGATCGATATAAGATATGTTTCAAATGAACGAGAGATTTGTCGTTAGTGCTTAAGTGTGTGAGGGAGCCTTTGTAACTCTTCCGATTGGTGAGTTCTGCGGGAAAGGCGGTTGAGTGTTAATTTTTCGCCCGGATATTTCAGGAAAAACCATGTGAGAATTCAAAGCCTCAAGCAATGTCGCACAAAGTTGAATATTGATATATAACTGGTACGATCCCTGAGGAAGAACATATCAAAATATTTGGACTTACACCTCTGTGCCTCCTACGATCTTGGGGCTTTGAATATCTAGTCAAAAAATTCACCCAGACACTTTTCTCTAAAACTGTTCCTGTGGACGAACCAATCATTTCAACAATATAAGGTGGGTCTCAAAGGAAACACGGTATGTTGTTGCCTATGAAGTGGACTCCGGTAGCCATGAAACATTTCTGCTTGATAGTGGCGTGAATAGTATGCGCAAGGTGGAATTTTTTTAATTTAATGTAAACAACAATACATTTCATGTAAATTGCGACTCATAAACATTTTCAATTTCTCTCCTGGATCTTTAAATGAGAAACATGTAAGAATATTTTGTGATTGCCAATAAATCTGAGCATTGTTGATAGGTTCTTCTTCTCATTTTCGAAACAGACCCAAGTATTGAGACTGATGAGTGAACAGTTGATATTCAGTGCTCATCCCGGAAATAATGAATTCTCTACAAAAAAATTGTGGTTTCTTCATTTAGGGACATCATTGTCTGAAGCTGTCAAAAATTAAAATTACCGATAAATCCTATATTAATGTTTATCTTGGACAAAAACAGCATCAATTGCTTACGCCTATTTATATTACAAAGTCAAAGAATCAATTTTTTTATTAAACAAGTTTTACACCAATTTTTTTTTTTCTGAAAATGGAATAACGGCTACAGAAAAGATGATTTTATAGATAGATACAATAGCTTTTGGTATTTCCTGATATAAGAAGAGCTTCACTCAGTATTACACACAAAAACAGTGGAACCGCTCCATCATTCATCAGTAAAAAAAAAGAAATGCAAAAATTGTATGCATTTTTGGGAGAAAATTGGGCATATAATCACTTTCACAACAGATCAATTTTCTGATCTTGTAATAAATACAGGCACATTGTTTTTATCGTTTTCAGGTATAAAATGGTTGAGAACAATGAATTCTGTTGGAAATACTCAATTGAGATGATTCTAACCATACGAAAACAGAAATCACAAAGCGACAATTCCAGATGGTAAAAATCGTCGTTTTTTCAGTAAAACTTGTTCAATCGTGTTTCAATTCAATTTTAAACACCATATTTGATATCAGAGGCCAATATTTAGTTGGAAACGATACCACACTTGCCGATATCGATTCGAGGTTTTTGAGAGAAAAACAAAATAAATTTTGCCGCTCTATTTTTTTCCAGGCAACCCAAACTTTTTATCAACAATTCAAACGTCTAGCAAACATTGTGGAGCCTTGAGGCATCTAAATATGAGTTTTTTCATTTATATAAGCTACAGGGTGTCATTTACGCATTTGAAATGGCAATATTCAGCCCCCTGCAATGTCCTTTTCTTATTTTTGGAAAATTCCACTACATTTGGCGAACGGCACTCAGCTTTTTGGTTAGAGCGGGTCGTGGGTTTTTTTTTCTTGCACGTCACACAACATAAATTTATATCGCGCCAACCAGGAATGTTGGTGTGAAGCTTTATTTCGGGGGAGTCTACCCTGGTTTACCCCAACCCAAACGTGCTATAGTGAGACGTAGCTACTAAGCAAAACTGAAGTAAGTGTTAAAGTGAAGGACAACTACTAATTTGAGAGTAATTAAAGAGTTACAACAAAATTTTAGTTTTGACTATTTAATGAAAATTAAGATTGGTTTTGTATAATAATAAATGTTGATATAAGAATTTTTAGAAATGTTAAACTGAGTGAAATAATTTCGTATTTATTCGTAGCGTATCGTTGTTAATCCTGAGCCGTCCCGTGACGACAATCCTTGGACGCGAGAAGTTCAATAGTGAGAACTCATCAAACACACCCCCCGGGCATTTTCGTAAATTAAAGAAACTACAAGCTACGACCTATCTTAAATAGTGACGTCTGTCACAGAAATCTTGGGCCCAAGTAATCGGTGTCAGTTTTTAGGCGCAAACCTTGTGCGGAAATAAAAATTGGTACGTATACTGTTCTCTAAAATACTTAAATTCCTAAGGTTAGTGGATAATTATTGTAAAATTCTCACGGACAGGAGCGTCGCCCTGGAATGTGCCTCGGAAAATATTGCTGTCTCGCTGCTTGGTGCTCACGTCTCGGTCAGATTGCGGACGGAGTCCTATCGAGGAGAATTTCGAGACAATGCGTAGCTCCAGCAGGGACAAGAAGATTTCTGTCGGCGTCACGGCGATGCTGACAAATGCTGACGGGTGTACAGCGTGGTGGAGAAAATACAGATGCGGAAATACAGATGATGGAACCGTTGTTAAAAAGTAAAGATGAATAAAGATGAATGATGATATCGATAAATAAAGTTGCGTGTACGTCGTCGTGCGGATTTCTCGATCCTGCCTCAGACCTTGCAGACAGATAGACGGAATTTCACGATATTTCGACGTGGACATACATATAATTTTTACACGTGGAAGTCGAAGTTGGAGGTTGGACCTAAAATTGATATTTTGTACCTATTTGAATACCTAATCAATAAATATCTTACCCCAGCACACCGGGCACTTATTTCAAAGAAGAATCTGGTCAGATCTGGCACGGATGGCCCACCAAAATTCGGAAAATCCACGATGGCCAGGGATTTTTAAATATTCACGTGAATTTTATACGACGTCTCTTTTTCATCGTCTATTTAAAGAAACTCCACTCAAAAACCGTTCGCTTCTATCTCGATGCCTCTGAGCCGAACACCCACTCTTATCGGTTCACGCGCGATTTATTTGAAATGCCTAGGTACCTACTCTGTAATTTAGTACCTAAGTACCTACGTACCTACATACAAGGGAGACAATACCTCGCGCGGAAAATAAAATCGTTACACCCCTCCCCCACAATCAATGACGCACAATAGTGTGCCACCGAGTATTTTGATATGTTATTCCTTAGGTCTTACAAGGTCCGTATACCAAATTTCAGCTTTGTGGGAATTTGTTGCAGGTTAAAACCTAATATGCCTGGGCTATAGGTGAAGCGCTCATAAACAGATACTAAAAGCAGTGTCGAAAACAAGTATTTTTTCAAACTGCTCTTTGACCATGATATAAACAACTTATTGCTACTAAGGTGAGCGAATGTCAGTCGCGAAGTATCACTGATTGGGATGAAGCAGATTTTCTCATTATTATCAGTGAACACCAAGAATAGGTAATACAAAATATTGTAACTAGACTTCATTGACAGCAATTCAAATAGTTTCACTCAATTTGACCGACACGCCGCTTGATGGTTGCCAAGAAGGTGTAGCAGCTCGACGTTCTGGTGTTGGCGAAGTCGTTTCATTAGTTTTATGGCAAATCGCTGACTTTTTTCAGCAACCGGGGCTATATTGAGGTCCTTGTGGATGTCGTCGTTACGGATGTACCACGGCGTGTTAACAGTGCTTCGCGATACTTTAATTTGAAATCTTTGGATCTTCGATAGTTCACTTTTTCTGGTGCATCCCATCCCATCCCTTATCAAGCTGCACTCCATAAATCCAGACTGGTTTCAGAACTTGCTTGTACAGGGTTATTCAAAAGTCCGGAATAAAATTCATAATTTTTTCCATATTTATTTCGGGAAAAAACGCTCAAACAGGTCGATTTCTAAAAACGGTAAGCCGTTTTTCCATGACACGTGTCATGTTCTACCGTCAACCCCCTAACCCCAAGCTACCCTCAGTATTTTTTTTAAAATGGCACCCTATGGCTTGTGGGGGCTCGTTGGAAAGCTTGTCAAAAACTTTATTGAGATCTGCCATTGAAAATGAGATCAAACGCTTCACCATGAAGTCACCACTACAAGCCATAGGGTGCCATTTGAAAAAAAATACTAAGGGTGACTTGGGGTTAGGGGGTTGACGGTAGAACATGACACGTGTCATGAAAAAACGGCTTACCGTTTTTAGAAATCAACCTGTTCGAGCGTTTTCTCCGAAATAGATATGGCAAAAAAATTATGAATTTTATTCCGGACTGTTAAGTAAAACTGGGGTTCCTCAAAACTTCATGGTGAAGCGTCCGATCTAATTTTCAATGATAGATCTGAATCGAGTTTTTGACAAGCTTTCCAACGAGCCCCCACAAGCCATAGGGTGCTATTTGAAAAAAAATACTATGGGTGGCTTGGGGTTAGGGGGTTGACGGTAGAACATGACACGTGTCATAAAAAAACGGCTTACCGTTTTTAGAAATCGACCTGTTCGAGCGTTTTTTCCGAAATAAATATGGGGAAAAATTATGAATTTTATTCCGGACTTTTGAATAACCCTGTATATCAGCAGCTTATTTTTGTGTATTTTAGATAGCTCGGACTGTCTCCCAATCAACCAATGCATTTTTCTGAATTTGATGTTCAGCTCTTCTGTTCATTTTTTCATATGCTTCTTCCATTTCAGTTTGGCATCTCAAGTCATGCCCAAGTATTCGGTAATTTATTTTCCGATTTGTTTAAAACATGGACTGATTCAACTTCGTTGAGTCTAATGCGCCACTTCTTGGTCCAGGTATTGATGTTGTCCGTAGCAATCTGCAAACTGTTTGTTGTTTCTTTGATGTTGTTCCTTTCAACCATATAATAGCAGTGCTATCTGCAAATGTAGCAATCACTGCTTTTTTTCATATCCGGTATGCAGTTTGTGTAAAGGAGGTACAGGAGTGGGCCCGGTACGCATTCTTGCAGGACACCTGTTGAAATTTCTTTTAGATCGAAATAGCTGTCTTCAGAGTCGTCAGAGTGATTGGAGTTTGATCTTTAATAGTGATTGTTCGTTAATTTTCAAACCAATTTTCTTGTGCTTCTTGTTGATGAAGGTGACACGAGGCCGTCATCTCCGTCAGGCGGAAAATTGGCATGCCTGAACTGTGAAGATCTATTTGAGACAATTTTCAGCCTGTTGAATGATATTTCCTTATTGCTTCATTTTTTTGTTCTTGGCCCTTGCACTACTATATTAGGTAAACATCAAACACCTGATTAAGATATTCAAAAAAGTGGAACCGTGTCTTCAATAAACATCAACTTACCGTTATTTAGGTATAGACAATACAAATAGAGAAGACCATATGTTATCACCACCGTCGTCACGGATATTGGGGCATCAAAAATCAGCCAACCTTTTTTTGAATGATGGACTGGCCTGGTTCCTACGCAACCGTAAAAATCCGTGACGACATATGGTCTTTTCTATTTGTATTGTCTATACTCCTTAAATTCGTTTTCAAGAAAATTTACCTAGCAATAATATAATTAATGTCAAGTCACGATCGTCAACATCAAAGTTCAAAGTAGTGCGAAAAACACCTATTTCTTTAGGAATTTAATGGCAGTTTATCCATCTTCTATCTGTGTGACTAAGTTGGAGTTGGAGATGAGACGGGCCGGAGTATGGCGAGCCGGGGCTTCCGACGGCCAGAAAGAGTTTGGAATTAGCAGCAGCTGTCAAAATTTCTGTGGAATCAACACTCCAAATCATAAAATACCTGTAATGTATAGGTCATCGTAAAGAGTGTAATGAATGAAATGAAATGAAATACTAATGATAGAATTATGTATTAGTGAAACGACTATGGCACGTCCGAAGAAAAGAACGACTTTGTGAGAACCAAACAGCTGAAACTAGACCATAATGCTTAGTTGTTGCTCATCAGAGGTGGATTGTACTCTGTTTGCTTTCCTTTGTGCCAGTTCGATGATTGAAAGTTTATGCGGAGTTAAGTTGATGCATTGGAAAAATTGCAATCCCTGTTTCAATCGTTCCCATATCCTCATCATAGCTGAATCAAGAAAACATCAATGTAGACTTTTATTGAAATTTTGTAATTTTTTGTTGCGCTTGCACATGAGAATGAGTTTTTACAAAGGCAAACATTTTCCCCAACGGATATGGACCTGATGGACAGCATCGGACCTGATGGACAGCATCTTATTTTAGAGTCTATCGATACAGTGATTGGGAGAATTTTCATACAAGTATAGGTAGTAAGCCTACCTACCTTTACATTTTGATTATGCTTCGACTAAATATTAGCTCAATCCACCCCTGTTCATGCCCGATATCTAATGAAATTAGCACAACGTTCATTGTATATTCCCTTCTATAGGTACTGCTGTCTCATTTATGACGACGCAATATTTGCAACACTTTTGCAATGGGGTTTTACGTGAAAAGTCCTATGAAAGGTTCGGGACCTCAAGACACCATTAAAAAAGGTTCAGATTACCTTGTTCTTGTTCCAGACGACTACTTCGGTTTTCTGTATTTATGCGCCATCGGAATTTTCAATTACAAGATAATCAGGGTCATTTGGATAAACTCGATCTTGGTCCAACTGGTGACGTATGCTGTCGAAATTTGCTTCTACTTCAAGGAACCTGAGTACTTTCTGAAGTTTGCTCCGTTCCTGTTCTCGACGACTTACGTAAATGGCTATTACGTTTGATTTCATTCCTTTGGCAAAACTGTTGGATTTTCACAGGGACTGGCAGCAGCTGTGGCCATTCTCTGGAAGAGAAACGTCTTGAACACGTTTTGGGATGATTTTGAGCGGTGGTCTTTGGACAATACTGCAAATAAATTCCAGGCTAAAGCAAGAAAAGTTATCAGAGTTTTGAACGCGCTGATCATTTTTTTGATAGTTTTGATGTGGTTCAACACAACTCTGTATCTGTTGCCCACCCCGACTGACGTAAAAAGAAGCTTGATCATGTCCTTGTTCCACGAGCGAAATCCAGCGCTCAGTCCCTGGTTCATTTTGATCATAAAGCTAAATCTTTGTCCCATCTATTATTCCATGTTAGTGCATCCGCTTATTCTGGCTTACCAAGCGCAACATGTTATCTTGCAAAGTTTTATGGTGAGAGAAAATGTGGAAAATATAGATAAGGATTACGGGCATGAGAGAAACCTTGTCTTCAATCAACAGTACCAACTGGAAATGTATAATCGGCTCACTTTTTGCGTTGACCGGCATGTGCAGTTTATTCGGTAGGTCATCGGGAATATAGATAAAGCTGACGGCACACCACAGGTACCTGTGAGCGGGGCTGAACAGAAAAACAAAAATCGTTTTACTCAAGGAGCACCATCAGCTGGAGTGGTGGACCATTACCAGGTCACAGGCAAACCTGAAATCCCACTGCAAATCTAGGTGCACCACTAGATGAATTCAGTTCGCGCAGTTAGGCTCCGCCCACAGGTCCCTCTGGTATTCCGAGTACTCTATAACACCAATAATAGAGAATATTATAGTAGTTCCTCAACATCTCCCTGCCTCCCTTTTTATACCGGAAGTTAGCGTGTACATCGTTTTTGGTTCTGATTTCAATCAGAACTATCACAAACAGCATTATTTCCCGGTATTTTCTAGGTTACATGCCAGGTGCGTCAATAAATTGGTAAAGCCCCTTTTTGTAGTCTTGGCATTTTTTGGATTCGTTATTGGAATATGTATTGCCTTCATGGTTTATCAAGTAGGTACCTATACATATACGAGTATCAGACACTGAAACTTCCCAGTTACGTTCTCAAATTCAAACCATTATTCCAGATCCGCATCAATTCGGATGCACAAAACGATTGGCAAAGTAGAGTAATTTCAGCCATCTTTTCGCTTTTAACGGTAATATTATTCGGCGGTTTGATTTACGGCGGACAAGCGGTTCAAAACGCGGTAATAAGAGTTCAGGAGTCTGCGGGAAACCATGAAAAGCTTTCAAGTACATTTTTCAGACGGAGACTATATACGAAGAAGTGACCCAAATAAAGTGGTACAATTTCAATAAAAGAAATAGAACGGTGATGTTGATCCTCATGGAACACATGGCGAAACCAATGACATTGAATTTTACCATAAAGTTTGCCATCAATTATGATCTGGGAGTTCGGGTAGGTATAAGTAATTTTTTTTTTTGTTTTTTAATAATTATTAGGCTCATGACTGCAGATGGGAAGAGGACTTTATTCTGTCATTTCTCTTATAATGATTTTGATGGCTAGGAATTCGCATAAATAAGAATTAGTGAATGGGGTATTATTAAAATGGTAGGTGTATAAACTGTATACCCGTCCTACAGCCTCTTTGAATAAACCGATAAAACCTATTCTCTTGTCTTATTACATGCACAGTTTCTTCTGAATTTCACAAATCAGTGTAAGTACCTCAGTACTGACAAAAAAAGTGACGCCACAAGTACATATATGTGAGTTACACAAAGTGAGTGCACCGGCGACAACAACCGTCAACTTTCCTTCAGAGCATTCTACTGATGGAAACGAAAACGTGACATTGTTGGAACAGACACCATTTGATCAAGGAAACTGGCTCACCCTGCAACACTAACGATTCAATAGAACTGAAGCCAGAAAAGACTGAAAGGAGACACGGTCAAAAAAATCTAGGTTTTTTGAACCGAAATTATTGATTGATCATTGTTGGATCTGGCTGTGGGTAGCTTTCACTGAAGGACTGCGGAGTCCCCTGACGATGTCGTACTCTTTATGAAAATGCCACCGCGCATCAGTTTCACAAAATCTTGACAATGTGTTGAGTTTTCACATTGAATTACTTGAACATTCTGTCGGGATAGACTCAGAGTTCAGGTACATCCGCAAGCATGTTTAAATTCAACACAGCATGAGGTTTTTGGTGGAAGTGACGGTCAGCATCCTCAGGGGTAAATGTAATCGGTCAGTGGAGACGAAGAACGGAAGATCTAACCTTCCGCTTTGCAGCTCAAGTCCCTGAATGGGTTGTAGAACGACACTGTTATTATTATCACTTAGAAAAGAGGTTGAGAAAACACATTGTTGCTAAAGTTAAGTACAGTGATTTCAGTCCAGAAGTTGATCGATAAAGATTAAAGGACAGTGAGTCGTATGAATAGAAACGAAGCATTCGCTCCGAGCGAATGCTAGGTAGTAAAAGCATCTGCTTTCAGTAAAAGGTCGAGGTGGAAGCATCCGCTTAAATTCGTATAAGGGAATGCTTTTACTTTGGAGCATCAGCTGCTACCTGTGGGTAGCAACTGCTACATTTTTCTGACATCTAATCGCTGGCTTCCTATGCTCGTGCACTGAAAGTTTTTCATATTCTCTTCCATTTAGTTTATTATCAGAACGGCTGTAGTACGTGCAATAACAGAATAGTAATGTCTTCCTCTGAGTCGTCAGAATATATGATTTAAAATTGGAGAGATCTCCCATAGCTTTTATAAAGCTCATAGAGGAAAACAAATGTATTTTCAGCAAATCTCAAGCGCCAAGTATGGAACGGAAAAAAGAATCCGCTTTAAAACATATAAAAGAGCAGTATGCGAAAATCTTCGGAGAAGAAAATCGCCAAAAATCGCACACGAGAGTTTTGAGTTATTGGAGGGGGGGGGGGGGGAATTGCAAGTTGAAATAGGGGGGATGAAACACGTCAATCCATTGGAAGCAAATACGTTATAGTTCGACGCATCATAATATCCCGTTGATACCATTTTGGCTCAAAAAGTGTCGATCACTGTTGAAGGAGGGTCGCGGGGGGGGCGAAGCTTTGCTAGGTGGTCCATTTTGTTTTTCTGGCCATGTTGAACCGATCATGACAAGTTCGGTATTTTTTCCGACTTATTTCAATCTCCTGAACTCGAATCCGATGTGTAAATTTGGATATTTGGATGAAAACAAGTTTGAACAAGTTAACTTGGAAAAACTTGTTATTTCTTCGACAATTTAGATGAATTTTTCTTTTACTGTTGAAGGTGTTCATCTTTGGAAAATTTTCTGAGGTCATTAGACATTAGATTGAAGTGTATTCTTCACAAAAATCATCCAGTCTATGTATAAATTTGTTTCTCGAGTTTCAAAAATCGATTTGAACCTGAGCCGGCCCGGCGCGTCGGTTACTACTGACCAGAACACCACAGCATGCACCTTTAAATGAAAATAGCTCGAACTATTGAAGAACAAACAACTTATCTCAGAAAATTCGATGATCTGTGCAGAATTGAATTCCCTATAACATGAACAAAACCGCCATGAATCGCACTGTAGGGTTTTCAGTTATTTGAGGAGAGAGGTAACAGTTCATAGAGTACGAATCTTGACAAAATGTTATCCTCCTCCTCGAATAACTCAAAATCCTGCAGTGCGATTCATGGCGATTTTCTTTATATTGTTTAAAGATAAGTTATTAGTTTTCCAACAGTTTGAGTTACTTTCATTTAAAGGTGCATGTTGTAGTGTTCTGGTCATTAGTCGCGCCGGGCCAGCTCAGGTTCAAATTGATCTTTCAAACTCGAGAAACAAAATTAAACATGGAGTAGATGATTTTCGTGAAGAATACACTTCAATTCAATGGTCTCTGGAAGTTTTTCAGAGATGAACACCTCTAACAGTGAAAAAAAAATCGCCAAAATTGTTGAAGAAAAAACAAGTTTTTTCAAGTTAACTTGTTCAAACTTGTTTTCATCCAAATCAACAGATCGGATTCGAGTTCAGAAGATTAAATTTAGTGGGAAAAGATACCAAACTTGTGTGATCGGCTCTACATGGCCAGAAAAACCAAATGGACCACCTAGCAGAGCTTCGCCCCCCCCCACGACCCCCCTTCAACAGTGATCGACACTTTTTGTGCTAAAATGGTATCAACAGGATATGATGGGTCGAATTAAAACGTATTTGCTTTCAATGAATTGACGGGTTTCATCCCCTCCATTTTAAGTTGCATTTTTTTACCCCCCCTCCAATAACTCAAAACCTCAAGGTGCGATTTTGGGCGATTTTGGATACGTTGTAGAGCACTCAATTATGAACAGAATATCAAATTTTCAGGACGTCCATATTTATTCCGAGGTTGAAATCTAAACTGCTCACAAATTGAAGTGGATATTTTTAAAAAAAGGTTTTTTTAAAATCAACTGAAAATTTCTGAAAATCACTAGATTGTGAAACCGCTTGCACTGTTTTAAAGAAAAATGTCAATATTTTCAAGAACTACTGAAGTCTCCTACAAAAATCACATGGATATGTCTAATACAGGGTGATAAAAAAAGTCGTTCAGTTTTGTTCTTTTTTAATCTCATGCAGGAGATTGTTCATCCACCCTGTACACCTATACTTGCTTGGATCTTATAGTCTGTAGCTTATGTAACTCGTTAGTTTTTATTTTTTTGCTTTCCGTTGCGTACTTACCAAAATACAGCCTTTTTACTTTCCAAAGTCATTTTGTCGATGAATAAATCCGGGGGGGTTCTGGCTTTTTTGGTACTTACAAAACAATGCCACTTGGAACCTACTTTTAGAACGATTTTTTGAGCAGATTTCAAATGGAAGACTACATAAAAATATACAGGGTGTCGCATGAATGAAGAAATTTGTTTCTGACACCTTATTACAGGTTGTAGAAAATTTCACTTTTCAATTTTACAATTTTATGTTTAAACAAAAAGAGATCTTCCATTACTGAAATTATTCTCGGGCGACCTTCTCCATGTGTGATTCGGGCACTGCCAGTGGCCTGGAGTCGTCTCTTTGCCCACCGTCCCCACCGATGACACTTTATTGTGATACGTTCACCAAATCGGCAATTTCTCCTTGCCTTGTACCATTCCGCAAGATATTTGCCACGATATCGAACTTACCTGGAGTTGATCTTTGCAACGGCATTTTGCTACTGATTATTTCGAAATAAAATGAATATTATAAATGATTTTTTTGCGACACCCTGTATACATCAGATGGTTGAGACGCCATCCTCCGTTAATTTTGAAATCTGCGCGATAAATCGTTCTAAAAGTACCAAGTGGCATTGCTTAGTACAAAAAAGATCCAGTAGCGCCCGGATTTAGCAGATTCATCGATAGAACGTCTTTGGAAAGTGAAAAGGCTATATTTCGGTAAGTACGCAACGGAAAGCGAAAAACTAAAAACTGACGAGTTACATAAGCTACAGACTATAAGATCCAAGTAGATATAGGTGTACAGGGTGGATGAACAATCTCCTGCACGGGAGTAAAAAAGAACAAAACTGAACGACTTTTTTCATCACCCTGTATTAGACATATCCATATGGTTTTTGTGGAGGACTTCAGTAGTTCTTGAAAATATTGACATTTTTCTTCAAAACAGTGTAAGCGGTTTCACAATCGAGTGATTTTCAAGAATTTTCTAGCGATTTTCAAAAAATCTCTTTTTAAAAATATCCACTTCAATTTGTGAGCAGTTTATCTTTCTTGTACTATCAACCAGCCAGAGGCCTCCAAAGCCGAACACGTCAATTTCTAAATCACTCGTTGAACAGGTCGCAAAACATGAAACTGAAGAAACGAAGAAATTAAGTACAGCACAGCTCATACAGAGTCTGGTGCTACTTGAGCAACTCGAGCTCTTTATTAAAAGTTTGATATTTTTATAATCAATAATAATTTACATTACAATACAATTTGATACAATCGTCAATAAAATATTTTGCAATATTGTGCAAAACGAAACAGCAAGTAATTAGAGAAGGTGCATTCTTTGACTCTGAGTTTATAGTGAAGAATTGGGAACCTTTTTTTGACTTGTCCGAAACAGCGCTCGATTATCACTCTTTCTCTATTTGATATTGAATTGAACCGTCGTTTGTTTGGAGCCTCAGGGTTTCGGAAAGGGGTCATTAGCCACGGAGAAATTCCATGCCCCCGTCTCCTGATAACAAAGCATTGTCGGGTATAAAAATATATCAATTTTTAAATGAATTTAGTTTACTTACGGATTGTCAGCACGGATTTCGGGCGGGTTGCTCTGTCACCTCTGCCACGATCGACCTTTCACAATACATAGGCGAACGAATGGATCGCAATGAGTACGTGGTTGCTGTTCTGTTTGATCTGACCAGGGCATTTGACACGATTAACACTGACTTCGTATGCAAAAAGATAAATAGTTTGGGACTTCGGGGTCCTATTCTTGAATGGATTAAATCCTATCTAAGTGACCGGAAGTTTGTGGTCCGGGTGGGAGGAAGTGTGTCCGATGAATTCTCCTTGAGTGGAGGCACTCCTCAGGGGGGAAATATCGGGCCGCTTATTTTTTTACTGTTCGCCAATGATCTTCCCAATCATCTACCTGTGGGAAAGGTGTTTATGTATGCAGATGACACGACCGTCGTCATCTCCGATCCCGATAGTGACACTTTACGAGCCAAAGTGGATGGGATGTTGCAGTGCTTCAGTGCCTGGTGTCACTCGAATCGATTGATTGTTAATGCGGGAAAGACAGAAGTTATCGAGTTCCACAACAAGTACAGACAACCATCACATAGCGTTTTCACATTTAATGGTCATGTTTTGGACACCAAACATGAAGTCAAATTTCTGGGAACATGGCTGGATACTTCTCTTGACTGGAGGGCACAAGTGGGAGCGGTTTGTGATAGGCTTGGGAAGAGTTATTACATAATCCGTTCTCTCAAAGAAAGCGTAAACAGACCCGTTTTGTTGAGTGTATACTACGCTCACGTATACTCCGCAATCAAATTTAACATTGAGGTCTGGGGCCAGTCAAGTGAGGTTGATCGTGTATTTATTTTACAGAAGAGAATTCTGCGACTCATATTCGGACTTCAGTGTCGGTCATCCTGTAGGGAGATATTTAAGGAGGAGAAAATTCTTACAGTGACCTCTATTTACATCTTGAACTTATTGTGCTATATCCATTCAAATAAGCAGAAATTCCCACTGAACTGCCACAACCACCACTACAGTACTAGATGGGGGGATCGATTCAGCCTGGCGAGGGCGAGGCATGCCTTTTTTCAGAAGTCGCCTGTTTTTTCGGGATGTAAATTGTACAATATATTGCCGGATTCTCTGAGGTCATGCCCGACGACTGTTGGCTTTAGGAAGATGTTGAAGTCTTTGTTGGTTGGTGGTTGCTTCTACAGCTTGCCTGAGTTCGTTGAATGGATTCAGGTGGGGGGTGGGAGCGACCGGCGACCGGCGGACCGTTAGAGCTTTCTGTGGGGGTCGAGTAGTTGGTCACTCTTTGGAGGTCTGTGGACCTTGGCGTTCTTTTTTTTTGTGTGTAGTTTTGTCGTTGTCTTGCCGCGTGAGCGTGATTGTTTTTGTGTATTATTTTCAACTGTTACTTATATGGATAATAGACTTGCCCTATTGTGCAATGTACAGAAAAAGGGTTAATAAATGAATATGAATATGAATATAATTTGCATGGCCAAAAATACGCCTGAATTTCTTAGGATTCGACTATCGTGAACTGAGCCAGGCCACTCATCACTTAACTTCTAAACCATTCTTTCGCGTTACATGTGACCTGAACATTGATACTGGTGAATCCCTTCCGATTAATATACTCCTCAGAAGGTGCTAGGACAATTCTTCGCGCGGACAATTCTTCGCAAGCATTGCGCCCGCGCATGACTCTGGAAGACTCTGGAAATCGCAGGAAGGCCTGCCGGGCTCACTAGGGCTCCAAACGACACTTGGAGACACAAAGGGGGGGGGCAGTAGAGTTTTGACCAACACAAGAAGACACACAGGAGCTAACTACCTATAGAGCTTTGAAAATTAATGCAAGATACAAAGGAGCTCAGCAGGGCTACAAATGCGACATGAAGACAAGGGGGCCTAAAAGGGGTCTGAGAAACCGTTCAAGACATGAGGGCGAAGCTAATCTCCAGAAAATTTGAAGATACCCCAAGGGGGTTCATCAAGATCCCAAACAATAGTTGTAGATACAAGGGGGCTCAGCAAGGCTTGAAACGCTACGTAAAAACTCAGTGGGGGATAGGGCTCTCAATATCACACTCACACTGGGCCTCATCAGAGCTCCAAAGTTTCCGGCGAAGAATTGTCTGGCGAAGAATTGTCCGCGCAAAGAATTGTCCGGCGAAGAATTGTCCGCGCGAAGAATTGTCCGCGAAGATTTGTCCGGTCACCTCCTCAGAGTGCTCAGCCGGTTTACTTAATCTCACGTGCGTGCAGTCGATTACTCCTATTGCTGATGAAAATCGATATTTGTTTCGCCACTGTTGTTTTGCTTCCATCACTTCCTCCCGGTTCTGGGGAAACCTGATCCAATCACCAGCCCTTTCCATGATTTTGTTTGTGACCAACTGTACAGGCTTGGACACAGTACTTTGGTCCACACCTATATCTTCCTCTACTCCCGTTTGGAATCCGGAATCAGCAGTGCTGTTCTGAATACAGTTTTCCAAAGGCTTCCAAACGACATATTGCATTTCAAGTTTTGTGAGATAAAGATCCTGTCATTTTTTGACAGCGACTTTTATGTCTGACAGATGACAACCGAAAATTGATGGGCTCATTCGACAGCAAAACTATGCATACCAAATTTCAATTCAATCAAATCAACCGTTTGGTAGTTATTGTGAAATATCACAGACAGACACACACACACACACAGCGAGGCACACACAAAGTCAGACAGACAAACTTTTATCTGGACATGGTCCTGGTCGTCTCAGGGGGGCTCAAAATGGATATTTCGGGGTTTACCTCGAAAAATGATTTTTAGCGCCTTCACAATACTTTCCCTTCTTTTTGGTTGGTAGGTCGGGAAAAG
Organism: Anaspis maculata; assembly: GCA_949128115.1. NCBI lineage: Eukaryota > Metazoa > Arthropoda > Insecta > Coleoptera > Scraptiidae > Anaspis > Anaspis maculata. The sequence continues at coordinate 67,008,067 of OX421965.1, read as the reverse complement.
GGAAATCACAGAATTTTGTTTTAAAATGTGGATTAGCTTGACTGAAAGGCAATCTGAGCAACCAGGGTTCTTCAACATTTTAAGGAAATCAAATTTTACCGAGTTACCACTGTCGCGGAACTTACACTCTTGCTCATCAAAAACTATGACGCTCACATTTCAAGGCTTGGAGCTTCCAGTACGTTAATCAGCATAGCTTGAGGGACACGTTGGTCAACGTTGGGACAACAGTACCCTCTTCTGAGCTACAGCAAGAGTTTATCTGATTTGGTGGTACTTACTCCTTTCTTGCCTGAAAAAACTATGTTCCGCACACATGTCGGGTCGGAGCTTCTAGTATGTTGTTCAGCATTGGTCAAAGGCCGTTTGTGCAAAATTTCAAAAGGGACATATTCACTTCAGGGTCAAACCTCAAAATGCCTGGGCTAATTTGCACAAGTTCAACTCATACCTCAAAAAGATTTTCATTTTTTCTAACGAACTCAGGGCTCCACCTCTAGTTTTCAACTTATCTCTCAAAACGTATTAGGCCATCCATTGCACATTTTCCCTGTTAAAGTGATACAGGCTTTTAAAATTTTCTGCGGATTCGTTTCCCGTCGTACTCTATAATTTTTAATCTTTCTTAGAGGTGCTCGCATAAAAACCGCCAAACTACCAATCGACCTATACTGATCTAAATATTCTGGCATGTGACCAGAGTCTACTCGAGAGCTACCTCCAAAATTGAGAAGCATTTATTCAATATAACAAGTAGATGCTCGATTGCTCGGTTTTATTCATGTGAAATGGAGCATTGACTTCACGACGCTAGCAAATCCTCCTTTTGTTCCAGCATTACCTTCTACTTTGAGCATGAGCATTTGCTTCGATTTTTTAATGCATACCACCCAGTGTGATTTCAGTTACTTAAAACCACGATCATCAATTGGCAAATAATTGGTCGATATTTACTTGGCTAAATACTGTGAATTTCTTGAGAGAATCGTGGGAGGAAGAGGTGCGACCCTCCATCAGCTTTGCGCCGCTAACATGCCCCAACCGTCTGACATGCACAGGACCGAATCTGGATTTTCCTGCCTGGTTTCTTAATGAATGAATAAAAAAAAAGTCTTATGACCCGATTCCGGACAAAGGGGATTCTCTCACACAAAAGCCCGTTGGTTTCATTCATGTACCTTAAGACGTAAATTTTGGACATTTTTCGAAAATTGACAAACCTATACCAGCCTAAAGCCCCCGGTCTGACATGTAAGACAAAGAAATTCTCAACAACCTCATCAACGCATATCAGACCTATAGGGTTAAAATCATGTACCTTATGACGTAAGTTTTGAGGCACCAGTTCCCTGTCCATAGGTAGGTACATTCAATGAGAACCGAACAGCTGAATATCCTTCATTGAAATTTGATCGAAACAGACATAATGTTCCGCTTAATCAAGTCAGGGGTGGACTAAGGACTCTCAAGTATTTGCCCAACTGTCAAAGACAATGAGAAATTTCTCCAGGTGCGTGAATTGATACCTACTTTGGAATAAAAATGTTGGTAAGGCATACTTATCCTTGAAGTGAAAAGAGACTTTTCTCTAAAATAGTATACTTCACCATTTCCAACTGTATTTGCGATAATATCAAATGTATTTCAGATTAGCGATATGTATTTGAGAAAACACCAATTGTATTTTAAATATGAGAAATGTAGTTTAGAATTTGCCAAGTGTATTTTAAATATGAGAAATGTAGTTTAAAAAATGCCAAATGTATTTTAGATTTGAGAAATGTAGTTTAGAATATGCCAGTTGTATAATTGAATATTCGAATGTAGTTGAGAAAGTACCAAATGAATTTAAGAATAAGGATATGTAGTTTAGGAAACGTGAATTGTAAGTGAGAAACCGCCAATTGTACATAGTTGAGAATCTGGAGTTCGTTTTCTTCAACAACGTTTGCTTTTTCATCACTGTTCTACTCTAAAAAAAAATATCATAATCTGAAATACATTTAATGATATCTCAAATACATCTCATCTTATCTTAAATACATCTAACGTTTTTGAAAATACAATTGGCATATTCTCCATTAAACTTCGTGGATCTGGAATGCATTTAATTTTTTCTAAAATACATTTGGTAATATCTCGAATACATTTCGTTAATCTAAAATACATTTCTTCTTTCCTAAAGTACATCTAAAGTTTTCTAAAATGCATTGGCAATTTCTCAAATACATTTGGTTAATCTCAAATATATTTCATATTTTCTGAAATACATATGAAGGTTTCCAAACTACAGCTGGAAAAAGTGTAGTTGACAATATGACAATGTATGTCATCATCAAGTTTAAAGGAAAAGTGCACCTGCCATAAGCCAGGTGTACAATGGTAGATAGGTACATTTGCACTGGCTGACAAGCTCAATCCGCTTCTGAATATGTCCCTAATGACATAAAGCCGGATAGAATTACAGTACGTAGATATAAATAGTATTGCAAAAGCTTTCCCTCTGACATTGCGCGATCAAGCGAGGACATCACTTTCGCAATGGATTTTTACCTCAAAAGTCCTATGAAAAGTTCGTGACCCGTTATCACATAGCTCTTCGATGTCCAATGTTTTGTGTTTTGTTTCAGATGACTACTTCAGCTTTCTGGAACTATGTGTAATTAGAATTTACAATTACAAGCTAATCAGACTTATCTGGATAAACTCAATTTTGATTCAACTGATAACGTACGCTGTCGAAATTTACTATTATTTTCTACAGCCTGCATACATCCTCAAGTTTGCTCCGTTCTTATTCTCCACCACTTACGTAAACTGCTGGAGCTCGATTCTGTTTCCTTAAAAAACAACTAGATTTTCGCAGGGATTGGCAGCGGCCATGGCCATTCTGTGGAAGAGAAGCATCGTGAACAACATATGGAACGATCTGGAACGGTGGTCCTTGGACAACGCTGAACCGGAATTGCAGTCCAAAGCTAAAAAAATCATCAGAATTTTGAATGCGTTGTTCATTTTCATAGCGGTTTTGATAGTCTTCAACGCAGCCACTTATTATTTTCCAAGCCACAGTGACATAAATAGGAGCTTGATTATGTTCTTGTTCTACCAGCAGTTACCGGTGCTTAGTCCCTTGTTTAATTTGATCATAAAACTGAACGTTTGTCCCATTTATTACTCAATGTTAGTACATCCGCTTATCGTGATTTACTTCTCGCAACATGCGATTCTCCAAGGTCATATGTGGATAGAAAGTTTGGAAAAGCTCGCAGTAGATTATGAAGATGACGGAACCTTGCTTCATAATGAACAGTACCAACAAGAAATCTATAATCGACTTTGTTTTTGTGCTGCACGGCACGTTCAGTTTCTCAAGTAAGTTATGAATCAGTACACAAGGATAGGCAAGGCACTGAGGTTATACCATATACCTGTTTGTACAGTCCGATTTATTTTGAAAAAAGCTCAAATATTATCAAGCAATTCCAAAACTTCGGCGAGCTTGGCTGTAATATCACTTCATCACTCCTCTCGACAGGTTGATAGAAAACACAGACCCTCTTGCTTTTTCAAAATTGCGTTTTTCAACACTCACCTTCAAAGTCAAGTTTGACCTGACTCCCACTCTCGGCAAAAAATGATGTGGTCCTTCAAGTTGGGGCCAAAGCTTAGACCTTTTCTGAAGTCATCTAGTACCATTTGCTTCTGTGATTTCGTTCTACGTTTCTTCTTAGTATACAACGAACAGAGAATGGCCAACAAAATTCAACGTTTCAGACTTTGACACTTTTGAGAAATGTTGGTCAGTTTATTTTACTTTATTGGGTTACATTCTCTTTTGAACGACAACAACCATCTGCCGCGTTGTCAACATACAAAACACAAATGCCCTAAGCTCCCCACGAACGCTCAGTGACATCTGGGAATGTTCCTTCAACTATACCCTGAAAACATCCCATTGGTTTACTTATACAGGGTGGCCCAACGAAAACAGAACAGAGGGGGTTTCGGGCATTTCACATCATTTTTTCGAAAAAAGTTCAGACAGGTCGATTTTTATATCGAGGGGGACATCTGAAACATACATTGGCAAAATTCTATCTTCAGCCCCCTCACCCCTACCCACCTCAACTTTAGAATTTCGAATGACACCATCTACTTTGCGATACATCAAATCGAAGAGAATCGAATTCTTTTTCTGAAAAAAATATTTTCAAAATTTTCAACCCCACCTCCCATCTTTCCAAATTTCTCTGACTGTCCCATTTTATATCCTCGACCCCTCAATTCTCTTTAATTGATTCAGCATCATTCTAAATAGTATCTAAGGAGGGATTTTTCGGTGGAGAAAAGTGCTACTCAAATTCACCCTTTTTCACTCCCCCACCCCAATTTCAAAACTCAACAGACACCACCTACTTTGTGATACATCGAAAAAAAGGAAATTGATTTCTTTTACTGAAAACATTTTTTTTTGAAATTTTCAACCCCTCTCCTGATAAATTAAACATTCGGAATATTGTAGGGGGAAAGGGGGCTTTTTGAAAATTCTGAAAATATTTTATTCAGGGAGAGGATTCAATTCCCTTCGATTTGATGTATCACAAAGTGGGTAGTGTTATTTTAGATTTTGAATTTGAGGTGGGGGAGTGAAGGGGTGAATTTGGGTGGCACTTTTTACACAGAAAATTTTCTCCCACGATGCTGTGCAGGATGACGTTGACTGTAGTGGAGAGAATTAAGAGATCAAAAATATCACATTGGAAACTCTGACAATTTTAGGAAGGAGGGGGGTGGGGTTGAAAATTATAGAAATATTTTTTCAGAAAGATAATTTGATTCTCTTCAATTTGATGTATCGCCAAGTGGGTAGTGTCATTTGAAACTTCGAAGTTGGGGTAGGTGGGGGTGAGGGGGCTAAAGATAGAAATCCGCCAATGTATGTTTCAGATGTCCCCCGCAATATAAAAATCGACCTGTTCGAGCTTTTTGCAAAAAAATGAGGTGAAATGCCCGAAAACTTCTCTGTTCTGTTTTCGTTGGGCCACCCTGTATGCATATTATAACATTTCAGGTTCCATGACACGTGTGTTAACAAACTGGTAAAGCCGCTCTTTGTAATACTGGCAGTGCTCGGCTTCGTAATCGGAATATGCATTGCCTTCATGATTTATCAAGTATGCATTTTGAAAAAATCCGACCTATAGGGACCGTGCACGGAGGCGGGGCCAAGCAGTTTGTGACTGGCAGCGATCAGGGTGGCCGATTAGAGAACCTCTTACCAGCCACTCGTTTGGCAGCATGACGGCTGTTAGCTGCTTGAGGTTAGGTCAAATGCCAAATGCCGTCAACGCCAAATGCTTTGGCATGAAATGTTGAAGCCTTCGTTTTTTCTTTGACGTTCCACAACGCATTAATTGTGGCAAAATGCAATTTTCCTGCCCTTTTCCATCACCCCTTCATTAAACACAATGTCCCACTTCACTTCCGAGAACCCTGTTTTTAGAACGATATCCATTTTTGAGCAAGATTCTCAAATGCGAATGTTTCAAAAGAAATTTGATGACATTGTCAAGTTTGAATTGTTGGCGGTTTTGTTGGATTTATGCAGGCAACAATTCAAACTGACACATTTTTTTCGAAAATTTGCATCTGGGAATGCAGCGTTCTTTATTTAAATCGCTGTCGCTGTCAAAGGAGCGTAATTATTGTCAATCTCGCTCACTACGCTGCGCCACATGGCATCATACACGGTCCCTATAGATTTCATTTTCAACCTCCATTTTCAACTGAAAAAATTCCAGATTCGTATAAATTCAGAAGCTCAAAGCGACCTGCAGAGTAAAATAATTTCTTCGATCTTCATTATTCTCACTACAATAATATTCAATGGTTTGATGTATGCTGGCCAAGCCATCGAAACTGTGGTAGGTAAAAGCTGGCGAATAATCTGCAAAGATGCATAAGCGTATCGTATCGTATTTGGGTGAACTTTTCAGTCCGAGAATGCCTACAATGCAGTGATTGAGATCAAATGGCATACTCTTGACGTACAAAACAGGAAAACCGTGATGCTCATGATGCTCAATGGAGGAGAAATTATGAGATTGGATTTTAGCACAAAGTTTGCCATCAATTACGATTTGGGAGTTCGAGTAAGTTGCTTCTAATCCCAAATTTCAAGTTGCAGTTTACAATTATTGTTCCAGATGGCAAGAGGACTTTATTCTGTCATTTCTCTGATAGTGACGGTTAAGAGCAAAATTTCGTCATAGCTTCTAGACTCGTCACGGAGTTCGTTGCAGTATTTTAACTGAGACGTTGACTTTCTTATTGCGCACCAAAAATTCCAGAATCCGAGGAAAAACTATTCAAGCTTACGATGGGTCAAAATAAGTCAGTATAACTACGTTAATCGTTGATCTCAAATCGGCAGTGAAAAACTTGAAATAGGCAAGGCAGTAAAGTGATTCATTACCTTGGGTATACAGGATGTCTCAAAAGTATCGCATTCCGAGTCAAGACCGGTAATTAAAGCAACTCAAGATCACGAGAAAAATATTTATTTGGAAAAAGTAATGGCATTTATTTATTTTTGAAAATAGGGAGATCTAATTGTTTGGACTTCGCCCCTTACTATCTCACACCTCACTGGGTGTGCAGTGAACTCCACACAACATACAGGGTGATTCATAAATGTCAAAAATACATTTTCTTTCTAAAACGCCACTAAATTTGTTTCTATGAAAACGAGAAAAGTCATTTCTTGCTCTAAATTATTCTAGGGACCAATGGAACATTTTACAGGCATTAGTGAAAAAAGCTTGGTTTTTCTGATTCATGATTCACCCTGTATCGTAAGCAGAAATCCAGTGCGGACCCACTAATTGATAATTTTTAATTTTTGCTGAGTCTGTCGCAAACAGTTCCACTGAATGACACAATAGCGAAAATAGAGGGGGCGAAGTCCCACCCTTTGATCCCTCATATCTTCAAAAATAAACGTCATAAAATTTGTTCGATATTCTCCTCGTGTTCTTGAGTGGAATATATATACCGCTCTGGACCCGTAATGCGATACTTTTAAGACACTCTGTATAGGACGATTTCTATTTGGCACTCTGAGAACTTGAAAAAACGTTGGGTAGTTTCTAAAATATCCAAGTAGGTAACAAATTCTGGTCGATTTTTACATCGAAACACTCACAACACTCCACAGTTCTATTAAGATCGCAAGAGAACTATCCTCTTCTTACCATACGACCTAAGAAGATCAGCTAGTAATAGTTGTACTACTTGAGCGTGATACGTTTAGAAACCTGGATTTATTGTTTTTCCTGTGGGATTTTTCAAGAAACGGTTTGACAGGCCAAATTGATTTATCCATTTTCTCTACTTTTTCCTGTTTTCAAGCAGTGACATCATAGACATTTTTATTTCAACAAATTTTAGGAGATTGAAATTTAAAAAAATGTAGATGACGTCACTACTTGGGAACAGAAAGGAACGGTGGAAGAATAATTCTCGGAAAATGTTTCTTATAAAATAAATCAATTTGACCTTTCAAAACGTTCTACAAAAATTCCTACAGGAGGAAAAATAAATCAAGGTTTCGAAACTTCACACGCTTCCTGTAATTATTGCCGTAACAGTCCTCTTGGACTCAGGTACCTAACTCAAATTGTATTCTAATTTAAATAAACTGGTCGAAAAAAGTTAGGGATATTGATTGGTTGACTAGTTGCACGAAAGAACTGAGCACCTCGATGGAAAAGGCATACTTAGATTGTCAAGCAATTGTTGATCGAGATTATACCAAAGTACTGGCAGAACATTTCAGACATCTTTTAAGGTTGCAGGGGCTGGACGATGGTCAGTTAATGCCCGACCAAGCATATCCCAAGCGTGTTCAATCGGGTTGAGATCCGGTGAATGTGCTGGCTATGCTGAGCTGACGATTTTCAATTTATGAAGTCTTTCCCCCACACCGCGCGCTCGATGCGGACGAGTATTATCGTCCAAAACTTGGAAGCCATCCCCAATGTTGGCACGGCAATCCACTAAAATTCCGTCAATGATGTCCCTGATATAGACTGCAGCGTTCATGTTGTTGTCGCAAACATAGAGCTCTGTGCGACCTCCCAAAAAAATGCCACCCCATACCATTATCGTACCTCCTTGGAATGGGTGAACTTCTTGAACAAACTGCGGGTCTAGGCGTCTACTAGGAGGTCTCCACCTCGGTCTCCACACTCGTGCAGACCGTCTGTCACTAAAAACTCCAAATCGGCTCTCATCTGTAAACAATACGGTTTCCCACTCATCTTGCCAATTATCCCTTACCTGACACCATCCTAATCTTGCCTGCCTGTGGTTTCCTGTTAACGGAAGTCGTCGTATGGGACGTCTACACCTTGAATTTGTTTCGTTAATGCGATTAGAGACCGTTCTTGCAGTTATTGAGGTGTCAGTGGCCTGCTTGAGGTGCTGACGCAGTAAATTGCAGTTGTGTCTGAAGAAGACTAGAAGACGGTCCTCGCGAACAGTTGTAGCCCTTGGTCGTCCGTTTCTGAGTCTTTTTTTGATATTTTCCGTTGTTCTAAACCTGTTGTGCAAACGGGAAATCACACTTTGACTGACAATAAACCTAGCTGCCACGTCAGTATGTCGCGCACCACACTCCAGCATGTCAAGTGCTCTATTGGCATCTTCCGTTGATGAATATCTTCTTCTCATGGCAGCCACTTGAAGTAGTCCGCAGGAACCCTTTCATTTGAGTGGAAGTTGAAGAATTCCTGTATAATTTTGAACTAAAAACAGCAAGGCATGCGGAGAAATGCGATACCTTTTTCAGAAACAACTCAAAATACTCCATTTTTTTGGAGCGATCTGAAGAAATAGTAAGAAATGAACCATAACTAGAAAAATTTCCTATCTTTAAGTACTGCTTTATAGACAAATAGTAATATCCCTAACTTTTTTCGATCAGTTCATAATTTTAAATAATATTATTGTAACAAGTGTTAATGTGGCTTATGAAAAGTTTCAAGAATCTATTTCTCTAATTCTTAGCTTCACCATCAAGCTCTCTTAAATTTTAAAATCGTCAAAAAGTTTGAACTCGCGGCCCAATTAGCTGAAATTCTTAATTTGGCCAAGAGCAGCAACTAACTCAATTTGCTGCGGTTATCATCCCTCAGACAAGATTGTCCCTATTATCAGTACAAGGATGAGATAACAATTCGCCATTCAGTTTCGCACTACAATACATATTTGGTTACTGGTATTGAGAGCTCTAGGGGGTGAAACCGATATATTCCAAAATACGACCATTCAATATTTATACATGGTAATGAACTTCCAAAGCAGTCAATCAAACCCATCTAGTTGGATAAATATTTATTTAAAGCTACAAATACAGTTTTGATTAGATATTGATTATATTCCGGAGCATATAGATATTGTATCGCCGGGGACAAGATTCGACTCATCCGCATAACCTCCTCCGGGATCGGCGAACAAGATTTCATTTCAACCTTCAATATTCAATCTTGTATACGCGAGTAGGAAGAGAGCAAATTCATAATAATTCGAACATGTCACTCCTTCACGTGGCTCCATCGACTTATTGATTGGAACGAGATAGGCGAAGCAGATAAAAATTCTGAGTAGAACGCTACTTAAAAAACCGACGAGTTTTCGGGCTTAACCTTATTCCGCACTTATCTGATGGATGCAGATAAGATGCACATGGGTATAAGCTATAACGGAACTCTGATGGGTCCCGATGTGTCTACCGAATGCTAATGGTGAAATAGGGAGATTAAAAAAAAGGATTTCGGGCTTAGCGACCTAAGACACGTACGTCAAAATAATGAAAGCGCACGCCGCCCGTTATTTATAACATCCAGCGGAGCCGAAAGCGCGGCTTTGTGAGAAAGCTTTGCATCCAGCGAAACTTTTTTTCTTTGATTGAAAAACGACGAGTTTCTTGGCCCTCGAGGTGGTGTTTGCCCCGAATAATTTTCCTTCGGATTAAAATCCTTGAGAGAACCGAGAAATGTAAATTTCACGACTCGAACTTGGAAATCGCGCGCACAATTTATCCATTTCCCAATTAAAAAGTGCAGGGGGAAGGAAGGGGATGAGGAGGAGGCCATCACGCGGATCAAAGCGAGTCAGGATTAAAAATTTTAATTGTCATTCATGGTGGCACCGCAATCAGTCAGGCGGCGACGACGACGCTTCCCCCCCCCCAGGACGTCAAGCACAAGAACCTAATTTAGCCTCTGCTCAGAAGACTTATAGACATTCATTGCTTTTTTCTTAGTTTTTTTTATATGGTTGAAAAATAAGAGTATACAGAATAATAACCAAGATCTCTACTCGAACCCTCTAAACTTGAAAACCTTTCCGGTATTTCAAATGCAATAAAGGTAGATAGATATGACAATTATTGATAACGTCCATACAAAAAAAATCTACTGTACAGACATCAGATGTCCATGACTGTGGATTGGAAGCAGTCTTGATGCACGCTTCGGACAATGGAGAGCATGCTATACCTCTTACATCTCAAAGGCTCAGAACAAATGCGAACGGAACTACAGCGCTCTAGAATAGGAGTGTTTAGCAGTGGCCTGAGCTATCGAAAAGCTGGGACTCTACGTGGACAGATTGCATTTTTTTCCTGCCTATCATTTCTGAGACAAGTTTTGTATACAGCAGGAACTGTGTAATTCCAAAGAAATGGCGTGCATGTGTGTCTGGCGGGTCAACATTTCTTTGCCGTGAGAGTTCATCTATGGGATGCGGTCCACTACTGAAGCCTCATGAAGGAAGTCTACTTCCGGTCTGCTCTGCTTTAAGTCATTTCAGCAAATTATTTTGTGAATTGTCCAGTAATTAGAAAACGTATTTCTACCTTTTGGCGTATCTACCTGAAACACTAGTCTGCTTCTGTGACAACGGTAAACAGTTTATGGCGAAAAAATGTATGAAGTTAGCTCAAGAATATAGTGGTAACATCACTTACACCTCAATTCTGGTAATATGGCGAAGGAAACTGGTATTGGAGCTAACCAACGATTTTTCGTAGTCATGTCAATCGCAGGCGAGAACTTCCGGTGTGACTGCGAATTTATGCACTCGAACGTTAACGCACAATAACACTCTCTGATGAACAGCAAAGTAAGCTATTTTCTTTCTTGTATGAGATCTTCTCGGCATCAGAATCGGTTTCGGCTGTATAGAACTTGTGGAAACCACATTAAGTGACGACGGCTCTCAAAGAAACACCTCCTTCAAAATTGGCGCCGATTTCGAATTGTTGGACGAACTTTATTCGCAGAATTTCTGGCCGTCCGGAGTGCGAGTGAAGCGCTTTCACTTCCCTCGGGGGGGGGGGAGGTGTCAGATCCTAGACCCCCGACACCTACCGTCTCGACACCGAGCCCGTTCCTGAACCTCGGGACTCGTGCAGGACAGAGCGAAGTTCCAGGTGTTGCTGCTGGTGCCGGATCTCGTGTTACGTGCTTTTACCAAAATGTAAGGGGCTTGAGATCCAAGACAGATGCATTCTTCAATTCGGTCTGCTGCGTTGATTACGATCTGCTTGCTTTGACCGAGAATTGGTTGACTGGTGCCATCTCCAGCAGCGAGCTGTTTCTGGACAGCTTTAATGTTTATCGTCATGACAGGGATCTCGAGGCCAGTGGGGTACCCAGAGGGGGCGGTGCTCTCCTGGTTGTCAGGAGCTCGATCGAGTCAACGCTGATCAACACTGATTCTACCTCTTGCAGGGCACCCTTTCTTGACCTTCTCACTTGCGGGGTGTCACTGGCCAGCTCTATTTTGTATGTGTTTGTTGTCTACATTCCTCCGAATGTCTCCATTGCCGATTATGAACATTGTATTGACCTCCTTTATGAATTAGATGTAAATTTGAATGGTAAATTGGCCCTGTTAGGTGACTTTAATGCTCCTCATTTTTAAGATGAACCAAGGTACTACAGAGCGGCTTTGTTGAATGGTCTAATGAATTTCCACGACCTCCGTCAGTTTAACAAGATTGGAAACTCTGGTGGTAGAGTGTTGGATTTAATATTTGCCAACATATCGGTCGCTTCGGTAGAGAGAGCAGATCCCCTAGTTGATGAGGATGCACATCACCCATCCTTAGGTTTTACACTTGAGTGCGGGCTTGCCAGGCATGTCCAATTTGACATTTACAAAAACACGCGTGAATTCAACTTTAAAAAGGCCGGCTTCGCTGAGTTGTACGGTTTGTTCCTGACCCTTGACTGGTATGCCATATACGGTTTCTCGGATGTCAATGACGCTGTTGCCAAGTTTTATGATATATTGTATTCCGCCTCAGCTGCTTGTGTGCCCCTAAAAAGACACAACCCCCGTCGGGGTGGTAAGTATGATCCTCCGTGGTTCACAGGTAGAATAATTTCCTTGTTGAATAGGAAAAAGCGCTTACATGAAAAACTCAAAAAACACCGTTCTGTTTATAACTGTCAGCGTTATGCCGCCGTCAGGGCCGAAATCAAGAAGCTGGTCGGTATAGGGTCCAGGGCATATAAGTTAGACATAGAGCGGAAACTTCAGAGAGAGCCGAAAAAGCTTTGGGAGTTTGTCAATAGCCGTAGGGGACAATCCAGGATTCCTGGCTTGATACTCGATGGGGACCGGACGCTTGGCACACCGCGGGAGATTGTGAGCGCCTTCGCTTCCTACTTTGGTAGCGTATACCAGTATTCTTCGCATTGCGAAAGTGATGATTTTGCTAATTACACCGAGACACTCAGCATTCCCTGTGTTTCGGAGACCGAGATCTTAGCCGCTATCGGGAAAACGAAGGACACGTCTACCGCCGGTGCAGATGGGATCCCCAGTTTCTTGATTGAGGACTGCAGATTCTCTCTTGTCACTCCACTGCACTTTATTTTCAATTCAATTATTAAAACCTCCTCATTCCCGACCATCTGGAAGAAGGCCAGAGTCTGTCCGGTCTTCAAAAAGGGTGATAGGTCACGGATCCAAAACTACAGGCCTATATCCATCTTGTGTAACTTTTCTAAGATCTTCGAGATTATCATTTATAACCATCTGTTTCGCCATGTGGAAAATTCCATATCTCCTTACCAACACGGTTTCATGCTGGGTAGGTCAACAGTTACCAACTTGGCTATATTTTCACATTTCACTGTGAGAGTTTTGGATAGTACTGGGCAGGTCGACGTCCTGTACACTGACTTCCAGAGGGCTTTCGACCAGTTGGATCTTGGTATTTTGTTGCGTAAGTTGAGGGACTGTGGTCTCTCTGAACCTCTCATGGGCCTTTCCGTTCTTACCTGTTTGGCAGGGAGTATTTCGTGGAGTATATGGGTCACATCTCAGAGTCCTTTGTTCCCACCTCGGGTGTCCCTCAGGGGGCCAACATGGGCACATTATTGTTTCTCATATTTATCAATGACATCGTCAAGACAATCAAAAACTGTGATTACTTACTGTTTGCTGATGACCTCAAAGTGTTTAATTCAATTGAATCCATCTCCGATTGTAACCGCCTACAATGCGATATCGATCGAATCTACGAGTGGTGCAACGAAAACAGACTCTTTCTCAATATTGACAAGTGCAACGTTGTGTCTTACACCAGGAAAAAAAGCCGTCTAGTTTTTCCTTATTCGGTCGATGGTACTGTTTTCAATAGGTGTTCGGAGATCCGGGATCTGGGGGTCTTTTTCGACGAACGATTTACATTTAACAAACAGATCGAAGAGTGTGTTTTATCGGCTAGCAGGGTGTTGGGCTTTGTTCATCGCAACTGTAAGGGATTTGGTACAAATGTCCTCATGACCCTTTATTTTTCGCTCGTGCGTAGTCGCCTTGAGTACGATGTGCTGATTTGGCATCCGATATACCAATGCCACGTGACTCTCCTAGAGTCTGTCCAGCGTAGATTCTTGAAACGGTTGATGTTCCTCAAAAGCGGTGTTTATCCGCCCAGGGGGTGTGATCATGCCGGGCTGCTCAGCGAGGTTGGTATCACATCTTTGAGTGACCGAACAAAACGAATAGCTACCACTTTTCTGTTCAAGCTGTGCAACGGGAAAATCGACTGCTCCTTTCTGCTGGAGGGGCTGCAGTTCAACGTACCGCGCGCCTCCTCTAGGCAGAGGCCCACTTTTTATTGCGAACGCCCTAACACGAACATTCTGCGCAGATGTCCCATATTTTTTATGTGCAAAACATTCAACAAGCTGTCTCCTGGGTGTGACATTCATTTTGATTCCCTTGGTACTATACTGACCTCTTTGTAATAATTGTTATTTATGAGTTTACTTGTTTCTGTCTGTTTGCTTGTGATGTTTTTTCCTAAATGCAAACATTTTCTGTATTGGGTTTACACCTGTTTGGAAAATAAACATTAATTTATTTATTATTTATTTATTTATTTATTTATTTATTGAGGTAAAACCGGGGAGACACTACAAAACCAGCGGTAACATATCACCGGCACCTCACAAGCATGAGGACAAGAGGCTGAACCAGATATTAGAAGGTGTCGTGAAACCGTCAACATCTTGAGCGTCTTCAACTGTAACGGTGAAGAAACCAGATGACTCGTATCAGTTCTGCGTCGATTACCGTGAGGTCAGCACGGTAACCGAGACGGACGCTATCCACTACCATTCATCTTTGCCATTCTAGATCGCCCAGAAGAAGCGCGATACCTTTCTTCGCTCATAATTAAGAGTGCCTACCGGGAAGTCCAAGTTGAAGGTTCGCCCCGTCCTCTAACCGCATTTACTGTGCCTGGCTGTGATCTCTTCAAGTTCAAACGTCTTCCCTTCGGTCTTCATGGAGCTACAGCGAAGTGGCAGCGTCCGATAGACCGTGCCTCGAGCGCTTATCTGGAACAACACGTGTTTGCATATCTCAACGATAAGATTATGGCAAATAAATGACTTCGACTAACATCTGGAGATAGAGACGGAAGTGCTTAAGAGGTTCGTCATGTTTACGGTATGGCGGGATGATATCGACGCTTCGTTCCCGCTTTTTCTACCCTTGTCGCTTTCTTCACTTCATTCTTAGGAAAGGGTGTTCCGTTCAAGTGAAACTTGGACTGCGACCAAGTATTCCCAAGTGAGAGAGAGGCAAACATCTCTTTACCCCACGATGAGCAGCCGCATCGCAGCAGAACGAAAGCGTATCATCGTGGTAGCCATAGACTGCTTATCCCAGCTGGGTAAATAGTATAGGCCACATCAAACTTCAAGGGTAGGATGAGCTGTTTGAACACAAACCGCATCCTCATGCGTATTGCCGTGAGCTTTATAAACAAACAAGTGAGTTGTTCTGTGCTGCGACAGTCCAATGTACCTAGATGTAGGCATGTACTTTTCTATGGTGCTTAACTGCTAATCAAGGGGCGTGCTTTACTTAGATACAGTTTAGACGATCCTCGTTAATATTTCACGTTTCCATTTCCTTCACACTTCAACCACTTTCACTACTCACAGCAGCCGTTTCTACTTAGTATAGGTATACGACAATACACGCAAAAAATGTTGTAGATCGGCGAAAACAGAAGTGAAATTATCATTCTAGCCTAAACGCAAAACAGGAGAGACGGACTTACACTTCCAGTTATGATGGCGACTTCTCATGGCCTCCACTACTCGACAACCTTAAGCTTCCATGATGAAATAGGACCGATGATGATGGAATCGTCATTTTTCATTCTTGGTTTGTGCTCCTACGAATTTCTCGAAAAGTTCGAGAACAGACGGCCGGCCTATCCGATTACGGAAATTGGATACCGATTTGGGAGCTCTCCTGATCGGAAAGTGAGCAGGAGCAGCAGTAGTGGTCTCCATGTCAGGTGGGACAATATGACAGTGGGCACAACGGAAGCAAGAAGCACTTATCATGTAGAGTGAAGCACATTAATGCTTTAATCTACATAGTAAGCACAAAGCAGGAGACTTTAATCATATATCGTATGATCAAAAACTTCCCCCCTCTAAGCAGGCTGTGGCCTGGCCAAAATCAGCCTTGTTTGCCTGCCAAACCTGGATCACAGCCTGCCCAGAGGAGGAAAGTTTTTGATCATAGGGTATAACAAAGTCAGTGGCGTTTTGGTCACAACGCTTGTGAGAAAATGTGACAGAACGAACAAAAATATTTGATATTTTTATTCATAAAAAGGATCCTAATGCACCAAAATACGTAAACTTCTCGGGCCAGGGGTCTCTATGTGTTTTTAATTGGGCCTCTCGCGATGACGTGCCGAAATGCAAATCGAAATGTGTACAACTGTATTGTTCACGTGCTTTATAATCAGATCCAGGCCGCGCGATCTTTATTTCGGACACGGGCATTTAAATTAGGTACCAAATTTATACCAATTAAGTTAACAAGACATCCGTTAGCGTTCCGTACGGCCTTATTTATGGCGGCCGCTTTGCGGGACATATAAATTTACTTATTTTATTACTTAACACCTCCAAAGTCCAATTAAATACATAAGTATAGGCAGAAACAGTATCGGGTTCCTGGGCTGCAAGAAAACCTGAATCTACATTATTTGTAATTCGATATGGTACGGTGTTTTACAAATCAGACTTCGAGATAGGGGGCGCACTGTCACGTATTTTGCCATAAAACGAGGCGATTTTGGGCGTGTATGCGAGAGCAAAACGGGCACATTTGTTTCTCGGACTTTTACAATAATGCGTGGTGGTGTTGTTGTGTGCGAGTGTGTGAAACTGACGCGTTGTCATTTACACAGGCTTGTGTGGTATAAAAGGAGATACATAAACTGACCCGCACGATAATCTACGGCTGCTTTTTTGTTGTTGTTCTGTTCGTGTAGCATACTGCAAACCTTCCTTTTTTCTTTTCAGCGCAGGATGACGGTATGGCGAAAGCAAAAAAGACTTGAAATTTCTATTGCTTTATTAATGCTCCGGTGAAGATCCATTGAAAATATACCTTTTTTACGTCAGTCTGACCATGTAGGTGTGTTTGTTGAAATGTTGATTGTCCTGTCCCTCGATTCATTTCCAAACTGTTCATGTTCAACTGATTTCCTCCGAATTTAATACCCAGGCACTAGACAATAAGACGGAACTGGACAAGAAGTTTTCAGTTGTGCTCGTGATCTGTCGATTAGAAGTTGAGGTCAATCAGAAAAGAGGCCACCGGTTTTTCCACGCCACAATGGTCGATGTTGTTTTCCAATTCGGCACAATTTGATATGAAATTTTCATATTTGCCGCCATTTTTGTAAAAGCTGTGACGTCATCAGCCATTTTCCCAAATTGAACCCCTTTTTTTGCAGATTCGAATAGATTATGGAATTCTGATTTCAGCACTATGTACATTATACTTTTTGGGCTGATAGTTTCGGGTATAATAATATTCGCACCTCCGCGAGACACAAGTGACACAAGTCAAAATTTCACTATTTTGAGTTAGCACCATGAGTTGTAGTGAAAAAGATCCCTGATTCATCGAGTGAAGTGGCATAAGTGAAAGTCCCTTATTTTTCGAAAGATGGCGTTTGTGTCTGTTTGCCGCGCGCATAATTCGGGCGTCTCTTATTCATCAACAGTGACACTTATGACTTGAAACAATGCGTATCTCAGTGCTTACTTGTGAATAATGACACATCTCAAAAAGTGTCGTTTTTATTGATTGAGGCCATGGATTAAGGTAAGTTCTCTTTCGAGTATAATTCAATCATAAACAGTCATAATTTCAAGTTGTGTCGTTTTCATTGCCCATGATGTTTAGAAGCGATGTTATGTTAACGACATTTTTCAAGTTGTGACGTTTTTCTTGTATGAAAGATTTGTGTTTTTTTAAATGTGACAATTTCAATTTGAATTATGACACTTTTCGTGAATAACAATGAATTGAAATTTAAACCTTTTTAGCGCATTTTCAATCTTGATGAAAATCGCTATTGCAACCGCTTTGTCCGTCCGTCCGTTCCTCGAACTCCTCCCAAACTAGACGACCTAGCTTTCTAATTTTTTCGCTGTTACATAGCTGCCACTCCCAAAGGAGGGCTAGGCTATATTGGATGTCTATATTGCGCCGCCAACATAGAGAAAACCGCCCCCGATAAACTTGAAATAACATAATATTGCACTTTTTACCAGACCTGATGCTCTGGTGTTCTCATTTTTTGAATAATACATAGTTGCCACTTATAAACGTAAGCCAAGAAACATTCCGTCATCAATATACGCCGCCGACATGAAAAAACTGCTAAAAACCGCCCCCAATCACTTTAAAATGAAAAACATAAACCCGAAGACATAGCGATCTAGTTCTTTCGGTATATGAACAGCTGACTAAAAACTGGGGAGGATAGGCTACTTTTGGTTAGTCGCCGCCCCCAGATTCCGCCCCCAAACGACAAATAGTGCAACTTTCACAATTTTACTGATTGAGATGTTCTCTCAAACATATAGAAACTGCCAACTCAAATTGTGCAACATTTGCTTGGCCGAACGCTGCCGCTCCCACACGCCGCCCCCAAAGTAAGAGATAAATGAAAAACATGAACCCGAAGACATAACGATCTAATTCTTTCACTATATTGATAGCTGACTGAAATTGGAAAAATATGGGCCACTTTTCATTAGCCGCCGCCTCCAGCTGCCGCCTCCAAACAAAAAAAAGTGCAACTTTCAACAATTTTCACTGATTTAGCTGATACTGTTACCTCGAAGATTTAGAAACTCTTGACTCAAACTGTGCAAGAATTTCTTTGCCAAACTCTGCCGCTCCCACACGCCGCCCCCAAAGTGAGAGATAAATGTAGAACATGAACCTGAAGACATAGAGATCTAATTCTTTCACTATATTGATAGCTGACTGAAATTGGGAAAATATAGGCCACTTTTGATTAGCCGCCGCCTCCAGCTGCCGCCTCCAGACAAAAAAAAAATGCATATTTCACAATTTTCACTGATTGTCATATTTCCCTTACATTTAGAAACTCCCAACTCAAACTGTGCAACAGTTACTTTGCCGAATGCTGCCGCCCCCACACGCTGCCCTCAAAGTGAGAGATGAATGAAAAACATTAACCCGAAGACATAACGGTCTAATTCTTTCGCTATATGGATAGCTAACTAAAAATGGGAAAGAATAGGCTACCTTTGGCATGGCGCCGCCTCCAACTTCCACCCCCAAAAGAAAAAAGTGCAACTTTCAATAATTTCCACTGAATTACATTTTAATGTTACCCCAAACATTCAGAAACTCCCAACTCAAACTGTGGAAGAATTTCTTTGCCAAACTCTGCCGCTCCCACACGCCGCCCCCAAAGTAAGAGATGAATGTAAAATATAACCCTGAAGACATAGCGATCAAATTGTTCCGCTATATAGATAGCTGACTGAAAATGGGAAGATATAGGCCACTTTTGATTAGTCGCCGCCTCCAGCTCCCGCCCCCAAACAAAATAAATGCAACTTTCACAATTTTCACTGATTGTCATATTTCCTTAAACATTCAGAAACTCTCAACTCAAACTGTGCAACAGTTACTTTGCCAAATGCTGCCACCCCCACACGCTGCCCTCAAAGTAAGATATAAATGGAAAACATAAACCCGAAGACATAGCGATCTAATTCTTTCGCTAGATGGATAGCCGACTAAAAATGGGAAAGAATAGACTACTGTTGATTAGTCGCCGCTCCCAGCTCCCGCCCTCAAACAAAAAAATATATTGATGAGTGAAAGAATTTTCATTCAAATCTATTTCATTGGCAAGTAGCCCATTCTGATGACACAATATCACAATGAGTTTCGAATGAAGAAAGTGGGCAAGGAATGGTGTTTCTCCTTCAACCAAATTTCTTTACGTTCACAATATGCCTCTTTGAGAAAATGCGCTACTGAGACTCACGCACGTGAAGGCATACTCACTTGTTTATTTATTATGTCAGCAGATGACGAGTCAACAAAGATCTTCTGTTCTTAGAATCTAATGAAATTTGTATGTCTTGTCCACATAATCGAATATTTCGTAAAAATAATGAGTTCCCGAAGAATACGTATCTTATTGGCGGTCTCAAAGACAGGCGCTTCGAAAGATACAACGACCTTGAACCAGCGTGAAAGTGGGGCTGAAGACGAGCTGAAAGAAAAGTTCACGAGAAAGAAAGTGGTGAAAAAAGCAACAACCTCAAAACAGCATGCATCTGAAGCTGAAGCGGAGGAAAAATTGGAGGAGACTATAAGAGGAGAAGATGAAACGGTGGGAGAAAGAACAGCTTCAAACCTGCGTACACCTGAAAGGGAGGTATTGGCGGTCTTAGAAGGTAAAAGCACTTTGGAAGACACAACAATTCTAAATCTGCTATTGAGCTATTGCTATTGCTATTGCTATTGCTAAAGCTATTGCGGAATTCAGGAGAAGCCTACACATCGTCGTCCCGATCTGGTAAGAAACTTGAATCAAGAAAATTGCGGGATCCTTACGGACAAAAATGCCGTTTAAAATGTTTCTCGAAAATAGAAGCAGGTGTTCGACAAACCATTTTTTTAAAATATTGGGGACTCAAGACTGTTACCAGGCAACGCGATTTTCTATCTCAGTGTATGACAATAGACCATTTCCGCATGACGTCACACACGCACGTGTCGAACGGCTGATTCGGGGCAACGTCAACATGATGTCAACTGTACGTGCCAGTTGTCAAAACTTTTTGACTCCAGTGACTTTCACACACCGACATCGACTGCCAAATTGACACACTACCAGTCTGACTGACGCAATGACTGACGTGGCCCACGTGCCCCGTGACAGATACCGCAAATCTGACTGACGTTGCCCCGAATCAGCTGTTGAAGACGGAGCTGCGTGACGTCAGTGGAAATGGTCTATTGTACAACCTGCATACCGATACACAAAAACAGAGACTGGCAGACACCTTAATCATGCATTTCATTTTGAAGTTGGAAATCAACGTATCAGAGTATGTAAGCACTTTTTCAAAGCAACGCTTGCTATCAATGATTGTCCTATTCGCACAGTGATGGCAAAAACAGATGCAGGTTTTGTAGCGCCGCCATCTTGGCCGCCATATTGAAATTTCTAATTAGTGGAACGATTTTCATGAAACTTGGAAGTTACCCTTGTCTCGTATGATCATTCTTAGTTTCAAGCTGAATTCCATGATTCCGTCGCCATCTTGGCCGCCATATTGGAATTTCTTATTAGTGGAACGATTTTCATGAAACTTAGAAGTTACCCTTATCTTGTATGAACGTTCTTATTCTCAAGCTGAATTTCATGATTTCGCCGCCATCTTGGCCGCCATATTGAAATTTATTATTGGTGGAACGATTTGCATGGCCCAAGCAACACACGTTGGTATTATATACGTTTTATAGACGTAAATTTGGTATAAAAATGGTTTTGGGATAAAAAATAAACGTCTATTATGGATTGGTTTTATACGAGACAGTTTTTATACGTTAATTAAACGTAATAAAAATTTAACTTATCTAAGAAATTCGTTTAAAAATCGTTTATGTAAATCGGATATCATCCGTTTGAACTAATCGTACATAAGACGAATATCATAGGTCATTTTTATACATTTGGTTACAATTAAACGTGTATAGCTCGTATTTATCAATCGTCTAATAAGCATAGTCCCTCTACGTCTTGAAGTGGAATATTAATACACCTGAAAATCTATTCTATACGTGTAAAATTCGTCTATTTTCAACCATTTATAGTCGTGGTCCATCAACGTATAAAATTGATACTAAAAAAGACCTGCGATCAATTTTCAACGTTTATATCACGTCATTTAAAAGCGTGTTAGATGCGTGTTGTAAATGCGTATAATTGTTGTATAAAATAAAACCTAAAAGCTCACTGTAAACGTGTAAAATACGTTGATTAAAATTGTATTATAAGCGTCACATACCGTCCGTTTTTTATTTTAGGCCCCAGCCCGTAGCATCTTTATTATAGGTTTCACACCCAATATATTATATATTTTTGAAATCACAAAAACAAGATCTTTCGACTGATGATATGTCAAATTATTTTTGACAGATGTCATTTTTTGACAAATGACAGAATATTACTTGTGATACACCATTTTAAAGCCTATTAAATTCTGAGGAGAACTGTGTTTTTATTTTTGTGATAGGGTGTCTTTTACAGCTTCTAGGGGTCTTTCAATAGGAAAAAAATGTTGAATTTCAAAAATACATAATAAGTAAATAGGTAAAGCAGGTACCTATTTTTAGTGTAAGCTAATGATAATAATGATAAATTAATCACAATGAAACAAATAATGTCCTAAAGAAGTTGCTCGAATGACCGCCTCCTTGTTCCTTGAATGAAAGATTCGACGATTAGTGAATTGGAACTACCACCGGCCCAACGCGATGACATCCGAGCTTGCCAGAAATGACCCCCCTCGAGTTTTTATGAGCCTACCCGAAAGATAAGGTGTTTATAAAGTTTCCCAATAATTTGGACAATTCAAAAATCAGATCATCACCATTAGTTAATTTAAAAATACTTATCACTTATTGAGTGGCTATTTTTGAAATTGACATTTTTTCCTATTGAAAGACCCCTAGAAGCTGTAAAAGACACTCCATTACAAAAATAAAAACACAGTTCTCCTCAGAATTTAATAGGCTTTAAAATGATGTATCACAAGTACTATTCTGTCATTTGTCAAAAAATGACATCTGTCAAAAATAATTTGACATATCTTCACTAGAAAGATCTTGTTTTTCTGATTTCAAAAATATATAATATATCGGGTGTGAAATCCATAATAAAGATGCTACGGGCTGGGGCCTAAAATAAAAAACGGACGGTATATACGTATTAAAACAGAATAAAGCGATACCCAAAAGCTCAAATGACAATTTTTAAACGTTTATACCACGTCATTCCAAAGCTTGTTAAATGCGTGGTCTATATGCGTATAATAGTCGTATAAAATAAAACCTAAAAGCTCACTATAAACGTGTAAAATATGTTTATTAAAATTGTATTATAAGCGTCACATAATATACGTATTAAAACAGAATAAAACTGTACCCAAAAGCTGAAATGACCATTTTTAAACGTTTATACCACGTCATTCTAAAGCTTGTTAAATGCGTGGTCTATATGCGTATAATAGTCGTATAAAATAAAACCTAAAAGCTCAATATAAACGTGTAAGATATGTTTATTAAAATTGTATTATAAGCGTCACATATATACGTATTAAAACAGAATAAAGCAATACCCAAAAGCTCAAATGACAATTTTTAAACGTTTATACCACGTCATTCCAAAGCTTCTTAAATGCGTGGTCTATATGCGTATAATAGTTGCATAAAATAAAACCTAAAAGCTCACTATAAACGTGTAAAATATGTTCATCAAAATTGTATTATAAGCGTCACATATATACGTATTAAAACAGAATAAAACTGTACCCAAAAGCTGAAATGACCATTTTTAAACGTTTATACCACGTCATTCCAAAGCTTGTTAAATGCGTGGTCTATATGCGTATAATAGTCGTATAAAATAAAACCTAAAAGCTCAATATAAACGTGTAAAATATGTTTATTAAAATTGTATTATAAGCGTCACATATACCGTCCGTTTTTTTTTCTAGGCCCCAGCTTGTAGCGCCTTTATTATGGGTTTCACACCCAACATATCATATATATTTGGAATCAGAAGAACAAAATCCTTCGATTGATGGTATGTCAAATTATTTTTGACAGATGTCATTTTTTGACAATTGACAGAATAGTACTTGTGACACACCATTTCAAAGCCCATAAAAATCTCAAGAAAACTGTGTTTTCATTTCTAGAATAGGATGTTTTTTACAGCTTCTGGAGGTCTTTGAATAGGAAAAATTGTTAAAATTCAGAAATACCTACTCAATCATTAATAGGTTTTTTTAATATCAACTGATGATAATATTCGGATTTTAAATCGTCCAAATTAGCGGGAGATTCTATGAACACCATATCTTTCAGATAGGCTCATAAAAAAAATCGAGGGGGTCATTTCTGGCCACCTCGGATACCATCGCGCTGGGCTGGCAGTTCCAATTCACCGGTCGTCGAATCTCTCATTCAAGGAACAAGGAGACGGTCTGTTCGAGTAACTTCTTCAAGACATTTTTCGTTTCATTGTGATTATTTATTGATTACTATGATTAGAATACTAAAAAAAACCTGTTTTACCTACTTAGTACTTATTGAATATTTCTGAATTTCAACAATTTTTCCTATTTGAAGACCTCTAGAAGCTGTGAAAGACATCCTATTCAGAAAATGAAAACACAGTTCTCCTCAGAATGTTATGGGCTTCAAAATGATATACCACAAGTACTATTCTGTCAATTGTCAAAAAATGACATCTGTCAAAAATAATTTGACATACCATAAATCGAAAGATTTTGTTCTTCTGATTTCAAAAATATATAATATGTTGGGTGTGAAACCCATAATAAAGGGGCTACGCGCTGGGGCCTAGAAAAAAAAACGGACGGTATACGTATTAAAACAGAATAAAGCAATACCCAAAAGCTCAAATGACAATTTTTAAACGTTTATACCACGTCATTCCAAAGCTTGTTAAATGCGTGGTCTATATGCGTATAATAGTCGCATAAAATAAAACCTAAAAGCTCACTATAAACGTGTAAAATATGTTTATTAAAATTGTATTATAAGCGTCACATAATATACGTATTAAAACAGAATAAAACTGTACCCAAAAGCTGAAATGACCATTTTTAAACGTTTATACCACGTCATTCTGAAGCTTTTTAAATGCGTGGTCTATATGCGTATAATAGTCGTATAAAATAAAACCTAAAAGCTCACTATTAACGTGTAAAATATGTTTATTAAAATTGTAATATAAGCGTCACATACCGTCCGTTTTTTTTTCTAGGCCCCAGCTTATAGCGCCTTTATTATGGGTTTCACACCCAACATATCATATATTTTTGAAATCAGAAGAACAAAATCTTTCGATTGATGGTATGTCAAATTATTTTTGACAGGTGTCATTTTTCGACAATTGACGGAATAGTACTTGTGACACACCATTTTAAAGCCCATAAAATTCTTAGGAGAACTGTGTCTTCATTTCTCGAATAGGATGTCTTTTACAGCTTCTGGAGGTCTTTGAATAGGAAAAATTGTTAAAATTCAGAAATACTTACTCAATAAGTATTTTTAATATCAACTGATGATAATACTCTGATTTTAAATCGTCCAAATCAGCGGGAGATTCTATAAACACCTCATCTTTCAGATAGGCTCATAAAAAAAATCGAGGGGGTCATACCTGGCCACCTCGGATACTATCGCGTTGGGCTGGCAGTTCCAATTACCGGTCGTTGAATCTCTATTCAAGGAACAAGGAGACGGTCATTTCAAATAACTTCTTCAGGACCTTTTTCGTTTCATTGTGATTATTTTTCTATTATTATCATTAGTTATTATTAAAAATACCTGTTTTGCCTTCTTACGTACTTATTTGAGTATTTCTGAATTTCAACAGTTCTTCCTATTTGAAGACCTCCAGAAGCTGTGAAGGACATCCTATTCCAAAAATGAGGACACAGTTTTCCTCAGAATTTAATGGGCTTCAAAATGATGTATCACAAGTACTATTCTGTCAATTGTCAAAAAATGACATCTGTCAAAAATAATTTGACATACCATCAATCGAAAGATTTTGTTCTTCTGATTTCAAAAATATATAATATGTTTGGTGTGGAACCCATAATAAAGGCGCTACGCGCTGGGGCCTAGAAAAAAAAACGGACGGTATATACGTATTAAAACAGAATAAAGCAATACCCAAAAGCTCAAATGACCATTTTTAAACGTTTATACCACGTCATTGCAAAGCTTGTTATTTTATTATTTATTTTATTTCACTTTATTCATACGCATATACAGAATCCATGGCAATCTCGAATATTTTGATAACTTAAGCTTGATAATGTCGATAAGTTTTTTTTATTTTTACCTGCATTAATTTGACTCAAAAGTGAACTTGTTATACATATAGTTGAATTCAGAAAAAATAATTTCATCAGAATTTGGGAAAAAAAATATAGGTTGCAATTTGAAAAAAAAGTTTACTATCGTTTGACAATGAAGGTGAAGCTGAAAAAAATCAACATCAGAACTCGTTTGTAGTATTTAAAAAACCATTTAATTCACTTTTTGGTTCACGAAAATCGGACAATAAACAAGGGAGCTATAGCTCGCGAAAAAAAAAATTAAACACCCTGTATGTATACCTACCACGAATTTAACAAGCTTTGCAATGACGTGGTATAAACGTTCAAAAATTGTCATTTTTAAGGTTTTGACCTTGAAAACGCACTCAACGAACGCGTAATTTATAACAGGTACAATAAGGTAGAGTTGGGTCTGACAGAAATAAGCTTTGAATTTGCCGCGTTATTGATGGAAGTGGAACCGCCACGGAACCGAGCGGGACCGAAAGTCGTCTGTCACGCTCACTCGCTCCGTTCCCGCGTTTTCACACTGCAACGGCCGCGCCGCTCGCTCGCTCGCTGGTCGCTGCTCCAACCAGTCCAATCCAAGCTCCAGTTCCAGCTTGGCTCGTGCGCGTCAACCTGTTGGTGAAACGTTTCCTCGACTTTCTCTTGGGGTTCTTGACTTCCTTGGTTGTAGTGCTATTATCTGGTAGTGCTTCTCACTCGTCACCGGCGTTGCTTGAAAACAACCGTCGTGGGGATCTCCGAAAACTTGGAAACGCCGGTAAGTCGAAACATAAACGATCTATCTATTTAGTATAAAATGGCGCTATTCATCGTCATGCATGCGTTCAACACGTTCCTTGCCGCATATTGCATATTTTAATGCATATTATTCTGATACCGCACTACCAGACCTCTGAATAATCGCGGCACAGGGTGAAAGAACGTTTTCCTGTAAGTATTTTTGCATTCCTCTCGAAGTTTGCCTGTTCGGGCTCCGGGTTGCGTAAGCTGAACAAAAATGGCCGCCTAAATCAAGGTAGTATATTATTTATGTTTACATAATTATAACAGAATTATGGTGGTTCTGCCGTCATCCCGGGTAAGTACTAGCGTCTAGGCTGTTGATTTTTAGTCGAATTTTAAGGCCTTATGCGAAAAGGAACGTTAACCGCTACAGCCTCGGACCACCCTCGGATAAAACGGTTATTACGTGTATTATATACGTCTATTCTACGTCAAATATACGTATAATATACGTATAGTTATACGTATAAAAGCGGAATAATTTATTATAAGAAGGCAACAATATTTTCAAGACTATTTTTCACGTTCCAAAGTTCAAAGTAGGTACCTATGGCCAGAATATGGAAAACACAGTTTTCAGGCGATTCCAGTAGGTGAAATATAAGCGCTTGATTAGTAGAAATGATCATAAAAAAAATTATAATGAAGTTTTGTAGCCATTTTCTTGCCAAAACTTCGAAAACAATGATATAATTTTTTTTTTATTTCAGATAAAACGCTTATCATGTGTCGGTGGAGTGGCCGTACGGACTGCCACCATGAACATGTTAAAATATGTTCTTTCGAATGAGGTAGCCAGCGGTTTTAATTGGTCTGGCCATGACAAAAAACCATTTAAAAACACTAAAATTAATAAAGCCATATTCGGTAAGTAGGTGTTATCTTCTCAACTTAACTAAATACCTAATTATTGTGTGAACATTTCAGATGCAGTCAAAGTGGCTTTCCGAGGAAGGGAGCCGGCCGATTTAACGGACAAGGACATTGCCAGTGCCATCAAAGATTGGCTGAAGTTGGCCCCGCAAAGATTGAAGTATGAACACAAAAAAGATGGGAACAATTAATTTATCAACTATTATTGATCATTAACTTTCTAGTGAGTAAGTCGAATGTGAAATTTTTTTCAATCATTATAATTTTGAAGTTGGAAATTGTTTTGTCTATCCCCTTAGGGTTAAATTCCACCTTGAGAAAGTTAGAACCGCGCAACTTGCTGACACGGCTATCTTATTTATTGAGACGTTTTGTTTAACACTCTCATTCCATATAAAATTGTATTAATTTGTAAAATTATAGAATTATTTTGTAGATAATTTTCACCACTCAACAACACTACACTAAAACGTCTATAATCCGCCTGCCATTGCGGAGAATACAGTATTTTGTGGATAATGAGGGACCATTATCCATACTGTTCTGGTATAGGACTGGAACTGTTTTTACATTATTGGACTTACAGGGATTAAAAATGACTCAGTATGAACTATAAGCCCAAAGCAAGTTTTTATAAACGTTTCAAAAAATTCTGTTTGGTTTCCCTTAATAAAAAGTATATAAACATTTTAAAAAACTTGCTTTGGATTACACTGAATTATTATTAATCCCTGTAAGTATAGAAACGCCTAATAATGTATTAACAGTTGCAGTAGACCCATATTATCGACAAAATACTGAATTCTCCGCAATGACAGACGTATTATAGACGTATATACATATATAGTCTTGTTGAGTGGTGAAAATTATCCTACAAATCAACAGGTTCTATCCACGTTTAAAAAGCGCAGTGAGTGAACGAATAAAAATTGTTTAATAATGACTACAATAAGACGTCTATGTCGCGGACATTTTCGCGTCTAATAGACGGTGAGCCGATAGACGTTTAAACAACGTAGTGAAGTTTACGCTTGTAAAAGACATATTATAGACGTCTCCAATGTCAAGTTAATGTCGTAAGAAATATCTCACAAATCAACGGGTTCTATTCACGTTTGAAAAGCGCAGTGAGTAAACGAATAAAAATTGTTTAATAATGACTACAATGAGACGTCTATGTCGCGGACATTTTCGCGTCTAATAGACGGTGAGCCGATAGACGTTTAAACAACGTAGTGAAGTTTACGCTTGTAAAAGACATATTATAGACGTCTTTAATGTCAAGTAATTGTCGTAAAAAATATCCCACAAATCAACGGGTTCTATCCACGTTTAAAAAGCGCAGCGAGTAAACGAATAAAAATTGTTTAATAATGATTACAAAAAGACGTCTATGTCGCGGACATTTTCGCGTACAATAGACGTCGATTAAAAAACGTTTTAAGCGTATGGTATAGTCCAGTTTTCGACGTTTATAAAACGAAAGTGTGTTTATTGGGGGAACTTGAAACTTACCCTTGTCACGTATGATCATTCTTATTTTCAAGCTGAATTCCATGATCCCGCCGCCATCTTGGCGGCCATATTGAAATCTGTTATAAGTGGAACGATTGTTATGAAATTGGGAACCTGCTCTTGTCTCGTATGAACAATCTTATTTTCAAGGTGAATTTCATGGTTCCGCCGCCATCTTAGCCGCCATAGTGAAATGCGTTATCAATGGAGGGATTGTCATGGAACTTGGGACTTTACTCTTGTCTCGTATGGACATTCTTATTCTCAAGTTGAATTTCATGAAATGGCCGTCATCTTGGCCGCCATCTTGGCCGCCATATTGGAATTTCCCATTAGTGGAACGATTGTCATGAAACGTGAAACTTACTCTTGTCTCGTATGAACATTTAATATTCAAGCTGGACTTCATTCCTATCAATGACAGTCCTGGAACTAGGAAAATGCGCTATTGAGACTCACGCACGTGAGGGCAGATTCACTCGTTATAATTTCGTCTGCAATAATTGACAGAAGAAAATTGTTCATGGTTTTGTTTTGCTCTTTCGTTTGTTATGATTTATGAACTACGTGTTTATTGTAATATTTTTTCATAGTATCAACATTATTTTGATTTTTTTCGACTTTCTTTTTACCCCTCCTTTTAATCATATTCTTTTGATGGGAAGACATAACTCAAAAAGTAGTTCGTCGCAAGATGATGTCAAAGTGACACAACTCAAAATTGAGGGGGGGCAGCACTTTGACTGCGTATTGAATTACTGTAGTTTATGAAGCTCACTAAAAACAATCTTGTGCAAAAGAAACAGAAAGAAAATGGAATGCAGTTTTGAGCAATCAATGAAAACAAATACCTGCAATTTTCAATTTCGTTTTCTACAAAACAGTAATTTTTGATTTGTGACACTTTTCTCGCGGGGGTGCGTATATGTAAAATTTCGTGATCCAAACAACAATTATTTCTGAGAAATAATTCTTTATTTTCATAAAAATTGATTTGGGGCTCCTTTTATCGAATGAAATGCTCAAACTGTCCCCCGTTAGTCTCTTGGCAGTACGCAAGCCTGTCCAAAAATTCTCGGATAATATTTTGGATAACTTCTCACTGATCAAGGGACATTCCTTACGAATTTGATCTTTCAAGCCTTCCAAATTTTGTGGTCTGTTGATGTAGACTTTTGATTTAGGTATTCCCGTAAGAAATAATCTAGGGAGGTGAGATCCGCAGATCTCGCGAGCAACTATATCGGTCCTCGTCTGCCAATCCACATTTCAGGAAAACAGGTGTCCAAAAGAGTAAGGACAGGTTGCGCATAGTGACCTAAACCTAAAGGGAAGACTAAAGGGCTTGAAAGGCGACTGGGAAAGTTTGACCTTGGAGTGAAATATTTTGAGAGATTTTATGAACATTTCTGCGATAAAAAACGTTTTTATTTTGTCAAAACATCACCAATGAAAAAACTAGAAATTTACCACCTTTGATAATTATCTCGGGAACTATCAGTTGAAAAGGTGTACCATGTGCATATGGCTGAAATCTAAATTTCATAATCTATTCGATTCTGCAAAAAAAAAGGGAG
This sequence comes from Anaspis maculata, assembly GCA_949128115.1. Classification (NCBI taxonomy): domain Eukaryota; kingdom Metazoa; phylum Arthropoda; class Insecta; order Coleoptera; family Scraptiidae; genus Anaspis; species Anaspis maculata. Next base: position 66,977,232 of record OX421965.1, on the reverse strand, counting down.
GTTTAATTTGAAAAAATGGTTGATGACGTCACAACTATTACAAAAATGGCGGCAAATATGAAAATTTGACCTCAAAATGTGCGGAATTGGAAAACAAAATCGACCTGTTCAAGGAATTTCTCGAGAAAAAAAAATGCGAATTTTCCAGTGAATTTGTTCCATACTTTTGACCCTCGATGTATATTCACTGTTTTATGCTTATGAAGTCACGATGAACCGTTACCAAATTCATCAAAAACGGCAGCTTTCAACACTTATTTCAATACTTTTCACAATACCCCTTTCAAAAAATAATTTTGAAGACGAATATAAAATAATAAAACAAATAGGCCTAGATAATGGCTATACCAATTATTTTATGGATAAAATTTTCAACAAATTCCTTTCAAAACATACAAGTAAACAAATTAAATTTCTTGGATCAACCTCTTACAAAATAGCTAATATTTTTAAAAAAAGCAACCTACATATTTCAATTTCTTTCAAAACCAATTCAAATTTAAAACAAATTTTAAGTAAACCAAAAGATTTTTTACCAATTGACCTTTCCAAAAATAAAGGATAGAGGATGGTTTTGACAGTTGTCCCATTCTACGCAAAACATTTCGCGCAATGCGCACATTTCGCAGTTGCATGATGTCATGTAAACGTCAGATTCCATGCTTCATGAGCAGGTTCTCAAAATCTCGTTTGTTTTGGTCGGAAAAACGATGAAGAAATCACCAGTGAAGTGTACACTGGCAGAAAATCCTTCCAGATGGATCAACAGAGTATCAGAAGAAGTCATAGTGAAAGCGAAGACAGGCGGAAATACTAGTGCGTACCTATTTTTCCGGCAAAGCTTTATCTCGACAATTACTGTTGATCTACCTGTAGATTTAATAGCTGCAGAGGATTCACCACTTCATTATCGCATTTAAAGGGCTTTTAGTGCCCTTATTCATGACTAGCGCTATGCGGAAAAGACAAACTTGATAGGTACAGTTGTGAATGATGTTACCATTACCAGCAGAAATACTGCGCGTTATACCCGTGCACTCTTACAGCTCCACGGGTAGAAACTTCGACGAGTGGTTCCGTAGGAAAGACTCGGAATGAGAAGCCAGATGAAACTTTGAACAGCCCTGGGGTTCTCTTGCACAAAATGGGTCGAGTCTTGCCTCGTTTGATTTTCTTTCTTCAACTTTCAAGCAACATCGTGTATTTCGTGAAATTGTATATGGACACAATAGGCTTCTTCAGATTATTGTCGCTTAAGACAATACAGCAATAATTAACCATTTTCGCAAGTCTTTTCTTTCTACGCTCGGTGCTTGCCTATGCCTCTGACACTTCCATTATGAGATGACTGTATACCTGACAGTTGTCCCAATCTACGCAAAATCATGACGTCACAATAGAAAAGGACAAGCGCAAATTTGGAAAGGTCTATTGAAGATAGATCTGGTGTTTATGAATTGAATTGTCAGACATGCCATGCTAAGTATATAGGTCATACGGGTAGAAAATTTTCCACACGAATAGAAAAACATAACAGAGATATAATCAAATCTAAATCAATTGGTCTCATTGGTAGTAAATCACATTTTGCAAATCATATTATTTTAGCAAAACATTTTGATCCAAATACAGATGTTAAATTTTTACACCAAACAACAAAATATAACCAAAGAATACTTTCTGAATAACTAGAAATTTCAAGATTAAAACATTATTAAAATTACCAATACCTAAATGAGCAAACTGAAGATTCAGAAGGAGCCAAAACAATTAAAATTTCACTAGATGCTGAGTTTACCTACCTTAATTAATAATCAACCTTTTTCAAATCTTCTATACTCAAAATTTGAATTTATAATAAACTGTTATCATGTTATCTTGAACCAACTGTTTTTTATGTCAATTAAATTAATTATTACTTATGTCAATTAAATCAATTTTTGACAATGTCAAAATATTAACAAATTTCTTTAAAGAAGCATATCTTTCAAATATTATACAGTAAGCTTTTATCAAATTTTATATCAATTTATTTCATACAACTGATTGCAGAGCCCTGACGATGCCGAAAAGCGAAATCGGTTGGCAAAAAAAAAATTCAAAAATTGTGGTGTAGTTTCAAGATTTAACCAATATACGTTCAACGTTACAAAAACCTTGAACCGTTACCGAAATATACGAAAGAAACAAAAAAAAAACCTTTCCCATCGATCAGTGATTCTGCAGTGAGTATTGTTAGGAATAATATTATAGAAGAGTAGGAAACCTTGCACCAGCAATTTGGTTAATTGACCCTCCTGAATGCGAGGCTGAATGTTTTTCGGACCGTTTACAATACTTTCAACCGTGATGAAAAGTAAAATACAAAAATTTTATAGAAGAGTGGCTTTTCCAACATCTCCTTGTTCAAACAACCTTCCAATTTAGGTATTAAGTGATGATGCAGGTTGGTTTGAGAAAATGGAGTGTCGAAAGTGGAAGACGCTGGTAATTCTTCTGGTCATTAGCAGCACACTGCAGCGTAAGGAACGTAATGGAACAACAGTTGCCGTTCGAAAAGGTGATATTTTTTCAAAACTGAAATAAGCTGAACGAGTGATTATCATCCGGTGATGACTCCCAGAGAGAACACAAATAAACAGTACCTAATGAGTACCCACATTTAGAGCTCAATTTTCTGATTAACTCGAGTATTTTTTGGACTCGAGCATTGCGAAGCATATTTTCGTTTCCCATCGCACCATTACAATAATTATTCAATTTCACTTTTTCGAGCATGGTTGAAACCGAGGTTGAAAAGTTGCCGTGTACGTGTTCTGATATTTTATATGAGAGCTCTGGGACTTTGATGTGGCGTTCTGTTGGTGAAAAAAAAACTTTGAGCAAACAACTTGGGTATTTATTTGCCCCGAGAATATTTGTAATTTAAAATTTTTACTCCGAAGCAAACGAGAAATGAGAGCAGCAGCATGAGTAGAAAACTGTTTGAACGCAAAGAGATAACTCAACCGTATTTCACTTAGAGGTGGATTTTATTAGGAGCTTTGATAACGCAGCCGGCAGCGTTCAATTATTGTTATACAAAACCCGATTTGCGATTTCATTTTATATTTTAGCATAGTTTTGTTCCATTCCATTCGCATCATTAACATCACAGCTGACGTGTTTACACATACGCACGCTGCTTGTTTTGAAGCAATGCACAGTTTAGGGTAACTCATCCCCCTGTTGCTGTTGCATACAAATTAGTTTCTCTAATACAAACAAATATGAATTTCCAGTCTGGTGGGTGAACAAACGGTTCAATATCACAAAATGCGACAAGTTTATATGTAGGTATTTGGTAGGTGATACACGAACAAGTACTAAATCACAGACCATATTATATTCATTGGATCAATAACAATGTGCTTCGTTTTTTCATCGGATATAACCATAGGATGGTACTAGTCTTGAACCAAAAACAAGTGACATTTCACGAGACAAGGCTCGTAATCAAAAATCTCCTCTGAAAAACTGTACTTGGTGTTGACTATTTGACATTTTTGCATTTGGCCTTCTCCATTTTTCATCATACGTTTGCTCCATTTATAAGTTCCTAATGACCTGTACCAATAATTTGTTTTTCATCGCATCGCCCTGAATTATTGATTAACTATAAATCTGAAATGGAACAAAGCTCTCCGACTACCACAACATCAGACGGTCAGACCAAAACTGCCGGGCACGTGTTTCGCCCTTACTGGGGGCTCATCAGTGCGCAGGCGTTCAGTCAAACCATCCGATGCTGCGGCAGTCAGAGAACTCATGGTAATATACACCCAAGAGGACTCCTAATATGTGAGTCTTCTAAGCGACGCCATCTATCAAAGGCATTCCGCAGGTGCTATATTTCAAGGCATCAGGCAGGCGAGGGAATTTAACACAATCCCACGTAAAGCCAGCCGTCGCCAAGAGCTTCGATGGTAGATGTACACATGTATTTCGGCCTCTACTGGGGGCTCATCAGTGCGGAAGCGTTCAGTCAAACTATCCGATGTCTACCACCCTACTTCAGTGTATACATAGAATACCAAATAAAACGAGTGTGCACACTTCTTCCCCGTGATGTGAGTTTACATGATGCCATGTGAGTTCACATGACGTGATAACAGTTTGCTTCTACCCTAAGATAATTTCGTGATAGGATTATATAATTTTGTGATATGAGAAGGGCGGTTATATTCGTGATACTCCAATGATTTGAACAACTCCAACAAACGGATGACATTTTACTATTCACGTACTCAAATAATAATGATGATAATAACAACCCGTTACGTAAATATCAACTTAGTCTGATCCATTGCTACTGCAGTGCTATACTTTGAAATAAATACGTGTAGGTGACTAACGAGGTACCTAAATTCGCGGTAATACTGAAAGCGATTTGTTAATTTAACAAAATAAATGACGATCTATGCTGTGGTCGAAAATTTCACACCAGTACATATTGGGTATGTTTTCTGACTAATTCGTGGATTGATAACACGAATGTGAGACCTTCAAAGAATTACAACCCAAAATAATCATTACAGGGGGTGAACTTGGGTCATTAAATTTTGGGAACTAATAAATTTTGGCACTGGTACGAACAGAAGTTGTAAACATTAGTGGCAAACTATCGACTTCCCATCAGTCTGTAGTTTGTACTATGTCTTTGTAATTAGTACCTATGAAGTGAAGAAGATAGCAAGAACGCTCTATCATGGTACGGATAAGTACATATACCTATATTCTTGGACAGCTGCCTTGATTTTCCACTCTGATATTTATACAGGTGCACTGCCAAGACAGGCTGCTTCAGAAATAGGTGTGCTTGCAAAAAAGCTCCGATTTCTTTTACTAATCAGGACAAGGGCGGAAATTGCATGAACAATTGTTTGCAAAAGAGGATGTATACACCAAAGTCTAAAAAATACACCAGACGTTGCCTAAGTTTTCACAACTTTCGAATTTTCCTTTCAGAGACGAAGAATGTCGGAATAAAGATGAAGACGCTGAAGAATATGTTGAATATTTCTCTGATGGCTTATATAAAGTGTACCTACACTACCCACTCCAGTCAGTGGTCTGAATCTGAATGAGAAGTATACAAAAACTGAAATCTCAACCAAAGCAGCTGAAGCGCCACGAGCTTTTGAAGCCCATAAAGGAGGATATCGAGGAGGATATCTAAGAATTTGGAATCACGAAATCTAAATTTAGTCAAAACATGAAAACGTAATTCTACGATCAAAATTCTAACGATGGAAATTTTCAATTGCCTTGCATTTAACATATTTTAAAGTATTCCTCTTTCCCTCACAACGACAAAGCCCACAACAGAGTCACCAGATGCATTTTTCATTTCTCTTCCATCACGCACCATTCCATCAGAGAAGTCGGCCCCCGGTTTAGCATTCAGCGGACAAGAGGCCGTTTACACACATTTTCCAGCCGATGTCTGTATTCTTTCTTTTCACACGTGTTTCGATTTAAAGGATACATAAACATATCCGCCACCCCAGTCACGGGATACATATTGACGCATTGCATTCTTATGCCTGTCACAATCCGCATATCACACACCAAGAAGAGGCATATACGACGGCACAACAGACGAGGACGAAAAGGATTCCTCTTCGTCGATGGATGATGATGCCGATATAAGAAGAAAAACGAGAGGGATGGACGACGGATGGGCACAGATATGTGGATGGATGGTGAGCGCGGAGGTATAGTGCGCGCTTTATCCTGTCAGTGATATCGGAAATATTTTTTATGCAAATGACTTTCGGAACCGGAATTCGAAATGGACGGATGCCGGGGATGGGATTCGGGATTGGAATATTGTATGTTCGTTTCGGCGACATGCACACACATGCCGCGGGCATGTGTCACTCACGGGACCCCTGGTGCACGCGGCAATTTTCACTCTGATGATGATGCCCCAGAACGTGGGGGCACACCCAATTCGAATAAGTGCTCCGTGTGAAATATTAATTATTATTGAACTTTGTGATGGCAAATCTGTCACGTAAACTCGGAAAGAACTTCAACTTCCATTTCGCAACCACCCCATCGTAATGGCACTAACAATGAACAAACAAAATAACATACTTGTTGTAATTAGGTAATAGGTACGTGAACCACAATTTTTCGGTCGGGTGTTTATCTAATCGATCTACACTTGAGAAGTGTGTGGTGTGGTGGGTAGTCCGACAGCCATGCCAACAGTCGAGAGATCGATCGATCGATCGAGTTGGAATGCTAGCTAAATAACGAGAGATCGAATAAATTTCTCCTCAAGTCGTCTTTGATTCCTGAAGATCTGGCAAAAAAAACATGGCTAACGAGGGGATCAAGGCTTACCTTGAGGAGAAATTCATTCGATCATCCTTTATAAGGTGATGTGAACGATGTGCCGACCCCATGCGATGTTGGTGGTCGTTGGAAATTTTTACCCTGTGTTGGAACACACTTGGGACTAGGACGGAAAGTGAAGCTCCGAAGTTCAATCAAAGACACAGTCGAGGCAGTGAAAAGTTTTTACGGCACTTGCTTTGAACAAGTTACTTTTACTCTCAAAATTTGTTGTATCTAGTAGATATGGATCTACCAGAAATGTTGGATTTTGACACGAACTAGAGTAAAATTGCGTATCTCTGAATTCTCACCAAAACTATTATAATGCGGAGGAACATGAGCCGTGGGCGTCTAATACGTTGTTACATGCCAAAAAGACCTCGTGCCTTTTCGGTACGACTTACCATTGGTCTGTCTCATTTAGGAACACGGCCCGCCAGCTGATCAGTGGAGATAGACCGGGGTTAATTGGATGGTCGGGGGCGCCACAGTATTGTTGACAGAATTCCCAAAAAAAAAACAACCCTCAGCACCAAACAATGACTAGTACAACACTGAAGACAAAGCAATGAATGGATTTCACACACAAAGTTTATTTACAAAAGATTATGAAAATGAACAGGTGCCGGTGGGCTAATTTTACGATAAGGAAAATAAAATAGGTTGATATGTCAAATAATGTTGTCGAATACTGTCGTCGTATAATGCCACAACAAAATTTATGTTACATTCGGAAAAGAAGCTCGGCTTCAAGCCGTAATTAAAATGAACGTCATCTGTTCCAAAGCGTAACAATTCAAGTCGAGGTGAATCCAAAACGGCACGGTAGGTACCTAAGTTGATAAGCCACCCCAGAGAGTGTTATCGGCTTCCTTTTTCACGCGTTAACAATGTTGCAAAAACAATGATAATTTTATACATTAATTCTTGTGAATTTAATTCAGAGATTTTCCTTTCGTAATAAATAATTATTGATTAAAAGTCAAACTAGGACATTTCGCCCGATAACATCTACGTAAATTTCAAAATCACCAACAATAAGGTACTACGAGACTGTCGGTGGCAAAACTACAGAATTGAGCACTATTTATTGTCCCTTGAAAACTGTCAATCTATTTTTCTTCCGTTTTTTTCTAAAACGGTACTCGAGTAATGTTCAGCCAAATATCAACGTGAAAAATGATTATCGTTTACGCATTTTAAGGTAACACAAGTAATAGAGGGAGAATAAAGCAACCTAATAGGCAAAAGTTCGCCGCTTACTTCACCATAACGCAAAGCTGTAAGCACGGTGACGGCTTCCTGACGGCCGCGATCGACAAGCTGTCGTACGCTGCGACTTCCAGAGTGTGGCGATGGCTAGACTCGGTGTCATGTGAAGATGGGATCCACGCTAGTGCGACAGGACTCGCCGGCCGGTTTGTAAAATCTTGCACTCAAACCAAAAGGCGGGCTCGGGAAATTCCCTGTTGCGCAAATGCGATGATTTCGGTGACGGTGGCGTTGACGGCTTGCTGGCAAAATCTCCAGACTTTGAAACGGAATGACAGAAAAATAGAAATGTCGGGATCTTGATCGTAATAAAACTCGTTATGTAGCAGAAAAACTGAGTGGTGGGTAAGAGAAAGAAACCTACAACAATTCACTCGACTCAGTATCGACTCCAACTCGAAAGTATGACAAAAAAAAAGCACCAAATCAGTCTTTACTTCACCTCCAGATGACAGACGGTTTCGTTTGATGCACCAGGTGTGGTTGTACTTCTTCAGACGGTGAAACAATGCTTATTTCGGGTCCAATACCCTAATGACCCAACGTTCGCCAAATAAACCCGCAAAACAGGCGGTTTCTGGATTCGAACTAACACCATTTTCGAAGACCACTCGAAAGGCAAAAACGTGGATGTACAGCACACACTAGACAACAGCTCCGATGCGAGTTTCAAATCGAAAAAAAAGAAACTTTTGATTCTTATTTCACCCTGTATATGCCGCCGGCATAGTTCGTCTTGATGGCTTCAAGTTTCAACCAAAAGAGAGTAGATCAAACAACACCTCTACAAAGTGGCACTCCGCCATCATAAAACTCAAGGTCCATACCAGTCTTCAGCATCGAGCATCTGGACTATTTTTATTTTCTTGTGTTTTGACGAAGAAAGAGATGACTGACGATGAAATGTGTGAGGACCTTTCTTGTAGACAATAAAATTTTCAACAATTTCTTCCCGGGAACTTTTTTCCCCAAGTGCTATTGTTCATGAGATATACGCGAAAAACTGACCCTCAGGTTCTTCTCGAGGCCACAACGGCCGAAGCTCACACCGGATTCTTGAGGACTTTTACTATGTTGAACTGCATGCTGAACTGAGTAAATATACAAAAATCCGGCTAGTTATCATTTTTGTTCGCTATTTGCGATTTAAACAGCTAAAATTCCTGGACTAATATGGGTACGACTTATGTTTATCGTCACAGTGAAAATGGAGCCGTGATCGTTTCAAGAGCGGAGAAGCCGTAAAAGATGGCGGCCAGTGAGACAATTCACTGATTTCGCTGGGATATTGATTATACAATTATATTAATTTTTCGATTATGATTCAGAAATTTTATTCACAATTTACTGTTTTATTGTACATACCAGTATTATATTCGATTACCTACCAATTTATTTCATTTTCCTCCCATTTCCGCCCAGTTTACACACATATATCCCGTTTACATTGTAAATTCAGTATTGTCACGTTTTGAGCTGGTCTGATCTTAACGTGGAGGGATGTGGTGACTATTTTTATGAAAGTCCAGTGAAAGATGTTGGAGGAAACTTGACCCAATCAAATCTTCATTTTTCAAGATCGCACGATCAACTTCATAGAGTAACGTATAGACAATACAAATAGAAAAGACCACATCACAGACCACATGTCGTCACGGATTTTTACGGTTGCGTAGGAACCAGGCGAGTCCATCATTCAAAAAAAGGTTGGCTGATTTTTGATGCCCCAATATCCGTGACGACGGTGGTGATAACATATGGTCTTCTCTATTTGTATTGTCGTATTTAATATCACAGGAGATAAAATTTTGTCGGCAAAATTTTTCGATTGTTATGAAAATTTGTTGCTTGGCAATTTCGCGAATGACATTTGTAACAAAACCACGAGCCGTTAGGCGAGTGGTTTTGATTAAATGTCATGAGCGATATTGCCAAAAAGCAACAAATTTGAATATTACAAGAGGAAAATTTTGCCTTCAAAATTTTATCTCGAGTGGTAATCGACATGACTATTTTACGAGAGAAAAAGAGGCTTTCTTTGAACAGCTTTTTCATCCAAAACCAAAATACCTATCTATAGTTCTAAAATAACGTGAAGCCATAAAAGGGCCGTGATAGTTTCGGGAGTCATGACTAACGGCGTATGGAGGTATAAGAGAGCCCGCTATGATCTCGAGCATCCAAAGAAAGTATAGAAGAGCACAGAGTCTCGGGAGATAAAGAAAAGGTTTTCTACTAAAACCTTGACTGAAAAACCAAGAAAATACAAGACAACACACCAAAGTTTCGGAAGCCAGAAGAAAACGCAAGGGGGCTCACAGTACGTCATAAGAAGGTGAGCAGGTCTTTGAACGGCACATAGACATCCACATCAAAAGGGCCCGCAAGGGCTTCGAGCCACAAAAGAAGACACAAGGGGCAACTCATTAGGGATATAAACGATGCATGAAAACACAAGGGGGCCCGCTGGGGCTTCGATTGATACAACAAGATGCAATTAAGCTTACTAGTTTGCTTGAATACTGTTTGTGACGACCGCCGATTCAAATTGATGCAAAAGTGTCAGTCTGACAAATAATATTATTATAGGTAACTCAATTTGAGCTTGCTTTGTTTTCCTGTGCTCATCTTTAGCTAAGTTCCGGTCATTTACAAAAGGAATTTTATAACAAGGCGGACGGCTGGACGGATTGGGACGGACAGGCGAATACAAAGTATAACAAGCGAATATGCCTCATGGGCATGAGGCTCAGTAGCGCACTTCCTTTTTGGAGGATTAGTGAACGCAAGATGGTCAGTGATTAGGGTTCTACCGTCTTGGGCAAAAAATTGCAATATGGCGGCCAAAATATCGACAGAATCATGAAATTCGGCTTGAAAATCAAAATGATCGTACTAGACAAGGGTAAGTTCCAAGTTTCATGAAAATCGTTCCACTAGCAAGAGATTTCAATATGGCGGCCAAGATGGCGGCAGAATTATGAAACTCAGCTTGAAAATAGGAATGATCGTACGAGACAAGCGTAACTCTCAAGTTTCATGAAAATTCTTCCACTTATAAGAGATTTCAATATGGCGGCCAAGATGGTGGGGCAATCATGAAATTTGGCTTGAAAATAAGAATGATCGTACTAGACAAGGGTAAGTTTCAAGTTTCATGACAATCGTTCCACTAATAAGAAATTTCAATATGGCAGCCAAGATGGCGGCCGAATTATGAAAGCCAACCTGCCTATTTGGTCCTTGAGGACCTAAGCTATCCACCGGATAAAGTTCAATCTTCAAGGGCTGTAGCTTTATTTCCCGAGGAGAAGTTCAACTTCATCGAAGTGCACAGGAGATCTCTGTTTTTTGAGAATAATGATAACGATGTATGGATAACAAAAATAGTGCCCATTGGCCACCCTTGGGGACATCAGCTATTAATCGGAAAAAAGTTCCAAGACTCTTGTTTCAATTCTCGAGAAGGAGTACAGCGTCTTAACCCTTAACTGGCGTTGTGGTGTCCCAGGGACCGCTCCGAATATATTTTTGTCACTACCTCCGCCACTTTTTATTATTTTGCGCCGTTTCTCCCAGTACCTTCCGCATTCAGTGTCTTGCAAACCTGGGTGAATTGTCGCCGAGGTCGACCTGCTAATTCAGATAATATTAGGGTGTTGCGGTCCCACGGACCTCACGACGCACGGCAGGCAATAAATCGAGATTCTTCTATATTTGCAAATAACACGATTTTCACACTTCAGACTCCACAAGATGGCAAAAATACTTGTTCCTGATGCAGTAAGGTACGATGATCCAGATTTTGAGGATGAGGTGATGCTTTATCGGCCGAATCTTCGGGGGAGAACTTTCGATGCTTGAAGGAAAACATGCTATCTTTGTCCGTCAAAAAAAAGGAAAACTGCATAGGTACTTGTGTCACTTTTGAAAAAAGCCTATTTGCTTAGAATGCAGCAGAGAAATTTGTCTAGAATGCGCCAACAACAAACCTGACTGATCAGAAATTTACTATTCTAACCCCTTGCAGGTTTTTTTTTCTGCAATTTTTTTTCTGTTCTGTAGACTCTTTTGTATTTGCTTATATGTATAGAGTTCATCCTTATTTGGTTTTGTTCTGATTTTGTTTCGTTCCTGAATTATAATTTTTTTGATCAAGCGATGCCATTTCATTCGTAAAATATCAACCATTCAAATTTAATTTGTTGTTTTTCGACTATTTAAGTTTTTTGAAGATTTTGATGTATATGAGATGTCTTTTATATTGTACTTCCTAATTATATACATGCAATCGATTCTTCATAGTCGCGTAGTTTATTTCTAACGTTTTCAATATGCGGTCCGTGGGACCGCACGACGGTGCTTACGCGCAGATTTTTCACGACGCCAGTCAAGGGTTAATTTCTGCACGGACTCGGACAGACAGACAGACAGACAGACAGACAGACAGACAAACCGGCCACATAAGCGTCATTCTGTTACTTATATAAAAAAATGTTCTCCAACTGATTTCGACCTCCTGAACACTAATATCGGGTTCACTTTTGAATTGGAACATTTCTTTTTTATCGAAAAACCGAAAAAATGGTAGCCTTGTCACATGATTTTTAGTGATACCTACCTACTTTTTTTTTGTTATTGAGCGAACATCTTTCGTAATTTGAGTGCCATTATCCTTCAGGTACCTAGTATTGACTATTTCAAAATGTTCAATTACTATTTCGGCACGTCTGATTTTAAATTTGTAGGGTCGTGTAATATGCGCCGAGCCGTGGCTTTGCGGTCGTTTTCAAAAATTGATAACAATTGACCCAACGGTCGGATCGAAGTGGGGTTTTTGTCAAAAGAAAGTTCAAATTGTTCTCTAAATATAATGCCGTACATGCAGTGATGTATTTCATTAAGAAATTGTAGTTGCCTGCATATCGCAACTTTCTACATCTTACCGCGAATGCCAGCACTTGATCGGCGAAGCCGCCCTACACCAAAATGTTATTTTTGTAATTGTTCATGATTATTTCGGCAAAATTTTTCTTGATTCGCGTACCAAGGCCATGAGCTACCCATTCGAGTTGAAATATTTTCTGTATTGAATTTCGTTTTGTTCGGAGGAAAGGATATCAAGCACCAGCAAGCAACGAATAAATCATTTGCGGCCGAGCCGTAGTTTCGGAGTCATTTTCAAAAATTAATAACTACTAATCGGCACCTCGCACCGATGTGAAATTTTCATTAAAATAAAGTTCAAATCATTCTCTAAATATAACTCCGCATATGTATTATGGTAAAATGATAAGATCGGGTACTTCCTCGCATGTGATAACTTTCGAGATCAGGCCGGCTTCTGAAATGCAGCATTCAACGGCGATGCCGCGTCACACTAAATTGTTATTATTGTCATTGTTTATTATTATTTCGTCAAGATTTTTCTTGGTTCGGGATACAAGGTCATGAGCTACCCAATGGAGTGAAAATTTTTCGCAAAAACCTTTTCGTCTAGGACTAGATGCTGTGACGGACGGACGGACGGACGGACAAAGCGAGGACAAAGGCGCCTTCCCGTTTGGAGAAGTGCGCTAAAAATTGCCGCTGCAAAACCATCATGTTGGTTTTGCCCAGGTAGGTATAGGTACGTGTTTTGTCATCTGAATACTAGATTTTATTGTCGGTGTAATACACTCTAGTGAAATAGTCTATACTAACTTTACATCGTGAACGGAGAAATTGTTCGCTATGGAAGTAGTTGCATAAAAATTACTTTGGAAAAATTCAATCTTTTCTGAACATTCGCGCCACGGCTCTTCTATTGACTTTCCCACTAGGCGTCATGGGCATTTCATCAATAATCTTCACGCCGGCCCTTAGTCTTTCTCTTTCCAGCACTCTGTCCTCTACGAATTTCTCAAGCTCTTCTCCTGTAACGTGCTTGGAGTCCTCGTGAACCATCACCACGCCCATAGGATGGTCACCATCTTCATCGTGCCTTATCCCAATGACTATAGCTTCTTTGACGGCGGGATGGTTCAACAGCTCGATTTCCAAAAGCGTTGGCGTTATATGCCAACCCTTGTACTTGACAAGCTCTCTGATTCTGTCCACAATGTAGAAGCAGAAGTCTTCATCGTAATACCCCAAATCGCCCGTTTTAAACCAACCATCTTCATCGTAACAATCAGACGAATCTTGATCGAAGTACCCGTTCATTAGAGTGCGAGTTTTGACTCGAATCTCGCCTTTTTTATTCGGCCCTTGGGCTTCGCCCGTTTGTAAGTCTACAACTTTATATATGAATCCTTGCATTGGAACTCCCACTGAATCCGGTTTAGCTAGAAACAGTGGTTGATGTTTTAAATCCGTGGCTTGGAACCCGATCATAGCTGTAGACAACTCGGTCTGGCCATAACATTGATGAACGTCTGTTCCAGGCAAAACTTCTCTGATCTTGAAAACGTTTTCTTTAGAAATCGGAGAACCGACTAGCACCAACCTAAGAAGACTGGAAGTGTCTACGTCAGCTGGTTTTCCATTCCTACACATTTCAATAGCGCATGCAGGTACCAAAGAGAGCATAAATGGTTTATACTTTCTCAAAATCTCCCAGTTGGTTTTGACATCAAAATTGTTACACAACAATCGAGTGATTCCAAAACACACTGAAGCAATAAATGCATTTGCAGATGATATCCAGTATAAAGAACCGTAAGTCATTATGGAGGGGGGTAAAGACAATTTTGTTTGTTCTTCTTTCATCTTTGCGTGGTCTGGATTGGCAACGATGCTATTGTAGTGCATCGCGCACCGAATTCCGTAATGACTCAAACAAACTCCTTTAGGCAGACCTGACGTGCCACTGCTGAAATGCACCAGGATTGTTTCCTTCAGATTATCAATATGAAATGGTGTAAATTCGTTTTCGTTTTCAATCGGCGTCAAAAATGTTGCAAATTCAGTATGTTTTGAGGATGTGCCAAAAACTACGATCTCTGTACCCAATGAATTGCTTTTGATGATCCTCTCCATAGTTTCAACCGATTGAGGAACAGTAAACAGTAGTTTCGGCTTGACCAAATTCACCATGTGCGTCATTTCTTGTTCCGACTGACTTGGATCGATGCATGCAATTTTTATTCCAGCAAAAATGGATGCGAGATAAGGTACTGGATTGTCCAAGTTGTTGTTTGAACAAATGCAAACTAGATGATCGCGGTTTATTCCTTTAGCTGACATATGGAGGGATGTCCGTACACTGCGTTTCAATAATTCTCCGAAGGTTTCTCTTTCGTCAGTTAATGTGTCTATCTAAAAATAGGGAAATGATAAAGTTGATAAATTTAATTGTTTGTGGGTACTTCAAGATGGAACTTACTTGTGCTATTTTATCATGATTATTCTTTATATGTTTGAATATGAAGGGACCTAAGCCCTCTTCAGGTTCATAGTCCACATCAGGTGGTTTGATGACGTTGTCTTCAACTACGTAGTTGAGTTTTCCTGAAATATCAAGATGAATGAAAATAATGTAAATAGGTACGCTAAAGTAGATGAGCTTGAATAAAGCACGTGCAACTGAAAGAAACTCAACTTCTAATATGAAGAAAATTATGTTGAAGAATAATTTACGAACTATAAGCTCACCTGCCATTTTTAAACGGACCAAAATTTCTGGTTCTCGACTTATGCGTCTGTCATCCAACGTAAACGATTTATAAACTATGGCAAATCAAGAGGAGCAAGGTATGTACTTGAAATTCAAAGGAAGTTAAGATAACAATGATGCGAATGTCAGGTGGTGTAAAAATCCCGGACAAGTTGCATTCGTTGATCTAATCTTCGATTTCATGACACTAATCAAATATAGCGATATCAAGAAATGGAAAAGATTTTAGCGCACAACAGATATTATCATTTTATGAGTACCTATTTACAACTAACAGGTGTTTTAACTAGAGCTGGGCCGATACCAGGATTTCAGATACCGATACCGATACTCAGATACTGACTTTTCCGATACCGATACTCAGATACATGTATCTGAAATCTAATTTGAAGTCGGAAAAACGCGAAATTCACATTAATTAGCTGCATCACGTAAAAATTACTTAGTTTCAAGGATATTTTTCAGTTTTTTTTAAACAAGCTAGGTTCAATCAAAATTATTATTTTAAACATTTTCAATCCAAATTTAAACAATAATCAAATAAAAGAAAACATTGAAAATTCTTAATCGTTTCCCAACAAATTTATTTTATTTTTTCCAAAAATATAAGCTGTTGCACATGCTCTGCAGTCAGACTTGTCTTTTTGATAATTACGATGCCCTCAGTTTCGGAGAAAACTGACTCCAAAAACATAGAGCCTGCTGGAATAGCAAGGTAGTATGCAGTTAGTTTCTTCAGATGGGGAATGTTGTTGTCTTCCAATAATCCACTGGATCTGAATGCAGATTTTGGACACCTTCAATTTACTAAACGCAAGCACCAGCTGATGATAAAAATCAGTTTGGGTCAGACAAACAAATTTTGGGAATCCCTGGGTGCAAGATAAAAGTCTTATATGGACCCGGAGGCTGCGCGCGAGCGCCGCGTTAAGTTCAGATACTTTTCAGATACAAGTATCTGAATTTTCTTGGTATCGGCATGTATCTGAAAATAGGAAGTATCGGCCGATACCAGATACTGAGTATCGGTATCGGCCCAGCTCTAGTTTTAACATATGAGCAGATGGGTATCTAGATAAACTCCAATCCTTTCAAGTCATCTCATAGTCTTCGGTTCACTCACTGATCTTCCCATGTTCTGTATAGGTACCTCGATCTGAACGGGGTAGGGTCAATCAGTCTTTTCGCCGGTGAGTCTTTGGCCGCGCTGGACACCGTATTGCAACAATGAAAAAAATCGTAATGACTTCTCATCGTAGCCATTTTTTCTGCAATGTCTTTGAACATAATAATTGAAATAATCTGTTAAATTGCTTTGATAATGCAATATTGATTTATTTAGATTCACTACCTTGACTGACGTTCCAGAGACAGGTGCTGTCATGCCCGTATTCATAGTCGTGGTCAAGTAGGTACACCTTGTCCACACCTTGTCCAAGTATCACTTTTAATCAAGCTGTTACTCAAGTACGACTTCTGTTTCACAGACATAACTTCGGTTTTCCTTGAAGAATACTATTTCACGGGAAAAGCCAAAAATCTGTTCATGAAACAGAAATCGTACTTGAGTTACAGCTTGATTTTAAGTGATACTTGAACAAGGTGCACTTGACAACGCCTATGAATACGGGCATAAGTGCACCGCCGAGGTTTTGGCCAAGCATTAGATCGTTCAGTCGCACTTTCATTTCCAGCACCTCTTCATCGAGGATGAATTGGCTCCATTTGCATAATCCTGTGGTCGACGCCTTGCTCCAACTGCACAATCCTGTCATCGACGCCTTCAACTCTCTCTCGCAGGTCAGCTACTTTCGCCTCTGTATGTCTCCATTCAGTTACGGCTTCTTCCAGCTTCTCCTAAAACCCCTTATCGCGTTCTTCCGCTTTCTTGTCGCGTGCCTCTGCTTCTTCTTTTGCTTCTTTTCTTGCGGCTTCCGCTTCTTCTTTTGCTTTCCTGTCGTGTTCTGCTGTTTCTTTCCTGGCTTCCTCCGCTTGTCCTTGAATCTGCAACAGCATTTCCATTAGTCCGGCGTTCTCCATTGCTGCAGTCACCGGCTCTAGTCACCGGCATTCGTCACACTCGTAGCATCTTTTTCTATCCTCAGTTCTGACACCAATTTGTCGTGAACTTCGGGTTCGAACGGATTTATTCAAGAAACTTGAGTAAATAATAACAAATCACACAATGGTAACTCAAACACAACAACTCGCAACTCGTTCAACAACTCGGTTTCTCAAGTGTTCTCTCGACTTCGGGCTTCAGGTATCGCTTCACTTGTCAACTAACTCCCAATCGCCGCTGGCTATTTATTCATAGACCCTTCCCCCACTTTTCTTAGTACTGCAATAAATAAACCTGAGTCATGGTTTCAAGCCAACAATTTGTCACTAAATGTAAACAAAACACAAACCTTAAAGTTCAGTTTTCATCAGACTGATAGACAGCGAGTCGTTTCCTATGGCCAAACTACCATAACATGTAAAGAAAAAATTAACTTCCTAGGTATCGGCCTGGAATCTAGGCTTGATTGGGTGCATCATATAGATTGTCTTCTCTCTAAAATTGGAAAGTACGCTAATCCCTTAAGAGTCCTCTGTACGCTCAAAGCAGCTCCGACTAAAAGGCCTCTAAATCGAAGGCGGTGATTTTCTTTCAACTGGTATTTGGTGATTACACTCCACATCTCCATAAAACCATGTGAGAGGAGAAAAATCCGAAAAAAAACTATCACAGCCGAAGATAGTAAAATTTTACGGGCGCCATCCTAGAGCCTTTATTTGACTTGAAAGAAAATTCCTTTTCCAAACAAGGACTCTCTACAGTATTCTGCACCAACGTACCGGGTGGTTTTTCAATAAAATATCTGGAGCCAAAATTATTTGGCTGTGAAATGCTCAAAAATTTGGAGCTTCATTATCTTCAGCTGAATTTTTTTATTTAAAAACCACCCGGTACGATTGTGCAGAATACTGTTGAAAGTCCACCCTGAAAAAAGGATTTTTGTTTCAAGTCAAATAAAGGCCCTAGTGTGGCGCGCGTAAGATTTGACTATCTCCGGCTGTGATCGATTTTTCTCGGATTTTTTTTCGTTAACATGTTTATACCGGGTGATCATTTGAAAACTATCCACCTGCAATAACTCCCGATCCCTGGTGAATATTTTTCCGAGCAAAAACAGGTCGATTTTTATATCAAAGGGGACATCCAAAACATACATTGGCAAATTTCTATATTCACCCCCCTCGCCCCCACTCACCCCAACTTTGAAATTTCAAATGACACTACCTACTTTGCAATACATCAAATTGAAGGAAATTAAATTTTCTTTCTGAAAGAAATATTTTGAAATTTTTTAACCCCACCCCCTTTTCCCTAAAAATTCTCTGACTGTCCCATTTTATATTCTGGACCCCTCATTTTTTTCTCAATTTAGTCGGCGTCATCCTGGAGAGCATCGAAAAAGAAATTTCTCGGTGGAAAAAGTGCTACCCAAATTCACCCCTTTGCTCTCCCCCACCTCAACTCCCAAAATTTAACGGAACACCACCTACTTTTAGGCCAGGCGGTATGTCGGTAAAATCACTACAATCTGGAAAAAAACTCCGACCAAAGCTTTTATGGCGTCAAACTCGTAAGGTACGTAAGGTCAGTAGCTATCTACCACTGAGTTTCCGCCCAAAAACGAGTTGTGCTGATTCCTCCACATCTGCGCGAAGGTAAAGGATGCCTCGAAAGTGCAAAAAGACCTGTTAAACCCCCGTACTTTTTTATTTTATTTGCCTCAATGCAAACATACAACTCTAACGCAAACATTAAAAGCATTTGTCATCATCTCTGTGCCAGTCTTACTGTTGAAAAAAAAGATTTCTTTGTGCGGGTCAGATAAATCACATTTAATTGTTTTTCTACGCAACAAAACGATGGAGCAACATGTATTTTGAATGTTTTCCAATAACTTGTACTCACTGAGCCCATCTATGGCATTGAAATTTCAATAACTGCATTTCTGAAGATGTTGCCAGCAAAATAGTGAATAATTTTTACCCGCCTGTTCAGCAGCAATTTTTTCAATTTCACCAAACACCGTTTGCGAAAATTTTATAAGGAATGAAAAGCTCAAACTCTTCTCTAACGATATGGTGCCTGGCTCAACCGCGGCACGCACTTGCAAGCCTAAAAAACTGTTTTCTTTTCGAGAGGTCCTGTTTCACCTGTGTGCGGCCGTGCCTACTTGACACAGACCGGACTGATTACACGAGCTTGGAAATGTACTCTTTTCCAGCTTTAAAACGCGACCATTATTATTGAGTCTTTGTACATTGATTTATAAAGAAATCATACATTATTTTATCATTAATGATCGTGTTTCAAAGCTGGAAGAGAGTACATTTCCAAGCTTGTGTAATAAGTCCGGTCTATGTCAAGTAGGCACGGCCGCACGCGGGTAAAATAGAACCGCTCGAAAGAAATCAGTTTCCTACACTTCCAAAAAGTGTGCCGCGGCTAAGCCAGATATAATATCATTAGAAAACAGTTCCAGCTTGTCATTTCCTATAAAATTTTCGAGAACGGTGTTTGGTAAAATTGAAAAAACTCCTGCTGAACAGGCGGCTAAAAATTATTCATTTCTTAGCGGGCAACATCTTCAAAAATGCTGTTGTTGAAATTTGACCGCCATAAATGGGCTCAGTGAGTACAAGTTATTAGAAAACATCCAAAATACATGTTGCTCCATTGTTTTCTTGTGTGGAAAAACAATTAGATGTGATTTATCTGACCCGCACGAAGAAATCTTTTTTTTCAACAGTAAGACTGGCACAGAGATGATGACAAATGCTTCCAATGTTTGCGTTAGAGTTGTACGTTTGCATTGAGGCAAATAAAATAAAAAAGTACGGGGGTTTAACAGGTTTTTTGCACCTTCAAGACATCCTTTACCTTTGGGCAGATGTGAAGGAATCAGCACAACTCTTTTTTGGGCGGAAACTCAGTGGTAGATACCTACCGACCTTAGGAAAAGTTTGACATCATAAAAGCTTTGGTCGGAATTTTTTCTATCCAGAATGACCTACCGCCTGGCCTATTTGTGATACATCAAATTGAAGGGAATTGAATTCTCTTTCCAAAAAGAATTTTTTTGAAATTTTCTACCTCTCCCCCAGTAAATTGGTCATTTGGAGTATTCTAGGGGGAAATGGGGGGCTTTAAAAATTGTGAAAAAATCTTTTTCTGGAAGAGAATTCAGTTTCCTTCAATTTGATGTGTTACAAAGTGGGTATTGACATTTTAAATTTTTGAGGTCAGGTGGGGGGAACGAAGGGGTAAAGGACCCCGCACGATTCTTATGGGAAATGGGTCTCGGTCAAATTCCCTAATTTTTTTATATGCTGTAGCCCAATTTGACACGAGCCAAAAACCGTCGTCCGTTACCCAAAAAAATGGACAGTTTTTTTTCTATAAGGGGTTGAAAATGGGTTATTTCAAGGTAAAAAAATATGTTCCAACGTAAGTGAGAACATTTCAACGTCCTTTTTAACACATATGGCTCATGACAATTCCCTTTTTCTTTTGTGAAAAAAATCAACCCCTTCCCTCACCCCCAACCCCTAGTTGCGAGTATCAAATTCGAAATTACGTTTGAAAGTCATGCAGATGGTTTTATTTTGTCGAATTACCAATTTTGGCACAATTTTTTTTTCCAACCCCCAATAGGGGGTGGGGTTGAAAAAAAAACCATCGGTCAATTCGGCTGAATTTCTGATATTGTGCTTTACCAGTTACGCTAAACAAGATTACCAAGGGAAAACTCATTCGTATGACCAGTTTCCACCCCACAGAGGGTTAAAGTTGACTATAATGACTCATAAAACATTCTTCCATGTCATAAACAAAATGAATGAAAATAGTGGACTCTCATATCATCTTGTTTTGTAAAAATGCCTATCATTCAAAAATAATTTCAACCCCGTCTCTCATCCCCTATCCTTGTTTCTGAACATCATATTCGAAATAAATCTTGAAAATGAAGGAGGTCTACGGTCGGATTCTCTGCATCTGATTGTGAATCCCCTCTCAAAATTCACTTTCACTATTACGCTTATGTTAGCACCCTTACAGCAGGGTGGGACATACATTTGATTGAATGATTTTTTGCCTGGATTATTATTAAAAATATTGGTGTTCCTATCAAGTCTCAACTTTACAGCAGGTTAATTATGTTTACCTGTACCTACATAGTTCCTTACTTTTTTCTATTGTACGGATACACCTCTACTTATAGTTTAGATTGAAGAATTTTATGTCGTTTGGAGCGAAAGCTGCTCAATCAAAGCAAAATATTATGTCACACTCTTATTCTAGCTACTGCGACTATTTGAAGGATGAAATAAAAATTGATATAATTTCCAAGATTTGTTTCGAATATGATGTTCAGAAACAGGGATAGGGGATGAAGGACGGGATTGAAAGTATTTTTGGAGAATAGACATTTTTACGAAACAAGATGATATGAAAGTCCACTATTTCCATTCATTTGGTTTATGACGTGGAAGAATGTTTTATGCGTCATTATAGTCAACTTCAACCCTCTGTGGGGTGGAAACTGGTCATACGAATGAGTTTTCCCTTGGTAATCTTGTTTAGCGTAACTGGTAAAGCACAATATCAGAAATTCAGTCGAATTGACCGATGGTTTTTTTTTCAACCCCACCCCCTATTTGGGGGTTGGGGAAAAAAATTGTGCCAAAATTGATAATTCGACAAAATAGAACCATCTGCATGACTTTCAAACGTAATTTCGAATTTGATACTCACAAGTAGGGGTTGGGGGTGAGGGAGGGGGTTGATTATTTCACGAAAGAAAAATGGAATTTTCATGAGCTATATGTGTCAGAAAGGACGTTGAAATGTTCTCACTTACGTTGGAACATATTTTTTCACCTTGAAATAACCCATCTTCAACCCCTTATAGAAAAAAAACTGTTCATTTTTTTGGGTAACGGACGATGGTTTTTGGCTCGTGTCAAAATGGGCTACAGCATATAAGAAAATCAGAGAATTTGACCGAGACCCATTTTCCATAAGAATCGTGCGGGGTCCTTTGGGTGGCACTTTTTTTATGGAAATTTTTTTTTTTTGATGCTGTGCAGGATGACGTCTACTGTATTGAAGGGAAATGGAGGTCAAGAATATTAACTTGGACACTCAGAGAATTTTAGGAAGAACGGGGGGTGGGGTTGAGAAATTTCAAAATATTTTTTTTAGAAAGAAAATTCAATTCTCTTCAATTTTATGTTTCGCAAGATAGGTGGTGTCGTTTGAAATTTCAAAGTTGGGGTGAGTGGGGGCGAGGGGGCTTAAGATATAAATTCTCCAAGGTATGTTTAAGATGTCCCCCTCGATATAAAAATCGACCTGTTTTTGCTCAAAGACATTTGCACTAGGAATCTGGAGATATTGCAGGTGGATAGTTTTCAAATGATCACCCGGTATAGAGTTATGAAGTGAAATCTTCAAATACCGGTTCAAAGAAAATCACCAGCTGTCATATATTTTTTTACCTTAGGGGTATATGCACAGCTGGGGGTGCGAGGAGTCAGGTTGTTCAGACCCTCTTAGAGCAACGACAAATTAAATTTTTCGACCACCACAACCCCTAATTGAAAATGAAGGTGGTGATCACCGGGCTAGCAATAGAGTTGGGGTGAATTCTTAGCTGGACTTCCAAGAAAAAAAAAACTAATTTTGAAATAGTAAAATTAAAATATTTAAGTTTATTAAAAAAAACAAAAAAAAAAATTAAATAAATTAATGAATAAATAAATTAAATGTGGTTATTGGCTTATAATCTCTTTCCTCTTTTAATTAAATATTTACGAATGAATTAAATTACCTACTAAATTAAATTTCAGTGAATCATGAATGAATTCCCTTTTTCGTAGTACTACCAAACTGGGTTACAGCAGCAAATTCAATCACTGGGTTTGCAAATTGCTCTTGCGAACACTTATCGTGTTAAAAAAAAGGAAAAAAAAAAAACTTAATAATTAAATTTAATAATTAACTAATAAGAGCAGGTACTCAACAAAAGCGGAAATGTGAAGTGAACACAAAACAAAAGGATAAAACAAAGTAATAAATAATCAAGGACTTTTCTTGCAACAAAATTATAGGTATCTAGTGCTGGTACTAAAATTCTCTCAAATAAACAAAATAACACAATTTAACAATGAAGGTAAGTGGGTTCCTTTATTTCACGGACTACACGAAATTTGCTCGTTCGTTTTCTTGGTGTGGAAGCAGTCTCAGGCAACAAATTGGTTTTGTGCAACTTACTCTTTTCGTCGGGAACAACAGAGCATAAACTAATTAACCGGAAAATGGACCGGCTTCCTCCACCTTTTTCCTGGGTCGCAGGCCTTCAGAAGGGATAAGATTCAACTGATAGAAGCTCCAGAACGATCGAATCAACAGAGCAGGCAGTATACAACTTATCCCAAAGCGGCAGCAAAATGGCGGGCCACAAGCAGAAGTGCGTTGAATTTCTACAGCACAGACACGATGTCGTAATCAATTCGGTATAAAGACCCGAGCAAAGAACCCTAAAATTGCAAAGGTTAGCTTCTCCAGAAAAAAGAAAATGTCCAATCGAATTGTCACCTCGAATGAGGGTTTCTCTTTGTTTCTATATGGTCTTTCTGTTTCGCAGAAATTCTTCGACAACCCTCGGCGGGTGTGTGCGGAATGGAGAAAACAAAACAACAACAGAAGCCTACAAGAAACGAAAATGTGAAAAACAAAGTTAATTGCGACGAAACGTGAAGCTTACCCTCCGATCTTGTGAGGTATAGGTACGTTGGGGATGAAAAATAATCAACCAACTCTGATCTTTTGGTCTCGGTTCCTTCCTTTAAATCTCGTTGAAAATTCTAGGTTTATTAATCCGCAATCGTGGGTGGCAAAAGGTGCTCAATAATACTAAACTTCAACCTTTTTTTTCAGCCAAAAGAGAATCCTGGTTTATCCCGAATCGTCGGTATCCAAACAACGAATTTTTACAAAATTCTCCTAAAACCTTTTTCTTCAACGAGACGTGGAACTAAACTAAAACCGAGAGAAAAAAAAAACGTAGACCAAGAAAAAGAAGAAAAATAAAAACCAAAGAAAAAGTCTACTGCCACTTTTTCCCGTTTTCTTGCCGACTCGATAGAGTGAGGTGTTATCTACAATTCCGGCATTAAATACACGGCTCGATCGCAACAATAACAAAGCAGGTAGGTACCTACGTAGAATTAATCTGCTGTAATGTGTGCTCTGTTCTAGGTAAAAGAAAGAGAAAAGAACCAAAGCAAAGGTAATGCCTCGACGGAGATAAACATGCATAAGACTACCCACAACTAAAAGAATTTTTAAAGAAGAAGCCAGAATCAAAATAATAATGAATGCAGAGTGATAAAACAAAAATAAATTAAAACCTAACAAATAAACTCTCGTGGACCACCTAAATATAGTGTTTTTCTACCACAATTTTTCAGGTTGTCAAATTTAACCGTTACACAGCTTCGATTTAGAGGCATTTTAGTTGGAGCCACTCTGAGCGTACAGAGGACTCTTAAGGATGACCAGCTTACTTGTAGACACGAACACTTCTTTAACAGCTTACACAGCTTTTACATGTCCGTAAATGGCACACACCTTCACAATACAAGGAAGAGAGTCAACCTAATCTGTAGAAAATATAATTACCCTTATCTCCAAAAAAATGTTGAGTACATGGCTGTAAAAATATTTAATTCCGTTCCACTGGAAATTCGAAACTTGCCTGTAGGAAAGCTGAAAACTACACTGCGACAGCTTTTATTAAAAAAAAGCCTATAATACTATGAAGGACTTTTTCCATGATACAAATTTTGAATTGTAGTCTTTTACTTATGTTTGTACGCGACTTTGAGATTTTGTACATATTGTTTCTTTTTTGTTACCTATAGTTTGTCATCTCTCTCTATGTATACATATCTCTTTATTTATTTATTTATCTATTTATTTATTTATTTATTTATCCATATTTGACAAGTTCAATGCCTGAGGGCCTACTATGTACCTACAAAACGTACTGAACAAATGAAGATTCTATATATCTATTATCTATCTATCCTAAATGCCAGTCAGGGGAGGTCAGGAACGATCCAGAAAACACGGGATCTCCGATCTCTCTAAAAAATGCCGGACTCGATGTTGCTAAGAGATGCCCGGCTCAGGTGTAAGTTCAGATGAACCTGTATTACAGCTATTGCGTTACAATACATACACACATTAGTATATTATTCAACTAGCACATAATGATAGTTATAATCCACAAGGGTGTAGTTTAGGACACGAGCGACAGCGAGTGTCGTAAAACACCCGAGTGGATTATAACCATTATATGCAAGTAGAATACTATGCTTTATCTACGACACTTCAAGAATAAGAATAAATTTGTTGAATGAACCTCCGTTATTATTTTGTTTAATAATGAATAAGTTTCTACCACGTAAACCGTTCAATGATTGAGACGCAAGGCACTGAATGACCACCTGACAAATTATTTTTCGTGCTGCCATAACCGATGACAATACAAAATGACAATATACGCTCGGTGACCTGCACTGTAATATTCACTTGTAATATGTAATATATGTATCTACATATATTACATATTATCTATATGTCTATATATCTAGATCTATATATCTAGATCTATATATCTATATATATATCTATATGTACTATGTAATAATGCACTTAAAAGTACACGTAAAAAATAAACTAACTTTGCAAAATCATGCAGAATTCAAGAGAGACCACGTTTCCAATGTTATAGCTTGAAATTTTCGGTTTGAATCAGTTAACATCATAAGTACCTAATCATTTTTAAAATTGATATTATAGGGTCATTTTTCTAATAGCTGTTGGTACAATTGCAGAATGATTTCTGACGTTTTGTGGCGCCAAGGTTTAAAAGTGATTGATTTATGCCATTTTCTGTGTTTCGTCGTCATACAAGACACTAGCGAGCTCAGTGATTTCGGGATTTTTGAGGCATGGCCCTTCTCATTGGGGAGGGGGAGGGCGGTTTTGAGCAAGAAAATTCAAAGATAGGACGCAATTTTTCAAATCGACATTTGACACACAAAAATCTGCATCTAGTAGGTATATGCCTCGTGCCTTGGTGATAAATGGCAGAAGTACCAACTTGAAATTTATTCCAATGATTATTGCGATATGATCTTATCTATTTGTGATTTTATTAAAAGCAGCACGAAAAACGATGTATGCTACTCGCGCTGAAAACGGCATAGCATAACTCTCTTACATGCAGCTCTCGGCCTAGGGCCTCGAGCTACATTCACGTTCGTTATGCCATGCCCGGTTTTCGGCGCTAGTAACATAAAATACTATTGCCACTGAGGCTGCAAAGGATTGCAGCATCACGTTGGTGGATAGTGTACGAGAGCCCGCCAAGAAGACAGCCAACCTGCAGTCAACACAAATCGACTTATGTCGAGACTTTTCCGGTAGTAGATTCAGGACCACTGATTTCGCCGCTTCGAAAATTTATGGAGGTTCATACTCTACGTTTTCGTAGTGATTCATTCTGGCTTCGTGAATGTAGAAAAATAAAAATTCACAGTGACAGGTACCTGATACATTTTATTTGACATTTGACTAAAAATCAAGTCGTTTCATAAGCCTTCTTTATATGTTCCATTTACGGAAATTGCCACTTCTGGTTGGTTGGAGCCATTGGGTTATGAGCCCATAACCCACGGGGCGGGGCTTTGACATCGAGTTATGAATGTCATTAATTAATCAGAAACGCATAGCTAATCTCAGAATTATTTAATAGGAGTAGATAAACATACAGACCGACTGACTGTTACTTTTTTGTATAGGTAAACTTTGTGAAATTGTCCATTCTCATCAAATCAAAAAGTTTTTGGTGGAGGAGTTCTTATAGTATAAAAGGTATACAGGGTGGTGAAAATTTCGATGCTCACCATTGGTATCTTGGAAATGGTAAGAGATACGAGGTCGGTTACATTAAGAAAAAGTTGCGGATTTTTGTGGCGATTGAGAATCTGAAAAGAATCTTTGAATATTTTGATTGGTTCCCGATTTATCACGAAAAAACTAAATTATTTTTTATCTTTCCAACCATTAAAGCTATTTCAATCAAACTTGGTAGTTTTATGTTTTTGATCACTCCGAGTCGAATAACGTTGACAGAAATATTCCAGGCCTTCTAGATGTCAAATTATGATAGTCAACTTTTATTTTTCTCAAGGCCGCCATATTGGATTTTTGCACCAATAGATAGAGAAAGAAATAAGCCTTCCGAATTAGTAACCAACATGTTTTTTTTATGGATTTTCAAGCATCAAGTTTCGGAATTTTCGTAAATTATTGACAAGATCGGGAATGCTAATTGAAATAATATCAATGGCAACAACAAAAAAATGACAGATTGTGTGCAATTGACGTATCTAACTTCTTAATCGTGTTTTGTGCTTGTTTGTACCGAGAGTTCAAAAATTAAATGAGTCAAGGGTGCCTGTGAATTCAAAAAAGTCTGTCAAAACTAGGGTAACCCTACTCCTTTTGTAATAAATTTGTGAAATTTTAACAAGAACGATCCTAGTTCCGGCAGACGTTTTCAAACTCACAGACACCCTTGACCCATTTAATTTATGAGCTCTCGATACAAACAAGCACAAAACACGATTAAACCCAGTCGGTAGCACGGTGAGCTGCTCGGCCCCGCTTTCAAAGGCGAAGGTCCCAGGTTCAAATCCACACTGAGCCAGATGGACTGTTTTACGCTTTTCCTAGTACTGGGGCATCTACTATCGTGCGGTGATGCCCCGGGAAAAGGGATGAAACGAGAAAGCCATCGAAACAAAACCACACTGATTAATCCCCACTGTTCCAAAAATGTATTCGTCGTTATCGTCAATACTGTTATCGTTACTGAAAAACCCCCACAGAAAAACCTGCTAATAACCTAGTAGTTGATGCGGGGCAAAAAAAAAAAAAAAAACACGATTAGAAGTTAGATACGTCAATTGCACACCATCTGTCACTTTTTTGTTGTTGCTATTGATAATATTTCAATTGTTTTTCAAAGCATTCCCGATTTTGTCAATAATTTACGAAAATTTCGAAATTTGACGCTAAAAATGTCAGAAAGAGACCATGTTGGTTACTAATTCGGAAAGCTAATTTTTTTCTCTATCTATTAGTGCAAAAATCCAATATGGCGGCCATAAGGAAAATTAAAGTTGACTATCATAATTCGAAATCTAGAAGGCCTGGAATATTTCTGTCAACGTTATTCGACTCGGAGTGATCAAAAACATAAAACTACCAAATTTGATTGAAATAGCTTGAATGGTTGGAAAGATAAAAAATAATTTCTGAAATCATAATTTTTAGTTTTTTCGTGATAAACCGGGAACCAATCAAAATATTCAAAATAAATATCGATGTTCTTCTGTCTATACACTACTCTATTAAAAATCGTTGTCTAAAAACCCTGAAGATGAGCGCCATCAGGCATCAGCTCGAAATATATATTGGTCGAAAAATAGACAACGATTTTTAATAGAGTAGTGTATAGACAGAAGAACATCGATATTTATTAAGAAACACACTACAGACATGGAAGAATTCCTGTGAAAAAAAAAAATTCAAATTTTCTTTTCAGGTTCTCAATCGCCACAAAAATGCGCAACGTTTTTCTAATTTAACCGACCTCGTATCTCTTACCGTTTCCAAGATACCAATGGTGAGCATCGAAATTTTCACCACTCTGTATACATACGGAATTATTTATTAGAAACTCAAGTACCTACCCTTACTCAACAAATATTTACTTATTACGAATAGTATCGACCTCCATGAACAAAATACCGGGCGCGGTACCGCGATGACTCGTTGCTGGAGTCGCATATTTTTCCAAAACTCGAGTCCCATCATAAATCCTGATGCATGTGACTGGGGATCAGTACACAGAGATACATCCAGCCGTTTATGTACTTATTATAAGATATTTATGGATTGCAAATATAGCGCAAGCAGAGAGAGGAGCCCCATATTCTAGCTATATGTACCCATATTACAGGATAGGGATCGTCAGTGGCGGACTAAGGGAATTGGGGGCCCGGGGCGGAATTGTGAGATGGGGCCCCTAAGGAGTGAAAGTTGAGAATATGAAGGGGGGCCGGTCGACTTTTTGGCCCGCCCTGCCCGGCCGTAATTGAGCAAAAGCCTAAGAAACAAAAAATGAGTGTTGTTAACTTGACCACATATAAAAAACACAGTAGCGCAGTCAGAATTTGAGGGCGGAGAGGGCAGAGGCAAATTTTTTGGGCATGATAATAATGATGCTGACGACAATCGGTATATTTCATGTGTGTTGCGATTTCGGTTTTTGACGTTTTCACCAAAATTACTTGATAATCAAACTTCTTTTCAGAAAATTTTTGCGCTTCCTGAAAATTCTGGCCAGAATTTTTTTCTGTATCGGTTTAGTATGGGATGAAGTGACGCGGGCGCTTGGGAGGTAGAGGGGTGGGGGCATTCGCCCACTTTCGCCCCACTTGGCTATGCCACTGACTACCAGTACCTACAAGAAGTTTTCGGTTCCAACTTTGGATGTTGAATTGGATTTGGACTGTTGACTTAATGCTAAAACCTACTCGTATATATAAAATTAGGAATAATATGAATTTCTACTACCTACAGCGCGCAGACAAGATAATTTTGTTGTTTTGTCTTTCCCATCTTTTGAAAAGAAATAATAAAATACAAAATTTCAAAAGTCTTGAGGCCCCTGGCACTATGATATTCTGGGCCGGAGCCCGTAAAGCGTAAAGTAAAAATAATTCGCAGAGATTCAGTGATACAGACACACCTATATTGCCTCTGTGTAGGCCCCTAGACCTGTTGTCATGGGGCCTGCCAAGGTAACTTTGAAATGGAAAAAATAGGAAAACAATGTTTCTCACCGAAGTAATATGCGAAAAAAATGATCATCGAGAGAAAAAATTGGAATTTTTGGATCTTATCACAATTTTTTTGCAGTATTTTTCACAAACAAGAGGAATTGGGGGCCCCATCAGATGATTGAGGCCCCGAGGCCCGGGGCGGACCGCCCCCGCCGCCCCCCCCTTAGTCCGCCACTGGGGATCGTAAATTTGTAAACAGACATTGGCTAATATTTATTCACACAAAGCTGTAATTTTGAGAATAATCACCGCACGAAATGATATACGGGCTTGATTAATTGGGAATAATTACAATTTATTGGGCAATGAATATTGCGCCAATGCCGGATGAGATGGTGTATGGGCTGTATATACGCGAGTGCAGGATAATTAATTCCTTGATTGTAAAAAATATTGAATAAGGTTGTGCAACAAAGAGCTTTCTTATTTTGATTTTTTTCTTGCTTGCCAAGCTATGAGGAAGAGCAGTAACTTAGTAATCCTGATCAATGGTAGTACCTACAGTTAATTATCAATGTATATCATGAAGCTGGGTGCTTACGCATGGATAGGTAATGTGAAATGAAATGGGGCGTAAAGATGCTGGCAATAGCCTTTTTCAAATTTATTTTCAATTACACTGGTTACAATGAGTTATATAAGGCTTCAATATAAGGATTTGTACCATTAATTACTGCTACCGAGTAAAGCAAGTATAACTAGTTCGTTTCTACTTCTACTGTCAATACCTGGAATCGCAAAAATAAAATATAAAGTAGGTAATCAGCGACTAAGTACCACTAAACTTGGGTACTTGAGTAAGTTTTTATAGGGTATAGCCATATTGCTGAAGTTGTACGTACACGAGGACTGGACACTGGACGATACAAAATATAAATACCAAGATTATCCTGGTGGCGCCATCTGTTCGTAAAGCGCTCTACTAATGTTTGGGTGTTCAGTGTTCAGGACTCCGGACACCAAGACGGTTACGAATGTTACGATACAAAGCATTGCAGAATCGTTCTTAGAGCATGTTATTATTTGGTTATTTTGACTACACTATGATACCCTCCATAACAATTTGACACCCTAGCTGGCATTGCTAGTGAAAGAACAAAATAAGTAGGTAAGTACATCGCACTGATAAGGTGCTGTGTATAGAACAAAACTAGGAACAAAAAGGAGTTGCATTCGGCTTGCCTAAATCAGTAACCTTCACTTTCTGAACGGAGTTTTTTACCTTCCTATCTCAAATTTTATTTTATTTGTGCCAATTTCACAAATTTGGCAAAAAGAGGAGGCGGAATATGCCTCTCTTTCGCCAATGTCGATATACAAATGATTACAACCGGACACTTTGCCAACTTTTAGTTTCAAGTTTCTAGGTAGTCGTCTTCAGTACAATTTTTTCTTTGCAAAACTTCGAAAGCTTTGTGCTAACACTCTATCAGCACGCTTTGAACAAAACCTCAAACAAGACCAAGCCGGATGAACATGCCGGAGACAAAATAATTGTAATAGACGCGAATTTGCATAATATAATGGCTTTTGTTGTAGTTCCAGTTTGATATGCAATATTTTAGGTGACAACACAGTGGGCTTGTGAGCTAAATAGCAGCCGGTATATCCATTTCTAACTGGAGGTACAAGACTGTATAACTCTTTGGTGGGGAACGTAGTGACTCGCACACTTCCTAATTATGCTAATTGAACACCACCAACTCTAATTAGAAGTGCTGGGAATGAAAATAACAACACGGGACCGCTGTTGATGCTCCGGGGAGTTCTATTATAGACGGCTCTCTGTTGGTTGTACCAGGTCCGACCAAACTACCATTTTTTGGACTTCAATAATCAATACCGGCTCTTGTACTTTATTTGTATAGATAGTTGAAAGCATGCTTTTGTGATGCGCTGAACACGCCAATCGACGAAGAAATCCACGGGAAATGACAGAAAAAGCATTACCTACAGCAAACTATTATACTGAACCTGATTGGAAGTCCTCGGGCTTTGGCCTGGTGTACATGATGCGGCTTTCGTTTTTGTTTTCGCATGGGCTGGTAACGAAAATAATTATTGTCAATTGCAAACACAATTATTTCCTTCTGTCGCTGACACCCAATTGAATTTCCATCGGTTGGAAAATTAAAATTGTTAATCGCACACCGTGTAATTAATCAAATGCAAAACAAATTGAATTTCGATTTGGCCCGTTCTCTCCCGGTCTCTCAGCGCACACCGCTTCGGTTTGTTCGTTTCCTATACATTGTCAATGCCCATTTCTGGTTTGTGATTTCGATGAACTTTTTACTACCTCCTGGCGGCCCAAATTGTATATCCAGTACATACAACTGAATTCAAGAAGTCGTCATGCCATCATCAACGAAATATGAAATATTTCTGGGAACCCCTGTCAGACTTTCGTAAAAGGACTTATGCGACTTTCACGTAAGGCTGACGATTTGTGTCCACATGGTACTCCACATGTTGTTTTCTTTTTAAGTTTTGCCTTAAAATCTGCCTATTGTGCATGCATGCATCGTGATAAAATTAATTCGCTAATTAAACTTTAGTGAAACTGGCTGTGAGTATAACAGTTTTTCACACTTGGTATTGTTTTTGAAGGTAATTATCATTATTGAAGAGTTTTTCTGGTAATGATAAAGGCGGTTTTTTTTTGACGCACCGCTTCCGCTGCAGAGTGCTGATTCCAGTCAAGCCGAGATTAAGATGAATGCGTTAAAAACCGCAAACTCCCGCGACTTTTCGATTCGAGAGCATTGACGACGTGAATTACGACTTCGACGTGTTTTCGGTCTCGCACAACTCGCTCCGGAAACAAGCAAAAAGAATTTCCATTGCTGATTTCACAAAGTTCAATACTCAAATTGCTTTTATGCCATCGATCTCGTTTTATCGGAACAAGAATACAGAGCTTTTGCCATTTTTATATAGCTAAATAGACATACCTTAGCCTAAGTATGCGACTAACTCTCTATCCGAAGGTTCAGAAGCGGAAAATTGTGGAACAGAAACACAAGCCTCTTTGATATTCCATTCTGATAGTGGCGCGTGTCACAATGGATATGAAACCTTCGGGTTGACAAATAACTTCTTTCAAGTATCTTATCGTGTCTTCTGGGCTCCGGGCGGGAAACGTTGGAGGTATAATTCATTAAAATAAGGTCAGTCCCTATTGATCTCGCTCCCTCTGCCGCCACCGCCGAGTTCCAGACTCGAATAATAAAACCCGAAGACATTGATTTACAAAGAGTTTGAATTCCGAGGAGATGTCATTTTCCGAACTTTGTAATTTAGTGAATCGCTCTCGGTGATGTGAATTTTGCATTTGAATGCAAACGCCCACCGCCGATGCCATCTCCGCAGTCCCTCGCCAATCACATCGTCCGCGATGAATACGCGGCAATGCCGAAGAGTAGTAATTAAGGATTTTGTAGCACAAAGTATGGTGACTTTTCTTTTTTGTTTTTCCTACTTACGTCTTTATGGTAGTAATGTTCTTGAATGGTCCAAGGCTTGGCACTTCATAACAACACCAGGAGCCAGAAGGAGACAAAGGGCCATTGTCGATGCCTTTCAAAGCGAGCGCGCTCAAATTGAAAATGGAATTTGCGTTTGTGTTGGATTTGCCCTGGCATCCTTGGCAAGGTGCTAGTCACTGCAGAAGTGTAAATGCCTTTGCTTTGCGAGTCGGCATTATCATTAGGACGTCACAAAGTGCTAGTCCGGGTCTCCGGATCCCAAATTAATCAAAGAGAGCGAGGTGCGATGTCGCAAGCTGCGGAGATCAAAGTTGCTAAAGTAGCTAAGAACGGACGACCGGAGAGCCCAGCACCCGTATTATGCAAACCTATCGCACCCGGCACAGATTTGCATAGATACAGTTCGGGAGATACAAGACCTCTCTCAAGACCAGCGTTTCTCAAACACTCAAACCTGATGACAGTTCTGTTCAACGGCTCATTCCTGTAAGTACATGTAAGCTCAACGGTGTCACGGAGAATTAGATTTTTCACCTCCGGTTATACATTCACTTCACAATCTTGCATGCCCGCTATTTTCTGTTGAAATGGTCCAGAAACAATAAGATGTATCTGAAAGAAAAAAAATGTTTTTTTTTACGAAAAAAAAAACAACTTGGAGCTCAAGTTTTTTCAGCCATTTGGCAAGAAAATCACCATCTATTCTGTTTCTTGCAAATGCTGCGATTCGTTTGAAGCTAAAAAATTACTAAATACCGTGAATAAATTAGCGAGGATAATAAAGTCATGAACCTGCATTTAAACTAGGGCCCGTTTCATAAAACTACAAACGACAAATTACAAATGTATAATCTTGACGACCCATTGTTGCAACAATAGGTTACCAAGACTACACACTTGTAAATTGTCGTTTGTAGCTTCATGGAACGGGCCTCTGGACTACTATTCGGGGTACCAGGCCCAACAATGAATGACGGCATACGGGCATTACCATGGTAGCTAAAATAATAATGACAAATTTATTTCCAACAAGTACGAGTATAATGGTACACCCAGAATATGCCAGTCAAATAAGGAAAGCTAGAGGGAAAAAACTGTCGGAGTTTTGGAAATTTGACAATAATGTCCGGTAAGGTGTACTGATAAACATACTAAAAGTCCCCAACTCTGCCTATGGAGCTCGAGCCGCCATTTTGGAAAAATGGTCCTTCGATCCAGTTTTCTGCTTATATTGCGCTAACCATCAGAGGTATTCAATTAGGTTTCATAAAAAAACAAGCTTATAAAATTGTCTACAAAAAAGGTTTAATGCCGATTTTTTTCTCGTTTCTGTTAATATTATCAAAGTTAACTTGACAAAAAAAAAACAAAGAAATAAGCAATTTTTTGTCTATGACTAGAGATATTGTCTTCAAAATTTGTGAAGACGTTGGCAGTCTACTACAAAGCTAAACGTAACAATTAAGATGGAAAAAATTAATAAAATATTTTCAATTTTTCTTTCTTGTTTAGCAAAAATTTGGTTTTTGAATTTGACACTTCTAACAAGACGGAGTAAAGGTTTCAATTGAATATGAATCAGTTTTGATATCAACATATTGTGAGACAAGACTCCAACAATATTGTTACAAGCTTTTGGATAAAAGAACAATAGCTGAGTCCAAAAAGTGTTGTCGATCGGTTCTGAAGGAAACATTTTGAAACAAGAGACATTAGCAAAAGGGCATACAGGAGGTCCAAAGATTATAAGGAGTCCCATATTGATGTGCTTAATCCAAAATAATACAAAAGAATCAAATCAAAATGATAATCCATCCTGTGTAACAAACAGTTACGATACAAAATGAAAGTAGTAAAGCATACCTGATGCCAAAAATCGGCCTTTACATTGCCGAGAAAAAGAACAAGATTAATTGATTTATTTGGAAATTATAAGTCGTCAAACCTGACTTTTCAAATTTGAGCCAGTCAAATGGGGAAAAATCGAGAGAAGTAACTGTCGGAGTTTCAGAAATTTGACAGAGATGTTCGCTAAGGAATACTAATAAACATACTGAAAGTCCCCGCCTCTACTTGTTGCGCTCGAGCCGCCATCTTGGAAAAATGGTATTGAACTTGATGGAAGGATCGACAGTCAATACTACGAAAATTAACTAATTTCAAAACAATCAAGAAATGGTAATGTACGCACACATACCAAAAAATGAAATAAACCGAAAGGGATGAACCAGAACAAACTTGTGAAGGCAAGGAGAAAAGCCAATTATTATCAGCTCAAACTGAAAAAGAAACAATGAGGTGTTCCACGGGTTTTGGAAAAAAAATGAGTTTAAATACTAGATCGTTCGTAGAGCTCACATATTTTTTATTTTATTTTATTGCGTTTATTTAGGCTCCGAAAAAACAATAAAGAAAATTTCGCGTGACGTCACGCAAATTGAGACCCAGATACGTTAACAGATGGCGCCAGGTCAGCAGTAAAATTCGTTGCTAGACCTTGTACGGCCTCGGGAACGCGATAACGCGAACGCGGTGAACTCTGCCGAGCGCGAGCGACAAACAGCTGATCGCTGACCCGAGAAAAAAACTGTGCGTCAAGTATGACGTGTTTTGACTGTTTTGTGTTGAAATGTGGGCAGATATGAACAATACAGGCGCAATAATTTGCTGTGTGCTTGAAAAGCACTCGAATATTTACAAACCTCCCTGGTATTGAAGAAAGAAAGAAAACTGATTTAGCCAATTTCGAATCTAATCTTGAGATGTCCACAAAAAAATTCCGCCAGAAGTTCTCATTTGATCTGCAGCCCTTACCTAGACTGAGTAGTCGTCTAAGGTTATGGTCGCCTTTCCTGCATAAACAAGTATAAGTCATAAACAAGCAGTCTGCTGCCTAGTCCCACTGAAGTTTTTCATGGTGGAGTGTTTCAGTTGCTTGTCGTCAATCCTACATTTTGCATGTGCTTGACGTGCCGTGGAAGATTTGAGGTACATATTTCTTATTTTAGCCTTCCATTGAGATAGGTAGCATTGTAGTTGTTATTTATTCAGAAAAACGAAGAAAGACGCCACTTACAGACGACAACAAACTCCATCATCATTAACGTTTGGCACCAAGAGGTCTCATTCATCTGTAGCCTGGGTCAAGTTTGAGTAGCCTGGAGTCTGCTGGTATGCTGCTTGGTTCGAGTGCAGTGGCCCGTAGTTTTTCGTGTTGCTGCAGCCATTTTAAATTCAAATAAATGTCACAAATGTCATGTGATGTGATTTGATGTTTTGAATTCTACGTTTACATGTCAAAAATGACAAAACGTGATTAAACCTTGAAGATGCTAAACTGGCGGTAAAGTAGGTCACGTTTGGTTTGCGCGCGAGGTTCACCGAGTGACGTCATAGATTAATAAGAAACTTTTTTCTAGAAAATCAGAGGCCAAATTATTGTGCCTGTTACATGAAAGCCATAATTCGATCATAAACAATCGGAATACTCAAAGGAGACAACAACACAAAATACAAGTTGGTTGGCTCAGATGAAATAGTTCAAAAAACTAGAACGTTTGCATAGGGTCTTGTAAATTTACCTATCTCGTGGCGGGCGCTGCGATCATAATTAAGACGACAATGACGTCATAGGGGCAAATTTTCACGGGCTACCTATAGCTACTCACGTGCATACGTGTACCTGATTCCGTTGCCGATGAGACGACAACGGTTTCAAGCCTGCCATGATAATTATTACTAATCATTTGACGACAATGACGTTTGTCAAAACGACAACAGCAATACCTACCTAATAAGACCATGGGAACGTGATAGGTAAAAATCGGAGGTGAAGATCTAGTAGGTGAAAACATCTTCTCAAGTGACGTCACGATAATATTTTCAAAACGTTCTATCGGCTGATCGGACTCATATAGAAAACTCAGATTTGTTCCGTATACTCTTGAACTACCTTCCCCATAAGTTGGTCAAATAAAATATAGACTCGATTTTTGTGTTGTGGTCTCCTTCAATAAAAATAACTACTTTTTTCCCAATATAACACCCCATTGTGTCAAGTGTTTCCAGTTATGAGCCCGCAAGTGTACCGCACCGATCCCAAGATCAATCTTTGCTCTCAATTCTTATTCAACGGGACACAATATTATTAATTTCAATGCAAGCCATGGAAGTTGACTTCAAGTTCAAAATAACGCCTTTGGTCATTGGTGAACCAAATTAAGTTCGGGATCGCAGCTCATCATCAAACATTCATAAACTGACGATAACCTGTGGTACTGAACTCGATTTGGCTTCCCGAACGCATTATTTCAAGTACAAATGTCAATTTTGATGATGATGCTGAAACCACAATCCTTAGCAGCCACACCTCCGCCGCAGAAGTTACTGCTGATGCTTAACTTGTCCATCAGAAGAAAGATGACCTAAGAAAAGAAGAAATTTTCTGCTTCACTGATATACAGGCAACAGGTAAAAAAATAAAAAGAGAATGGGTGATGTATTCGCCATCTAAAGACAAAGTATGTTGCTTCGCTTGGGTCACATTTCATCCATCAAAAACTCAATTTTCGGAAAACGGATTTTCAGACTGGAAACATGGGAATACACGAATTACGGAAAATGAAACCAGTCCTGGATACAGGACCTCCATGATGGCATTCATTTTCAGACGGAAAACATTTGGTCGAATTGATTCGGCACTGGAACTCTAATTCACACAGGTACAAAAACACCTACTGGTCAAAAGTATGGCAAAGAGTGGTATCAACCGGTCAAATTTCTTTCGTCTCGAGAATCAGCCTTTCGTGGCGATGAAAAAAGTACTCAATTCTTGATAGAACGGCAACTACGTTTGACTATTTGAATTACTGGCTAAGTATAATCCGTTTCTTGGCCTTCATCTGGCCAGATATGGTAATCACGGACAAAGGAAAGCTTCTTACCTTTTACCAACCATAATTATGTGAATTTGTTGGGAAAGTTGACGGGACATTGTTCCACCTGGCATGTAGGCCTCGCTATCGGGCCCATTGTAAGATGATGTTGAAATCAATTGAATAAGAAGTCAAGGAAGCTCAGTACTTCTTTCCAAGTGTTGATTCAATACCAGATGTATCACAAAAAAGACCATCCGACAGTTACTTTTCGGTATGTCTGTACATCGGATAATAAGGTTGTTGAACGTTTCCCCACATTCATTCCAATTTCAAGTCACAATGGAGAAGCTTCATCCAACGTCGGCGTCGTCTTTGACTTTTTGGAAAAAAATTAAATAGATGTCGCTTACTTTAGAGGTCAATCTTACGACAACGAATATGCCAGGATGCTACAAAACGACTGCAAACAAGTATTTTAAATGCCAATTTTCTTGCACACTACATTTCTTGCTGTAGGTGCTGCAGAAAGCTGTATTGGTGCAGTTTCACTTTTTGGACTTATCCAAAAACTTTACAACTTCCTTTCTGCGTCAACTCGCATCGTTGGCAGAAAAATCAATAATGCTTAAATGCCTTGGTGCTGAACATAAATATGGTTCGTCTATACACTTCCACACTGGTAGTCAAATAAACATTATGACACGCGATGATCTGTAAGATCGGATGCCACAAAAGCTATGTCTAGTGGTTAAGGCTCATTAGTACCTCCCCTTAATGTCGGCAACCTGACATACATGAAAGTTCCAAAGGAATTGCGCCAAAAGTACTGAACTTGGAAAAACCTGCGTGGTTTCAAAACACGTTTTTTATGGTAACTTGAGCCGCTGGGTCGGTGTCGTAGAGAACAAAGAAGCAGTAATTCTCGCGAAATATTTGCTCTTGTTGTAAAGGGAATAAAATCCTGCTGTAACTGTCAGGGCGACAGCCCAAGTGAAAAGGCGTCATTTGAGAGGATGCCACTAGAAGTTGGTGGTAATTTCGGACCAGGTTCGAATCCCGTTGCTTCCTTTTAATTTTTTTCTTACGGAAATAATTTTTTTTATAAAATATCCAGAGGAGAAAGTGTAGGTAAAGACACCGAAAGGCTGGTGAGAGTGAAACCCATTAAAATTCGAACGAAGAATGGTTCAGAGAGACTAGAATCTAGATCCAACTCAATCTGATACTGACCAGAGTGCGACGTTTTCCTTCGTAGATCAATCGGCGATCGATTCCATTCATCAAGCACATGCAAAAGCAAAACATCCTCAGTTGTTGGCGTTGGCAAGTCTTTTTAGAGGTCAAAAAAGTAATGAGGAGATTCTCTCATCTGTAGTCCATACAGGTAATTTTACTGAAAATTGTTCCTTGCAACGCATCTGTTTATAACAAGATTCAAAGAGTGAAGATACCGTGGATAGTTGGTTCTTTGGTAAATATTTTCGAGCTACACCAACGACGCAACGGCGCATGGAGATTCAAGAAGATACCTATTATCCCAATACAAGTGGTGAATAATACATATTTAGTGTGAAAGGATATTATACCGGGTGTTTATAAACGTTTGTGATCGCATCACCTTTGGAATCTGCTTTCGATCACTACAATTACGCCTGTTACTGCGTTTTTCGGCCCGACCCATGCTTGCCAAGATCACAGTTTCTTATAAATACCCCGTATTTGAGAGACTGAAATCTTTCATCAGACATACCGTGGGTTCCACCACCAAAATAGTTGACCAGTTGATAGCTAACTCGAAATTTCTTCTGATAGATTCTGGCCAAATGATCAATGTAAATTCAGGTTTCATGCTCAGTAATTTACGAAAGAATGGTAGACTTGCGATTCAACGTATTTTCCATAATTAATCTACCATCAGCATTGACCAGAAATAAATCCGTTGAAACTGTTTTATTTATTTCTTTCGCGATTTTTTTGAAGAATTTGATAAGAAGTGAAACAAGTATTGTTATTTGTGCCAAAAATACTCTTAAAGCTGACACCACGGTACCGGAAAACAAGTGCTACAAGAAAGAACTGGCCTGTAAAATCAACCACTATGGAGGCCTTCAAAAATTCTATTTGGAAAACGACATCTTGAAGGGTCCTCGACACATCTTTGGGGATCATGAAAGATGTAGCAAATAGAGCGAATGAGATTGTGGTCTCAAGAGTGAAAAGAATCAATCAATCAGGGACAATGGGTCGTATTAATAACAAATAAGCATAAGCATTTGCTTGGATTTCATAGGCGTTGCTAGGGAAAGTCTGCTTAGCAACTCCTGAAAAACCTAAGCAAATGCTTATGCTTATTTTTTATTAATACTACCCATTAAATGTAAAAATCTTGATTTAATAATAATAATAATAGTAATAACAATAATTATGAATGTCTTTAATTAAAAGCAGAGTGCACTGGTGAAGGAATAAGTCGAGGAATAAATGAAAAAATAAGTCGTAAGATCATGAGAAAGAACTAAATGATACAATGAAAAATGTGTTCCTCTTAAACTGAGAGATCTCAGGATTTTAGTCTCTCAAATATAATATCCTTCCACACTAAATATTATTCATCAGTAACTTGTATTGGGATAATATCTACATTCTTGAATCTCCATGCCGTTGCGTCGTTGGTGTAGCTCGAAAATATTTACCAAAGAACCAACTATCTACGGTATCTTCCGAGGTATCTTCACTCTTTGAACCTTGTTATAAACAGATGCGTTGCAAGCAACAATTTTCAGCAAAATCAGCTGTATGGAATACAGATTAGATGAGAGAATCTCATCACCTTTTCTTTTTGACTTCTCAAAAGACCTCCCAACATGCCAACGTCAATAACGGAGGATGTTTTACATGCGCTTGCCGAATGGAATCGATCATCGATTGATCTACGAAGGAAAACGTCGCACTATGGTCAGTAATGGATGGATCTGGATCTAAATTCTAGTCCCCCTGAACCATTCTCCGTTCCAATTTCAAAAGGATTCCACTTTCACCAGCCTTTTGGTGTCTTTACCCACACTTTCTACTTTGGATATTCTATAAAAAGAACTATTTCCGTAAGAAAAAAATAAAAAGGAAGCAGCGGGATTCGAACCTGGTCCGAAATCACCACCAATTTCTAGTGGCATTCTCTCAAATGACGCCTTTTCCGGGCTGTCGCCCTGACAGTTGCAGGTTGATTTTATTCCCTTTACAACAAGAGCAAATATTTCGCGAAAATTACTGCTTCTTTGTTCTCTACGACACCGACCCAGCGGCTCAAGTTACCATAAAAGACGTGTTTTGAAACCACGCAGGTTTTTCTAAGTTCAGTACTTTTGGCACAATTCCTTTGGAACTTTCATGTATGTCAGGTTGCGCACATCAAGGGGAGGTACTAATGAGCCTTAAGCATCTGCTTTCAAGAGACTTTGAAATATAATTATTTCAGAAGATGAAAGCCAGATAGCCTACTAAACATTCTTCTGTAATCCTTCGTGAAACTGCGTTTTTCATTTGTTAGGTACTATGCTAAAATTCACCAAAAAAGCATCCAATTATTTCATCATTATAATTAATCATTTCAATTATTTGGTGCAACCGATGGTAAAAGATTTAGACTTTAAT
This sequence comes from Anaspis maculata, assembly GCA_949128115.1. NCBI lineage: Eukaryota > Metazoa > Arthropoda > Insecta > Coleoptera > Scraptiidae > Anaspis > Anaspis maculata. Next base: position 66,934,852 of record OX421965.1, on the reverse strand, counting down.
AGTGAGGAAGGATAGTAAATAATTCGCCCTGTATGGACGTCCTAAAAATTTGATGTTCTGTTGAAAATTGGGTATTCTACTCAGTGACGGATTAGAAAGCAGTGGCGCCCTAGGCTGATTCAATTTGGCGCCCCCCCCCCTTTCACTTTTGGAACTACAACAATTAATTTAAAAAAATCCACCTAGATTTTTTCTTCAACTTTTAAAGATTGAATAAAAAAATGTATATGCTGTTTAAAAACAAAACAAATACAATCATAGAGTAGCACACTGTAAGTAGGTACTTATGTGTTACCTGTGAAGCTACCTCACCTGTATATGTGAAGTAGGTAAAGTGTTAAACACTAGTGACCACTAGTGACTGAATAGACCCTCTTTCAGCCTGTGGGCAGGTGATTTTTATATCTATTCATTGGTAGATGTCTCCTTGAAAAAGTCATTTTATGTTATTTCAAAGATGGTGGGTTACATTCATTCGCTTCGTCGCTTGAGCTATAAACGAAAATACAACTTTTTTCCCGGTGGCTTACGCCGGCGCAGTGGGCCGTGGGGCACCTTCCATCTTTTCAACGGTTCACTTTCGAGTACAGTTACCAGTTTTTCACTTTTTCATTAGCAAAGGTGCCTAGGTAGTCACCCTAATAATAATTATATTAGTTGCCAGCATTTCTTCACCTGGGAGTGGATGCCGGAAAGTACGTTTCCAACTTTTCTAGCTGGCCTAAAATTATAGCAACATTATGGAACATGAAACTACAGAATTTTTCGTAAGTTCATGCTTTTTTTTAGCGCATTTTCCATCTTGATGGAAATCGCTATTGCAACCGCTTTGTCCGTCCGTCCGTCCGTCCGTCCGTTCCTCGAACTCCTCCCAAACTAGACGACCTAGCTTTCTAATTTTTTCGCTGTTACATAGCTGCCACTCCCAAAGGAGGGCTAGGCTATATTGGATGTCCATATTGCGCCGCCAACATAAAGAAAACCGCCCCCGATAAACTTGAAATAACATAATATTGCACTTTCTACCAGACCTGATGCTCTGGTGTTCTCATTTTCTGAATAATACATAGTTGCCACTTATAAACGTAAGCCAAGAAACATTCCGTCTTCAATATGCGCCGCCGACATGAAAAAACTGCTAAAAACCGCCCCCAATCACTTTAAAATGGAAAACATAGACCCGAAGACATAGCGATCTGATTCTTTCGGTATATGAATAGCTGACTAAAAATGGGAGAGGATAGGCTACTTTTGGTTAGTCGCCGCCCCCAGATTCCGCCCCCAAACGATAAAAAGTGCAACTTTCATAAATGTTACTGATTGAGATGTTCCCTTAAACATTTAGAAACTGCCAACTCAAATTGTGCAACATTTGCTCAGCCGAACGCTGCCGCTCCCACACGCCGCGCCGCCCCCAAAGTAAGAGATAAATGAAAAACATGAACCCGAAGACATAGCGATCTAAGTTTTTCGCTATATGGATAGCTGACTGGAAATGGTGAAGGATAGGCTACTTTTGATATGGCGCCGCCTCCAGCTTCCGCCCCCAAAAGAAAAAAGTGCGATTTTCAACAATTTGCACTGATTTAGCTGATAATGTTACCTCGAACATTCAGAAACTCTTGACTCAAACTGTGCAAGAATTTCTTTGCCAAACTCTGCCGCTCCCACACGCCGCCCCCAAAGTGAGAGATAAATGTAAAACATGAACCTGAAGACATAGCGATCTAATTCTTTCACTATATTGATAGCTGACTAAAATTGGAAAAAAATAGGCTACTTTTAATAAGCCGCCGCCTCCAGCTGCCGCCTCCAAACCAAAAAAAATGCAACTTTCACAATTTTCACTGATTGTCATATTCCCCTTACATTTAGAAACTCTCAACTCAAACTGTGCAACAGTTACTTTGCCGAATGCTGCCGCCCCCACACGCTGCCCTCAAAGTGAGAGATAAATGAAAAACATAAACCCGAAGACATAACGATCTAATTCTTTCGCTATATGGATAGCTAACTAAAAATGAGAAATAGTAGGCTACTTTTGATATGGCGCCGCCTCCAACTTCCACCCCCAAAAGAAAAAAGTGCAAATTTCAATAATTTCCACTGATTTACATTTTAATGTTACCTCAAACATTCAGAAACTCCAAACTCAAACTGTGGAAGAATTTCTTTGCCAAACTCTGCCGCTCCAACACGCCGCCCCCAAAGTAAGAGATGAATGTATAACATAACCCTGAAGACATAGCGATCTGATTGTTCCGCTATATAGATAGCTGACTAAAAATGGGAAGAGATAGGCCACTTTTGATTAGTCGCCGCCTCCAGCTCCCGCCCCCAAACAAACAAAAAATGCAACTTTCACAATTTTCACTGATAGTCATATTTCCTTAAACATTTAGAAACTCCTAACTCAAACTGTGCAACAGTTACTTTGCCGAATGCTGCCACCCCCACACGCTGCCCTCAAAGTAAGAGATAAATGGAAAACATAAACCCGAAGACATAGCGATCTAATTCTTCCGCTATATGGATAGCCGACTAAAAATGGGAAAAAATAGACTACTGTTGATTAGTCGCCGCTCCCAGATCCCGCTCTTAAACAAAAAAATATTGATGAGTGAAAGAATTCTCATTCAAATCTATTTCATTGGCAAGTACCCCATTCTGATAACAAAATATCACAATGAGTTTCGAATGAAGAAAGTGGACAAGGAATGGTGTTTCTCCTTTAACCAAAGTTCTTTATGTTCATAATATGCCTCTTTGAGAAAATGCGCTACTGAGACTCACGCACGTGAAGGCATACTCACTTGTTTTAATTTCGCCTCGGTCGGCACCCCCTTTTATCGAGGCGCCCTAGGCTGCAGCCTACTTAGCCTATTGGTTAATCCGTCACTGATTCTACTACATATCCAAAATGGCCAAAAATCGCACTCCAGGGTTTTGAGTTATAGGAGGGGTGAAAAATTGCAATTTCATATGGAAACGACGGATATTTCAATCCGTGAAATATGAACACAACGTAATTCGACGCACAGTACCCTGCAAATTCCATTGATCTACAAGACATCAGTCAATCCAGATTTTATCTAAATCTCAATAACAAATCTGAATGTTTTGAGAAGTTCCTGTAAATGAGTTAATGGTCTCTTTACCTGTTTGTCATTTGCAACATTGCGGCTACTAAAACGTAAATCATTCAATTGGGTTGAAGTTACTGACTTTTGTTCTGCTGTGGTGAAATTCACGCCTACCAATCACAGTTTAAGAAGCACTGGAACTCTGTTTGCGAGAGAGAAGACTGAGGAGAGGCGAGTCCAAAGTTGCGCCTTCTACAAACACACCGATTCCACTTTGAGCATCAGACATTATCAAAGTGACAAATCGTCCGTCATCCTCGCAAAATGCGTGATACCCCCAGAAATAACATTAAAATTAATGCACATGGACACGAGGCAGCAGAATAAATCACTTTTGATGGAAAAGCAGGAAGGGGGATCTCGGGACGGTTTTTCTTTTCGGAGGGAAAGGAAGAACGCCAGGAAACGGGACAGAATTCGAAAGCGCACGGCGGGCGTCAGGGTTGTATCTATGTTAATTCTCAAAGTGAGGTGTTGAAAAGCAGAGCAGGGTGAATAAAACCGAAGAGGCTTATATTGAAAAATTCTGCATTAATGAGACTTACAATCAAAATCTCCCCAGCGTCGTTGGTCTGAAGTGGCGAAAGCTTTTTCAAAGGAAATTTTTGCATCACAGCGCGGAGTGCATCCGCAGTTTAGACAACTTCTCAAGTTTGCAAATATATACGGTTGAAACCCAAAGAAACGAGGAGGCAATAAGTTTTATCCGCACTCGCGACCAGTAAGTATGATGAACCAAAGCCCTGTCCTGTGAATAATGATTATTGAAAAATCACTGATTGGGGTCGATCACAAAAATAGTAGTTTTCATGACAATTTTGTGTTTTGGTGGGCATGCGCAAGATTTGATAGTTCGGGTCGGCTAGCACCAGAGGTATAGAGTGGGGAGAATGATTACAGAGCTGCGAGAGGCGAAAGTCTGGCAAGCACGCGAAGGTCAAATTTTTGCCGACCGGCAAGGAACGTGAGCATGCGCTCTAGACCTGATGAAAACTACTATTCAAGTGCGAAGTCTTGGAAACGCAGCGCTATTTGTCAAATTATTCATTATGAATTACCATAGTTTTGCAACTTGCATATTTTTTTCTGTTGAAACTACGAGTGATGTAGATAAAGTATGGTATTCTACTCTCCTGTAATGGCTATTACTCATTCGGCTGCTTTACGCAGCACTCGCCGAAGACTCGTGTCGGCAAACTGCACCTTCTTGATTTATAGCATCCATTACACGACTTGTTAAATGATACACTATTATTAAACAATGTAGGTTCGTATGTAGTTTTACATTTTAAATATAAAGATATTAGTACAATAGCACATGCGCATACTATTTCTGCTACTTTGCTTCAAACAATAATTATTAATCCATAGGAATCTGAAAATTCTGACCGCAACTGCACTGGGGATTTTTGTGCCTATAAGCGACGCTGATGAAATAACATCGAACGTTTTTTATTTGAAATATATAGGTACCTATCTGATCAAAGCCAAATTGTGAATAATCTGTGTTTTATTGAAATGGTAAATACGAAACCTCGGAATCAGTTGCAATCCTCCAATTTCAGTTGAAAATTGCGCAAAAAATGCGTTGCACGTAATCGGCTATTGTTACACCACTTTCAATGCCACAAAAATTAGTATATTATTATATGATTTACAGTATAGGGGAAGGTGACCGATGATGGCATACCTACTTAACTATGACGCTCAGTCACCACCTTATCTCCAGCTTCATTACTAATTGCATTAGCTATTTCAATGAACAATTATAGATATATTTTGAAAGTGAATTAGTACTTTGACTTGATTCTGTACTTTTTCGTAAAAAAAAAATTGAAATGAAAAATCGAAAGTATTCCATCATAGGCAGTATACTTCCTATGATGGTATACCGTGAAAAAATCAAGTCATTTTGACGTTTCGTCACACTCCTTTCTTTGGGACTCACCTCACTGCGTTCGTCGTGCCCCAAAAACAGTCGTGTGACAAACTTCGTCTTATTAAACTCGTATAATAATATACTATTATGATACAGGAGCGCGTTTTCAGGCCCGAAGCCTTGTTTGCCATTATGAAGCGTAGCCGAATATCAACAATGGTGATAACTGAAAAACTAATTTAAATTGGCAGCTGGCAGGGCTAGTCTGGTCGTGTTACCAATATTTCGAAATAAAAAGTTGGGTACTGAAATTAGAGCTATTAGAAACGTCGAATAGAAATAATAGTAATTCGCGTATCATTAGGCCAGAAACTAATGCACATTTGCAAGTGCGAGTTGAATTTGTAGTCCAACGCAGAGCCAAGGTCTATAAATGCGAGCACTCGCAAATCCGTTTCTGAACGAGTGATACACAACATATTTTACATGCCAAATATTCGATTTTTTGAAGACTGAAATCATCATCAAACTGGCTGAGCTTAACGTCTCTCGCTCTTGACAGGCGCTTGGAGTTGACATCGAACGTTACCAACACGTGAACAAAAATAAAATGTAACCAAATTCTTTCATCTGATCATCGAAAAATTTCAAAAAACAAAAATAAGTGAACTTGTGTCTATTCTTTTAAATTGCCTAGACATATTTTTATCAGTTAAACGATCTCTGTTTCCCGTACGTATGCTAAAATTCGTTAATGTTACCGAAGATTTGTTATACCAACCGTTGACCTGAAATCCCTATAGTTTTTGCCGGCCTCGCGTGTAGAAACTCGTCAATGATGGACGGAGGTACGTAAAAAAAAATTTCGATCTTGTCTTGATATTGTCAAGGCTTTGACAAGGTACTGAAATCGAATCCATAAGAATTTCATTCTTACTTGTGTTCTTAGTAAAGATTTCATAGTTGGAAAAGAATCTACGTCATGAAAAAAACAAAAGGTTATCTAGAAGTGTGTATTATTATCGTACAACTCTACTACTGCATTGGGACTTATAACAGTAAACCGTCTTTGCACAGAAAATCACTTTAATTTTAATAGCCAGTCTTAACAAATGGAGCCACAAAACTGGTCAATAAAGTGGGCAATTTTATATTGAATCATATATAAGTTTTTAATATACTACCAATTTTTTTTCAGATCATTCTACCAAAAATATTTCCCCACAGACAGGGAGACTTTCTGTCGGAGAATACCGTTCTTGGGATTTGTAAGTACCTACGCTCAAATAAACAAGTTTATGGTATCTACAGATCAGATATAGATATTTTTGCTAAAACTTTTGCTTCCAGATATGTACGATATCGTGCTCTGTGACATTTTTTGCACGAATACATTACTTCAGCTTATTTTTTCCACTTTTGAGCTTTGGTGTTGCATTCCAATTGTACTGTGGGTTGAAAAACGAGGACAGGAAACAGCTCACACCCTGGATCATCCTGAAATTTATCGAAATACAGCTGGTTACTGGCTGTTATCTATCTACGTATTTTTGCCAAGTAAATCTAGCACAAGGTCTTCCTTTGTTCGTAATGTTTATCATCAATACAGGTGAGTGGAGAGACTCATGAATTTTTGAAGTTTATCTGAATAAAAAAAATATATTTCCCAGCTATCAACGTTTGGACTTTTTATGTTGTCGTTGCGAGGTATTTGAAGATGAGTAATTTGAAAGTTGTCATAGTTAGTACTGACGCTCCATCAAATAGTGGAACTAAACAAAATCCCTTCGGACCCAGTTCTGTTCCATCACAGGCTGGCGGTTCTAATGAAATAGTGTGCTAAATAAACTCGATGGTCATGTAGCCATTTCCTTTTTATTGCAGATTTCAAGAAAGTTCAAACTTTAGGAAAGTATATAACTCACTTTCATCCAATTAACATTAATTAATTCCTAAGAGAAGAACTCGCGAGCTTGACGAAAAATTTTATGCACCCACACTTAAATATATCATATATATTTATATATATTACTGATACGAAACTCGCTGGAGACCACGAAGCGCGAATAGGACACACGCCTTCACAACCAACGGAACAGCCGTGCATGGAGAGCTTACCGGAACACTCCCAAAGCAACAAACTTTCCTACAGCACTCGTGAATAGACCAGCAACCGAAGCTGGAAAGCGCCGGAGTAATGATGGAGATGACGAGCACATCCAATATCTTTCTGAAAGACGCCTGCAATCCGCTGGTGGTGAGGGGCGGCATGGCAATGGAACAGGCTGGGTTGAATTGGAAGCGATAGTGCGATCATAGCGAAGTACGATATATGAATGTGACAATTTGTGAACTGTAAATTGGTATAATACGCACTACGCAGTAATAGTGTGTATAAACCTATGTTTCTCAATTATTAAACTACCCAATACAAATTTGAACTATAACTATTACTTCCCCGACCCACCACCCAACGAGAGGAAGTATTGAGAACGCGCTAAAAAAAAATTGAGATGAAGACGGATATATTCATTTTGAGGTCCCCCAAGATGATCAAGAACTTTTTTGGAGTGATGTCTGTCTGTCTGTCTGTCTGTTTGTGTGGTGTGTGTTTGTGTGTCTGTCTGTAATCTGCTACGATTATAGCCGCAACGTTGATCCGATCGACTTGAAATTCGGTATGCCGACATGGTTTTGCTGTCGGATAAGCCCATTATTTTTTTGTTGTCAATTGTCAAACTGAAATGTCACAATCAAAAAATGACAGAAAGTATATCTCACGGAACTTGATTGTAAAGTTTCATTTGGAAGTCCATGAACTACTGTATTCAAAGCTGCCGAAAATCTTTGCCTATCTGTCATCTGTCAAATATTAAAAAATGTCAAAGTTCAAAACTTCTTCATTTAATTATTCAAAATCTGTCCAATGAATTGGAACCAATTTTGGCAGGAAGTAACACAACAAAAGTCAAATCAAGTCAGCAGTTGCATTTTCCTACCATTTTCCAGTCCGGCCTTATAAATTTTCAAAATTTCTTTTAGCCGTTGCCACCCGAAAGGGTCTCTCACTCGTGTTTTGACCAGGACGACTCGCTTTTAATGCAGCACTCCACTGAAAAAATCATTTCTGCTCGGGTATTGACTTTTTTCGAATATTTTCAACTGATACTAAAAGTACCGGGTGTTGATCGCATCGTCTTTGGAATATGCTTTCGATCACTACAATTGCACCTGTTACTGCGTTTTCCGGCCTGACCCATGCCTGCCGCGATCACAGACTCTTATAAACACCCCGTGGATTGGATTGAGCGTTGTGTAGACCCATTTTCAAAATCTACATGGCTTTAATTTTCCGACGGTAATTTTTTCAAAATGAAATTTGGACATTCCGTGAATTTGAAAAAACTTCATTGCAAACTTCGACATACGGTGAGCCTCATAGTGCGGCGGTTAGCAAGAACCACCTTGCATTTTGTGATAAAACCATGAAATTTGGCACATACGCTCCACAGACTGTCCTTTACTATTTACGAGGCGGACCCACGATGGAACCGCCGTGCAACTGTCAGAATTGGCATTTGCCTACCTTCAAGGGGCAAAAACTGAAGTCGGTTATCAAGCTGATTCAAAAGGGACGTCTATCAATGCAGTAGACCTTCACAGTATAACTTCACCAAAACAGATGTCAATATTACGAAAGGAGGGGGAATGGGAGGGGATAGTTCTAGCCGCGACACAGATTTTTTCATTTGTTAATTTCGGACCAAATTGACAAGTTTGGTGTCGTTTCCGACTAAATCACATCTTCTGAGTTCAAGTTGAATGTTGTGATTGCAGTTTGAAAAAAAAAATTTTTGTTTTGTTGGAAAAAATATATTTCAGAAAAAACCTTAGTCTTTTTTCATTTCGACTTTTATCTCAATTCCGGACATTCGAAGAGGGAATCCTTATTTAGTTCACTTCTTCAAAGCTTCCTGTACATAAAAACTATGTACGAGACCTGATTTTTACTCTGACAAGATCGTGAGCCTCATTTGTTCCTAAAGTCGTAGAAGTAATATCCAATAATTTTATTAATTTTCATGTACGAATGAAGGTGTGCGTGCAAAGCCTTGCAGTTTGTGATAAAAGCCTGAAACTTGGCATACATGGTCTATGGACTGTCCTTTACGATATAAGAGGTGCACCCATGACGGAACCGCCGTGCAGCTGTCAGAATCGCCACGACACCTTTGCACGCACACTTCCATTCGTACATGAAAATGATTGCATATTACTTTCACGACTTTAGGAACAAATGAGGCTCACGAACTTGTCAAAGTAAAAATCAGGTCTCGTACATGGTTTTCATGTGCAGGAATCTTTGAAGAAGTGAACTAAATAACGATTTCTACTTCGAATGCCTTGAATTAGGATAAAAGTCAAAATGAAAAAAGCCTAAATTTTTTGTTCTGAAATATATTTTTTTGGTAACAAAACAAAAAAAAAATTCCAAACTGCAATAACAACATTTAGTTCAAATTCAGAAGATGTAATTTAGTCGGAAACGACACCAAACTTATCAATTTGGTCCGAAATTAACAAATAAAAAAATCTGTGCCGCGGCTTGAACTATCCCCTCCCATTCCCCCTCCTTTTGTAATATTGACATCTGTTTTGAAGAAGTTATACTGTGAAGATCTACTGCATTGATGAACGTCTCTTTTGAATCAGCTCGATAACCGACTTCCGTTTTTGCCCCTGGAAGGTAGGCAAATGACAATTCTGACAGCTGCACGGCGGTTCCATCGTGGGTCCGCCTCGTAAATAGTGAAGGAGAGTCTGTAGAGCGTATATGCCAAATTTCATGCTTTTATCACAAAATGCAAGGTTTCCCTGAAAAATGTTCGTTAACCGCCGCACTATCACGAAATATTTATTTCAGGTAGGGATGAAAGTTAAAGAAAAGATTTGATCAATTTTCGAAAGGTCAAATTCCAAAATCGTACCCACGGTTTTCGACACAACACACAATAATTATCATTGCTACGATTTGCGAGGCTCTCGAGTGATTCCGGTACATTCGAGAGCGAACACGAGGATCTACACCAGATAAACTCGAGGCGGTAGATGTATACAATAGAATGTTTAAAAAATCTGGAGATCCCAACACACAAATAAGATACATTTGCACAACTGGCGGAGGTGCAGTGCTTCGAGAGCACCCCAGAACATAGCGAACCGATGGACTTTTCTGCAGCGTCCGCGAATGTGCTGGGGACCAATGCTGAAATTCACCGGGAGACACTGGAATATTCTCGAGTACAACACGCGAGTATAGCTAGGTGCGGCAAGATAAGACAGGGCGGATTGCAATTCGCAGCTAAAATGAACACATTGGTGAAGTAAGGAAAGTCATTATATTATCCAAGTGCGGTAATTTAATTTTCAATCGAAGCAGAACCTTTCTTTCGAAAAAATACAAGAAAAGCTGCCCTGAACAGCCGAGCCCAGGTTCTCAAAAAATATTTAAAAGAAAAAGGTGACTTGACGAAAGAGAAAACAACGAAGGATGTGATCATATAATATGATAAATATGATATTATAACATTATGATATCGATGATCTGAAAGCTCCTATAAATGACTCAATAAAAAGTGAGAGATAAATTTTCAGAATAGATTTTCTGTCACAACTTCTGATCCGTTCAACCGATCATAGTTGTATTTTGAACAGAGTCTCCAAAAGTAATTATTTGTTGAATGACAATGTAGGGTTTGGTTAACAGTGCTCACTGGCTAGGTAGTGTAGACGCCGCCCCCTTCTCTTACCCCTATTTGTTACGCCACTGCAGATTGTTAACAGTGATTGCATTTTTTGGTCCCTTTCTAATATGGGAAACAGTAGCTTTTGTAAACATTTTCTCTAACAAGTTCTTTAAAGGCTTTTGTCACGCCATTGATTTTGAAAATTCAACTCTCACGCCTTGTAACGTTTCAAGAATATCGATTAGAAATAATGAATATAATTCGAATAATTTTCTCCCTCGAGTTTCTAATAGAGGTATTTCTGTTTTCTGTTATATCCTGTGCTGGGTGCGAAGAAAAACAGTCTGCTGTACTTCGACGCCGAGATTTGCGTTGTGGGAGTTTAATGAAGCGTCGCTATTGGGAAAGTTTCTATGGACTTTGTCTGGTGTGTGGTTTTTCCCTGGCGACTTTTCTTCCCGAGTATACAGTAATGGACGCCAGCTATTTTTCTGAGGGTGAAAAAGTCCACTACTGTTATATTAAGAGACGCCAAAGTGAAAAATGTTATGGCCTAATTTTCGCTCTTCTAGTCAGCAGCGTAAGAGGGAAAACATTATTATTACCTTGACCAACATTTTATAAAATTTAGCACACGCCACGCGCGCTTCTTGAAATCAGTTATTGTGGCGCCCTCTGAAAGGCCAAAGAATCCTTGCTACGTGAATTTGTATACACCGTCAAGACTATAATAATAGTAGTTTCACTTCTTATGTGACTCTAGTTGGCTGGGCAAATTTTCGACTTTAGCATTTGTAGGCTTGCTATCTTTTTACCTGGTGTGAAACTGGCTTTTCTAAAAGTAAAGTTATATTACTTATCAAATTGATATTAAAATCTTGGGAAACCGACCTAGTCATACGTGAAAGTGCGACTAGGGGGACGCAGAGCTGTGTTACCGTCATTTAAACACCAAAAGAGCACGAGGCCGCCACCAATCTAAGCAGCGACGGCGCCAGGGGGTGGCCAGGGTGGGCACGTGCCTCCCCTAAAATCATAGGTGCCTACCCGCGTGCCCACCCGATTTCTCAGAAAATGTCATTTTTTTTTTCAAATCAACCAAAAAAGTTGTTCAAAGGATGGGAGGTTGAACATATAACTAGATGAGTGCTCACAAGTCCAGGAATTTTAGCTGTTTAAATCGCAAACAGCGATAGTTCAACATAGTGAAAGTCCTCAAGAATCCGGTGTGAGCTTTGGCCGTTGTGGCCTCGAGAAGAACTTGAGGGTCAGTTTTTTGCGTATATCTCATGAACAATAGCACTTGGGAAAAAAGTTCCCAGGAAGAAATTGTTGGAAATTTTATTGTCTACAAGAAACGTCCTTACACATTTCATCGTCAGTCATCTCCTTTTTTGTCAAAACACAAGAAAATAAAAATTGTCCAGATGATCGATGCTGAAGACTGGTATAAACCTTGAGTTTTATGATGGCGGAGTACCACTTTGTAGAGGTGTTGTTTGATCCACTCTCTTTTGGTTGAAACTTGAAGCCATCAAGACGAACTATGCCGGCGGCATATACAGGGTGAAATAAAAATAAAAAGTAAAACATTTGTACCTCGAGAACCAAAATAGGTGAAGACATGTAAATCGCCGTAGATAATTCTGATTTCATGGTCATGAAGTCTTCGTAAACTTGAATCGAATATCTTGAGCCGTTCTTGAAATATCTTCAAAAGACTGAAGTTGTTACCAAAAAAAAATATATTTTCGTCTACTCATCAGGAAAAAAGGTGACTGTGTTTTTTCTAAAATTAGTTGGCCTAGAGAAGGCTTCTCACTGTAATTTCATTTTAAATGTAATTTATCATTGTTTCGATTCAAAACACCAAGTTTCGATTCAAGATCTGAAGAATTACTGATATACGGAAAACTATTTTTTTTTGTAACGACTTCAGTCTTCTGAAGATATTTCAGAAACGGCTCAACATATTTGATTCAAGTTCACGACGACTTCATGGTCATAAAATTAGAAATATTTTTGGCGATTTACATGTCTTCACCTATTTTGGTTCTTGAGGTACATTTATTTGTTCAACTTTTTATTTTTATGTCACCCTGTATATGCCGCCGGCATAGTTGATGATGATGGCATTAGGTTTCAATTAAAAGAGAATGGATCGAACAACATCTCTACCAAGTGGCACCCTGCCATCATAAAACTCAAGGTCCGTACAGTCTTCGGCATCGAGCATCTGGACTTAGCTTTTCTTGTGTTTTGACGAAGAAGGAGTGGACTGATGATGGAATATGTAAGGACCTTTCTTGTAGACAAGACAATTTGCAACAGTTTTGCTTCAAGTCCTTTTCCTCCAAGTGCCATCGTTTACGAGATAAACACGAAAAACTGATCCCCAAGTTCTTCTCGAGGCCACAACGGCCGAAGCTCACACCGGATTCTTGAGGACTTTTACTATGTTGAACTACATGCTTAACTGAGCTTATATACAAAAATCCGGCTAGTTATCATTTTTGTTCGCTATTTTTTCTATAATTCCTGGACTACACCTCCCTGAATAATGTGCCTTTTTGTGCCCACCCGTTTAAAAAGTACTGACGCCGCCGCTGAATCTAAGTCATCTTGACGGCGTCCCAGTCAGAGTCGACGAAACTCGTCCCGGGAAGCCCCAAAATAAAAGCAAATTGAAAATTGAAGGTGCTAATACAATGGTGCTAACATCAATTCCGGTCAATACGATACTTTGAGCGGCTGGGTTTTTTGGAATTTGGTTTAATTAACTGTTTGCACGTGAATTCTTTTGCCAATGACAGACCGCATGTCGATCCTTGTATCGTATCGCCTATATTTCTTCAGGGTTTGGCGTGTCTTTTCGACTGGAAGAAGCGAAAGGGTTGATGATTGCATGGGGCCCTTTTTTTGGACAAAGGGCATTGTATACTCTTAAATTTGAACCATCTGAAGTTGAACCAGCTTCGAGAGGTTAGAAATATTTTTGACAAATGTCAAATGTCAAGGCACCTTTGATTTATTTGTTCACTGGCAAAAATTAAAACAGGTTAAAAAATTACTACTTTTTCCAATAAAATGGGAAAAAGCGTCAGACATCACGTCCCGCAAAAATGTTCCGGCCATCTCCAGAGGAAATACGCAAAAAATGTGTTTCAAAACTGGTCCGGACGACTTTGTGTCTCTTCGTGAATTATTGTGCCGAATGAAGCCAGAGCAGCCAACTGCAAAGTTTTTGGATTTTTTTATATTTCACATTTGGAAACTTAGAAACAAAATCACACAACCGACTAGAATCACGGTAGAAGTGAACATACTACTCGTATAATGAGCTCGAGGAAGGCCTAGCGTGTAGTAGGCCGCTCCACTCGGGTGATAACTTGACTGCAGCAACGTTGGCCGCTCCAAGAGTTGGATGGATGACTATAGGTGTCTTCCATCTGATTCGAAGCCGGTCTAGAACTCCTCCTCGGGTGGTCTTAAGCAAACCCCCGAGTATACAATGCCTCCAGCCGGCGGTACGGCAATGTGTAGAGGAAAACCGGCATCGTGGTCGGGAGGCAGACGAAGTCAGGAACACCGGCGCAGGAAGCGTGGATGTATCGGACATCCGCACCTGCGGTTCGGGGGTGAAACGGAGTCTACGTCAACCGTGCGCTTGTCGGCCCCAGTATACTTAGATGGACCGACCATCAAACATCCAGGCACCACATTGCGGCTCGGTGAGTCCGGCTGGTCTGAGAGAGAGGTACAATGGGCCGAATAATGAGGCCTGCGTGCCAGGTGAAACTCTCTGTTCCACCAACTCCCCAAAATTGAATCCAGAATCCAGAACTATAAAGCTCGTTTCCATAAAGTTAACCAAGAACTTTCATGATGAGCTGATTAATTAGAAACTTCAGCAATTCTGAAAATGGACAATGAAGTTGAGTTGGGACTCTTCCTCGGATTGTTCATCAGCAGTAGATAAACGCTGTTCGCACTTTTCAGGTTTAAAGACGCCTGTAGAAATCCGCGTATGTATACCTACGTAGATAGGCAAGTACTGCTGGCAGGTTGGTTTGAATGAAATCGACCCGGAATGGTCGAAGCGGAATTAAGGATAAACCGCAATTAATAGAAACTATTGCTGCCATTCCATTTAAATGACAATCGTCATGATAATGGCATGGCAGTCGTGGCACAGCCGGGGACGACCTGTGTGCAAACTGCAAACCGAACATGTTAGATAATTTAACAGTCAATTTAAATCAAGACCTAGAGCAATATACAATCATTAACCAACAACTTTGTCTGCCTCTTCGGGCCAAATCGGGCGGACGGCAAAAATTCCCAGTTTATGGCCGCAACGCACGGGACATTTTAAACATAACCGCGCTACATAATTTAGAAGCTTCTCGGCATTGTGTCCGCGCACCTTGCATACCTGCCGCTGGCATGTGTGTATCTTCAGCGAAACGCCGCCACTCCAGCCACCGAAGGCTGTTGCAACCCATCACCCATCACTCAGCACTCAGCGGGGAAACGGGTGTCCCAAAGACGCACTCCTGCGGACAATTACCATTTAATTGCCATGGAAAAATATCCAGATACATTGTAGCGATACCGTCATACGCCAAGCTGAGGTAGATAGTTGTGTGGTTTCGACTGTGTGGTAACTTAGTACTTACCTAGTCTTACCATTGACGCCGAAAAAGTTAACGGCCCAATTTTTGTAGAAAAATGGGAACCTGATGGACTTCTCTAGAAGAGCCCTCACGAATAAACTGGCCGCCAAAGCTGGAATTCACCGGGTTTCACCTGGTTTATTACCGCTTACTGCAATAAATACACGCCAACAATGATTTACGCTTGGGAATATAGCCGATTACTACTTCGCTTGTTTCGCACTCGATCGCTCCCAAATTCATAACTGCTAAGGTAGGTTGAAGACGGTGCTATATGCATTCGACTAGTGTTCTCGAACCTTCCACGGGTTCTCCAGCAAATGCCACAGTGACCCGGCATATGATTTCTAGACGACTCCCGATTAATCACCAGGGGCGGACTGGTCAAGGCCGCTAGGCCGCAATCCCGGCCTAGATTTTTGGCGAAGGGCCCCCAAAACTTCGGTCGATTAGGGGCCCCCGCAGACCAAAAGTAGGTAGTTGGGTTAAAAAAACACATAAAAAATTATACGAAAACAATATGGACCCCGAGGCCCCTTCCTGTTTTTTTTTTAATAAAGGGCGTGATATAATAGCTCAATAAATAGATGTAGTTCAGCAGTAAAAATTTACAGTTTGTGACAATGAATATATGTATGGTTACAGCAGGTAGTTGCGCTTTTAGCTGCTGAGTTCCTAGAAGATGTTTGAATGTTTTTTTTTTATCAGGTCATCAAGTAGGTAGGTTTAAGCAGGTAGTTACAAAGACTTTTACCCATAATAATGATTTAAATTAAAAAAAAAAAAAGCCTACATGACCCCCCCCCCCTAAACGTCACAGGGGGCCCCCCAAATCACACCAGCGGCCTAACTTTTATAACCCCAGTCCGCCCCTGTTAATCACACCTTTCGCGCGCTTCCCGTGTGTTCTGATATGTGGCACCTCCGCCAAAATGGACAGATGTGGCTTGACCCACCGTTCAAGGCTCCATGTATTTCAATCACCAAGCCATCGCGTATTATACTGGAAATGTCCAGAGCTCCGCACTTGTACACTGCGATCTAATGGGAGAGTCAAGAAAGATCGCGTGTTCACCAGAATGCATGGGAATCGCCGCTCGTAACAATATTCTCGAATACAACACACGAGTATATGAAGTGCGGCAAGACCAGGGTAAGCTAGATTTGAAGTTGCAGCGACAGTGAGCAGATCAGCGAAGAGCTGAATATCCCCCAATTGATAAAATACCCAACGCAAATTCGAAGCACTATGTTCATGGAAGGCTGAGTACTTGACGTCGAAAGTGCTTAAACGCTTGATAATTTAAGGTGAAAGCACGAAGAAGTCTCTGGGAGCTCCAGAAAGAAGGGAACCTCACCATCAGGAATATGTGGCAGTTCACTCTATGAACCTGATTAAAAATAAAACTTATGTTCAAAAACAATTTGACTAAGTGAGACAACACACAAGAAGCTATGAAATTCTCCGTCTTTTGAATCACCCTGTAGGAGAGTGTTCAGGTGAGCTCGGCCCTAATCCCCCGGCACTAATTGCACTTGATTGCTAAATCGCTCCTGCGACCTCCAAGTTTCCGGAAGCCGAAACTGCGGCACCAAATACGTGGTCCAGGTCCCAAGTCCCGCCATCCCCATACCTTGGCGACTTTGCTTTGCTGCATTAGAACTAAATTCGGATTTATTGCAGGAACTGTGCGAAAAGAAGAAAAAGAACCCAGGCAGAAGTAACATCGCTCACACCAGAGCAGAGCGCCTCCCGTCTTCGCCGCTCCTTCCCGCTGCCATCCCCATATCCGCCCCCGACGACGCAGCCAGTCGGGATAAAACGAAGTTTCAAAACAGCGTAAACTTCTAAAACACCGTCTTGTACGTGATATCTGCGGAAGGAAATTACTAACTTCACACACGTGCATTTCGTATATCCTGAATACTTCCACACTCACACACATATACACATACAGGCGCGCGTGGAGCAGAGCAGCCTTCCAAAAGAATAATTTAGTTGGCTCTGTGTGTATGGGGGAGGTGGTGGTGGTGATGTCGTCTTCGTCGTCGGAGGCATGAAAGGCGACGGTGGTGCTGCGACCCGAACTTTCCACAAATTAAATTCCTGATAGACGCAAGGGATGCACGTTAATTTTCTTCCCCTGATGCCACGCCATGCCATGCCACAGCTTGTATTATACTTGCACGATTTATCGCATATCAGACAGAATAGTTTTGGTGAATATTCTAAAGTTAATTATTGTCAGATAGTTTTCGCCTGGAATAAAATATTGGACTTGTACAAAGCTGAGGGTGAGATGAAGTTTGGTCTTATAGACTGGTACCAAATATTAAAAAAACGCCTAAAATTACCTCCTAGAGGCATTTCATACAACATTTTGGTAACAAGTGTTTCTAGACTAAATATACCCTTCTGAATCTTAAAATGCCTGTTACCAAGGCGAAATATTGACCGGAAGTAAGTTATCCACGACAGTTGAAGATGGCGTTCAATTAGGCGGAAAGGATTGTTTTCTGCCGTATCTTTTTAACCGCTTTACCGATTAAACGCAAATTTCATACAGATAAATAGTTCTTGGGTACGTGTCCATGATTTGATAAAGAACTTCAACAAAAGTATCCAGTGACGTAGATACTGGTTGGTCAACTTTTTTTCATGTTCCAATTTTCAAGCTGCTGTAAATTTTCCAAAATCATCATAACTTTGAATTCTGGATTCAATTTTGATGCTGAGATTTTCTAGCAAAACTTGAGATATACTGGTTAACTTATGAAATGGAACACTATGAGTGGATGTGGAATAAAAATTATAGTGAAATGATAGAAAATTGACAACATTTTCTAACAGTTGCATTAACTAATAGACAATCTTTTACCTCCATGATCGGTTGCCACCTAATGACAATTTCTTCACTCGCAGGATTTACATCACTCAACTCCGTCTCGTGCTCAAACATCATGCTTATGTAGAGACGGGGATCATTCCTTCTCACTCGCTGTAGGTATATTGGCTACGCCCCATGATGACAAGCACGGCTTCGGATCTGAAAACGCGTTCTTGTATCGATAAATACTATTTCACGCAAGAGGACCCTATTTATTGACTCATTAATTATTCACTGCAGTTATCTTATTATCCAGGTCTGTTCTTTCTGGGAGCGCCCACTTTCCTTTCCCCCAAACTTCCAGAATTGGAACAATGCGGATGGAATGATGGAAAGCACTCCAAAACAAAAACTTGACTCCAATCCTGACCACCTCAGACCTCATCGCTACATCGTGTTCTCAAACTGGAGCTTCCGGTTGCAAAACAAACTGTAGGACTCGAATTTGCTCTTGCAGAAAGGCTGGCACGAAATGCCTGAAACTCTATAATTTCAAAGGATTCTGCCTCAACAACCACAAAATAGATGATTAAGTCCTGAATTTTATTTTCCTGAATCTAAAGAGTGCTCTGGTGTGTTTATACTAGGTCAATGTTGGGTGTTGACAAGATTCTTGGAGAGGCTCTGAGTAAGTCTTTCAAGTATTAAGTCTGTTAACTAGGTTACTTTCAATTAGAACGACTTTTTATTAGTCTCTAAATGGTTAGGAATCCATGTTCAACTGTACATTCTCTCTATTCTAGATCTACGAATAGGCAAAAAATGAAGGCTGAAACCATCAATGGGTTGCAAGTGCTGATGTTTGGATAGAGTGACTAGAGAAGTACCTAGAGTTTCTGAATAAATTAGTATCTGGGGTTGAATTCTGGACTTGGCAGTATTCTATAGGGCTAAGCTATGCTTGAAAATTTCAGATTTTACTCATTTTTTACTTCTTTGAGACCTGATGATTATATCTTTCCCCAAGGAATGTGTGGTCAAAATTCTTCAATTGGTCATTAGGCTTGAGTACCTGACACTTGAAAATTATGAGATAAAATTATGCCAGATAGGTGGCTATTACTTGACTTCCAATTGTCGCACCGCTCTTACAGTGGCGTAATCGTGATTTACATGTCAAATTCATGCTACAACGTCAGCAAGCTTGATTCTAAAGCATATCAGAGTGTTTGAAAAAAAATCAATCTTTCGTTTTCTTCCCTGCCCTTCAAATTCATTGAGGAACAGATTGCATGTAAAAACATAGAAACATAAACCCAGAGACCATTCGAAAAGATACTTTGCACGTTCCATTTGATGACCATTATGATTAGATAAGAATATAATGTTTTTCTTGAATATGCCGATTTTAACTCGACTCACGGTGTTCGCATCGCTTTCGCAGTAGCGGCATCGTGATCCGTACAGTTGATTTATGAAGAAAAGTCCCCAAGCATGATGTCATGATGGTGTCGGGTGCCTTGATCGAAGAAGTTCATATTTCAACCACCCCCTCCAATCCTGGTCTGATCACATTTTCACCTTCAAAAATGAGTTCTGAGACCCCAAAAACCTCAGAAATGATACCCCACACCCCCTGTGCCAATCAATGCTGAAGAAACAAGATAGTATTTAAATTCAATAGGTGGCTGTTACTTGACTTCCGGTGGTCGCGCCGCTCCGTTATTGGCGGAATCGTGATCTACATATCAAATTCATGTTACTTATTATGTTACCAGAGCAATTCGGAGTACATCAAAAACCTATCAATACTCCGTTTCCCCCCCCCCCCCCTCCCTCCAAATTTGATTGAAAACAAATTTTGTCCGCAGAATTACATTCGCAGAACCTGAAAACACTGGAAATGAAGGATCCCGGAAATAACATAGCCGACATAACATAGACGGAGAAAACATACCCGGAAAAAACATAGTTGGACAAAAACATGACCTTGAAAAAAACATAGCTGAGAAAAATACCATGAGAACTGAGAAGACCCAAGAAGCACAACCATATTGGGCCAATGTCTAGAATATATTGGCCCAACCTAGTTTCTCAATATTGCGCCAATAACAAATGTGGATTTTCCGCAATATTGGCCCGATAACAAATAGCAATATTGAACCATCAATATATGCCATTATTGGCCCAACAATGTATGACAATATTGAACCAATAACAGAAGCCAATATGGGACCAATAAAGAATGTGGACATTCCACAATATTGGCCCAATAGCATAATTAGTGAGTACATTAAAGGCTGGTTTATATTGGATGTAACCGGTAACTTATTCCCTTACCGTAAAGTTCAGAGGTAGCATTTGAATACAAACGTTTATATTGACAGGGAATAATCCCGTGATTTATTCCCTTACCGTAAAAGTTCGCCAAGTTTCAAGTTTTACGGCATAGGGAATACGGCCAGCCAATCACATACAACCAGCTACACAATCATATCGTCGAACGTCACTGTCGATCTGATGTTGATTTGTTGGTTATTTTTGTTCTCACTACTTGTGCGAAAACGGAGGAAAAAATGGATCTCGACACCAAGCTGATCCAACTCGGTTGCTTCGTTTCACCAGTTCTGTCCAACATCGCCCCTCCTGAGATCCGTAGAAAACTTATCACAAAAAAAGAATGGTTCAAATGCCACCACAATCATCAATTGCCAGTCCACCCGGACTGCACAAGACGAACGAGACTAAAAGAAAGCCAACGTGGAGTCTGACAAACGAGCTCTTGGAACAAAACTTCGACACAGAAACGGCCTGGATGAACGAATGGTCAAGAACAAAATCAGACAGACCGGATCTGATCGAAGACCCGAATAAATGCAACCTGCAGGATTCGTACTAGACAGGCATTTGTGGTGTAAACTGAACCGAATCAGAACCGGGGCCATGGGAGGTGGGGGTTTTCAAGCATGAATGGGGACTTTCGGAAGAACCAGGATGTGACTGCGGACACCCAATCCAAACTATGGACCCTATCGTGTTAGATTGCCTCATTAGACGTTTTACGGAAACAAAATGGAAACACACCAAGCCTGCGAGGACGCAACTGACTGGATAGCGGCACTTGATGTTGAAATTTGATACTTTTTTCTTCTTTTATTTGCTGTATACCATTTTTGCTTTTGAACTCTACGAAATATATATACCAGTTTATGGCACACCATGGTTTGAAATAAATTACGGAATGCCTTTTTAGCGCATTTTCCATCTTGATGAAAATCGCTATTGCAACCGCTTTGTCCGTCCGTCCGTCCGTCCGTTCCTCGAACTCCTCCCAAACTAGAAGACCTAGCTTTCTAATTTTTTCGCTGTTACATAGCTGCCACTCCCAAAGGAGGGCTAGGCTATATTGGATGTCCATATTGCGCCGCCAACATAGAGAAAACCGCCCCCGATAAACTTGAAATAACATAATATTGCACTTTCTACCAGACCTGATGCTCTAGTGTTCTCATTTTTTGAATAATACATAGTTGCCACTTATAAACGTAAGCCAACAAACATTCCGTCTTCAATATGCGCCGCCAACATGAAAAAACTGCTAAAAACCGCCCCCAAGCACTTTAAAATGAAAAACATGAACCCGAAGACATAGCGATCTGATTATTTCGGTATATAAATAGCTGACTAAAAATTGGAAAGGATAGGCTACTTTTGGTTAGTCGCCGCCCCCAGATTCCGCCCCCAAACGATAAAAAGTGCAACTTTCACAAATGCTACTGATTGAGATGTTCCCTTTAACATTTAGGAACTGCCAACTCAAATTCTGCAACATTTGCTCAGCCGAACGCTGCCGCTCCCACACGCCGCCCCCACACGCCGCCCCCAAAGTAAGAGATAAATGAAAAACATGAACCTGAAGACATAACGATCTAATTCTTTCACTATATTAATAGCTGACTGAAATTGGAAAAAGATAGGCCACTTTTAATTAGCCGCCGCCTCTAGCTGCCGCCTCCAGCTGCCGCCTCCAAGCAAAAAAATGCAACTTTCACAATTTTCACTGATTGTCATATTTCCCTTACATTTAGTAACTTCCAACTCAAACTGTGCAACAGTTACTTTGCCGAATGCTGCCGCCCCCATACGCTGCCATCAAAGTGAGAGATGAATGAAAAACATAAACCCGAAGACATAGCGATCTGATTCTTTCGGTATATAAATAGCTGACTAAAAATTGGAAAGGATAGGCTACTTTTGGTTAGTCGCCGCCCCCAGATTCCGCCCCCAAACGATAAAAAGTGCAACTTTCACAAATGTTACTGATTGAGATGTTCCCTTTAACATTTAGGAACTGCCAACTCAAATTCTGCAACATTTGCTCAGCCGAACGCTGCCGCTCCCACACGCCGCCCCCAAAGTAAGAGATAAATGAAAAACATGAACCTGAAGACATAACGATCTAATTCTTTCACTATATTAATAGCTGACTGAAATTGGAAAAAGATAGGCCACTTTTAATTAGCCGCCGCCTCTAGCTGCCGCCTCCAGCTGCCGCCTCCAAGCAAAAAAATGCAACTTTCACAATTTTCACTGATTGTCATATTTCCCTTACATTTAGTAACTTCCAACTCAAACTGTGCAACAGTTACTTTGCCGAATGCTGCCGCCCCCATACGCTGCCATCAAAGTGAGAGATGAATGAAAAACATAAACCCGAAGACATAGCGATTTGATTCTTTCGGTATATAAATAGCTGACTAAAAATGGGAAAGGATAGGCTACTTTTGGTTAGTCGCCGCCCCCAGATTCCGCCCCCAAACGATAAAAAGTGCAACTTTCACAAATGTTACTGATTGAGATGTTCCCTTTAACATTTAGGAACTGCCAACTCAAATTGTGCAACAGTTACTTTGCCGAATGCTGCCGCCCCCATACGCTGCCATCAAAGTGAGAGATGAATGAAAAACATAAACCCGAAGACATAACGATCTAATTCTTTCGCTATATAGATAGCTTACTAAAAATGAGAAAGAATAGGCTACTTTTGATGACGCGGCCTCCAACTTCCACCCCCAAAAGAAAAAAGTGCAACTTTCAATAATTTCCACCTCGATTTCCACTGATTTACATTTTAATGTTACCTCAAACATCCAGAAACTCCCAACTCAAACTGTGGAAGAATTTGTTTGCCAAACTCTGCCGCTCCCACACGCCACCCCCAAAGTAAGAGATAAATGTAAAACATAACCCTGAAGACATGGCGATCTAATTGTTCCGCTATATAGATAGCTGACTAAAAATGGGAAGAGATAGGCCACTTTTGATTAGTCGCCGCTTCCAGCTCCCGCCCTCAAACAAAAAAATATTGATGAGTGAAAGAATTTCCATTCAAATCTATTCCGTTGGCAAGTACCCCATTCTGATAACAAAATATCACAATGAGACAAAGTGGGCAAGGAATGGTGTTTCTCCTTCAACCAAATTTCTTTACGTTCACAATATGCCTCTTTGAGAAAATGCGCTACTGAGACTCACGCACGTGAAGGCATACTCACTTGTTTCATTTCGTTCCGTAAATATTGACCGGACGCTCCAGCGCCTCTTCCTTTGTGGTCTCTTCTTGTTTTATTCTTCAGCTGCTGCACTGGTGGCACCGGCAGCTATAATGAGTAACATGGCGGAATCGCAAATGGCAAAATCTTCGGTATCGTTACTGCATGTTCGTATTCATTTTTAATATTGTACTGTAACTCTCCTGCAGACTTGGAGGGAAATAGTTAACAAAACAAGCAAGTTATTCAGATTAACCTGACGGTTTGATATGTAGCCCAGGCGCCAGGGAGCAAAAATCAGCTCAATAAAGAAATGATTGTTTCCTGGCTGGAAACTAGCTTAAAACGATCTGCGTGGCTTAGGTTTTGACATACTAATTTCCCCCCTTTCGGAAATGTCGGCGTCATGTCGCCATCATCAACAAGAAGTGCACCAGCGTGGTTTTTGCCGAATCTCTTGATTTTGGGCCATCTGACAGCAAAAGATGTAAGGAGTCATTTTGAAACCAATGAAATTCCCCACGGAATAGTTTTTAAATGACCTTTCTGCAACCTATGGTTTTTGAGATAGAGCTTCTGGAATAGAGAGGCATTGTCGTAAAAACTCCATGGCCACTTGACTCGAAAAACTAAAATGTCGATGTGACAAAAAAATTTCAAAATGAGATTTCTCGAGAATCCTTCACGCTATAGTTGCGGTGATGGTCTTAAACTCCTTCTCTTGAACCGTTGATCACGAATATAGAAAAGTCAAAAACGTCACATTGTACATATACAGGGTGTACTGAGGGAATCAAATCAGATCAGAGAAATCTCACATATTTCTTCGATTTAGCCTATATGCGACACTCTAAGCACCTAACACGAGTCCAATATCAATATGGATTTGCTGTATAAGCTTCACTTAATACACTAAAGAAGTGGTCAGCTCACAGCTTTACTGTAAAATGTTTTGAAGGTCCTCTGAAATCATCAAAATATTAAAAATTTACAGTACCAAGGAATGTATATAACAGAATATAATATATACCAAAGGACCAAAGTGAATTTTGAATTTGGGGATTTGGACCCAAAGGGCCCTCGAGCAACAAACTCCACCCAAAGGATCAAAAATTCACTTTGGTTCCTTGGTATATAATATACTGTTACATACATTTCTTGCTACTGTAAATTTTGATGATTTCGGAGGGCCTTCAAAACATTTTACAGGAAGGCTGTGAGCTGACCACTTCTTAACTGTATCAAGTGAAGCTTACAGAGCAATGCATATTGATATTAGACTCGTCATAAGTGCTTAGAGTTTCGCATAGGCTAAATCGAAGAAATATGTCAAATTTCTCTGTTTTGATTTGATTCCCGTAGTACACCCTGTATATGTACAATATGACGTTTTTGACTTTTCAATATTCGTAATTTACGGTTCAAGAGGAAGAGTTTAAGACCATCACCGCAACTATAGCATGAAGAATTCTCGAGTAATCTCATTTTGAATTTTTTTTTGTCACATCGACATTTTAGTTTTTTAAGTCAAGTGGCCATGGAGCTTTCCAGCTTTCATCACAATGACTCTCGCTCCCAGAAGCTCTATCTCAAAGACCATAGGTCGCAGAAAATTGATTGAAAAACCAAACTGTAGGGAATTTTATAGGCTTAAAAATGACTCCTTACATCTTTTGCTGTCACATGACCCAAAATTAAGATATTCGGCAAAAACCACGCTGGTGCACTTCTTGTTGATGATGGCGACATGACGCCGACATTTCTGAAAGGGGGGAAACTAGTATGTCAAAACCTAAGCTACACAGATCGTTTTAAGCTAGTTTCCAGCCAGGAAACAATTATTTCCTTATTGTTTTCCCTGGCGCCTGGGCTAATGTGTGACTCTCACTGTCACATGTAGAACCATCCATGTGTAGAACGCGTGTCTTCCCTGTCAAGGCACTGTCAGCTGGAATGCTTTTACGGTGAATAAAAACCACAGCGTTAAAGTTTAAAGAATAAAGAATACGGTTAAGGATAACGGCATAAGTTAACATCCAATATAAACCAGCCTTAATGGTGCTATTCTGTAAAAAAGATACATCGATGTTAGCGCTGTAGGTATCGCTGTAAGATGACACATGTGACAATGCAAAACATCATCACTGTTGTCAGTTTACAGCGATATAGCTCTTACATAGATATATATTTTTTACAGAATAGCACCATTAGTAGTAAAAAAACGTAATTAGTCTGATATTATCTCAATAATTTATTTCAAATTTGCACAAATAGGTATGGGAAGTTTTAATTTGAAAAAGTGAAGGTTATAATGGAAGAAAAACATATTTCTGATGAATAACAACACTGGTCACTATAAAACTAACGATTTTCAGAATCAGTACTGTACAGCCTCTTTGCAGCACTTGAGTAAAGTGGTGGCTTAGCCCCCAAATTTTTTGAAACCAAACCTCCATCTTGCGTTATGCACCTGGAAACTTCGTGCGGGTAACAGGGGCTTGAATTCTGCCATACTGCAGCTCAGTCTAAAGAGAAGAGTCCGCTTGTGACCTGGTTTGGATTTCTGCTTCAACACAAGACTACAAGACTACTCGGTTAACTGCTATACAAAAATGTACAAAGTATTCCGGTTAAGTGCACCTAACTCCTCAATATAAGTCAGCGACAGCTAATGCGGTGACGTCTTTTGCATCAACTTATTTGGCAAATGGCTTTCGGGAAACATGCCCATTGCCTTACGTTAAGCGTCTTTGTTGCGGCCTCTATAAATTCTCCAGTTACATATTATATCTGGTCATCAGTCTTCGATTCTTAATCCTCAATTTCCACGAGATCGGATATTTTGACAGAAGTTGCTCTCTTCCAGCTCTTGCTAATTTGAAGACTTCCAGTTGTACTCACTGTTGAGGTTGTGGCTGGGTTGTACACTTCTATGGTGCAACCAAAATAGAAAGGCTGTTGAATGCTTGCATCCATCTGTAATTATTATTATTATTACTAGTAGCTACCGTTTCGCTCCTTGTTTTATCGTAGCTATATTCTTTTTGGTATGCCTAATTTTTTATATGCAATGGTCATGTCTGCGTTAATGGGAAATTACCTTGAGCAGCTAACAGTCTGTGCATGTTGGAGAAAATAACTTTTTCTTGGTCCTCATTCATGTCCACACAAAGGTGGTAATCTGTCTGTCGAATTTTGTCCTCATGGGTGATCGTATCATCCAACTTCACACCTGCTCTTTCTTTTTAAACTTGAACGAATCCAGTGGCTTCGTCTCCGTAGTGTTCTCGCCGAGCCCTTCAAAAAAATACACCTTCTTATTTAAGGAAAAGAACCTGCTTGAAACAGATTCGATTGAAGTCATTTTAGTAAGTCCATGGGGGTACTTACCTCGTGAGTTTGACTTCTTTCATTTCGGCACTCATGCAGTCAGGATAATTGACAAAATATTGTGCTGTCATTTCACTATCCACTGGGGGAAGATTATCCGAAAAAGCTTGTGAAAAACCAGATTACATCTCGATGCTTCGAAGGTTCACAGGGAAAGCTAAAGGGGAAGTTTATATGTGTCAGTGTCACAAATTTGAAAAATCAGGTTTCGCCTCCTATTTTGTTTGCGTGTATGCGCAAGGAAAAGTCGTAGGTAGCTCTTTGATATATAGTAGGTTCACTTGTACCGTGATTCTAGTAGGCTGGGCAAATTTCACAGTTTGGCATTGTAGACTTCACGTTCAACTGCCTAGTGTGCGCCTGAGCGTCTGGCTTCGAAAGATAGGTTATGTTGGTGTGATGGTGTGTTGACTGTTGCTGTCAAAAATGGAAAATTTACCGAAATCAACTTTGCAAATTGCAAATATGGAGTGGATGTTGTTCACCTTTCACAAGTTCCGCAAATTTCTTGTTCCAGTACGATGTCCTGAGCAGTGAAATCAAGTATTAACGCCGATGAATCCCATCCCCACAAAAATTAGGAGGGTTCAGCTTCCCATCGTTTCCAGCCTTCCAGAGTGTGGGTACTTCTTTTAAAAACCAGGAATAGTTCACAATGCTTCCATAATATGTGGTTTTTGAAAATAGATTCACGTCTTCTCCGCAAAGCTGAACGTTATGGGGTACATGCCCAGCACCCATTGCGCCCATTTTTTCTCCCAGAAGCGAGTTCTTGATGGCACTCTCGAGGACTTTAGAATGGGCACTGGACGCTATTGTTCAAGACACAAGCTGAGGCGCAAACACAGTTTTCACAGTAATGGGCATAATTTCACCACAATTTTCTTGAAACTCGTGATTTTCAGTCTATTTGACACTCGATCTGACAAACGGTAAAGTTGTTGATCTTGTCGTCAAGCTTAAACTTTCAAATATCAATGCAACCAACTGCCAAGTTCTAGGGAGTTTTCAAATATCAGATTTGAAAACTTAGAAACAAAATCTCACAGCCAACTAGAATCACGGTACAAGTGAACCTACTATATCAACACTTCGATATCACGACCAATAAATAGCACATCTTGGCCCGGGAGTACGTCACGCCCGAAGCCACGCCGATATCACACGCCAAACTATATTTTTTTTTTTTAAATAAATCAAATAATAATTTTTTGTATAGATCCTTCTGCCTGAGTATTCTCATGCATGTGTACTTTCGATTTTCGACGAGAAAAAATAGTATAATACTCTTTTGTTCAGAATGGAAGGTACCTCGCTTACAGTAGAAAGGTATTGCAGTTTTATCCTGATTTCTGATAACCTGATTTGAGTAAAAATTCCAGCCGGTCAGTCAGCCGAAACGGCCAAATTTCGAATCGGGTACCTTTTGGTTGGTGGAGAGGGAGAGGGAGACCAATATACTGGCATGACCTTGTGAATCAATGTTTGAACAATACTGGCTCATTTAACATTGGCGAGAGCTTGTGAATCAACGTTGGAGCGATATTGGCTCAACCAACATTGGCAGGAGCTTGCGAATCAACGTTGGAGCGATATTGGCTCATCCAACATTGGCGTGAGCTTGTGAATCAACGTTGGAGCAATATTGGGGCATCCAACATTGGCGAGAGCTTGTAAATCAACGTTGGGGCGATATTGGTTAAACCAATATTGGCATAACTTTGTGCATCAATGTTGGATCAATATTGGTTTATCCAATATTGGCATGAACTTGCTAATCGATGTTGGATCAATATTGGCTCACTCAACATTGGCAAAAGCTTGTGAATCAATG
Source organism: Anaspis maculata (assembly GCA_949128115.1). Lineage (NCBI taxonomy): Eukaryota > Metazoa > Arthropoda > Insecta > Coleoptera > Scraptiidae > Anaspis > Anaspis maculata. The sequence continues at coordinate 66,905,803 of OX421965.1, read as the reverse complement.
TTGGGCCGATACTGGTTTTGCGATATTGCTAGTAAAAGTATTGGGCCAACATTGGCGTGCTATCGAATTAACAATGAAACTGGATCAATATTGGGCCAATACAAAACCAAACTCCCACCAACATTATGTGCTACTTGGGGACATACCCAGAAAAAGCATAGACCGGAGAAAACATAGCTGGACCAAAATATACCCGGAATAAACATACCCGGAAATAAAATACCAGGCTCAAAGAAGGTGTCTACGATGGCGGCAGGCAAATCTGAATCTACGAAATTTTGAAATTTTCATTAGAAAAATTAGGAACATTTGACCAACAGGTCCGATTCATGGAATGAGATTAACGGAATTTATAAACTAGTACAGCTCAAGGTATAAAGATTAAAACACAAGTTTTATAAAACATCATCTTGGTAAGGGTATGTTTTTACCACTCTATCTTTTCTTCGGATATTTCATTTCCTGGTATATTATTGCCGGGTACGTTTTTCCCCGGCTATTTTTTTTCTTCGGTCTATACATTCCGGGTATGTATCTAATGGCGGCTATCTTATTTCCGGATACCGGAAAGGGCATATCACACGTCGACTTCGAATACCATCGCTATCCAGTTCAAAAAAGATTCCAAATTCAATATGGGAGTGGTATTGGGGCTCCCAGCGGCCGTAGCGTCTTGCAGTGACAAAATCATCATGATCTAGACATTTCGTTTGATTAGAAAACATCGCCAAACATGATTTTGTAGAGGCATCTGATGCTTCAAAAAATGCAAGTTGCCTTTTAGTTGGTCTCCTTGGAATCTCGGCCCCCCGGCGGTTAATCGATTAGTGCAGCGGGCCAAATCGTTCATTCTGGTTCAAGGAATAATTGTGCCAAATCTGTTGCTTTTATCACAATACACAGTATTAATTCGTGAACCGCTAGCACTACATAGTAGTTAGTGTCTTATTTTTGTCAACCTTCTCTTTGGTCGTATTTCACTCTGATGGAACCATTTCGGCCAACATTTTGGTCATCATCAAGGCTTTTTGTTGGTCCTTGATAGTCAGAACTATTCTCAAGTCAAAACAAGTCTCTGTATGGCAAATTTTAGAAGAATACCTCAACCCGTTTTCGAATTATTCATGAAAAAACATTAATGGAAAAGTCAAACTTTGAAGAGCTGTATCTCAATTAATGCTGAATCCTGGCCAAAAAAATCAAATACGTAGGTATTCCTCAGTTTGTCTTGGACATCTACCATGACAATCATGCAAACTTATTATGGCACTACCTGTGTAAGACGTATGTATTAATGATTCTTCAACTGCGACTTTGGAATTGAACTTTGTTACTAAACACTAATCTTTGAGTGAGTACCTGCGTAAAGAATGCTTAACCTCGTGACACCAGACCGCTTGAAGAACCACTGGAAAATTGAATTCCAAACGGGGCATCTGATGAACAACATCCTGCGTGCAGAAATATGCTGTTAGCGCGGTACACATAAAGACGGCAGCCTTCCGATGAAGGCTGCATTAAAACAATAACTCTTGGATTAGGAAAGCAGCAAGCGACAGTCAGAAATAAAATTCACAACAACAATCAAAAACTTTAATGCAAAACAAAAGAAAAAAAAACACAAACAGACAGAATTACAAAACAATAAAAAAAAAACAATGTGAATTAAATGAAATGAAGAATCCGAGTGGTTCTGATCGGGGGCAGATTCGCTGGCGCCGAGTGGCGTCCTGAAAACGAGACGAACTGCACTGAAGGTATACACCCCGGCAAACGGGAATAAACGGTAAATGGTAAAAACAATGGAAAATATGGAACTTACGGGATCTTATTCGGTGGCGGCGTCGTCCTGGCGGAGTCCGAAGGCGGCGTCGTGGTGGATGGCCGTTCTGGTGGTGGATTTCCTTTTGAAATGCACGAGTGCCCGTGTTCGTCACCAAAATGGCGGACGAACGACTCGATCCCGTCCGAAACTGGAGCTTTGTGTGCGGCTGGCTGGTCCAAGCCGCTCCCCGGTGAAAGCGGTGAAAACTGCCGCTTTCTGGACTTGGAGATGCTGCAGAGATCCTCCAGGAGTCACTATCGGACGCGATGGGCCTTGGATGGGCTTCTGGTCGAGTACGAATGTACGCCGATGGCACGACAAGATGGCCGCGAGAACGATGACCAAAAAAAAGACGGCGTGGCTTCCCGCTCGACGTACGGAGATCGACACCGCTTCGAACGAAGCGGCAAAGGCACGAGCGGAAAGAAAGCCGAAGAATGCCGAAGACGGCCGAAGAAAGTGCTGGAGCTCGTTTACGCTTGCGCCTGACAGCCAAGTGCCAGGCACACCGAACAGGGGGTGAGGGGTGAGGACTTGGACAACACAGGGATATTTTGGGTTGCATACCCTCAGTGCACACGAATGCAGTTTTCAATGAACGGGGCCGAGACATACTCCCCACCAAAATACCACTCGGGGTATTTTCAAAGTTCAAAAATTAATGAAATCAAACATGATACAAAAAGAAAGAGCATAGTGAGAACAATGACGGAAGTGAAAACACAGAATGCTCACTGTCCTGAAGGGAGGGGACAAAGTTTGACCATTGGGCGTCGCAGAACGTCGCGTTGAGTACGGACATCTGCGACACGACAAATGCCATCTTTGCCGGGGAAGAGTTTTGAAATTCTGCCTAACCTCCACTTCAGAGGGGGAGCGTTTTCGTCCTTGATGAGGACTAAAGACCCCACATCTGCGGATTCAAGGTGACGTGACTTGTGCCACTTGCCGCGTTGGTACAGCGTGTGTAGATATTCGTCGCGCCAACGCGCCCAGAAACGCTGTTGCATGGATTGGACCAACTGCCATCGCGACAACCTGCTGATCTTGAGGTGGGACAAATCTGGGTCAGGTGGGGCCGTTAACGGCTCGAGCGTCAAAAAATGACCAGGCGTCAATGGGCACAGATCATTTGGATCCGAGCTCAGCTCCGAAAGTGGCCGTGAGTTGAGCAACGCTTCAACTTGGGTGACCAACGTGGTCAGCTCTTCAAAGGTGAGTATTTGATCACCTATCACGCGAGATAGATGAGTTTTGACAGCTTTTATGCCGCTTTCCCACAGCCCGCCAAAGTGGGGACTGGAGGGAGGAATGAAGCGCCAAGTGATGGCTTCGGATTCCGCGGCGAGTTGCATTGACGTCGTCAATTGCCTATGAGCTCCGACAAAGTTTGTGCCATTGTCGCTATAGATGGTAGAGCAACGACCGCGCCGGGCAATGAATCTGCGCAAGGCGGCGAGGAAAGCATCTGTTGAGAGATCGGAGGCAACCTCGACGTGCAATGCCTTGGTGGCGAAGCACACGAAAAGACAGATGTACGCCTTCGTAGTTCTGACACCGCGAGCGCGTGACATGAGGATTGGAAAAGGGCCACCATAGTCGAGCCCGACGCAGCTAAAAGGTTTTAGCTGAGAAATTCGCGCCGAGGGGAGGTCGCCCATGGTGGGAGAAAAAGTTTGCGGCTTAGTCCGGAAGCACCGGTAACACGATGCAAGATAGTGCCGTACCGCGCGTCGCGTGGACAATATCCAAAAATTTTGCTGCAGGACATAGCAGGTATTGTTGAGTCCCGGGTGGCAATGTCGGGAATGAACTTGTCGAATGACGAGTCCTGTCAAGACGTGACGAGATGGAAGAAGAGCAGGGTGTCTGGTTGCAAATGGCAACTCATGACAATGCTTCAAACGTCCGCCGACGCGGAGAACATCGTCACGATCGAGAAAGGGTGAAAGTTTTCGAAAGGGTCTTGAACAGGGTTTGCCGTTGCGTAACGACGCGATTTCGACGGCAAATACCTTCTGCTGTACATGTTTGACAATGTACAACAAGGCAAAATGGAGCTCTGTATCCGAGAGAGGTCCTGTGAACTTCTCATCGGACTTGCATTTGCAGAACCGATAGAAATAGGCGACAGCGCCCTGAATCTTCCGTAAGGAGGATATGCGCAAAAAGAGGTCGTCGATGTCAATCGGCGGCGGCTGCGGCACACGCACGACCAAAGCGAGCTTTCGCTCTTCAGACGCAATGTCTGGGGAGGACACGGAGAATTTGTCATCCGGCCATGTGTCATCCGCTGATGACAGAAAAGGTGGGCCAGACCACCAGAGGGAGCACGAAAGCATGTCTTCGGGAAACAATCCGCGCGAAGCTGGGTCGGCGGGATTGTCCGATGTTGAGACATGTCTCCAACACTGAGGCGGGACACGCTGTTGAATATGCTCAACACGGTGAGCAACAAATGTTTTCCAGCGGTGCGAAGAGGAACGCAGCCAGCTGAGAACAACCGTAGAATCGGTCCACGCAAATATGGCATCGAACTGTACGGTTCCTGCGAGCGCTGCAACGGTGAAGGCAACGAGATTGGAAAGTAGGACCGCTGCACACAATTCGAGACGGGGTACGGTCAGCAATTTGACTGGAGCCACCTTTGATTTGGCGGTTAGGAGACGAATGGTGGGAACACCATTTCGAAGGTAACGAACGTACAACACGCTCGCGTACCCAGATTCAGATGCGTCGCAAAAGGCGTGCAACTGGCTCCTGTCTGCAGGCGACGGAAAAGTATGCCGTGGAATTTGCAACCGCGAAAGTTGCGATAGCTCGGATTGAAAACGCAACCACTGCTGACATACGATGTCTGGAGGGGTGTCGTCCCAATCAAGGCCAAGTTTCCATAACCGTTGGATTAAATGTTTGGCGAAAAATGCAACAGGGCACAGAAAGCCGAGCGGATCGTAAATCCGAGCCACCTCCGACAAGATGGACCGTTTTGTGCACGGTAGTTCATTTGGATGAACCGTGAATGAAAAGGTGTCTGTTGCCGCTTGCCACTGGAGGCCAAGAATTTTTACAGTATTGTCAGCAACGTCACTGAAAGTGGACGGCTGAGTTCGAACGTGATCAAGTGGTATGTCTTGCAACACATCAGGGTGATTGCTTGCCCACTTGCGCAATTCAAAGCAACCCGATTGGAGCAGGTTGATTAGCTGCGTTTGTAATTCCCGTGCTGATTCCACGGAGTTCGCACCGCAAAGTAGATCGTCTACATACAAATTACGGCGAATTGCCTGCGAAGCCAATGGAAACTTCGAGGCGCTTTGTTCTGCCAAGTGAAGCAACGTGCGAACCGCTAGAAACGGTGCCGAAGAAACACCATATGTAATGGTGTTCAATTGGTACGTTTCAATGGGTCGATCAGGGGAGAAACGAAAGCGAATGAGTTGATACTTGCGATGTTCGGGCGAGATAAGTATCTGCCGATACATCTGACGGATGTCACAAGTAAAAACGATCGGCTCACACCGAAACTGCAGTAGCAAAGCTGCTATGTCCTGTTGTAACTTAGGACCGACGAGAAGCGTCTCGTTGAGAGATAAATGATTCGGCGCTTGCGCCGAAGCATCAAAAACGACGCGAATTTTCGGCTTGTCGTCTTCGATCTTGACGATCGGATGATGAGGGATGTAATACGCCTCAGAATCTGGAGGTTCTGCGTCCAGCAAGGTCATGTGACCTAGGTCGAGGTAGTCGCGCATGAATGCTATGTACAGATCACGGAGTGTGTCCTGACGGACCAGGCGACGTTCGATAGCTAACCAACGGCGGTCAGCCATAGACCTGCAATGTTCAAAGGTGGGGGACTCCCTTTTGAAGGGAAGCGAAACCCCAAAACGACCTGACGGACAACGGTAGACAGAGTCCCGGAAACAAATTTCTGCACGTTCATCATCTGGGGACAAACGTGTTTTGGACGATGGTGACGAGATTTCCTCTACTTCCCAAAATTTGTGCAGAGACTCGTCGATTCCAGTTGGAGTGCAAACCAAAAAGGAATGCAGAGGTTTTGACGGGGTTTGAAAGGGACCGAGAAGAGCCCAGCCAAAAATGGTGTTTATGGCAACAGGCTGTGACGGACCTGACGAGACGATTCCCTCTTTCACGACTGACGGATAAACGTCGGCGCCCAACAACACTTGAATGGGGCCTGGCTTGAACCATGTGGGATCCGCCAGATTCGATAAGTTCAAGTGGAATTGATCCGGGTTCAAAGCGGTGTCTGGCAGGTTACCACAAATCCTGCGCAGGACAATTAACTCCAATTCAGGGATTGGGAGAGACTCATCATCAGCCTTGACCTGGCAAGTGACTGTGCCACACGTCGAATTGGCGGGGGTGAGACCCAAGCAAAAAACGGGCACATTGTGATTTGATGGGGATAGACCCAATTTGCGCACGCAGGAGTCCAAAATAAACGATGCCTGACTGGCAGGGTCTATGAGCGCACGGAGGCTTTGGTAGCCTCCCCACCGGTCACGAACGTGAACGATTGCCGTGGCCAACAAAACATGAGCTGCCTTGAGGCTTGAGGCGAGATTCGTCACCGAATTCGCGACATTTTCTGGAAGACCAGGGGAAACGATTTGCGGTAATTCAACTGGATTCGATAAAGAACTGGGTGACTCATGACCTGCAGTTCTATGTGGCTTGGGGAAGTGCAGCAAGGTGTGATGCCTTGCGTGGCACTGCCGACACGAATACGACGATGGACATTTTGGAGCGCCGTGATTGGTGCTCAAGCAGTTGAGACAGAGCCTTTTCTGTTTGACCGCCAAATATCTGTCATTTGGGGACATTGACAGAAAAGTCTTGCACGCGGTGACTCTATGACTTCTCGCCCCACAATGAGAACATGCTGACTCATGCGACGTCGCTGGGGCAGATGAAGTCTGAGACACCAACGTATGTGAGGCCCACGACTTGCGGCTGACCTCGGGCTTCACGGTAACGGTGTTTGCCCGTGTGGAGCGGGAGTTCGATTGCGTTTTAGAATTTAAGGCAGTTGCCTCGAAAGCCTTGCATTGGTCGAGCACGAAAGACTTGACGTCTTCGTATTTGGGGAAGGGGGTGCCAGCTGACTGCACCTCGAAACGTTTTCGCGTCGACTCATCGAGTTTCTGGAGCAGCATGCTCGACAGGGTGAAATCCCACAGGTCGATATGCGGATACTGCTCGAGCGCCACTAAATTTTCGTTGAACGTGTTCACAAGATGGCGAAGCGCTTGCGCGGAGTCAGATGTGACGGAGGAGGCGTTCATCATCGACTGCCAGTAAAAAGTGACTAGCACGCGGTCGTTCTGGTATCTCTCAACCAACGAGTCGAACGCAATTATGTAATTATCTCCCGTCAATGGCAGGTGTTTAACCATTGAGAGAGGTTCACCAGATAAAGACGAGATCAGATACTGAAACCGTTCAATATCTGAGAGAGACTGGTTTCTGTGTATTAACGCCGTGAACAGATCATAGTATGGTGGCCATGATTTTAACTTTCCGTCGAACAACGGCAACGCGATTTTTGGCAATCGGACATTGCTCCGGCCTGTCTCGAACCAAGTTTGCGAGGCTTGGCGAGAGAGCGAGGAAGTCGGCTCTGAATTCGAAAACGAGGCTTTTACCGCAGCAAGTTTGCCATACAAGCTGTCTGCCCGGAGTGTACGTTCAAGAAATGTAGCCTTCTGCTCCTCGGAGGCACTGGGGAGAGGGGCAGTGTTGACCGTGCTCTTGAAACCGTTGTAAATTTCCGCCGCAATGTCAAACGTGGCTAAAAATGCCGGTTGGAGGCTTGGCTCGGTGGTAGCTGTGACGCCTTGTTCCAGAAGGGGCTCAAGGCGCGCAATAGCTATCGCGATGGACGATAAAGTTGCGTCCATTGTGTACGACACAAAGAAAAATGAAAACAAAGCAACTGACCCTTAGGTTGGCGTACCTGAATGGCGAACCCAACCCAGGTGAAAAAGTGCGAATGAGACGGGCGAAAAACGAATTGATCAACACGCTGGACCAACGCACAAGTGTCACGTGGGTTTGACCCGTGACTTTAAAGTTTCAATAGTGAGGTGAATTAAATTCCTGACTGTACCATGCTTAGCCTGTATCCGGCTCGAAGGACCAATTTATATGTTAGCGCGGTACACATAAAGACGGCAGCCTTCCGATGAAGGCTGCATTAAAACAATAACTCTTGGATTAGGAAAGCAGCAAGCGACAGTCAGAAATAAAATTCACAACAACAATCAAAAACTTTAATGCAAAACAAAAGAAAAAAAAAACACAAACAGACAGAATTACAAAACAATAAAAAAAAAACAATGTGAATTAAATGAAATGAAGAATCCGAGTGGTTCTGATCGGGGGCAGATTCGCTGGCGCCGAGTGGCGTCCTGAAAACGAGACGAACTGCACTGAAGGTATACACCCCGGCAAACGGGAATAAACGGTAAATGGTAAAAACAATGGAAAATATGGAACTTACGGGATCTTATTCGGTGGCGGCGTCGTCCTGGCGGAGTCCGAAGGCGGCGTCGTGGTGGATGGCCGTTCTGGTGGTGGATTTCCTTTTGAAATGCACGAGTGCCCGTGTTCGTCACCAAAATGGCGGACGAACGACTCGATCCCGTCCGAAACTGGAGCTTTGTGTGCGGCTGGCTGGTCCAAGCCGCTCCCCGGTGAAAGCGGTGAAAACTGCCGCTTTCTGGACTTGGAGATGCTGCAGAGATCCTCCAGGAGTCACTATCGGACGCGATGGGCCTTGGATGGGCTTCTGGTCGAGTACGAATGTACGCCGATGGCACGACAAGATGGCCGCGAGAACGATGACCAAAAAAAAGACGGCGTGGCTTCCCGCTCGACGTACGGAGATCGACACCGCTTCGAACGAAGCGGCAAAGGCACGAGCGGAAAGAAAGCCGAAGAATGCCGAAGACGGCCGAAGAAAGTGCTGGAGCTCGTTTACGCTTGCGCCTGACAGCCAAGTGCCAGGCACACCGAACAGGGGGTGAGGGGTGAGGACTTGGACAACACAGGGATATTTTGGGTTGCATACCCTCAGTGCACACGAATGCAGTTTTCAATGAACGGGGCCGAGACATATGCCATGAATCAAACAAATGGGGATTATTAAAGCTATACCTACACTGAGATCCCGAGAGAGTACCAACGCCATTTAAATTGCAGATTTAATTATCATTAGGGACTCCCATACAAGTACTAGGCAAGCTCAAGTCGATGCGGTAGCCGGACCGGCCCCAGCAGCAGCGCCGGTTGAAAAATGAAGACGTTATTCCCACAAGCCATTTGTTGCTGATAAATTCCATTAATAATTTCCACTCGCGGTAAATTACTCCCGATCGCATATTAATATCATTCATTAATTCAAAGGGGGGCGCTATTATTCTTTGGTATGCAATTTAATTTTTAAATGCAGGCACCATTCCCGCTGCAATAAATATCCGTGATGCATGGTCCGAGCGCGCACACTCTCCGGCTAGCAAGAGCAACTTGTTTGCTTTGCCCGTCGCATAATTTATTAAATTGATTTTTTCGATGGTTTCGTGTTTTTGTTGCTCCCGCTACGGTTTTTGTTGTTGTTTTTCCGGTATCAACCGACACAGAGCCGTAAAAGCTGCTGAATTAAAGGAAACGACTTTCCATGATAATTTCGCGTGCGTATCGGCGCCGGGGCTTTCGTTCTCGGGTCAGGCCAAAGGCCCGCGAGTCGATTCAGACTTCCATTCAGGGAAGAGTAGATAAAACCCCGACTGCAAAATGAGAATTTTAAATACACATTTTGCATCCGTAGAAAATGAATATTCAAAATGTCGCTCTCTTTCGCGCTTATCGTACGCCCGCCATTTTACACAGGATCTGCAGCTGAGAATTCAAATTTTTAGTGACAAACGTAGCAGACGATTAGATAAACACTTGAGAGTGTCATCCTGGGAAATTTACTGGAACATGGGATTTGAAAGTTTTTGTTTGGGGGGGATCTTGATAGGTACATAGCGCTGTATGCGACGTTTTCTATGTTAGATAGAACCTATTATGATTATGTAAAATAAGTCACACGGTTAACAGTTGTTCATAAAACCAACAACGAGTATACTATACACTTATATAGGTGTCCCACGAAGTAACTGACATAGCTTGAGGGTAGATGTACTTTTTCGAGGCAAGTCAGAATCTGCATTCTAAATTTTCCTGATATCCTCCGTTTCCGATATACAGGCTGGTCCATCCTAGCGTAATTATCCCATAGCGGTCTTACCGTTCAAGATAGAGAAAAAGATGTAAGAGAAAAGTTATATGGTTTGATGAGACCTATAACCTAAATTTATTTTCAGCGATACAGGTGTTCCATTTTGACGGGATTAACGAAACCTCAATTTTTTTAAATGGAACACCCTATATTTTTTTGCATTTTCATATTCAACTTTTTCAACTGTCTTATGCCTTTATTTTTGTTTTTCAATTGTGTGGCAGTGCTACCAACTATAAATAAAAACTAAAAAAATCGCACTTTCACAGTTTTCTTAGAAAAAGCGTAGCGGCCTTGCTTTTCAAAATTAAGAGATGAAACTTGACATGGTGATAGTCAAGTCAAAGACCAATATCTCAATGTCAAAAAATTGGGATTTCTTGATACAGGGCGTTCACAAAAAAAAAACATGAAACTTCATCATTTTCAAAGTATCATAACTCATTTGTTTCAAAAGGCATGCCCCTAATTTTATAACGTTATCTGATAGCTTTTTTTATCCTCTTTCATTTTTACTAGGGGTACCCTACCCATAAACTTCATTTTCTTTAAGATAATCGGAAATTTTCACAAAATTTGCTATTTTTCTTAGTTTTTTTCAAAAATTGAGTTGGCCGTGATGAATGACAGACAAGCCAAATAGTATGCAGCTGTCAGTTAGTCAGATTAAATACTGTCGAACAAAAAAAAATGGCTCCAACGCAAAAAGAAAACAAAGTGGGATCCTGGATATCTGAATTTTTACCAGAATATCATATCAATTATTTCCTCTCGCGTGAAATCATTTTTCTTTGTTCGACAATATTCAGACTGACTAACTGAAAGTTGCGTACTATTTGGCTTGTCTGTCATTCATCACGGCCAACTCAATTTTTGAAGAAAAAAAAAACAAGAAAAACAGCAAATTTGGTGAAAATTTCCAATTATCTCGAAAAAAATGAAGTTTAAGGGTAGGGTACCCCTAGTAAAAATGAAAAAGGATAAAAAAATCAGATAAATCAGATAACGTTATAAAACTATAGGGGCATGCCATTTGAAAAAAATGAGTTATGATACTTTGAAAATGATGAAGTTTGATGTTTTTTTGTGAACATCCCAAGAAATCCCAATTTTTTGACATTGAGATATTGGTCTTTGACTTGACTATCACCATGTCAAGTTTCATCTCTTAGTTCTGAAAAGCAAGGCCGCTACGATTTTTCTGAGAAAACTGTGAAAATGCGATTTTTTTTAGTTTTTAATTTTTAGTTGGTAGCACTGCCACACAATTGGAAAACAAAAATACAGGCATAAGACAGTTGAAAAAGTTGAACATGAAAATGCAAAAAAATATAGGGTGTTCCATTTAGAGAAATTGACGTTTCGTTAATCCCGTCAAAATGGAACACCCTGTATAGCTATGAATAATTTTAGCTTATAGGTCTCATCAAACCATATAACTTTTCTTCTACATCTTTTTCTCTATCTTGGACGGTAAGACCGCTATGGGATAATTACGCTAGGATGGACCACCCTGTACAGGTGATTAATGTGTTTAACCGAGAACTTTGATTGGCCATATTTCACAAATAGATCAATACAATAATGTGAAATTTTGCGAGGATATTCCAACACCAAGGCCCTTTGTAGCGCCCTATTCATTTATGAAAAGAATACAGGACCGTACTTGAAATTTTGTTTTTCGAGTTCGTGTTGAAAAAATCATTGTGTTTTATTTTTGACGGGAAACTACATGAAAAACTAGATGAACAATGGTAAACAATGCGATTCTTCAACTGTTTGGCACTATTTAGCTAATTCGGAAAAAAATATTAACAAAAATTTGCCAGGAGCATAAAAAAAAATCAATTTTAATCATTCAAACGCTATTCCAGATGGTCAAACAAAGTCAAAATTTCAATTTTGATGTTCTAACAAAGTGAGGATAATTTTAGTAGAATGTTTTCAACATAAATTCGGGTAGGAATCTGGGTGCCAAGTTCATGTTTCCAGAAAATTCTCCTGAAATTATCCTGAGTTAGTTAGAACACGACAATTAGTAGATTTTCTTATGGTACCCCGTGTGCAAGTTGAGACTAGAGTATAGTGGTTGGTGCCAAATTGTTCCTTAGATCATGCTGAACTAGGATCGCAATGGCGAACATCTGAGACCCGCGACTGGGCAGCGGGAGGGGGGGTAAAATGTGGTGAAGACATAAAAAATGTTCAATAATGAACCGAAAGAGGTACAGTTATGAAAGTTACCATATACGTATTCACTATTTTACTTTATTGAAGGTTCAGCAAACCGATTTCAAGAATATCAATCATTCTAAGAGATATTTTCAAAAATATAATATTTTTTATCAACATTTTATTGTTGAAAAAATCGAAGAATTTCGAAGATGGAAAGATGAAACTCTAGATTTTGACAATTAGTGATGTTAGAAATATAGTCGTGATTGGCGAAAATTTCTCGGCCTACTATTTTGGGAAACAAAACCGTCAACTGTTTCACCAGCTTGGCCGCCATCTTGGATTTTCTTTTGGTGCAGTAGTCACAAAAACGACAGGGGACTATGAGTATGGTAGCGTTAGATCATTTCAATACGAAAAGTAACTTCCCAGAGAGGGTTAGTTGCTTCTTTGGCGAGGAAAATTGCCATTTTATTATCTCCGGCTCCTGCGCGAATCCAGTACCAATGATGGCTGATTTAAAGCTGGAAATGGCACAATCCGTTTTGTACCATAAAACTTGATAGTTTGTGAAGTCAACCACCAAAATTTATGATCATGAATCAAATGGTTCATTATTGGTAATTGATTGAAGCAAAGTGTGCTCATTTTTGATAGAAAATGCATAAGAACTGTGTTTTTAGTGGACATTACAAAGCTCTGGAGGAAGACCTGCGGCCAAGATTGGCGGCGAAAGGCATGTAACTAATTAAAGTGAGTATGCTCTATAACAAGTAGTTATCATGGATGGTGCAGGTTTCTTGAAGATCTTTGGGGAGGTCGCCAAAGATGTTTTTTCATAATAATATTTTCAAGTACAGTCCCTTCCAAAAGTTTCTTTCTTCTCTAGGGACCAACTCTTTCGACCACGGAACATTTGCAAGACTCAAACAATTAATTTGTTCGGTTTATTCGAGATCACCGCAGTTTACGGAGCTGAAAGATTTGTGGTGGTGATTTTTCACAAACTCAGACTTTTGGGGGGGACTGTACTTGAAAATTTCATCATGCAAAAACATCTTTGTCGACTTCCCTAGAGGTCTTCAAGCGACCTACACGATTTATTATAGCTACTTGTTTTAGAGCATACTCACTTTAACTAGTTACATGACTTTCGCCGCCAATCTTGGCCGCAGGTCTTCCTCCGGAGCTTTGTAATGTCCACTAAAAACTCAGTTTTTATGCATTTTCTGCCAAAAATGAGCACACTTTGCTTCAACCAATCACCAACAATATCTAAACCATTCGATTCATGATCATAAATTTTGGTGGTTAGCTCCACAAACTATCAAGCTTTATGGTACAAAACGTATTGTGCCGCTTCCATCTCCATCTATACTTGCACAATTTCAATTGATTCTATTGATCTATTCGTGAGATATGGCCAATCAAAGTTTTAGGTTGAACACATAAATCACCCTGTACACAGGGTGTTTCAGTGACCTTGCATAAAATTTCGGGAGCTAATTCCTCTCTGGATTTCATTTGGGGAGATAATGGGACACAGTTTCACCTGACACGCAGGCCTCATTATTGGGCCCATTGTACCCCTCCGTCCTCCCTTAGACCAGCCGGACTCATGTTTGGACAGTAATGTATTGCTAAAAAAATTCCTGATAAAATTTGAATTATTAAGCACCGAGCCGAGGAGCTTGTGGCGTGGTTGTTAGCGCGTTCGACTACCACTCTAGAGGTCGCGGGTTCGATCTCCGCCGGGGACGGATTTTCGCCTCGAAAACAAGCTTCTTGGTTTAATTGGAATGCTTGCTGAATGCAAGACGCGCCGTGTGTCGCATAGCACGTAAAATACGAACGATGGTGCCGACCCCATGCGATGTTGGTGGTCGTTAAAAATCCCTACCCTGTATTGGAACACACAGGGGTTCGGCAAAATTTCCGGTATAGTGGAGGAAAGCATTCACCGGCGTCGGTGTTAGGCCTCGTTGCGGAAATAGGCCGACGTTAAATAAACGAATTGAAAAAAAAAAGCACCGAGCCGCAATGTAGTTCCTGGATGTTTGATGGTCGGTCCATCCAAGCGCTGGGAGCCAACAAGTATGAAATGTGCTACACGGCGAGAAAGCAAGCAAGTAAGCAGACACAGACAGACAAACAAAACGAGTTCCAGGATCTATATTATTTCTGTATAAAATTTTGATGGTGAGATTTGAATTTTTGAATCGTGAGGTGTATTATTGGTTGCCTACTATTAGACATCTGCAAATTCAACGTAAACTGCTGAAGGTTGAAAATGAAAACCACCCATGCGATGCTCTTCTCTGACCCCCTCCCATGTGCCATGTGCTGCGGGTGAATGGGGCAGAGGTTTTTTTTTTTTTGAAAGGTCGAATTAAACTTTGCCGGGGTGCGATCCTGCTTCCACATAAAGGTATGTAGGTAATTTATCATTTTACGGAGAAATTAGAGGCAGCAGGTACTCACCGACATCGACATATGGCTCAACCAGAAGCAACCTGGGTATTTTGGGCGTTCACCTGGGCGGGCGTGGGCACTTTTCACAAACGAACATTTTCCGAAGGACACGGAAGTTCTTTGAAAATCCAAGGGCGCGTTCAACTCTAACCGAACCGATAGTCAACAGCTGATTTCCAGTATTTCCACTCCAGTTGGAAAAGCACTCTCACCACTGCAAGTGAGTGAAAAGGTGGCAAGGACAAGTAGTGAACCTGAAATCGGCACCCAACGATGGCAGCACTATACACTATTATGCTTCTTGTTGTGTTGTGCCGCGGACTGAGGACGCCTTCTGCTGAGGACTCGAAGAACCCCGAAGTACCAAGTACCTACGTTACGTACATTCTCTGTTACGTACCGTGCGTACCAGAGAGAGAGTGCGTACTGCGTACGGTGAATCGGTGATCTATCTATGCTCTATGCGTGCGTACGGTTGTACGGAGTACGGACTGATGGGACTGACCCTCCTGAGGCCTAGGCACAGCCCAGGGCTGGGCTAGGGCCATTCTCTGGGTGCACGGTGCAGGCATATCCCGCGTTTCACGTTATGTTGTGCTGTTGTGGTGGGGTGTGGTTGAAGATTTTCATTTTTAGAAGAAATTCCACGGAAATTCCAACATGTTTGCCATGAAAAGTGACAAAATGGACGCAAAAGAAAGCAGGCACATCCAGGGTTGCAAGACTTGATGTACCCCAGGTAGCAGGTAGGTAAGTTAACAAAGTTTCTGATTTTATGTGGAAATCTGTGGTGAAAATGAAACTCGAATAATAAGGATAACAACAACTGCGAAGTTCAAGGGGCTAAAAAAAACTAGTACAAAACTCGTTGATTTCTTCACTAAAATGGCGCAACACTAGCGCATCTTCCTTATCTAGAAAGCTCGCTATTACCGGCAGACCGCCAGACCGGCTTTCGGTCTGCATCTGCTGTCTGACGTCTGACGATCTTGTCGTCGAACTTCTGGGAGGGTGCATAGTGTTCCTTCTAACCTTGACGACTATATGCTTAAAAAAATATATCAAAAGTAGCGTTTTCCCCTTTCCAGTTTCTACTGATGATTATTGATGAATAATAAGACCCAACGTGCGTGACAGTTGAAGCTATCGATTATTTGATTACTAGCAAGTGAAAAGAGCACATTAGGTAATAGCACCCTATACATATTCTGCTAGACAATGATACATTGAAAATTGAAACTATAGTATGTTCACTTGTACCGTAATTCTAGTCGGCTGTGAGATTTTGTTTTCAAGTTTCCAAATCGGAAATATAGAAAATCCCCAAAACTTTGCGGTTGGCTACTCTGGCTTCATTCAGCGTTCGTCGTTCGGACCACTTTTGGAACACATTATTTACGCATTTTCTCTGCAGATAGACGGAATATTTTTGCGGGACGTGATGTCTGAAGCTTTTTTGCATTTTATTGGAAAATGAAGTAATTTTTCGACCTGTTTTTAATTTTCGCCAATGAACAAATAAATCCAAGCAGCTTTGACCTCGGCTTTGACATTGGACAGGTGTCAGAAAGATTTCTAACCTCTCGAAGCCGGTTCAACTTTAGGTTGATTGAAACTAAAAAAATACTAGGGCCTTCGTCCAAAAAAAGGGTCCCATGGAATCATCAATCCTTTCACCTCTTGCAGTCGAAAAAACACGTCGAAGCATGAAGAACTATTGGCAAGACAAGGAACACTCCAGCAGGCCTGCTGTTGCAGTAGGATCTACGTGTAAAAAGTTAATTAAACCGAATTTCAAGAAACCCAGCCCATCAAAGTTGCGTATTGGATCGAAATCTCGATCGAAATTCATGTGAGTAGTTTCAGTTTGCAATTTGCTTTCGTTTTGGAGCTTCGCAGGACAAGTTTTTGTCGGCTTTGAATGGCCGCCGTCAAGATTACTTAAATTGAAGGCGGCCCCGTAGGGTTCTGGTGTCTAAATGACGGTAATACAGCTCTGCGCCCCTCTAGTTGCATTTCCACGTATGACAAGGTCAGTTTTCCAAGATTCTAATATCAATTTGATGAGAAATATAGCTTCACTTCTAGAGAAGTCAGTTTCACACCAGGCAAAAAGCCGGCAAGCCTACACTGCTAAAGTAGAATGTTTGCCCAGCCAACTAGAGTCACAGTGAAGAAGTGAACCTACTATACACCATTTCTACTAGTAGTCTATTTGGGCGATAATCAGCAAAATTTATTTCGTGCTTTGTGTTTCATTCGAGTTGAATGTTCATCAAACAATAAACTCTCAATCACTCGAAAAGTAGACCCGATATTATCCTCAAGCTGTATTACACTACACAATTTCTTGTATAACTTCCCTTACAATCTGTCAGTTAAACAATCAAGTTCATTGTTTTTTGACACTATTTTGGCAGATTGTACAAGAAATTGTGCAGTGTAATACAGCTATTTGACAAAATCCCTCGACTTCCTCTCGAGATTTCATTCAAATAATATCGGGTCTACTTTTCCCTCGTGATTGACAGTTGTTTTCGGGTTAAAACGATTCAACTGGAAAAATACGAAGCACTTATTGTTATATTGCTATTGATTGTCCACTCGCTTGACTTGCTGGAGAGGTCCAGTGATTCCTGTTTTTTTTTTGTTTTTTTTTTTTTCGAAAAATCATCCAAGTTAACTAAGTACATGAGATGGTCCTTATTATAGGTAACACCTAATAATAATAATACTTTATCCGTGTCGAAATGTGTAAAACTGGTACACTTACACTCGTCAAAAGAAAAGTGAATTAAAAAAAAATCCGTAGAATAAATGGCATTTTGCAACAATACCTATATCTCATGGATTTTCAAAGCTGAGCTGGAGACTGAATCCTTGGACAATTAGGCAGTTTGTTAAAGACAAGGTCAAAGAATAAGGGCCGTATTCATATCTCGCTTTCAAGCTAAAAGCGCATTTAGGGGTGCGCTTTTACGGGCTGTCCGTTCATGTTCGAGTTTTCAAAAATACATACTACAATCGAACGGCTGTATGTAATTGTAATATGTAATTTTGAACACTCAAATATGAATGGATAGCCCCTAAGAGCGCACCTCTAAATGCGCTTTTAGCTTCAAAGCGAGATATGAATGCGGCCCTAAGACTTCATAGTAGTGTGTGACTTCTCTGGAGCATTTGAGCTTATGGAACGGCACAACAAAGCTGTCCTTGCCTTGCCTCAAGTATTGTGCAGGTGTTCGTATATGTCTGATAATCCATCTCATTGTGGCCAGGGGCGTCCCTTTCCTACCCATGGTGCCTATTGTGCAAACAACAAGGACAGCCAAATTTAGGGGCAGCATTCCTCCGGCTAAGTGCTTATGCAGAATGATCCCGGTTACAATTTTTTTTCGAAAATTTTGTCTGTTTTAAGAAACGATGGAACTTTTGATTTCCTCCAAACATTTTGATTCGGTTTGCGGTGTCCGTTAGCCTCATCTTCTGTCAGTTCATCCTATAGCCACTTTTATTTACCCAACGTCCTTAGGGCGCAGGTTCATCAGTATCGTTTAGCTTTGCACTGATTGGTTCAGTAGTAGTGAAGTGCGTGAACCAATCTTCAACTCCAACAAGCTTGAAAAATCAATAACTTGGTTTTTCTGTCAGCTATCGAAAAAATGAAGACGCTGGCGCTGACGCCATTCCAGTCCATACAATTCACTTGAAGGTCGCAGTGAGTCGAAATCAAAGCTAGCAAAAATTCGATCACTTGGACACTTGACTGAATTTCAAAACGCATGCATAACATCAAATGACAAGAGTAAAATGTGAGTTTGTCAGCTCGTTTGTCAGTTTTCTCAATATCAGTTGAGCCTCGAGTTGGGCTAACAAGTGACTACCTAACTTTTACAAAGTGACACCGCGTGAGCTTCCCAAGTGAGGCGGATGTCTAGAACGACCCTGAGAAACTACACGGGTTCATTTTTTGTGTCTAAAGGTCTTATAACGATCAGTAGGTGTCGTGTTTTGTCGTCATTTAGGGAAAGTTTGTTTGCAGTGAATCATTGCTTCAGGTTGTTGTTAACTGCAGGCTCAGCTGCTTGTCGATTCAAGTTGGTAATATCGTCATGAGTATACAGGGTGTTTCAAAAAGTATGTGCCATACGTGAATGGCAGATGGAGGATGTCAAGGCGAGTTGAGATCAAGAAGAGAAAAAAAAATTTGGCGATCGGTCTCGAAGATACAGGGTGTTTTGTTCTTTGGTCACAATTTACAATAAGCGATATCTCTGGAGTGGTTTGATATAAACAAATGAAATTCACCTGTTTCATTCCTTTTCTGGTACCTGATCAAATGCCATAGCTGGTAGGAAAAAAATCAGGTCCGGACTTGGAAAAAAAAGTTTTTGAGTTTGCCTGTCAAAAAGTACATTTTTTGAGCAGATTTCGAAAAGAACACTACCATATCTGGAAAGCTCAGGAAAAATGCTACGAGAGTGACTGTTCAATTTTCACGGCACACTTGAAATCATCCGGCAAAGAAATTGAGAAACAACTCATACCAGTGTTACTATTCAGAGTGAAATTTTTATTAGACGCAATAATGGATACAATCCGGTACGATCACTGCAGATTATTCAGTTCTATCATATCTTTCACTAAGACTCAACATGTCTCACAAGGGTAGACATTTAAAAAAAAAATCTCGAGAAAACCAGAGCTCTCGCCAGAGTTGGACTGTTACAGTTTCGTTCTTTTGTTTCATTCAAATTTATTTGAATATGCAGAGTTCACGGATTTTTGTTTACAACCTAGAAAAAAATTGAAATTTTTTTTTTAATTTTGCCCGTCAGAAAGTACTCTTTTTTAAGCGGATTTTGGAAAGGAAACTACCATATCTGTGAAGTTTAGGAAACATTCTACAAACATGAATTCAATTTTCACGGCACACTTGAAATCCTCCGGCAAAAAAAATTGAGAAACAATTTTTATCACTGCTACTATTCCAGTAGATTTTGAGTGAAGATTTTTATCAGGTGTAACAATGGATACAATTCGGTACGATCAATGATTCAGGAGCTGATAAACTCTGAAATAAACCAAAAAGTAGAAAAAACAAAACGTTTATTCGATAAATCAAACAATAATAAACGCTTAAATCAGGTTCTCGATGTGCCCTCCTCCAACTTCATTGCATTTTCTGCATCGCACCAACAAATGCCGTGTGGCCTTTCTGATTATTTCTCCATCGGTTCAAGTCATGTTTGTAGAATGTTTCCTAAACTTCACAGATATGGTAGTTTCCTTTTCAAAATCCGCTCAAAAAATGTACTTTCTGACAGGCAAACTCGACACTTTTTTTTCAATTTTTTTTCCAGGTTGTTGACAAAAATCCGTGAACTCTGCATATCCAAATAAATTTGAATGAAACATAAGAACGAAAATGTAACAGTCCAACTCTGGCGAGAACTCTGGTTTTCTCGAGTTTGTTTTTTGAAATGTCTTTCCTTGTGAGACATGTCGAGTCTTAGTGAAAGATATGATAGAACTGGAGAATCTGCAGTGATCGTACCGGATTGTATCCATTATTGGCCTAATAAAAATCTCACTCTGAATAGTAACACTGGTATGAGTTGTTTCTCAATTTCTTTGCCGGATGATTTCAAGTGTGCCGTGAAAATTGAACAGTCACTCTTGTAGCATTTTTCCTGAGCTTTTCAGATATGGTAGTGTTCTTTCCGAAATCCGCTCAAAAAATGTACTTTTTGACAGGCAAACTCAAAAACTTTTTTTTTTCAAGTCCGGACCTGATTTTTTCCTACCTGTCATGGCATTTGATCAAGTACCAGCAGAGGAATGCGACAGGTGAATTTCATCTGTTTATATCAAACCACTCCAGAGATATCGCTTATTGTAAATTGTGACCAAAGAACAAAACACCCTGTACCTTCGAGACCGATCGCCAAAAAAAATTTTCTCTTCTTGATCTTAACTCGCCTCGACATCCTCCATCCGTCATTCACGTATGGCACATACTTTTTGAAACACCCTGTATAGTATGTAGTAGGGTCGTCTGCAAATATTACAAGGCTGGTGTTGGAACCGTTGGGGAGGTCATTGATATGATATAATATAGAAAAAAAAGAGGGCCCAATACGGAGCCTTGAGGTACTCCTATGCTTATTCTTTGAAAAGTGAATTTTTCACTATTTACAGTGATATACTGGAATCGCCCTTGCAGGTAAGACTTTACGAACAGCGTTCCAGCGGCATGGAGACCATAGTACTTCAGTTTTCTTAAAAGAATGTTAGGATTCACACAGTCGATACGCTTTGGTTAGGTCGTTTATCAAGATATTTATTGTACCGAGTATTATTGTACTCACATGCCCGAGTGCTTTGTATGACCTGTTCGTGGATAGCTAATGATTGATTGTACAATAACATCAACATCTTCTTATAGGCGGTCCCATTTATTCCCAGCTCAGCTTATGCGCAGGTGTTGAATGTTGATGTATCAAAATTCAAAAACATTTGCGTGTTAGTAGCCATGTGATTATGGTTGAGTTCATGCACAACGTAAACTGAAAGTGCGCCCACTGGTTGTTTCACTGGGATTGCTTTATCGATCAAAATGGTTGCAAGAGCTCGACCAATGACGGATGACGGCGCCGATACGGGTGAACCTGCGCCCCAAGACCCCAGGTATAAAGTATAAATGAGCATGGCTAAACATACATAGCGATACGATCTACCCATTCTACCATTCTACCCACCTACCCAACAACATTTCACTTTTACAGTGCACCGTGCAGCGTGCACTTCACTGTTCTACAGAAGTCACCATCGGAAGTACCTATCTAGTAACTTGATTCGTAATTCGGTCGTGATTTCGTGAATCAAAACCTCGGTCACTTTGCTTCCATCGATCTGCGCTTCCCATGCCTAGCTTTCATATTATTACTAATACTTCCCCTGGCGCACAGTTCCGCCATTAGTTGTGCCCAATTAGCTTTCCAAATAAATATGGGAAGAGGCTGACTGCACCGGTAAGCAAGCCAAATAAAATCAAATGATGCGTTTGATGAATATACCATCAGCAAAGACCGTCGTGTACCCCCTTGGTAATTCTCAGAATACAAACACAAACACACACACACGTGCATAGCAGACTCCAGACCACCACACCGTGCAAAGTGATGGGGGCGCCACGCCACGCTGAATTACCGACGCAAATTTGCCGTCGCGGAGTATGCTACATTCGGCCCAATTTGCTTGTTTGTCGACCTAAGTGCCAAACGGGGATGCGAATTTAATTAAAAATCCACTAACGCACGTATAGGCATAGGTAAGTAGAGTGAAGGCTTCCTGAACGCCCGTTTATGGTTCAAGACTGATGTATTTATTGACGACATCTTCCCGTCTCGATAGCGTCATGTAAATCGGCTTGAAATTCAGCTCACGCAACAATAGACATTGAGGGAGAGTCGATGATGGCCAGCCATCAGGAGTTGCGGTAGGTCGGCCGGTCTTCATTTCGATGTCATCACATCGCGGCGATGTTCCTGAATTACCCAGCCGCCTGCGAATGTATAGGAGCTGATCGAAGCCGAAGACGTCGGCCATAGATCGCTTCAAACGCGTCCTGAAACAATCGGCTTCTCTGTAATGCTAAAGTGTGGCTAAGCCTTGAATATCAAGAAGCCAGAGCCATAGTAAAGACCAGAGCAGCCTCCGAGCCTAGCCTCCCCTTACAGTTTTGATAATAATCATTATTCTTGCTAATTAACTCGTATACACATACCTACTTATTTTTTTTATTGAAATAAGCTGTCTAGGGGGAAGAGCCTAGGCACGGCAGGTTCAAAGATCAGCCGAGTTACGAATCGTTTGTGCCTACTTTACGCTTGCTCCAGGCATCTCTTTGAGATCAAAAAGCTCATAATTCCTCCATGTGAAAAAAACCTGTCACTTTTAATATCCCACCACGGTAAAGATCCAGACGCCGCGCATCATCGATGTTGAAATCCTGAAACGCCAAAGTGCATCAGCTCCTTCAAAGCAAACGAACTTTCGACATAGACAAAGGGGTCGTCGGCGAGGACGTGCCTCCGCTTCGTTTGTCGTCGCTCTCCCCAAAAAGATGTTCCGCTGGTGTCTTGTCGTCGCCATGAGCAGCTCAACAGCTTGGATGCCAACATTTTTCTCCCGATGCCGACGACGCTTTCCAACGGTACGCTAACGGCACAAATTGCATTTCATGTGCCACTTTTTAATAGTTACGAGTGCCATTGCCCTATACACAACTGCATCGTGCATCTCACGTCGTACGCGACTGGAATTGTTCTCTGCGCCAAAGATGTGTTTTGGCCGAAACCGCATTTAGATCGGATGGGTATACATACATACTATACCTACGTACGAAAACTCATTCAGTCTGTTTAAATTTGACACGTTACTAGAGCAATAAAAACGAAAAGAAAAGTTCAAGTTGCAGAGCTGAGTAGTTGGCAAGTGCGACTTTGCCAAATTGAATCGAGCGTGTAAAAGTGGAGTCGACGACGGGACGAGATGGAGAAAGAACATGGGTAGCGCTAATTAATCATCAGCTATCCACGAACAGGTGTTACAAAGCACTCGGGCATCCGTCTTGTCTCAGACGTTGCATATAAAGGAAAACATGCCAGTGAAACAACTGCTAAGTTGTATACAAAATTGAATTTAGACAGATATGTGCGTACATACTACCTACTAGTCACACTGACGACTCATCGAGTTTGAAGTCTATAAGCGTATGTACCGCACTAAGTGAACATAAACTATTATAATATGCTGCCCATCATCATCCATCAATGGATCAATAAATAAGTCCGAGGGTAAGTCTAAATCTAGTCCCATCTAAATAGGTTCGGTTGGTGCTATTAGCTTCTTATCTTGTGTCCTCACATGAACACTCTGGGTGCCTGAAATGCGTGTTGGCAAGTAGTGGCCACAAAACTTGCTCGTGAGTTTTTCAGACCACGCTAGCTAGTCCGGGTCCAGCGATGCTATACATGAACGTGTCACACGTTTATAGGGACACATCCCTATGGGACACCAGAGAAAACTCTGAGCATCCTCATCATTCACCACGTGTTCCACCAAAAAATTTAAGAGCGGTTTAAGCTAAACCGAGTTTAAACGGATTTTTTTCTGGTCAATGCTGGTAGATTCATTATGGAAAAAACGTTGAATTGCAAGTATACCACCCTTTCGTGATTTACTTACCATGAAACCTGAATTTACATTTATCATTTGGCCAAAATCCATCAAAAGAAATCTCGAGTTAGCTATCAGCTGGTTAAATATTTTGGTGGAACCCACGGTCAGAGGTATAGTTTCAGTCTTGTTCATAATAGTCACGTCACGTGAAGTGGAGCTCATTCCTATTCTGTTACCGTCAGGGCGGGTTCCATGGAAAAATTCTAGGAAAGAAGAAGTTTTGCGTGTCTGGATACGGCGATGAAGAAGATCCTCGAGAAGATCGATAGAAAAACTGACCTAGATAACGTTTATAAAGAAGATTTTTACTCAATAAATAGAGTCTAAGACCAAAGTCAAAGGCTAGATGGAGGTGCAAATGCAGTTCAGAAGGTCTCATGAGACATCCCCGCATAGCATGCATTGGGTGCTTTCCACCTAGACGGTACAAATACCACCAGACGGCACATGTTCCATAGTGTGGCACAAAATTTTAGGTGATCCAATGAACGGCACAGAACCGAGTAGGAACACGTAGATGGAAAGCACCGTTTGGCACCCGCACATGCGTAAATGGTAGGTGTACCGAACTTGGGGCTAGGTGGAAAGCACGCATTGAAGATGATGCGAATATATGAGCTGACCAAGTCTAAACGACAGTTAATAAATCTGTTAAGAATAAGAAATGACCAGCAGGTGATATATTCTATTGGGCTACATCTGTCATCAGAATATACATACATTCGATGATGAAATGGGGAAAAGTATGAAATGGTAAATATGGGAAAAGCTGAGAAATACAGCAGCTTCACGTTTGTAGTACGAGGAGCTCCAAACGGATATGCATGAGTTCTACTAGACCTGTGATTTGAGAAGGCAAACGGGTAGGTACTCAAGAATAAACATATCTTGGTTTGGAGCCAGAATGTTACAGAAAAACAGTCGATGTTACAGTTGGCACAATCTTTACAGAATCAATTCACTAAGATGGAGAAGGAAGAGCGGAAGGAAATGAAAGATCCATGACATGAACATGAAACATAAAAAAGTCTCGCGAGAATATGACCTATGGAGACGCGTCGTCAGGAACCACCACCTGTCGGTGAAGCTACCG
The DNA here is from genome assembly GCA_949128115.1 of Anaspis maculata. Taxonomy (NCBI): domain Eukaryota; kingdom Metazoa; phylum Arthropoda; class Insecta; order Coleoptera; family Scraptiidae; genus Anaspis; species Anaspis maculata. Next base: position 66,880,678 of record OX421965.1, on the reverse strand, counting down.
TCACTCTTGCTGAGCTTCACGAAAAACTCGAGGGCTAACCATCACATCAAATGAAGACTATGTTCCCACGATTCATCTGGTGATGCTAAATCCAAGCTGAGATTTTCAAGGAAGAAGAAAATTGAAGGCAGCAAGGAAATTATTGCATACTCATTTCAACACTTGATTAGTGATTACTGACTGAGTGCTCTCGATACTATCCCGAGGTCAAGTATTTCAATAAATGACTGGTTGACCGCCGGTTACATTTCAATCAGAGGTTGACGAATATCCACTGAGCCAATGACAGCGCTTATCTCGGTCTGCTTTTAACCGAATAAGGTTTAAATTACTAATAATTATAAATAGCTTTTGAATATTCAAAAGCAATTCACGGTTGAAGATAAGCTCAGAGATACAGTCCTTTTTTTAAATGTCCGGTGTGGTGCAAATACTGCAAATGGCACACACCTGTGCATTCACCGTTGCGTTAATGCGACGGTATTTGTCATTTGCACCACATAGTCCAGGAGCTTATATGTAATGTGAATGAAGGAGCATAGCGACTATGTGGAATACATTCCTTAGATGGCCAGCAATCACACCTCACCTGAAATTTCTTGCAGATGATTTATACAGGGTGAAACAGAAAAAAATAATGAAAATTCGTAGCTCCAGACTGGGAAAAAATGATGAAAAAATGCATTAATTCTGTTGTTGTGTTGATTTCTGCAAAATTTGTTCCTAATCCATCGAATGAATATTTAATAACTTAATAACAAAGCTTTGAAATTTGGAGTTTTTCAATATTTGACAGATGACATGCAGTACAGTTTTCAGTACAATTTTTCAAGGGCTTTCAAATGAGAAATTGCAAGTCAAGTTTCGTGACATATGCTTTCTGTCATTTTTGATGGTGACATTTCCGTTTGACAGGTGACAACCAGAACGTAATAGGCTCATTCGACAGCAAAACCTTGTCCACATACCGAATTTCAAGTCGATCGGATTAACGATGCGGATGTTATCATGAGTGAATTGCATTGGGCGTCGTCTAGGCTCATTTTCAAATCAGACACGGTTTCAATTTTTCGACGGTGATTGTTTCAAAATGATTTTAAATTTGAAGTTTTCTTGTTTTTCACTCTATTTACCTCAAATGTCAATGTTTCAAGCAAAATCTTCAAAAGCATCAAGTCGGGCATCCACCTGGTGATATGTACCGCTCCACCTTCTATTGTTCACGGTATATATTTTGTTTCTTTTTTCCTGTTTCACCCTGTATAAATCCCCTGCAAGAAATTCAAGCAAAACACCCGATGAGGTGTAATTGCTGCCTATTCAAGGAATGTATTCCACATGGTCGCTATACTCCTCGATCCATTCAAAATCCCACGAAATGCTTTTCAACTACATACATTATAGGCCAGGCGGTAGGTCATTCTGGATAGAAAAAATTCCGACCAAAGCTTTTATGGTGTCAAATTCTTCGTAAGGTCGGTGGGTATCTACCACTGAGTTTCCGCCCAAAAACAAGTTGTGCTGATTCCTCCACATCTACCCAAAGGTAAAAGATGTCTTGAAGGTGCAAAAAGGCCTGTTAAACCCCCGTGTTTTTTCATTTCATTTGCTTCAATGCTAACCTACAACTCTAACGCAAACATTGGGAGCATTTGTCACCATCTCTGTGCCAGTCTTACTGTTGAAAAAAAAGATTTCTTCGTGCGGGTCAGATAAATAACATTTAATTGTTTTTCCACACAAGAAAACGATGGAGCAACATGTATTTTGGATGTTTCCCAACAACTTGTACTCACTGAGCCCATTTATGGCGTTAAAATTTCAATAACAGCATTTTTGAAGATGTTGCCCGCTAAGAAGTGAATAATTTTTACCCGCCTGTTCGGCAGGAGTTTTTTCAATTTTACTAAACACCGTTCCCGAAAATTTTATAGGGAATGACAAGCTGGAACTGTTTTCTTATGATATCAAATATGGCTTAACCGCGGCACGCTTTTTGAAAGTGTAGGAAACTGATTTCTTTCAAGCGGTTCTATTTTACCCGCGTGCGGCCATGCCTACTTGACATAGACCGGACTGATTACACAAGCTTGGAAATGTACTCTCTTCCAGCTTTGAAACACGACCATCGATAATAAAATAATGTATGATTTCTTCATAAATCAATGTACAAAGTCTCAATAATAATGGTCGCGTTTTAAAGCTGGAAAAGAGTACATTTCCAAGCTCGTGTAATCAGTCCGGTCTATGTCAAGTAGGCACGGCCGCACACGGGTGAAACAGGACCTCTCGAAAAGAAAACAGTTTTTAAGACTTTCGAGTGCGTGCCACGGTTAAGCCAGGCACGATATCGTTAGAGAAGAGTTTGAGTTTTTCATTCCTCATGAAATTTTCGCAAATGGTGTTTGGTAAAATTGAAAAAATTGTTGCTGAACAGGCGGGTGAAAATTGTTAACTTTTTTGCTGGCAACATCTTCAAAAATGCTGTTATTAAAATTTAATTGCCATACATGGGCTTAGTGAGTACAAGTAATTAGAAAACATACAAAATACATGTTGCTCCATCGTTTTCTTGTGTGGAAAAACAATTAAATATGATTTATCTGATCCGCACAAAGAAATCTTTTTTTTTCAACAGTAAGACTGGCACAGAGATGATGACAGATGCTTCCAATGTTTGCGTAAGAGTTATACATTTGCATTTAGGCAAATATAATAAAAAAGTACGAAGGTTTAACAGGTCTTTTTGCACTTTTGAGGCATTCTTTACCTTCGCGCAGATGTGGAGGAATCAGCACAACTCGTTTTTGGGCGGAAACTCAGTGGTAGACAACTACTGACCTCACGAAGAGTTTGACACCATAAAAGCTTTGGTCGGAGTTTTTTCCAGATTGTAGTGATTTTACCGACATACTGCCTGGCCTATTATAGCTCCTGGACTAACAGTGGACTTTTCAAAAACATGGACTGTACATCATATCCCTTACCATTTCCACTCAGAACGGACAAAGGAGAGCCATGACACAAAAAACTACCCCTTGAGAAGAAGCGTAGGGGAGGACCCCGTATGCACTAGCCCAAGAATCTCATAGCGTTTTTCGCTGAAAAGGAAAGTACCAATAGCCGGGCTTTTTAGCGAGTTTCCTTGCCGATGAGAGCAGAAAGTGCAGAGTTTTGTTCCCATTGGAAAACGCTGTCACTTGTAGGACGTTGGCCAAAGGATGTAGACCAAGATAGAAACTATGCAAACAAACTATCCCACTTGCAACCGAAGTCTGAACTGCTGAAGTCAGTTACTGGAAACTTTGACGTTCTGATCAAGAAGCCCGTGAGCAGCAAAGGAAATATGCACAGACAGTGATTCACTTTATTCAAATTTCCGCCTATAAATACAAAACTGGGTTCTTACACTTTAAGTAATAATAGGTACCTAGTTCAGTTGTAACTAATGTATGGCTTGATGGAATGTATCGTACCGCAAGGGAAGATGTCGATCAGTCCCAGGATGTCGCAGAAATTGACAGAAATGCTGTACAACTTGACCAGCACCTTGTGCTTCTTCCTCAAGCTCTTCTTCTTGTGCGCCTTGCCTTCCAGTTCCTTCAGTGACGTCGACAAACTGTAAAATAGATCGTCCCCATTGACGCTGCAGTCAGACGACGCTGTTACATAATCTTTTCCAGCGGAACTCCGCTTTTTGGCCGAAGCGGAAGTCTTCATTTTTGCCCCACAAGAGCCGAGCGCTTAGACAGAAATTATTGATTACAAAATTCTTGTTATTCTTGTGATTGTCGCAAACGTCGCGTCGTCATTGGATTCGTGCAGTTTATTTTGAAGTAGTCAGTGTCACTATGTGACATCCAAATGCTCGTGGTGTTTTATTTTTCAAAATTATTATGGGAGAGGATGCAGCCGATGACACCAAAGATTTGGAAAGCCTCATCGGCTACCGGTTCAGATTCGACACGTGGTATGCCCTATTGATAAGCACGCTGATCTGGACGGTGATTTACCAATTGCTTTTGAGACTGCTGCCCAGCAAGAGCAGAGAGTACTGCTGCAGGATCCTCAGCTTCGTGCACGGTCTCATCACGGCGTTTGTGGGCATCAACCAGTGCTTCTTGGTCGATTGGCCGTTCAAGCACCCCGAATGGAGAACCACCCGGTCGCAGAGGTTTCTGTTCGTTTGTAGTCTGGGGTACTTCATCCACGATCTCTGGTGGGTCTTGATGTACGACAGGGGGCAGAAGCTGATGGTGTGCCATCACGTGTACAGTTGTCTGGCTCTGTTCAGGATGCTCCACAAGGGATATTCCGGAGCTCAAGCCACTTGCTCGCTGGGGTGCCTGGAGCTGTCCAATCCGCCTTTGCAAATCCGGTGGTTCCTGAGAAGTGAAGGGTACTATCCTTCCGTGTACTATACTTCGGTGGAATTTGTGTTCGTGCTGGTGTTCTTCTTGGTGAGGATAGTGCTCGGGACGGTTTTCCTGGTGGTCATGGCGTACCAGCCAAAGAACGATTGGGAATTTCGTATATTTTCCATATCTATATACGTCATGTCCTGGATGTTCATGTTGAACATTTTCAAGTATTTAATGGTAAAATATCAGCTGGGTGGCGAAAGACATCATCATGAAGACCACGATAAGTGACAGCGACGATCGTCTAGTGAGTGTTTGTAAAATGTACCAGAATGAAAATAAAGGTCATCGCGCTCTTGTAACGATTCGGATTTGCTTTTGTCTCGACTTTTGTGAAGATTGGATATTGAGCTCGATATTGAGTGATGAAAAAAAACGAATGATCGCCGAGATGAGTTCGGCCTCAGTCTCACAAAAAACAATAGACATGAACAATTAATCCATATTCTTTATTTCAAGCTGTATCACTGCAGACTATAGGTACTGTAGCTTTGGGAGTAGGTACACTGCACTGGCGGGCTCAGAAACACTCAACACTCGAATGTTTTTCTTCTCCAATTTGAGGATTTGAGGTGATATTAATTTATTTTTGATGAAAATGAGGAATCCTACACGACAGACCGACCGAGCACCACCATCGAAACCCAACAAACACGTATTTCGACCTATTTGGGTCTCATCAGTGTTGGGGCATACGAGGTAGATGCTCGATGTTCTAGCGTCCCGGAATCCAATATATCAACTCACCGCAGAGTACTCACGAGTGGGACTCCTGTGCAGCGCCATCCATGATTGGCATACCGCAATGTTTATACGGAAGCAACAAGTGGCCGCGGAGGCCTTAGTAAACCGACCACACCGACCACTGACCTCCTACATTGATCATAAAATCAAGACCTTAGAATCAAATCAACTTTCAACGAATGGCATCGTACCATTCGTGCCAACACAAAAAAATTTTCCATAATCACACTAATGAAAAAAGCCGTGATACTGATTATACGAAAATTATTGACATTCGAGTGCTGTGTGCGCCTCATGCTTGCCAATCAGAGCTTCGGGCCTAAAATTGCGCTCTCGTGGCGAAAATAATTATTTCCATCTAAAGTTTTCCCTTACGAGAGCTTCATTATTTGGGTTTTGTTCTCGCTCACACTTAACACTACGTCCAAGGACTCCAAGCTCACATGATGACTGTTTGTGAATGTTTCCGAGAGGACAAAAATTATTTGTGCTCGGATTTGTAGGAAAGAGCATACAGGTAACAGCAGATACAGAGTGACCCGATTTCAACCCTATTGATTCAAAGGATGGACGTACCATAAAAAATGAAGCTGGACTATACCTACTAGGGAAACATGCCTCGCAAAAGCTTAATAATGAAGATACAGCCTTTGAAAGATTGACTTATTCATTGCTTTTTTTATTAATAAATTCCAAACTGGTCGAAGTTTCTGGCCGTAACTTGCCAGAGATTTTCTTTCAATAATTATCTAGGTACTCATAAGTCGAATTTTATTTAAAATCTACCAGTGGTTCTAAAGTTAGGATTTCATTTTAAACCAACCAGTGCGGTTTCAAAGTTGGGATGAGGGGCTGAGGGGTCATGAAAAAGTCGAATTTGGAAAAAATACCCTATACAGGGTGTTTGCAAAATTGGACTAGAAAATTGAACCGCAGTTGAAAAAATGCTTTAATAGTATCAAAAAAATGTTGAAAAAAATGTAGGGTCCTAATTTTTGAAAATATGGAGGGTCAAAAGGTGGTCCTTCGACGCCCTCTATTTTCTTTATTTTGAAAGATTTTAACAAACTCTTTTCAACAGATCAAGAACCAATGTTTTTGAACCTTTGAATGCGTTTCGTGATTTTATTCGCTATACAGGGTGAGTCGTAAATCCTGAAAATCCATTTTTCCTCAAAGAATGCATGCAGAAAATTTGTTATGATATGAGAACTATTTGTGTTATCAGTTTTATAGAATTAGAATTTAACCCATATAGCCCGACCGTCCTTTATAAAGGACGGTAAAAGTTTTTTTCACAATAATCAACTGCTATTACTAGTATTAACAGATAAAGTCACTACATACCAAACTTCAAGTATTGAGAGCCCATTCATATCACTATACCTTTTCAACTTCAAATTGGGACTAATCAATTTAAAATTGGAAATAGTCAATTTCAAAATGGAATAAACAATTTCAAAATGGTACCAAACAAACTTCAATTGGCACTAAACAACTTCGAGTTGAGAGCGATGATTTATTCATTTTTCAGAAGAAATAATAAATCTGCAGCAATGTATTTTGAGCTGGAGATGGAATACGTCTCCGTCTGAGTTATGGCAAGAAGAAGAGTTTGACAAACACCATTTTTCTTCTTGAAACTGAATAATTCATCGCGCTCAATTTGAAGTTGTTTAGTACCAATTTGAAGTTGCTTATCTCCAATTTGAAGTTGTTTATTTCATTTTGGAATTGGTTATTCCCAACTTGAAATTGATTAGTCTCAATTTGAAGTTGAAAAGGTATAGTTCGTTATAATTACTGAATTTGCTTGTATGGTGCCCTTTTGTTTGTTGTTGGCTTTTACAATGAATAACCAGAGGTAGGTATATTTTGTTGTCATTAGCAGTTTATGATTGTTTTTTTTTATATTTGGGTACTTCAAAGATCAAGTAACTTGCCTGCTACCGAAACTTTGATTTTTTTTCAAACCGTCCCGTGCAAAAAAACGGTGTCCTTTATAAAGGACGGTAGGTCTATCCACTACTATCAACTACAATGATGTCGTTTTTATTTCACTTATTGTAAAAGACCCCTTACCATAGCACAGTTACTGGAAGCAATCGAGAAGGATGTATTGAAGATATTCCAGGAAAAATAGCAATTCTTTCCCTAAAAATACAAACGATGAGTGCGATACGGATGAAGATTCAGCAGAAGAAAATTTTATTGAGCCAAACAATTTGCCAGAAGCGCAACTCAGAGTCAAATTTGGGCTACAAGTTGTGGATTGGGGCTTTACGGCTAGGCATTGTCTATTTTGAGAAAAGACGAGGTTCTCGTGATCAGAAGAAAAAGCACATTGTAGCACGTAGCGTAGATCAACCGCTACTGATAAAGTAGGTTCACTTGTACCGTGATTCTAGTCGGCTGTGAGATTTTGTTTCTAAGTTCCCAAATGTGAAATATAGAAAATCCCCAAAACTTTGCAGTTGGCTGCTCTGGTCGGACCAGTTTTGAAACACATTTTTTGCGTATTTCCTTCACAGATAGCCGGAACAGTTTTGCGGGACGTGATGACTGACGCTTTTTTCCATTTTATTGGAAAATGCAACCATTTTCGACCTGTTTTTAATTTTTGCCAATGAACAAATAAATCAAGAGAGCCTTGACATTTGACAGTTGTGAAAAATATTCCTAACCCCTTGAAGCCGGTTCAACTTTCGGTGCTTTAAATTAAAGAGTATACAATGCCCTTCGTCCAAAAAAGGGGCCCCATGCAATCATCAACCCTTTCGCCTCTTCCAGTCAAAAATACAAGCCAAACCCTGAAGAATTATGGGAGATACAAGGATCGCTCTGCAGTCTGTCATTGGCAAAAGAATTTACGTGTAAAAAGTAAATTAAACCAAATTTCAAAAAACCCAGCCGCTCAAAGTTGCGTATTGAACCGAAATTGATGTTAATACCTTCAATTTGCAATTTGCTTTCGTTTTGGGGCTTTCCGGGACGAGTTTTTGTCGACTCTGAATGGGCCGCCGTCAAGATGACTTAGATTTGCGGCCGCCCCGTGCTCTTTTGGTGTCTAAATGACGGTAACACAGATCTGCGTCCCCCTAGTCGCACTTCCACATATGACCAGGTCAGTTTTCCAAGATTTTAATATCAATTTGATAAGAAATATAGCTTCACTTCCAGAGAAGTCAGTTTCACACCAGGTGAGAAGGCGGCAAGCCTACAATGCTAAAGTAGAAAATTTGCCCAGCCAACTAGAGTCACAGTACAAGTGAACCTACTATATAATCATACTACGAGAATATGGGCGGTGTAGATCGTGATGATCAAAATCAAGGCTAATAGAGAGTTTCAGTCAGAGGGAAAAATGGTATTCTCCACCATTTGCTCACTGCATAGATATGACTATGCAAAAATCTTGGCGACTAAATAAAATAATGGCGGAAACCTCGATCAACTTAAGTTCCAAAGATCTATAAGTACAGAGCTTCTGGAAACTAACAATAAAATGACAATGAAAAGGACCTTCGAAACCACCCAGAAATTTGCATGAGTTCTTTCATGAGCATCAGAAAATCACGGTGTGCCATAAAAAAGCCAATTTTATCTGCAAAAATTGTTATGTCGGCTTGCATCTCAAGGATTGTTTCATTTTTCACCACACTCAAAATTTATGTTTGTTTGCAAATTGTATGTCTTGTGTTTATTTGTTTAGGTTTTCCTTCAATGGTTTTTTTTCTTTTGTTTTCCGATGTTTTTTGTTTTATATTGATAATTTCATGTTTTTTGAAGTGCAATAGGGAACATTTTCCAGTCGTTTGATGTTGTCAAAAAATTTATATTTCATAGTAGTACATAGCCCTACCGTCCTTTTAAAAGGACAGCACTTTTCAACTAAATACAACACTCAAAGAATTTTTTTCTCATTTTTGTGTAATTCCACTCTGCTTAAAAGACCAGAATTTCAAGAAAAATTTTCGAATAAGAAAAAAAATTTAATTCCGGACCATACCTATGGGTTAATTTTCTTTTCATCGACCATATGTTATGGGTATCGGAACGTCCGTATAAAAAACCTACTTGCTAAAATATTCACAATAACAAAGATATAACACACATATAACAACAGCAACACACTCGATAGAATACAGCGCAAAGGTAACATACATGCGTGGTTACTGGTTACCTATAGCTCAAGAACCTCTGTAACCTCTAGAATCTTTCACGGGTATTTTCGAGGAAAAATAGATTTTTAGGATATATGACTCACCCTGAACAGTAAATAAAATTACAAAACACATTCAAACGTTGAGAAAAATTGATTTTTGGTCTGATGGAAAGAGTTTACTGAAATCTTTCAAAACAGAAGAGGTCGAAGGACCACCTTTTGACCCTCCATACTTACATAATATTTACAAAAATTGAAATCATAAATTTTTTTCAACATTTTGGCACTTTTGGAGCATTTGCTCAACTGCGGTTCAATTTTCTACCGCAATTTTTCAAACACCCATTCTACGTTTATTACTTTTTTTATTCTGCTACTAATTCTACAGCTTACTTTTGCGCATTAGAGTTGACGGCACACCACAGGGACCTGTGGGCGGAGCCTAACTGCGCGAACTTAGTTCATCTAGTGATCATGGATTTTAGGTTTGCCTGTGACCGGGTAATGGTCCACCACTCCAGCTGACGGTGTTACTTCCCCTATTTCAACACAAGGGGTGGTATTAATAAAAAATAAGCATAAGCATTTGCTTAGATTTTTGAGGAGTTGCTAAGCAAGCTTTCCCTGGCAACGCCTATGAAATGCAAGCAAATGCTTATGCTCAATTTTTATTAATACTACCCCAAGGACTCGTTCAAAACGATTTTTGTTTGTCTGTTTAGCCCCGCCCACAGGTCCCTGTGGTGTGCCGTCAACTCTACCTAGGTACCTTTACCCACCTGCTCTGTAGTACATATCAAGTTTAGGTGCTTTTCCTTCCTATTACGCAAAGCGTGGAGACGAGGGGGACGCTTTTGCTTTTGAAACTAGAGGAATGGTAAAAATCATCTCGAGACTCGTTCTGGCCGGAAAAAAGAAAAGTCAATTTGTCGGTGGTAGAAGTTCTTTCCAACTCCCGTTGAGTCGGAGGCGACCGACCAACTTTCGCGGTTTCCTGCGAGAGCTTTCCGGCGCAGATTTCCAGGTGACTGGCAAACGAAACCGCTATGTTTACTGCACACCGAGGGTACCTAATGTGCGATCGAAGTTCAAGACCAATAAAACGACACACGACAGTCTTTATCCCGCGGAATTATGGAGTAAATTCCCGGATGTAAGGGCTGGTAATGGCCCCATCGGGCTCCGCATAAAACCAATGATGCACAAAATTACAACGTCACAATAATAGAAATCCGTTGCTGCCGCCGCCGCCTCCTCCGACACCGCCCTCGAACTAATGCCCCGTCGTGTAATTTTCCGTAATTGCCCATTTGTTTTCTAATGTTATTCGAAGCTTTATGCCGCGAGAGCATTTAATTGTGCGACGTTCGAATTTGATGAAACTCTGGGAATAACGAATAAACGACGCGCCATGTAGCTCCACAGAGGAAAGGCGAGAGGAAGAGGTCGGTCGGTTCGGATTGAATCACTTCGACGACGACGACGACGGTCGGATCGTATCCATCAAAAGGCTTTATTGCACGGCGTTCTGATGAAGCTTTAAGCCCGGTAATCCGCCCGTTCTTCCTCCTCCCCTGCCATTTTATCGGAATCGGTTAGGTTTTATTAAACATTATCCGGCCATTTTTCTTATTGCCTTCATTAACGATGGCGCGGAGGCGCCGTTCCGTAATCACCCCCCATAGCGACGCATTTCCTTATAGCAGAGAACTTATCACCATAAAAAGAGATCTTTCGGTCGATTCGGAAAGAGAAATTTGGCATGGTTTTGACGACGTCATCCCTTGCACCTTGACTCTGCAGAGCATAAAATAACATATAAAGTGGGCGACCAATTGGTCGCCCAGTGACAAAGTTTGGTCGCGTAGTCAAAGTTTGGTTGCGCAGTCAAAAAATATTCCTTTGCTACATTTTATTACTTCGTACTTCTAAAAATTTTTTTTCAAAAATCAATGTTCACCACTTGTGACGTTGGAATTCTACAGAAAATTTTGATCTAGTCAATAAATCTCATGATGGAAAAAGGTCCTTATCCTGGTGGGTTTGAGGAAGGTTTTTCGGCAAAAGCCAATGGCCCGAATGACGACGATGAATTGGAAGAAACTGTTTCTATGAGAAGGGCTGACTCCTTATTAGTATCGTAAATGATGTTATATTTTGTCTACCCAAGAATTTTTGTCCAAAGTACGTCGTAAGACCGAGATATTGTGGAAATAATAAAAAAAATTGTTAACAACTCCAGAAATCAAAGTGACATGATTGCCACAGCAAGAGCGGAGGTCAAAAATCTTTTCGGTAATAAAGCTGTTTCACAGTTCACAGATGGTGTCGTCCCTCTTTTTGAAAGTGGAAATCTTTCTTCTCCTTTTTCATGGCCTGCTACCGTTTTTGCGAAATTAGTCGAAGCTTTCATTTCTCTAGCACCGCATAGCGCAGGTCCAGAAAAGGCTGTTTTCGTGCACACGATCATAAAAAGCCCCAAACAGTCGAGCTACTCACAATATTCATTGCTTTTCCTACCGATTCAATGGTTTGAATGAATAGTTTTGATACATTGAAATTTTGATATTTATCTGAAGCTCCTCGTTTATCATATTATACAGGGTGTTTGCAAATTTGGGGTAGAAAATTGAACCGCAGTGACAGAAAATATGTCAAAAGTATCAGAAAAACGTTGAAAAAATTTAGGGTTTTTATTTTGGAAAATATGGAGGGTCAAAAGGTGGTCCTTCGGCCTACCTTGTCGGCCTAATTGTCGTTATTTTGAAAGATTTATTTAGTCTCGACTTCAGTGAACTCATTTGAACAGATCAAAAAGCAATGTTTTTTAATCTTTGAATGTGTTTTGTATGGCTATTTACTATACAGGGTGAGTCGTAATTCGTAAATCCTTAAAATCCAGTTTTTTTCAAAAATGCGTGCGAAAATTTCATATGAGAACCATTTGTGTTATTTGTTGCTCTACAATCTAGGTAGGTACATCAGTTTTATAACCTCTAGAACCTTTCACCGACATTTTCGAGGCAGATAAATTTTTACGATTTATGACTCACCCTGTACACTAAATACAATTACAGAACACATTCAAAGGTTCAAAAAATTTGCTTTTTGGTCTGATGAGAAGAGTTTCCTGGAATCTTTTGAAATAACGAGAATGAAAGGGGCCGAAGGACCACCTTTTGACCAGCCATATTTCTAAAAATGAAAATCATAAATTTGTTCAAACTTTTCTCTGGCATTCTCCTAACTGCTGTTTCATTGAATTTCTAGAATAACCTTGAATGAAAGTTTTTTTCGTAATTAAAAAAAAAATAGGGGCCGTTTGACTCTCTGGCCCGCCTAAATTTTGAAAAATTTTGCCTGTGGCGCCAAACGGAAGCATCATGACTTTTGGTCGCGCACTAAGAATTCCTTAAAATATGCTCTGCACTAGAGGGGAGAATGGTTCAAAACTGTAGTGCCCCCTCCCCCTATTCCCGCAGTAGGTACAGAGTTCATTATGCATTCTCAATCTTGATATTAATAAATGGTCAAGATGTTAAGAAGAATCTGAGTTGAAAGCTGTACGGTGTAATCTGAGACAATAACTGCCGAACCGTTGATCCGATTGAGTTGAAATTTGGTATATAACTCGGTACATAGGCAAAGTTTTATCCTTGAGTAAAAGTTATAAGAGCCGCCACCGGTGACATTTATAACACTGATGATGGTTTTGACAAGGCATTCGCTTGCTGTTGACTCACATTGTGAAAACTCTGCGGCGTTATCCTGAAGAATTTTTCAGAAATAAAGTGTGGTATTTCCCCTTTGTTTTCACTTTCTTTTTACGTTGGTACGCTTGAAGTAGATACCGTCGTTGAAGGAACGTTCGCAATGTTTGCCGATGAGAGAGGGAGATCGCGCTGGGCGCGCGCGTTGGCGTGGAAAGATGAACAGCTGTTGTGACCGATCCCAGGTGAATTTTTCACTTGCTATTTTATCGTAATTCTGGCTTCTACCCATCCACCAAATCATGCATGGTACTTCGATACACGTTTTGTACGCATAATTATGGTACCTAGCGCGAAATTCCGGTCCAAGTTGCTGGCTCTTTGTTATCAACAGGCTTGCGTAACTCGTAATTTCTCCCCCTTTGTAGTCGAAGTGCTTGGCACTGCTTTGAATTTTGTGTGATTTATCTACTCTCTAAATGATCTCAATTTTGATGGTAAAGGTTTTAATCCAGTGGGTGTGCACTTTGTACACTCATAACGTTGCCTCAGAATTACGCTGTTGTATGTGTTTCGAGGTTCCATATTCCTTACGCTGCTACAACAAGTTTGCATTTCCGTGTACCAACACTGATATATTGCAAAAACGTTGCCTCAGGTGTTGACAGAATTTAATCACCACAGAAAGTGGTGAGTCATTTTCATTGAATTTTGTGACAGCCGAAAATCCAAGACTGTGCAAAGGGCGCATACAACACTGTAATTCTAGACCAGCGAAAAGTCTTCAAGGTCCATTGTGCACATATACCAGCTATGTAACAAACTAGAAGACAACAAAAAGAAACTCTGCTACGCCAAATCAGCCGCTAAGTAGGGAACAGTCTACGAAGGGGGGGTCCACCGGTTTGTATGAATATGCCTTGTTGAGTTTACTAGCCTATTCTCATTGGGGGGGGGGGATTATGTTATCTTTTTTCCTTGATTTCTAACGTGATCCTATGCTGTTCCTACTTATGGTGCAGTTCTGTAAAGGGCGGCATTCTGTAGACACTCGGTTATTTGAAAAAGAAATCCTGTCAGCTATTGGTTTGCCTATAGTGTACGTACGGAGGCCATTAACATAGAGTTCATAGAGTATGAATCTTGCCAAAATGTTATCCTCCTCTTCGAATAACTCAAAATCCTGCAGTGCGATTCATGGCGATTTTGCTTATGTTATAGGGAATTCAGTACTGCACAAATCCTCGAATTTTCAAAGATAAGTTATTATTTTCTCAATAGTTTGAGCTACTTCCATTTATCTTTATCAGGTGCCTTGGCCTTTGTTTTTTAGGACGGCCCCGTGGCGCAGGCGGTCGAGTGGCTGCCTGCGACGCGCAAGTCCCGGGTTCGATTCCCGGTGAAAAGTCTGGGTGTTGTGTTGTCCAAAATTTGCACTTTTCTGAATTTGTAAACTTGATAAATAAACGGACAAACTCCTATGGCGAGAAAAAGCCAATAAGGAGAAAAACATTCTTTTTTTTTACTTTCATTTAAAGGTGCATGTTGTAATGTTTTGGTCAGTAGCAGACGACGTGCCGCGCCGCCTCAGGTTCAAAAAGATTTTTTTAACTCGAGAAACAAAATTATACATCGAGTGGATGATTTTCGTGGAGAATACACTTCAAGTTAATGGTCCCTGAAATAAAGATGGATACCTCTAACAGTAAAAAAAATCGTCAAAATTGTCAAAGACAAAAACAAGTTTTCTCAAGTTAACTTGTTTAAACTTGTTTTAATCCAAATTTACACATCGGATTCAAGTTAAGGAGATGAAATTTATTCGGAAAAGATACTAAACTTGTCGTGATCGGTTCTGCATGGCCAGAAAAACAAAATGAACCACCTAGCAGAGCTTCGCCCCCCCATCCACGATTCCCCTCAAACAATGATCGACTCTTTTTGTGCCAAAATAGTATCAACGGGATATGATGCGTCCAGTGATAACGTATTTGCTTCCAATGGATTGACGTGTTCCATCCCCTCCATTTCAAGTTGGAATTTTGTACCCTCCCCCCTCAAATGACTGAAAGCCCCGGATGCAATTTTTGGCGATTTTGGATATGGTGTAGAGCACTCAATTCTGAACAGAATATCAAATTTTCAGGACGTCCATATTTGTTCCGAGATTGAAATCTATCTTTCTTGTACTAATCTGGTAGTGTCACGGAACCACCTCCCCAGGAGTGCGTACGTTTGAATGTTGGGACTCGAATAAAGCATGAGAACGGTGTAAGTGTCCGATCAATGTGATTGCAATTCCCATTTCTCGATAATACCGACAATGTCTGTTCACTAGCTCAATTGTAAATGTTAGTTATATTGTATTAACGAAAATAAGTAGTCACTTTCGGGAACGAATGTAGACACACTCAATTTTGAAGAAGTGTTCTCCTACCCGGTCTCACTTCTTTTGCTTTCACTCCGCTCTGTTCAGTACCTGGGGCGGTCCTGTTCGGCATTCTCACCGGCAGGCAACTGAGTGAGTTGATGAGTGTGTACCTTATCGAAAATAGGCTTCCTGAGAATTCCTTGTCCATCCCATCTGGATTTCACAAAAGTACATCTGACTCCAAATTTACCTCTTCGATTCACATTGTGGGGATTCAATTTCAAATAAGACGACAAGGAAGGACCGCTGAGTCGGACCTAGTCGCACTTCTGCCCGTACTGTTTACTAATTCTTCTTCCGTTTTGTATGTGGGATTTGTGATGGGTAACAGCTGGGGTGTTTCGGGTGAATGCGCCATAGATACTTCTTCCTTCTGATTGCTTATTAAGAGTATGACCAAATCCGATTTATCTTCTTATTTATCTATCACCTTAGTTTTTTGTTCATTCATCTCCGACTGATTTTACAATTGGCGTCGCGTAAGCTCATTTTCAACACGACACGGTTTCGGTTTTACAGGGGTGAATTTCTCAAAACGAAATAACTTGTAGATTTCTTTTTTTTCATTGATAATTCATAAGCAGGTTAAGGTACATAATTTTGCTGTAACTCTTGTCGAAGATTTGTTGTGAATGATCATCTAGCTATTTATAAGTCAAATTTCACTGAAATCCAACCAGTGCCAGTGGTTCATCCTCGGGTTCTTAAGTTGTAGGGTCATAAAAAAGTCGAATTTCAAAAAGAAAACTTGTAGGAAGTCTAAAAAATAACTAAGGATTTTACAGTTACTTTTTCCGGAGTTAAAGTCGGGGCACCCGTATATTTGCAGTTTTCTGAAAAAAAAAACGCGATCCCAAAATTCAAGTCCTTGAATGGCGTGGTTCTCGGAAATGCTAATAAGAGAGAATAAGGAGCGAAGAGCTGGCGTGGTGGAATCTGCGAAAGGAACACACGGGAATTTGCACGCTCTTTTTCTCTCCTCTTCCCTTGTGCGCCTCCTGTGTGAGTATAGCAGAACCCGGCAAAGTTAATAAACCATTCGAGGGACGTGTCGTAAAAATGCGGTCTATAAAATACACAGTGGTCAGCCTTTAATTACATCTGCTTCATTAACAAACTGTGCATGTACGTTACTGCTTACCTCGAACACACTACCTACTAGCACCCAGTGCGCGAGAGGAGAGAACAACACAAGTTAAATTTAATGGATTAAGCCGGGATGCAGCACGGGGCCTGTTTGCTATATAACCAACTCGCCAAACGTAATAAAAGCGATAAAATATGCAAGTCTTGTACGGTCCAGACCGATATTGCTTCTCTCGAAGCTGACGGTGGTGGTGGTGTGGTATACTCGCGGGCATACATACAAAAACAAGGCGCGCGAGGCTTTTCCTAGCATAGGTAGCGACACCCGAGGAGCTGTCCTACTACATTTTTCGAATTTTATCTTTGTTATCGTCTCTTGAGGCGGTAATACTGTCTGGATAAAGCAAGCTCGTCGATTTTGTAATAAATAAGCGACACGAACAACACTATCTGTTCCTATTTTCTAGCTGTTGTCATCTGTTCGTGGTGATTACTACTAAGATTCTAATTATATGGAATTCAGAATAAAGCAAATTCATAGTTTTAGTTCACTCACCCAGATAGTAGTCTCCAGACTCTACCCCTAACTTCAACAATTTTTAGAAATTGAACTGGAACTATGTACTAAATACTTGAAGATCCAAAATTCGGATTAGTCCAATCTAATATGAACTAGATGTCTTCTTGGTCAAAAACAATTCAGAGGGAACTACTTTGAACAAACAACCGCGAGAGGCATGCACGAATTCCTGAATTCTAGGTACAAAATAGACTACATACTAGACGCTGGTAGGTATACATTTTCAAAATTATATGCATCTCGGGCGCCCCAAAATTTGACATTTGAGTTGGAAATACCGCTTTTGGTAAGCCAAATCGAGTTCAACATCGGATATTATTATCAAACGTTCTTAAATCAATGATCACTCCCATACACTTTCTATTTTCAGTAGAATGACTTTTTGGAGCAAAAATAAAGTGACAAGCTGAGGGGCCACGACTACGGCTGATGGCACCTGCAAAGTTTTGGAGCGAAACTATCAGCGGCCATCGGCCGTATTCCCCCAGCGATCCAGCTTGTCACTTTATCTTCGCTCCGAAAAGTCGTTCTACTGAAAATAGAAAGTGTATGGGGTATAGATGAACATTATTTTGAATACTAACCGTCAGTTCCACAAAAAAGATGATCAGCGATCAAGGCTAATTGCAGATTAACTGAACTTTTTTCTGCTGAATGCTAGGTGATTACCAACAAAAACTGCCTGAAATCTGTACTAGACCCATCATCTTTTCATTATTGAGGGATAAACCAGCATTTCCATTGATCAGTCGGCTACAAATTGACAAACAAAAATCGCGAATCAACTAATCTCGTATTATCTGTTTTGTGGAACCCACGGTAAACTAATTATTAAGGACGCTAATCTATGTAATAGCCAATTTACAATGGTCACAGAGAGCAAACAACGCAAGATTCTGGCCATTTGGGAACAGCACAGCACAGAAGAAGCCCTCTCTGTTAATCAGAATTTTGTGTAAGTATTTTATTACGTTCTAGACGGGTTATTATATCAGCGACGGTACTTTCACGAGATTTTTCTCCAAGTTTTCCACTCCAATAAGTGACCTGCTTGGATTTTTCGGTTTTAGAATACAACGACACTGCCCGCCTCAAGCAGCACGTTCATAGCAAGAATACAACTTTTATTGCAAGTAGGTAACAAAAAATATTACTTAGGTAGGTAGGTAATACATTAGAAAACGTTAAATATCAAACTCTACTATGAACGACTAGCTTCAAGAAATGGTCTCTTCCGCATCACTGCACAGCCTTTTTTGTCCCCTCTTGAGGACCTGCCTCACGTTAATATTAATCCTAGACCGGTTCAAATAGTCACCGAAAGGCTTCCACGTCTCTTCGTCCTGGCAAACCTTCAGCAGACCCTTGAATTCCTCCCGGCCACTCTTCGTCAGTTTTTCGTCGAAATTATCCCAGAACCTCGAATCCATTTGTAAAATTTTGGGAACACCATGGTAGCACAGCCTCGATTCTTCGCTCATCACGACGACATCGCCGCTGCGCAAGAACATGGCACACGGCTCCTCTTCCTTTGATTTGCCGCCCAGTAGAAATATTGCAGTTTGTCCAAAACTGAAACAAAATAAGGATTTGTTAGTTTATCATTAACATAATAGGTAAATGAGAAGTATGATTCTTATTATTAATGATGCCTTGAAAACCTTCAAACACCAATTCAAATTTTGAAGCTGCAGAAGGAGGAGACGATGCCGCGGACGCGAGTAAAGTAACCTTCAAATGTTTCCCATAATTAACAAATATTCAGCTTATGAGACAGAGTGTAAGTACGTACAACTTGTACTTGTACAACTTGTATTGTAAATGCGGTTGATCCAGGCGTTCTGACGGAGCTAGTATGAAAAGGAAAGGTATATTAAAACATACCCACAGTTTTGTTGCCTCCTGCAGAATCAGACGCACCGAAAACAACTACATTTAATAATGATAATGATCAACAATTAAGGTGCGTTCAGTCAGCTTATTTAGCCGCAAGTTTTAGTTTTAGCCGTAAGCGCTGCATCGCTTATTGGCTGTTCTGAGGAGGCTGGTTCATAAGAGCCAATGGGCGTCGCTGCGCTTGCGACTAAAATTAAAACTTGCGGCTAAATAACCTGACTGAACGCACCTTTGGTTTAAAATTAACACTAAATAAACAGTATTTGGAAGCGTAGGTATAATAGGTTCAACTCTACTGTGATTCTAGTTGGCTGGGCAACTTTTTCTGTCTAACAGTGTAGGCTTGCCGCTTTTTACCTTGTGTGAATCTGGCTTCTCAAAAAGTAATGTTATGTTGCTTATCAAACGGCTATCAAAATATTGAAATCTTGAAAAATGTACCTTGTCATACGTGGGAAATATAACTATAGGGGGGCGCAGAGATGTGTTATCTACCGTCATTTGGACACCAAAACCGAACGAGGTCACCTTCGATTTAAGTTATCTTTATGGCGGCCACTCAGGGCCGACAGAAACTCGTCTAGTGAAGCCCCAGAACGAAATCAAATTGAAAATTTAAGGTACTCATATCAATTTAGATCTAATACGCAACTTTGAGCAACTCGGTTTTTTGAAATTCAGTTTATGAAACTTTTTACTGTACTGTTGTTTTTAAACTGCTTCACTATTTTACTCTTGTTTTTTTTCATAAATGTTTTACCATTGTTACCGTCTGATTTTGAACCAAGGTGAAGACACAAATGCACCTGCACACAAAGTTCCATTCAGAACTTTAAGTAGGGTTTACCATATTTATGTCCTTGTGTCCTTTTACACATAGGTAAATTATTCTTCTGTTCATGGCAGACCGCCGCGAAGATCTTTGTTTCTTAATAATGTTTCGGATCTTGGCGTGTCTTCTTTTGGAGTGGAACAGGCGAAAGGCTTGATGGATGATGGTTCTATTGGGCTCCTTTTTTGGAGCGAAGAGCTTGAATTCTTTAGTTTGAAGCATCGAAAAGGTGAACTGGCTTCAAAGAGGTTGAAAATATTTTTCACAAGTGTCAAATGTCACAGGCTGCTTTGTATTTGTCCATTGGCAAGCATTGCCAATACTCTATTCAACTCTAAATTCCTCTATTTTCCAATAAAGGTAAGAAAAGCGTCAGATATCATGTCCCGCAAAAATATTCCATAACTATCTGTAGCAGAAATGCGCAAAAAATGGGTTCCACAAGTGGCCCCAACGACTTCGTGTCTCGTCGTGAATCGCCGGTACAGCCAACCGCGCAAAGTTCTGCGGATTTTCTATATTCCACATTTGCGGGAACTTGGAAACAAAATCTCTCAGCGTGCTGGAATTACAGCTCCAATCGCAATGAAGTTGAACGTACTATAATACCTAATTATTTTTCACATACTCATATACGGTGTGTTTTTTGAAATTGTATATTAGGGCAGGCTGTATACTAACCGGAAACAGCCGCATTTTCCTGCATTCGGCCGAAAGCACAGCCTGCCGTAATTCACAATTTTGAAAAACAACCCTATAAGTATATCTGTTCCCAAATACGTTTCCAAATTCTCAAATTTGAACCAAATTCTAATGAAGTAAGTCTTTATCGAAGAATAATAACGGGTTCTATACCTTTTCAACTTCAAATTGGGACTAATCAATTTCAAATTGGAAATAGTTAGTCAATCTCAGAATGAAATAAACAATTTCAAATTGGTACCAAACAAACTTCAATTGGCACTAAACAATTTCAAATTGAGAGCGATGATTTATGCATTTTTCAGAAGAAAGACTAAATCTGAAGCAATGTATTTTGAGCTGGAGATGGAATACGTCTCCGTCTGAGTTATAGCAAGAAGAAGAGTTTGATAGACACAATTTTTCTTGTTCAAACTGAATAATTCATGGCGGTCAATTTGAAGTTGAAAAAGTATCGATACTAGAGACCCCCTTTTTCTCTTTACTTTTTTCTCCCTCTTTCAGTTTTTTTGTTTTTGTTTCGAAAATTGTACATATTTTTTTAATTTAACGTTCAATTCAATTTAGAATGAAGTTAACGCAAAAATTTGATTAGTTTTGAACTGAGAAACCGATGACCGAAACCTGTTGATGGTTTGATTTTTTAATTCAACACTGACGTTCAACATTACCTCACAAAGTCAAAAGAAATAAATAAAACTGACCGACGTAAAAGCAAAGGTCGTAATAGCTCAAAACAGGTGTTGTTCAGCGACTGGATATCGATATGGGTGTTCATTGTTGTATGCTGGGCTGTTCGAATGCTAAATAGGTACGCTGTGTTCGTCTACGAACACTTGGAACAAACACACTTTCATTCAGGATACGAACACTTGTCGAATGTTAACAGTAAGAGTTTTTTGACAAAACGTGTTCAAATTTGCAAGTCGCCAGACATCTGGAGGATTGTGCGAAAGCTCGTTTCAGGTGCGAGGTTTCTCTAGTCTCCAGTGTTTTCTACACTACACTACACTACATAGGTCAAATTTTAAATCCATCAACGATACTAATGGTGGCTTTACATTGTGCATCAAACGCTGCAGGTTTTTTAGCTGCAGAGTTCTGATTGGAACTGACGCCTGTCATTGCTGTCAATGACCAACATGTGACCAATGAGAGCTCGGCAGCTAAAAAAGCTGCAGTATTTGATGCTCAATGTAAGGCCACCATAATGGGGTCCTTACACGGCTAATTTTCAAATTAACTGTTATGCACATTCTCTTCCTTGCCTTAGCTGTTAGGATGCGGCAGTGCTTACCATACATTTCTGGTTGGCACGCATTCAAACGGGTATCAAATTGTCAACTCAACAGTTATATAAACTTTTTTTTCTCTTCTAAATGACCGTGTTGTAAGGTTTTTGTATTTATGAAGGTCTCTGGCCGATTTGAGGCTCCAAAATCCACTTTAAACGTTGAAAATGTTTGATTCCAACACAAACCCAAATGCGAACGAATTTTTCGTTTTTCCATTAGCGGACTATGGAGCTGAGCCGCCCCATTCGGTCGGGTAGATAAGGGACTGAGGATTCAGTGTGAACTACACACACACACTACAAGCATACAGCTCTGGAAGACGTTACAAAAACTTTCTACATGATTCACACACTGTCACTTTTACCAATTTTATTTTGACCTGCCAACTCTAAATCGGAAACGCGGCGCCTCCATTGGCGAACCCCAAGAGGTAAAATTGAAAAGGTCAATTATTCCCGTGTTTTCGAGATATTTTCCAGACATTCAGATTGAAATATCTCAAAAACAAAGCCTCTAATCGAAATTTGCAAGAGTTACTTTTTTTCCTGGTAAATGTAGAATCTGGAAATATGAATAATCACTAAAAATAAGCGGGCTTAAAATATGGGGGGGGGGCATCTTTAATATCTACGCCCCACCCACGTCCCTAAAATGTTTGATGGGACATGTTATTATTGTTCAACAGACTCATTTTACTACATGTTTGTAACAATTAGTGCCTTCCACCCAAGGCTGGTCGACGTTATGTTATACAATGGTTGTACTATAGGTTGCCTAATAGCTACTCTAGGTTGCCTCATCCAGTTTATGCGTGACGTCACAAGATACCGTCCGGGATCTTGATTTTGGCTGAAACTGATGTCGCTCTTTTCGTTTGACATTTCGGATCTTATTTCGACGGAAATCCACCAAATTTCTGAACTGGACGAGAAATGGTTAATGCACATTCAACGATTGATGGTTTTTAAATGAATCGGGCATGCTTTTATTCACCAAAACACAATTTGAACCGCCAAACTGTCAAGACCAAGAACAAGGCTTAACGTTATCACGAGGTGAAGCGAACGGCGCATCTGTCACCGGGTAGCTCATTGGTAAAGAACCTAACTTTCAACAGGAAGGTAGTGGGATCGAACCGCAGCCGTGCCGAACTTTTTTTTCTTCAAAAACACCCAAATTGTGATTTTTAAAATCAGAAAGAGAAAACAAAATTTAAATTAGTGTTGCCCAACTCATATTTAATTTTTAAAATCACAATTTGGGTGTTTTTGAAAAAAAAAAGTTCGGCACGGCAGCGGTTCGATCCCACTACCTTCCTGTTGAGAGTCAGGTTCTTTACCAATGAGCTACCCGGTGACAGATGCGCCGTTCGCTTCACCTCGTGATAACGTTAAGCTTTGTTCTTGGTCTTGACAGTTCGGCGGTTCAAATTGTGTTTTGGTGAATAAAAGCATGCCCGATTCATTTAAAAACCACCAATCGTTGAATGTGCATTAACCATTTCTCGTCCAGTTCAGAAATTTGGTGGATTTCCGTCGAAATAAGATCCAAAATGTCAAACGAAAAAAGCGACATCAGTTTCAGCCAAAATCAAGATCCCAGACGGTATCTTGTAACGTCACGCATAAACTGGATGAGGCACTAGGAGGATATGAGGCAACCTATAGTACAACATAACGTCGACCAGCCTTGCCTTTCACCTAGTATATTATGGCCCAAGCATTTGACTTCAAGAGCGGAGAACTCTCAAACTTACATACAATTTCATATAATATATCCCATACACTTTCTATTTTCAGTAGAATGAATTTTTGGAGCAAAAATTAAGTGACAAGCTGGGGGGCTACAACTTTGGCTGATGGTACCTGCAAAGTTTTGGAGCGAAACTATCAGAGGCCATTGGCTGTATTCTCCCAGCGCCCCAGCTTGTCACTTTATTTTTGCTCCAAAAAGTCATTCTACTGAACATAGAAAATGTATGGGATATAGGCAGGTGTTCGCCAATAGAGGCGCTACTGAACCTATCACCAAAAGTTCAGGCACTTCTATAAAAAAAAATAGTATATTATTTCTGATTTTTCACCTTCTCTTAACTTTTGGACAAGTCAGTTTCAAACCAGGTAAGTGGGCGGCAAGCCTATAGTGCCGAATCCAAAAATTTGCCCAGGTCACTCGAATCATCATAGTTCTGCTGGATGCTGAACATACCTATAATTTTTCACTTCAGATTTGTACCTACCTATTTTGCATTTCTTATTTTTAAGAACTACAAAGCAAATCTGAATTATTCTTAGCTCAATGCTTATACCTGTGCTAATACCGTTATATCTCTACAAATTTGAATGAGTATACAAACAGTATTTGTTGAATTATTTTGGGAGAAATGTTGAATTGAAATTTTTCATAACATGAATCTCCTCAATACTCAATATACCTAGGGTACAGTTTCGAAATCAGCAGTTTGACTGTGACAGAGCGTTTTTATACTGGCATTTCTGTATCTCTACTGCCCACTTCCCTGCTCAAATTATCATACATTTGTGATATTTGCATGAATGTACCTAAATGAAATGAGGGGTGCTTCGTAATTTGGCTCTGAATAATCCGTATGACCAGACAGAGTCGAATCCATATGGTAATAGTTGACTATGGCAGCTTCGGCGTTGAAGTTGTGGAAGCCCAACGTTTCCACTATAAACCTGCTTATCGATCCCAAATCATCGGGAAATTCGCTTCTACTATCTTCACTGTACACCTGAAAATAAAGTTCAATATGACATCCTGCATTGAAGAATCCACACCTTTGTGTCCCAGTTATGATGGTAACCGAGCGTGACCCATCTGAGCTTATCGATAAGCAGGCTGCTGTTCTTGCAAACTTCCCACCAGTCCTTGCCTTCCGGCAAAGTATTAAATGGATCCAAATTCGTTTTGTTCGGCCTTTTGGTGTAGTCTCGTAGCGACCGTGCCGTCCAGAACCGCTGTCCGGTGCTCGTGAACGGATTTTTGATGAAAATCAAGCCTGAAACCTCAAGAGCTTAGCTGGAATTGACAAAGTTTCGGGACAGTACCGGGGTGGTCGATTATTTCGTAAATTTTCCACGTATCCACGGGCTTGAGGCCGTAAATACATTGAGACTTGAAATTGGTATCGATTTCGATGGGTTTTACCTGCAAATATAAACTTGAAATACAAAGATTTCGAAATAATGCAATGAAGGGCATACTTTGCTTTCGATTTTTGTTACGTTGTTAAAGTCTAAAACGTCGTCCAGATTGGGTGGAGGGTTCTTGGATTTGTAGTATTTGAACGAGTCTTTGAACATTTTCGGTCTTTGTGCTAAAAATAATTTAAAATCAACGAAAGAAATGGTACAAAAAAGATAGGTTAGGCGTTTTGACGTCTGTCACATTGACATTATCGACTTGACAGGATTGTGGACACGTAGACGTCGATGGACAGATGGCGCTGATGGCATTCATGTGACTACTGGACGATGTTATGTATTAAAAATAAACTCGACAAATAATAAATTAAAAATCAAACCTGGAAGCAAATGTAGATTATATTAAGGCTACGCGTCTATTAATTCAGTTGATGCGAACCATTTTGTAGTATTTTCGGTTGAATTGAAATTTGATTTGATTGTTGACTTTGACAGGTGCGTGGTCAAAACGTCGTCCATTCGCACTTGTCAAATATATCAAAAAGTCAGCTGACTAGTCTCGTGAAAATCTTGGAAAACTGATCAGCAAAGAATAAAGAATGGCTTCTAAAGACCGTTTGGCTATTTTCCCCTCAAGAGGGTAAGTAAAAATACTTGTTGCCGTCATTAATTCATCAAAACATCAAATAGTTTCTCCGAACATAAATAGTGAAAAAGGGAGTGACCCATTATAATTTCCAGGGCCCAAATGTTGATGAAGGCCAGGCTAAAGGGCGCACAGAATGGCCACAGACTGCTCAAGAAAAAGGCCGACGCTTTGCAGATGCGTTTCAGAATGATTCTCAGCAAAATCATCGAGGTAAGCTAAAAAATCAATATCGTGACAAACTCCCAATAATTTTTAATTGAATCCACCTAGACCAAAACTCTGATGGGTGAAGTCATGAAAGAAGCTGCGTTCTCATTGGCCGAAGCTAAGTTCACCACAGGTGATTTCAACCAAGTCGTCTTGCAAAACGTCACCAAGGCCCAGATCAAGATCCGGACAAAGAAAGACAACGTTGCCGGAGTCACGCTGCCCGTTTTTGAATGTTATCAAGACGGCACCGATACGTACGAGCTGGCCGGCTTGGCCAGAGGTGGACAACAGTTGGCTAAACTGAAGAAAAATTACCAAAGTGCCGTGAAACTCCTAGTAGAATTGGCTTCTCTGCAAACTTCATTCGTTACTCTCGATGAAGTCATCAAAATCACGAACCGCAGAGTAAACGCTATCGAACACGGTAAACTATTTGAAATTTACTCCAATAAGAATACTGTTCAGGGAGGTGAAATCAAAGTTAGTTTTATTCAAAAATGTTGGGTTTTTGAACCTTGATCCCTCTGCACTGATGAGCCACAACAAGAGGCGAAACACGTGTATGTAGAGTTCTTGGTCTAGTAGACCAATTTTATGAGGTTTGATTGCTGAGATATTTTTTTGTCCAGTGGCTAAGTAAAAGTTATTCCTAACAATCTGGGAGACAACATAACAATATGTCAAATGAAGCCATTTGTATTTTGTTTCCATGTGCTCATATAAGTAGATGCCAGAAACTCTAAAGCTTTTCATGTTGTGAAAGTTTTTTAGATCTGATACAAAATTTCCAATACCTAGGACCTAGGTATTATCATGGCCCCATAAAACGAAACAGTGATCCATTCTCCCTTTGTAGCTATGGTTCTACTCAGTGAATCACACAAAAAATGTTCATTTGTCATCGCTGTCATAAGTAGTTGTCACAGTTTTTGCAATGCTAACGCAGGCTCAAAAAAGATTTGCCATTGCGAAACTTGAGGAAGCCTGGTCATTGCAACACATTGTGCATGGAACGGGCTGCTCTAAAACAACAATTTCCCAATGAAAACGTATAACTTGAACGAAACGGACGACCAGCTACCGACGCTGTAGCACAGCATGCAAGCGAACGATGAGCAGTTGAGCAATCAGTGTTCACTGTACGCCATCCGTTTACCACACCAAAATTATTCCAGCTCCCTGATATTATCAACTTACAAATTTGGTTTTTCAGTAATCATTCCCAGGATCGAACACACCTTGGCCTACATCATTTCCGAACTGGACGAGCTGGAACGCGAAGAGTTCTACCGTTTGAAGAAGATTCAAGATAAGAAGAAGGCCGCTCGCGCCAAATCGGACGCAGCGAGGGCTCTGAAGGGGCAACAGGAACGTGAATACGACGCGGCTAATTTGCTTGATGAAGGGGACGAGGATCTCCTCTTCTAAATATTATTATGGTTTTTAAGAATTCAAAAATTGAACCGTTGTTGCTGTACAAAGTTTTCTACGGACTTTGCCATTCATAGTTAAGCTACCGATATTAATTATTATTCTTCAAGTATCACAGTATTTTCTCTTGTTTTTTGCAAGTGCATCCAATGTGCACAAGCTGTTATTGTCAAGCTGTATAAATTTTATGTGTATAAAGTATAAATTGTTAGGAAAGAACTAAAAAATAGTGCAAGTAGGGGTTATGGTGTAAACTTCGTTTGTTATTGCAATAAGATCCACTGCATGTACTATACTGAGTACATTTTTGAAACAATGTTTGATTCAGTTTTCCATTATTAAATTAAGTGATTAATATAAAGTGTATAACGATTTGAAAACATTAAAAAGTAGTCGTAAAAGTTCTTGTGTTTCACGATTTCCTCACTATACCTACCCCCAAATTTTTCTGCTCCAACGCAGGATAGGGATCTTTCACGACCACCAACAATCAACTTCTGTGGGGTCGGCACCAATGTTACAATTGTACGTGCTGTGCTAAACAAGACACGTCTTTGCATTTGGCAAGCATTCCAACTAAATCAAGGAACTCCATTTTTCGGATTGAAGCAGAAATCGAACCACAACCTCGTCTATGTCCTACTGAATCTTACGAGAAGACTTGAGAAACGTCCAGAGGTTAGAAGTGGTAAGTATTCCTTTGTGTTCTTCCAAGTAACTAGGTCTATTTTATTTGTTGCCAATTACGCGTACTTAATCCCTTTGAACTGCTGGTTTTGGTACTAAAACCTTCGAGATCGTCTCATACACGCGCGATAAAGCACGTTCTCTTCGTTGTACATAATCAGCTGCGTCTATGTTTATGGCATTGAATTTAAAAACCAGTTCATCTGCCCACCTTGCGGTGTGTCTAATAGAAAGCCTCGCCCAAAAAAAGTCTTCGCAGCAATAAATCATTTTGGTACATTATTATACAGAAAGTACCTACCTACACATGAAACACACGTATACGTTGTTTCAGAAATATTGCTATCCCAGTAGGTCATGAAAATCTAAATGCAGCTTTAGATTTATGGCGTTTTCGACTGGCTAGAACCGAGCTTCATTATTTATTTTCAGGTTATAAGTCAGATCTTTCACTCCTTTCAGTCAGAAAGTATTTCTACATTTTTTATCGAGTATCACGATACATGCAGTTTTGATTTCGAACCGTCTGTTTTCGATCTCAGGCTAAAAAAAATAGGCACCTGGGGAGTCAGCAGATTTCGTTCTTGCCACAGTCTCAATCAACATTGTCCACATATCACACAGGTATAGATAGTAAAGCAGTAAAGCAAACTCCATGGCCTTGAGAGGGATCAGATATCAAGGAAGATCTGCTTCGAAAGCCGAGTTACGCTGTTCTACTTCAACTGAGCCTTTTAGTGAAGACAGAAGCACGAAATCTGGTAGGATATGGCACAACAGACTGTACTGTACCTACTCTTTTGATTGAGAACGGGCGCCTGGCTGATTTTTTTCTCGACTGGGCCCAGGGATCCACGGCTACTTTTTGGTTGTAAGTAGTGACAAACCTTGGCTTCTTTTTTGCCAGTATGCGTTTGACCGTGCTGTACGTTACTAAAGATCAAAGCAACGCGCTGAATGCTGGCAGCTGCATTGTTGGAATCTCTGAAGAGTTCTTCGTAACAGCGTCAAAGTATTTCACGTTCTCTCGCAGATAAACGAACTGGATCCCCACACATGGCGTGAAAATTATCAGGTAATCAAAACCAATGAAAGAACAACACAACAGTAACAGTAGGTATAACGTAACAGGAACAACAGTAACTGTATAAGTAACACGTACAGATTCTTAAAACTTGCGTTGATAGGTGCTTATTACGATTTTCTTTCCAAAAGTTATCTAGGTGGACAGAAACATGACAGTTTGGACGACAGTAAAAAACTTTGCGGTTGATTTTGATTGACATGTTACACTGACTTGGTAGTCCAGGCGCCAGGGAGCAAAAATCAGCTCAATAAGGAAATAATTGTTTCCTGGCTGGAAACTAGCTTAAAACGATCTTTGTGGCTTAGGCTTTAACATACTAATTTCCCCCCTTTCGGAAATGTCGGCGTCATGTCGCCATCATCAACAAGAAGTGCACCAGCGTGGTTTTTGCCGAATATCTTGATTTTGGGCCATCTGACAGCAAAAGATGTAAGGAGTCAATTTGAAACCAATGAAATTCCCTACGGAATAGTTTTCAAATGACCTTTCTGCGACCTATGGTTTTTGAGATAGAGCTTCTGGAAGCGAGAGGCATTGTCGTAAAAGCTCCATGGTCACTTGACTCAAAAAACTAAAATGTCGATGTGACAAAAAAAAATTCAAAATGAGATTTCTCGAGAATCTTTCATGCTATAGTTGCGGTGATGGTCTTGAACTCTTTCTCTTGAACCGTTGATTACGAATATAGAAAAGACAAAAACGTCACATTGTACATATACAGGGTGTACTGAGGGAATCAAATCAGATCAGAGAAATTTTACATATTTCTTCAATTTAGCCTATATGCGACACTCTAAGCACCTAAGACGAGTCCAATATCAATATGGATTTGCTCTAGAAGCTTCACTTAATACACTAAAGAAGTGGTCAGCTCACAGCTTTACTGTAAAATGTTTTGAAGGCCCTCTGAAATCATCAAAATATTCAAAATTTACAGTACTAAGAAATGTATATAACAGTATATTATATGCCAAGGGACCAAAGTGAATTTTTAATTTGGGGATTTGAACCCAAAGGGCCCTCAAGCAACAAACTTCACCCAAGGGATCAAAAATTCACTTTGGTTCCTTGGTATATAATATACTGTTACATACATTTCTTGCTACTGTAAATTTTGATGATTTCAGAGGGCCTTCAAAACATTTCACAGGAAGGCTGTGAGCTGATCACTTCTTAAGTGTATCAAGTGAAGCTCACAGAGCAATGCATATTCATATTGGACTCGTGATAAGTGCTTAGAGTTTCGCATAGGCTAAATAGAAGAAATATGTCAAATTTCTCTGTTCTGATTTGATTCCCGTAGTACATCCTGTATATGTACAATGTGACGTTTTTGACTTTTCAATATTCGTAATCTACGGTTCAAGAGGAAGAGTTTAAGACCGTCACCGCAACTATAGCATGAAGAATTCTCGAGTAATCTCATTTTGAATTTTTTTTTGTCACATCGACATTTTAGTTTTTTGAGTCAAGTGGCCATGGAGCTTTCACGACAATGACTCTCGCTTCCAGAAGCTCTATCTCAAAGACCATAGGTCGCAGAAAATTTATTCAAAAACCAAACTGTAGGAAATTTCATAGGCTTCAAAATGACTCCTTACATCTTTTACTGTCAGATGACCCAAAATTAAGATATTCGGCAAAAACCACGCTGGTGCACTTCTTGTTGATGATGGCGACATGACGCCGACATTTCCGAGAGGGGGGAAACTAGTATGTCAAAACCTAAGCTACACAGATCGTTGTAAGCTAGTTTCCAGCCAGGAAACAATTATTTCCTTATTGTTTTCCCTGGCGCCTGGGCTATGGGACTAAAACAATAAACGTTTTAGAACTAGACAAAGCTAAAGCGACTTTTACTATATACTTCCAATGCCTACTGAGATAGCAATCAATCTGAAACAACGTATACCTACACACATACAATAAGTATATCGTTATTGTTTTGTTGTTAGTTTGGAAACTGTTTGAAACTTGCTTGGCAAAAAATTAATAATAATACATAGTAGGTACCTACTCTAAAACTTCAATGAAGTGATATCGAAACATATTTGCCAAATGTGACCTGAGATAAAATAAGTAGTCATTAAGGACGGAGTCATATATTGGTG
This sequence comes from Anaspis maculata, assembly GCA_949128115.1. NCBI lineage: Eukaryota > Metazoa > Arthropoda > Insecta > Coleoptera > Scraptiidae > Anaspis > Anaspis maculata. Next base: position 66,849,474 of record OX421965.1, on the reverse strand, counting down.
AAATAAGCGTTGCGAAATCAATCCCTCTGGGTTTATTCCTTGACGGATTCTTACCATTTTGGTCTCTTTCGAAAGCTACAAAGATGTACTTTGGTTTGAGCCCATTGGCATTTCCGAAATCCAAAAAAAATAATTGAATTTTGACATTTGGAAAAATTATTTTTGGATTTTGGAAATGCCAATGGGCTCAAACCAAAGTACATCACTGTACATCCTTGTAGCTTTCGAAAGAGACCAAAATGGCAAGAATCCGTCAAGGAATAAACCCACACGGATTGATTTCGCAACGCTTATTTTACCAATTCAACACCGTCCTTAATGCAAAAAAAGGGAATGAAATGGAAAGAGAATAAACTGTATGTGACACGTAAGAATACCTCTCATCTGCGATTTGCGGTAAAAATGGGAGATTATTCAACTAATAGGCTACTTCGTTTGGGAAGGTGCGCATGTGTAAAAGCGCCAGATTTTGAAAAGTTTCGTACACCTGTCAGTGTGAATATGAAAACTTGGCAACGCTGCATGCTCGTGTCTAGCCGCCTGACCAACTAGTGGTTCCTGGCTGTCACTTTTACACATACCGTAAATGCATCTCTTCGTAGCTTCTGTGAACTTTCTTCTCGGTACAGCCATTTTCAACAAGTTGTGTTCTTTCGTCAAAACATGAGCAAATGAAATTTAGGTCAGGTAGAAACGAGAAGTCTCATCATAACTGTCACAAGTGACAGTTGGCGCCGATGTCTTGTCGTTTTGAGCGCTGTTGCCATTTTTGTTGTTCCTGAACTTCCACAAATGATCATTGAACTTAATTTCAATGAAGCATTTCCTTTAAATATAAAAAATGGTATCCAACATTCAACCAAATTATTTGTGGAATTTTAGGTGCACTACAATATTTTTTAGTGTTCGTTTACAATATCGGTGTACGAAACTATGAAATTCGCGCCAAACATGCGCACTCAAAAAAAACCGAAACGAAGGGACCTATTCGAAAGTTTGAAAGACACGAGCAGAGCAAATGTTTGGAATAGGACCTTTTCGATGTAGAAATTAGGGGTGAATAGTAGGGTGGGCCGAAAAAATAAAAATTTGCCAAATCGAAAAATAATAGTGCGGAAAACTTGTTTTTGAGCTTTATAAGTATTCCTATGAAAATTTGAAAAAAATTAATTTAGGTCTTGGAGTGCCACAAAGCACTTGAAATTTAAAGAAATTGAAATTCTTTGAATTTTTTTTTTAATCAAGCATTTTTTCCAATTTTTTTTGCCGAAGGTTTGTATTGGGTCTTTGACATTGTGTGTACAATTTTTTGTTTCAATTAGTCAAGTTTCTGATTTTTACATGACATTTTCTGAAATGAATGGATTTTTTTCAACTATTGAAACTTTCTAATGTCCTGTAGAACCAAAAATCTTGACTAATTGAAACAAAAAATTGTACACACAATGTCAAAGACCCAATACAAACCTTCGGCAAAAAAAATTTAAAAAAATGCTTGGATTTAAATTATAAAAAATTCAAAGAATTTCAATTTTTTGATATTTCAAGTGCTTTGTGGCACCCCAAGACTTGAATTAATTTTTTTCAAATTTTCATAGGAATACTTATAAAGCTCAAATACAAGTTTTCCGCACTATTATTTTTCGATTTGGCAAATTTTTATTTTTTCGGCCCACCCTAGTGAATAGGTTCATCTCCATCATACACCTATTTTACTGTAATAGGGTGATTGCATGAAATGCGTTTACGTGATCACCGGCAGGCAGCGCAAGTATCGAGAGTTATGTTTTGACGTTTTGACGAGTTCGGCTTGGTGACGAAGATACAGTCCTTGAAAGTTCACTATTTTCGGATTTCAAAAATTTGTAACTTGGGAACGTTTTGACAAAATTAACTTGAATTCAGCATAAGCCGGTTTATCAACATTTTTTATCAACCTGCCAAATTTTTAAAGAATCCAACCAGTAGCGTAGAAATTATAAGGGGTCACCTCAAGTCAACTTTTCTTCGGTTGCTTCTAAATTATTGACCCTCGTAACTCTTACGCCCCTGGCTGGATTCTTCCAAAATTTGGCAGGTCGGTAGATAGTTTCGACAAACCAGTCTATGGTGAATTGAAGTTGATTTCGTTAAAACGTTCCTAAGTTACGAATTTTTGAAATCTGAAAAAAGTGAACTTTGAAGGGCTGCATCTTCGTCCTTTGGCCGAACTTTGCAAAATGGTATATAAATTTTCGTCATATTTTGACGATATCTACCCATAATTGGATTTTTTGCTATCATCGCTTGAACACCCTGTATATTCAATTTTCCACGTCTCTCAAAATTATAAAACAGTTGATAATTTTAACGTTTGTCAAAAAAATGTCCCAGCAATCCTCAAGAAACTTTTCCAGTGTTTTAGGACCATTCGACTTCTAAAGAAATGTGGGGTAATCCAAACGGAAACAAGGTGGACAATTTAATGGAATCCCATCAAAATCTCATATCTCTTTATCTTTATTTTTGAGGGCAAAATATTGATAGCCTGCGTATACAGCCTCAACGAATAAATAAACTGAAGCTTCGCATGGCTTTTTGGCTGGAACACGGCAAAAGGCTCATGCTTCGTTTTGTGCAACACTTTTTTTGAAGAATGCTTCACTTCACTTTTCGCTGCTATCACGTTTGACCTCGCATATGACTGTGTCAGAATAATTTCGTTGTTGCAATTATTGTTTTTTTTTCCGGTTTTGCGTGCTTCTGCTTAGGTACCTATAGTCTGTCTGATTTCTACATGATTCTAGTGGGCTCCCTGTTGAAAATGACCATCAAGAACCACAAAAAAAAAACAAGAAATTATTTTCAATGGTATTGCGTGGAAACCCTCTGTGTATGTGGCCGGGGAATTACCACACAACAATGTCCTAACAATTGTGCATGCAGCGAGCTTGAAACATAATTTGACGAATGCGGCTCGAGAAGCAATTTTGGACATTTTGAAAAAATGTGAAAATATGACTGACATGAGCGCCACAAACTACGTGATTGAAAAAAAAATCAACAAACGAGAAGTTTTACAGTACGTTTTCTACTGTCAAGATTGTAAGGGCAGACAGTCATACTTCTGTGAGTACCACCTCAAGGACGGAGTTAACTTTCAAAGAAGGCGTTCCGGTTTCAATCCGTGCTGGCTTATTCCTCAACAGAAATTTACCATTCAGGTCTCCTTCGAAAGCTACAGGAAGGTACTCAAGTTTGAGCCTATACATTTTTTTCAAAATCCAAAAAAAATAAATCGAGAAAAAAACAAAAAAAAATTTTTTTAGGCTCAAACTAAAGTACCTACCTCTCTGTAGCTTTCGAAAGAGACCTGAATGGTAATATTATGTTGAGGAATCAGCTTGCACGGATTGAGTTCGCAACGCCTTTATTTGAATGTCAAACTCCGTCCTTAAGTAGGTATATATTTTGACCTTGAAACAAAACTGTTGTTTTGTTCAATGTTCCCCCGCAGTTCAAAATAACCCCGGTTTACGGTAATGCTCTTTTGAACCGTCCTTTATGTCATGGCCGTCTTCAAGTTAATTTATTAACGGCCGATTAATCGACTTTAAAGGGGTCTTTTGCCTAGAAGTGCGCTCTTAGACTGTCACAGACTATATGGGAAATCCCACTGCATCACCAACAATGGTGTCATTGATGGAAGAAACCATCAAGAACTCAATATAGTAGATACCAGACTATGAGAAATCCCACTACATCACCAACAATGGTGTTATTGATGGAAGAAACCATCAAGAACCCACAATAATGGGTGGCGGACTATACGGGAAATCCCACTATATCACCAATATAATGGTGATATTAATGGGAAATTGCACTAAGTCACACAATGGTGTAATTGATGGAAAAAACCATCAAGAACTCAAAATAGTGCAAGCAAACTATACGGGAAATCCCACTACATCACCAACAATGATGTTAATAATGGGAAAAATCATCAGAGACTGAATATAAAGCACAAGACTGGATGGGGAATCCTACTATATCACCAACAATGGTGTTATTGATGGCGAAAAACATAAAAAGCTGAATAAAATATGAGGCCGTATGGGAAATCCCACTAAATCACATTAAAATTATTAGTCTTAATTCCCGTCGATGGGTAATTCCACCCCAGTCCATTGGATAAAATATGATATGGGAATTTTCACTTGAAGCCATCAACTTTCAAACACCGTCCCATGAGATTCCATCCATTTCCATCCGAAACCCCAAGAAATCCCATAAATTTTTAGTGGTATTGCATGGTTTCGAGTGGTCATTTTCAACAGGGCTGTGTCCGCCACCAGCCGATCGCGGCCTAAATCGCAGCCCACTAGAATAATGTAGAAATCAGACAGCCTATTAATATAAATCTCACGGCTAGGTGGCTATACCGGCCTGCTATGAGCCCCAATATCTCAAAGGGGAATCTCCCGGTAGGTATAGGAGGGTGAACAGTTGCGTGAACACCCCATTGTACCTCGAACTACCTATTAAATGATTGCCAATAATTTGTTAGCAATAAGTAACTTTCTCGAACATCAACGCTCGAACTGAATACATGAAATCCTATTGTAATCATTCAAATGCAAATATCCATTTTTACAATAATATTGTTCATATTTATTATGTCGCACACAAACACATGATAGTTAGGTCTCTATCCTCGGGTTCCACCAAAATTTTAAGAGCAGATTAAATCTATCACGCTGATAGTTGCTATGCACCAGCCAATAGGATGGCCAGTTGCTTAGTTACTATCAGAGTGATAAAGTTATCGCGTTGATAAAAGTTTGGTGGAACCCGAGGTTAGTGTAGAGATCAGAGATCACAGATCACAGATCACCTGTGGGTGATCCTAGGAGGTGATAAGTACGAGGCAGAAGAATGTGGAAAAAGTTGTTAAAAGAATCTTCGGTGTGAATTTCTCGAACTCTAAAGAACTAGTTAGCTATCACGAAAGCTTGATCTTAAACTTTATTATTTGCAGATATAGGTACCTATATGTATAATTGTTAATATTGTGATTTTCCGAGTGATTTTCCTTACAACGTGCTGTGATCCATGTCCTCATTTAGCCTTCATACAATAATAAATAATCACAAATCGACTTTATTACCTTATTATCTTGACCGAGATCTTGACGAACACAACTTACATTCAAATGTTTCATGTTTCGCCTTCACTGTTCAGCTTTCCACACAAATTCTTCAAAAATGTATAGGTAGCTAGCTTCACTCAGGTGTAGGATAGGTACTAAGTATACCTATGCAGATTTTTATGTAGAATATATTAAAATGTTTCTATACTTGAATCACTAATCCCGCTAGAAACTATTCACATTTTGCACTTAATTTCGGAATAAATTCCAGTACTAAACTGCACCCATCACTGCTCAAGACTAGACTAAATAGGTAGAGATAGGTAGATAGGTAGGTACCTAGCTCTTAGACCAGAAGCATATACCTTTACTTCGCAATTTCCATCCATCACTTTGTTAGCTTACCATAAATCCCAACAAAATTATTTAAAAAATACCTACATCAACACCCGCCGTAAATCAACTAAAAGCAAACACAACTTTACCACGCCGTCATTCTTTCTCAAGAGTCAGATGACTGAACCCGTGCTCTAATTCAGTTCCATCCAAACACTTCGCAAAGATGTCTTCGGCTAATGATCGTTTGCCAATTTTCCCCTCTAGGGGGTAAGTATTTATCATCATTTCACAATAACAATAAGTTATGATTTCGTTTTTGTACAAATATGTTTCTAGCGCCCAAATGTTGATGAAGAATAAGCTCAAAGCGGCCCAGAAAGGCCACAGCTTGCTGAAGAAAAAGGCCGATGCGTTGCAAATGCGTTTCCGTTTGATCCTCAATAAGATCGTCGAGGTTAGTGCTTGAAATCTGACATTATATAGATCTTTTCTAATTTCGCTGTTTCTTTGAAGACCAAAACTTTGATGGGAGACGTGATGAAAGAGGCCGCGTTTTCGTTAGCCGAAGCCAAGTTTACAACAGGTGACTTCAACCAAGACGTTTTGCAAAACGTCACCAAGGCTCAGATCAAGATTCGGACGAAGAAGGAAAACGTCGCCGGCGTCACACTGCCGAAATTCGACTACCACAAAGACGGCGCGGATACTTACGAGCTCACCGGCTTGTCCAGAGGAGGACAAGAACTGTCCAAGCTCAAGAAGAACTTCCAAACAGCTGTCAAGCTGCTGGTGGAACTGGCTTCGCTGCAAACCGCCTTCGTTATCCTCGACGAAGTCATCAAAACCACCAACCGCAGAGTCAACGCCATCGAACACGGTACCCTTAGTAGCAACAGGCAACAGCTAAAGCTAAACGACAAATATTGCTTTTGCTTTGGAGTTGAACCATTGATTGATTGAAGATTGGACCAAGAGTTGACCAGTGCTTTTTTCCAGTGATCCTTCCGAGAATTGAAAACACGTTACATTACATCATTTCTGAATTGGACGAACTGGAACGCGAGGAGTTTTACAGATTGAAGAAGATCCAAGACAAGAAGAAGGAGGCCAAGCAAAAGGCGGCCGAGTACGAGGCCAAACTCATCATGGAAGGAAAGCTTGATCCGAAAGACGCCACGACTGCCGTGGCAAGTCTTATCGATTTCGGCGATGAAGATCTTGTTGTTTAAGTTGTGGAAACGAGTACCTAATAAGTTAAATACATATTATTTTCTCGTCCATTCTCACGTTATTCTTTAATATTGTCGCGCCTTAGGTGTGGTGCATTCACTAGATAAGAACAGGTCTTTGAATAGAGAAGAGGTCATCAGTTTTGTTCACGCTGATTCGCAGTTGTTGGTCTGGCATTTTTATACGGGGCGATACAAAGAATGTTCTGATAGGTCCAATTGAATCTTGAACACTAGTGAGCAGTAATAACTATCGATGGGCTCTTGTCTGTTCAAGTGATCTATACTTTATGTATAAATTTACCTCATATAGGTAAACTTTTAAGCATTTACCAATAAATAATTATAATACTTGTGTACCTAGGTACACACCTATAAACTTTTTATTGTTATTCAAGATGAATTTGACATTTCTTGTGCTAGCTTCATGAAGTCAAATTAATAAGTGAAAATATACAAATAGGCGCCATCGTAATATATTGGCCGGTAGATGCCCCAGTACAAGCTACTTTTGAAACCAGCTTTGCAGCGGATCGTTTTCTAAGGTGAGTACCTATAAATAATTATTTTTCTAGAATGACTCAATTCTGGTGTCGGTTTGTCTTTTATTTCTAAAAAATCTTCGGGATAAAGCCGCAGTTCTCGCCTCACCATGTGGGTCGCAGCAAGCGAATCCCAATACCTACCTTGTCAAAGCCATCATCAGTGTTCCAGAGTCAGAAAAGTCACCGCTGGCATAATTATTTTTCACTCTACGGTAAAGGCTTTTCTATCCCTGCAGCTTTTTTTTGGATTGTGCCTATACTAATTGTATGAGTGATACTTCAGCTGTATTCCTTTTACACGAAATCTCAGATAATCTCACCTCAGTTAGAGAGTGAAAAAGCGAGAATCGCATGAGAGGGAAAGAGACACAACTAGCAATTAAAGTAAGAATTCTCATTTCAGATGATAAAAGGAACGCAGCTAGTATTACTTATACTATACCTACAGGTGTTTTTAAAACCTCGCGGATAATAGCTCCCCCTTATTCATTATTATAAGATTTTGAATTTTGATGTTTCAAATTCAAAGAATAACTTGAATATAATTTAAGAATTATTTGCCTTCTGAAATAAATTAAGGGTGCCCTTACTTACCCCGAAATTGCTTTGGTTTAAAGTAGTTGTGGTCTTGAGCGGCTTTGCGTCATTGCTATGAGGTGGTGCTACCGTCACTCCCTATTCGAAGTCAAAGATGGCAAATACGCCGAACGATCAAACTGAAATGTCATTCAAACGTTTCAAACAAGCTTTATTCATTCTATTCGCCTATTGAGATGATCTTCTGTGCGATCAACGTGAGTTTTATGAGTTATTTGCAGTTTGTTTTCACGTGTGTGATACCTACTAAGTGCAATTCTGAATCATTTTGTGCAACGTTTTGCTGCGAGATGGTTTCACAATTTTGGCTTGCCTTTTTGGCGTCTCCTTGGACGAAGCAGAAGTCACAGCTCAGTCGAAGTGATCGTACCGGACAACAAGTAGTGGACACACCACCAGTGCTACTCTGGTTGACCTCCCTGTTCTTCCTGCTGCTCCCTGAGCCTCTTAATCTTGGCTTTGCGATCTCGAAGATGATTCAACTTTCACCCCTCATGGAGCCTCCAACAATTTACTTTGCGCGTTATCATGCGGCCATATAGCCACAATAAATAAAAAAAGAAGTTTGTTTGTGTATATTTATATTTGTTTTTCTTATATTCAAGTATCAGCAAATTATGATCAAAAATGTTTTCTCCTATGGATGACAGAGATAAAAACGAAAATGTAAAACAGCCACCACTGTGTGGCCATCTGCCTCAGAGAGTCGGCGCTTGATGTCGGTGAGATATAGGAATCTCAGCGACATTTCCGCCTGGCACAGAGAAAAAATATGGTTTCTTTTTTTGTGGTGGTCCTATAAATCAAGAAATTTAGGAGTAAACTATGTAACCCAAATTTAAAAAAAAAAGTTTTATCGAATCTCCTGATTTTTATCTAGGTAGATTTAGCCACTTTTCCCGATTTTTTGTTGAATTTTTATGAAGCAAGGGACGGTTTATCGTTTGCCCATGTTTAGGTTGAGTGAGAGATCCCTCAAGCAATAGGTACTTTGATATTTATACAGGGTATTTCATTGGAAACGAGCCACCCTGAATAAACTGCCTGATGAAATCAAGAAAATTTCCCGAGACCCGTCGATTTTTGTTTTAAGAGGGAACTTCTAAAGCATACATTGACAAATTTCTATCTTCAACCCCGTCACCTCCACCCACCCCAAGCGAGGGAGGTTTGCTGATGGAGCTGGGATGCCAGTTACAATTTTTATTCTTCCTCCATTTACATTCAAAAGTTCTACATTATTCAATCATCCTCTTTCCTGTATATTAATGTTTAAATATATTCCGATTAACTAAAAAAAATTGGAAATATTTTTTCAGAAATAAATTTGAATTCTCTTCGATTTGATATATTACAAAGTAGGTAGTGTCATTTAAAATTTCGAAGTTGGGGTGGGTGGGAGTGAAGGGGTTGAAGATAGAAATTCGCCAATGTATGCTGTAGATGTCCCCCTCGAAACAAAAATCGACGGGTCTCGGGAAATTTTCTAAATTTCATCTGGCAAAAATTTACTCAGGGTGGCTCGTTTCCATTGAAACACCCGCTGTATACATATCTCAAAAGTATCGCATTCCGAGTCCAGAGCGATATACCGGGTGTTTATAAACGTTTGTTATCATATCGCCTTTGGAATCTCCTATCACTCTTTCAAATCGTGCCTTTCACTGCGACTTTTGGCCTGACCAAAGCCTGCCGCGATCACAGACGTTTATAAACACCCGGTACTATCAGAATACATTCAAGAACATAAGAAAAATATTATTGACGTTTAATTCTGACTGATCATACGGAGTATAGAGAGTCAAAGGGTGGGATTTCGCTCCATTTTCGTTATTCAAAGTGATTTTGGAAAACTGTGATGGACTTGGCAGTGAAAATTATCAACTACTGGGTGTACACTAAACTTCTATTCGATATACTTACAGAGGTACAGGGTAATCCATAATTTCAAAAAGCATCAGTTTTTTCGAAAATGCGCACAAAAAAATTAATAGCTCACATCGCTGGTGAAATTCGACTATATATTTTGAGAACTAGCTATCGAGATTTATCCCATATATTTTTAAGATTATGATGAATCATTAGTTACCTCGTAAGTTACCATTAGTCATAATACTGCGCCTTTTAATCAATCACTCTGTATCAGAAGGGATGAGAAGAAGGGAAAACAAAAAACTAGGACCGACATTATTTTTAATAATAATTGGGCTCGGCCGCATCAAAACAACGAGATTTAGCCTGGTAGCCGTTCAAAATCCAATTAGGACTAATCCGGGCCTGGAAAGCAATTCCCGGGCGTTGCTAGAAGCAACAGGATCCAGGAGGAGGAGCAGAGAATCACGTTGTCGGGAGAATTTAGTAGGATACGAAAGCTCGTTTCATCAAGTGCACGCGAAGCTCCCCATTTTAAGGTCGGTATAATACTACACGTATTTATTTCTTTTGATATTATTTTTCTTCACTTTATTTTCCAATAACAATCACTATTGAAAGTGAAGTTCTTCACGTTCCAAAATATAAATTAAGGCTCAATTAACCTATTAAAAAAAAATGAGAGAATCTAAATGAAAGAATTGCAAAAAAATATAGGCAAGTATCGAATGGCCATCGAAGGTTATGGGTAGGGAATATTCTGGAGTAAAAAAAAACTAAATCACCGGTATAGGAAGCTTTGATCCAAAAATATTTGAATTCGCAAATTTTGAGGGAAGCACAAGTTTGTAAAAATGAGTGAGAAAAATGATGTCATGTTTTATGTCTTATTTCAATTTGGTTCAGTGTAGATATTGATGGAATAGGTAAATTAATTATTGCGAAGGGGCGAAAAATTGATCAATAAAACCTGTAGTAAATACGCTTTCCGTGAAATTGTTGTTTTGGAATGTTCCTACTCTACTTCCTTTACTGCTAAGTGATCCAATTTATTCGATCGTAAATGATGTTATGCGTAGGTATATTGGGTGCATCCCCTCAAATCAAGATATCATAATTTTGGGTGTAGATAAGTAAACAAGTAATAGCTAAAAACACCAACTAGATGTTAACAATATTTATTTTCAGGAAGATTTTATTTTATTTTAATTTTGAAGATTTTTCTCTAAATCTGTGCGTTAGCCAGTTTGGCACCCTTATCCTTTTCTTAAACGTAAATGGGAGGAGGCGTCATAATGACCACACTTAGCTCGTCTGTCTGTCCGTCACATGAACTAACTGCCTACTCTTAGAGAGAGATTAAGAAGTAGTATTTATCGATCTGTATTTAACGCAAATCAATAGCCCATCCCTCTCCCCATCCATATGTTTGGCATGCCAAGATATATTTCTCATTTTTATGCCGCCTCCATCTCTGATCAGCAAACTTTTAAAAAATCGATCCGATTCTTAGCTGCATAATTTTGTATTTCTTTTTTGAATTATTTGAATTAGTTATAGAGATTGGTGTAGTCATTACCAAGTTTGTTTTGAAATTTGAAAAACTGACCAAACAGAGAGGCAAAAAAAAATTAAAAACGCGACATTACAAAATACGCTCCGAGCTCAGCAACGAGGCGAGTATTAATAAATTTTTTAATGAAACTTTCCATCGTGCAGTGTCTTTAATTAACTTCAACACTACCGTGGAAATTTCCGGTTCAAACTCAAATAAATTAATCTAGCTATTTTAGCCTTCCGAGAGACTAGCCTGAATTTGCAATGTTGCACTTAGTAGATACACTTTCAGCATTTTTTTATGTACCTTCTTACCTACCTATAGCATCAAAGTCAAGTCAAATATTACCCAACTAAAGAATAATCAAAGCTTATCGCGCCAAAACTCAACAAACTCAGTGCTCGGCTTGTTGCTTCGCTCCCCCCAGTCTCCACTTCGTTCCAATAAAGTGTGGTATTTATTTTCAATCAAAATGCCCGTTCCAGCAACAACGAAAGTAATGGAGTACGGCCCCATCCCTCCATCCAAGTTCGAACAAGTCATCCAGCATCTCCGACACAATTTTCCCGATGAACCGCTCAACGTTTCGGTGGGATTGTGCGTCCATGGTAAACCCTGCGAGCTGCTGGAACATCACGATTTATTAACCCTGCAGGATGGGCTTTCAGTCATGGCTCTGGATACGGAAACGGGCGAGGTAAAAATGTACAATATGCTTTTAACGTGATATCAAGTTCAAGTATGAAGTTGTCAGTACTGATGGGTGATGGCTGACGGGCCATCGTCCACGAGGTAAACACGAAAAACTGACTCTGAAGTTCTTTTCGAGGCCACAACGGCCGAATCTCACGATGGATCCTTGGGGACTTTTAGTATATGTATCAAACTACATGCTTAATTGATCTTATATACAGAAATCCAGCTGGGTTTCATTAAATTTTAACATGAAAAATTCCTGGACTATAGTATAGGTTTCAAAGCCAGCTAATAACTGGGTGACAATGCGAAAGGAGTGCAAAAATGACCTGACTTTACCAAGGTCTCGTTTTGAGAAAACAAGACGCAGAATTTTCTAGGTCACATTTTTGGAAAGCGTACATCAATATCTTGAAACTGTTTTGAAATTTCGAATTTTATTTCCTCAAAGAGTTATTGACTTGTTTGCTTACTGAAGTCAAGTAATTTTTGCACTGCTTTCATCATCACCCTATACATAATATATCGTACAAAAGCTCAACAATCAACAATCAGGTGATCTAACATGGTATGGTAGGTACCTCACAGTCAAAAGATAACTCCATCGAGCACCACAAAAATTTCCAAAATCGGGCAATTTTTTCTCGAGATCGTAATTTCAACGAAACCAAATCGGGATGGTTCACCTAATTCTTGGCCCAGTTCAATTCATTTCTCGATCGTACATTACTTTTACTTTGTATGGACTTTAGACGTTCAACCGTTAACTGTGAAATGTTCCGTAAAAGGAGTTTGAAAGCTTCAAACAACTGCCTCTATGTTTATTTGCGATTTAATAAAAATACACTGCTCGTAAAAAACTTCCTCGGTTTTAGAATTTATCGTGGTTTGAGCACTGACATTTTATTGTACCTACTCCTTCTTTCTTATTAGTACCTACCTAACTGTAAATAATAATTGAATTAGCGTATCCTCCTTTTTGAAATGGGGATATCTATCTCAGAAGTAACTGGATTTCAAAAGACGATGTCTTACCTCCAAACTGGCATAAGCGGTCGAAGGTTCCACAAAGAGAGAGGTCAAGATATTATTGTCGACATCCAAGATTTGGCTGACTGATGGCCAGTCCTGTGAGCCTCCTGAATTTGTTCATTATTGATTGTGTAAGTTTTCAACAATTGATAGTTTGGAGAGTTTTGTTTAGCAAACGTCTTCATCCTCCATGTCCAAGCCTTCCAACGATGGTCAGCGAATTTCCATTAGACAGTAGGTACCCGAATCTTCTCTACCCGAATCGAATCTTCCGGGACAAAGCCCGGAATCCTAGAGATTTTTGAAACCTGGCACAGATGTTCGTCAGAGCTTACTCATAAAACATCGCGATTCTTTTGAGCAGTGTATTTCCGGCGCGAGCTTTGGCGTAATCGGCGGCAAATACGCGCCGAGCTTTATTGCAGGAACTGTCTTTGTCCTTCCGCACATCCTGCGACGACGACAAAATGAGAAGGAAAAAAACGTGTGCCGGCCCGCTCGCTCGCTCGGAAAATATTATATTGCTCCAAACAGTTTGTCGCGTCGTTCGGAATCCCTTTTGTCCTCTAATGACGGCGCATTTTTCAGATAGCTGGCGTCGCTCTCAACGGAATTTCCCGACGCGGAGACGTCGAAAAGGCGCTGGAGGAGATGAAGACCATCAATAATATCCAATACCAGCGGATATTCGGCCTGCTGAACAACGTGAACAAGAGCGTCGACCTGTTTTCCAAGTACGACGTCGACAAGATTTTCGAAATTCGAATTCTGTCGGTGGACTCCAGATACCGGGGCAAGGGCATCGCCAAGGAGCTGTTCCTGAGGAGCGAGCTCATCGCCGAAGAGTACGGCTTCAAAGTAAGGCTTGTGGACTTGTTTTTCATTCGTGACTTTGTGGTCCCCAAAATCTTGTCCTTCCGGACAATTTGACATCAAATTCCGCCCAACAGCACTAGGTGTCTACTTATACACCCGTGGAATTTGTATTGACCCTCGAAAGTCATGTTGAGGATCATTCTTATCCTTTTTTTCTGGAAGCTTAGACTGGGCTCTCACCACGCTCATCATGATCTCCCATATGATCAACTCTTTAGAGTCTTGAAACATTTTTCTAGCTCATAGGAGTCCTTAAACATTTTTCTAGCTGATAAAGAGTCTTATAACATTTTTCTGTGTTACTCCAGCATTAGCTGCTCACTTTCGTGCTATAATCTGAGATGACGGTATATTTCAAAGTATCTCTGTTTCTATTAATTACAGTTTTAATTGTTCCTTATTCTCCAAAGTCCTCCATTTACTCCAAATTATTGTCAATGATAGGTATTCCGAAAATCCTAAACGATCATTATCCACTTGATTCTTTGGATAATTTTCGGTTCTCCAAGTTATTGAGCTCTTAATTTTGATGGAGTCGAACTGATTCATTTGTTATTCAGTACATTATTCTGCATTAAACGGTTAAGCGTTTCTGTGATCGGAATATCAAACGCCCCCGAGTGGTTCAGCCAGGCGGAACAATGCCCTTCAGTTATGCCGTAAAGCCACACAGTCTTAAGAGAACGAAAGTCTCTCCCTCCACAACTTACCAAGTTTGAAATTAGTTTAGTTTGACTAATGAGTTGCTCCTTTCGTTTTCCAGCTGGCCAAAGTCGACGCGACCAGCCTGTTCACGCAAAAGGTGGCCGAATGTTTCGGCTTCACCGTCGAGAAAAGCGTCCGCTACAAAGACTACCACGACGAGAACGGCAAGAAAATTTACGACGTCGAGTCTCCGCACGACTACTACAAAGTGATGATAAAGCACATTTCCACCAAACAAAACGCGGACGGTTGAATCCCTCAGAAATGTATTGTTTCATTCTCGTTAAGTTTCGCACAGATTTTTTCTTGGGGCGGCCGTCGACTCAACGGCCTAAAAATGTTGATGCTGCCACTGCCATGCAGAATTAAACATTTACCGCATTGCTATAGGTACTAAGTAACTGTGTCCGCAGAGAGGCACTAAGATATGTGTAAAAGAGGCAATCATTGACTAGGGCATGAAATATTTTTCTTAAATATACAAAAGAGCGACAAAGTTTGGTTTTGTTTGGTTTAAACACTCTTCAAATAAGCCGCCTTCGGGTTGATGTTGATGCGGGAGTAGGTCAAAGATTCATTAGAATATTGGGATAGAGCGTCGCCTTGGTTACGGTCATCAGGGATCCTCAAGGACATCGTACATTTTTCGATCAAGCGTGATTATCGCAAATATTGCAAGAAAAGAGACTTTTGATGACTATAAAAAAAATTAGCTTGACTGTATGGTAGAAGCCCTTATCGATTTGGTGCGGTCATGATGGCTTTATTGTCGGATAAATGGAATGCCTGGCTCCAATAAAATGCATATCAAATGTGCCCCAAACGCACAGAAAGGCATTCCAGTTATTCCACACCATCATTTGGATTATTGATTAATTACGCGGTGATGGTGAAGGATGAACGAGGCGTCAAGTGGTAGGAACTCCATTGGGGCTGGGAAAGATTGAGCTTCAAGTTTATCTTTGAAATGACCTACATTTTACGCGCCGGTCTTTCAAGCTGTTAATTAAAAATAATTGCATCCACTTCCATGGAATTCTCATCAGACGGACTGCAGAAGCAGAACTACCTACATTTAGTAATTGGAACGTATAACCAGAGATGAGCTTTCAAAGTTCAACTTCGTCTGCCCTGCTGTCGGGGCTACGAGGGCTTATATGCTACGTGAATATTGGGTATAGTAATTATACTCAATAGTCTATCCGATGCTACTTTTTTTCAAGAAGTTGAGCTTTTTTTAATCTCAATCGGTAAGGGTTTACAGAATAAGATTTTTTGATGCGGTCATCCCCTGCACCTCCTTGAAGGCTAGTCACCAGTTAGATCGAATTACAGTTCTGTAACTTGAAGGAAAAAATTGCAAAAGGGTGAGGATGTCGTGAAAAAACCCTCTTGGAAGTGATCTACAATAGGGATGTAGCTCTTCAAATACATATAAAAAAGACGATTTTCGTGAAAGCACAACTTCTACCATTTTTAACCCATTTCGCTGAATGCCTGGCTAGCCCGAGGGCTAGCCTCTTTGTAACACGCATCTAGAATGAAGAATTTCAATTTTTGGCTGAGTTATCCAGTGGCGAGGCCACTAAAAATTTAGACATTCTCCCGTACGTACTCCCCCTATTGGACTACTTTCGATTTTGGTACAGTCACTGAATATCAACTACATATTTGTCAATCAAAAACCTTCTGCTAAGATTTTCTGTTTTAAGTTTCTTTCTGCGAGATAATTGGAACTGACACCTACTAGTATATTCTCAGTAAGGTTTTTTTTGTGATTATCAATTGAGATCCACACACAGAATCAATTTTTTATGTAGCAACTCCCAAAAGTGTACCCCCCCCCCCATAGGAAAATGAGCATTGCTGGTGCCTTTCTGCTTTTCTTGAATATGTCTAAGATGTTTTTCTGGGAATCTCACACAATTATTATTGTTCCATCGAATCAAATTTTGGTGGCATGTTGACATTTGAAGGGCTGTATCTCTATTGTAGGTCACTTTCAAGTGATGTCTTTTTTTTATAACATCCTTATCCTTTCTCAATTTTGTATCGACCATCCAAGTTACGGAACTGAAATTCAATCAACTGGCAAGGGGTGCAGGAAAAAATCGCATCATTTTTGGACGTTACCACAAAAAAAAAAAGATTTTGGCGACCTTGACGATTAGGATTCAAAGATAAACCTTTTCGGCCTGTTCAAAAATACAGAATAGTAGCTAGCAGATAGATTATAACGCCTATAATCAATTTCACGGCTTTCTGCATTAGAGCAAGCTATGGAAAAATTGTGCTGTGTTGGTACGAGTGATACGATGACAAGGGGATGCCAGCCAGTTGTCTACACGTGCAATTTTTAATGAGACACCTTGTCACCGAAAGTGGAAAATTTTGAGCATATGCCAGGAATCGTTACTTTCTTTGGAGTGCTTTGCAGTCTGAACGATAAGGGACATTGTCTCCACTGGTTGGTGGGTCTCCGCCAAGGTTTTTAGGTTTTTGGCGGCTGCTATTGAATGTCGAAGATCGGCAGGATATTACTCGGATGAAAAGGCCCACCGCCCAAAAGGCTACATCTTCTGATGCACATCACTGGAGTAGTAAGTACCAGATACCTACTTCAGCTCTTGCTCTACCTATTATACCTACTGCAACAGCAAGGAAGGTATGAGTATGAAGACACATGCTGGAAGACAACACAGTGTACCTACCTACTCACGCCCAAATTGTCTCGTCTCCGTACAGTTCAACTCCATAAAATATTGCCATACTATCCATATTTTCCATCTAAAGAATAAGTTTCCTCTTGGGCAGTGGGTTTTTCATTTTTACATTGCATTTCTTCACGGCATCACGGACTTTCGGCATAATTTTCTCAGTGGCCAGCAAAAACCTAATAGCCTTGGCGAAGACTCACCAACCAGTGAAGACAATGTCCCATATCGTCCACACTAAAATCACTCAAAAGAAACTAACAATTCCTCGCATATTCTCGAAAAATTTCACTTTCGCGTACATGACTCCCCGAGACGGTGACAATGTCTTTTTGAAAATTGCACATGAAGACAGCTAGCTGCCAACAAGTCGTCAACGTGCCATTCGTACCAACGTAACCGATTTTTTCCATAGATTGCTCTAATGCAGAAAGCCGTGAAATTGATTATAGTAATCACACCCTGAGTAACCTCTACTCTCGAGGTTAACTTATGATTAAATGCCATAACGATTGCTGTAACAATTATTGTCTCTACGGTACTTCACCTTTTGGTTAGCCTATTAGTTTTGTAAACAATTTCAAAACTTAAAATTTTATTTTCACAACATTCGATAAACAAATTAAAAATATAGATATCACAGCATATTATCTTGGTCGTCTCGATCTACATCCTTGTGGTGCTTGTTAATGTACTTCGTCAAATTCTCCTTGATCCTAAACACAAGCTAATCACTACTCTATCTGCTACTCTAACTCTAAAATAATATGCAAATCAATACCTCAAGAGTCTCTCTTGGTCTCTTTTCAGTTTCAGCTGATCAAACATACTTAAATCTTCTTCTGAACTGCTGAAACTGAATGGGTCCCCGACGTACTCTTGACCATCAGGGTACGGCGATCGAGGCGAGCTCAACGCCGAATATTCACCAGAAAGCGGCCTGGAAAAAAATATTCAAAATCTCAAATCTGAAGCAGACTGATTTCAAGTTGGAGTTGAAACAGTTTGTTATCGACAACTACTTTGTAGCGCAGTTTAGAGCTGATATGCAACTCCGACTTGAAATCAAGATTATAAACTTTCAGACCTGGTGTCCTGAACAGGGGTAGGTTCGGTCGGACTGCTACTCAGTCCGAACACGTCCTGTACATTGGGCCTTTTCACTTCGTCCAGAACTTTGGTCATCGTCAGCTGTTCGTCAACTTCTTCAATGATTTGTTCGATCAACTTCTTCGGTATTTTTTGCTTGAGCTCGCCCATTTCTTCCGCGTCTCTAACATCCGCCCTGCTATCCGTCCTGCTGTTCTCCCTGCTGAGCAGTCTGCGCACCATGCTCGAAATCGAGTTCGCTTTTGATACGACGCTCATGCGCGAATTGGTGAAGGAATGCTGCGAACCGCTGCGATTACGCAAGGAACCCGACTTGGCCGAGAAGGAAATCGGGCTGCTCATCATGTCGTTGGTGCCGTCGTCTTCGTAAAAGTTACCGGCTATGTTTGCCGTCGAAGGCAAGGGGTGCTGTTCCCTGAACGCTTCAGATTCCGCCGTATACGGCAGCGTTTCGGGAAGCACTTGTTCCCAGTACTGGTCTTTGATCAGTTCCGGATGCTCTTGGTGCATTTCGTCCACTATCAAGTAAGAAATCTGAAAGTAGCGTGACTGATGGTTGCAAAATCAAAGCCAATTTACAACAATTAGGTACCTGTAGATTCCGGTCAACCATCCAATTCAGTTCAAAATCGTCGTCGTCATCTCCAAAAGGATTGATCAAAGATTCGGCCACTTTCAGCCATCCGGTATAGAAGAAAAACTGCAACATCGTGAAAATGGGAAAGTACAAATCGAATTTGTACTCGCGCTGGTGATCGTCCAGCCACTGGTCACCCATCAGTACAATCAAGAAGAAACTGTACACGGCCAGTGTCACAACCTGAAAATCCAGCATCATATTTATCGAAAAAATTAAAAACGGAGTAAGATGCCCACCTGGGTATAAACCAAAGGTATGCTGATGCGATCGTACGTGATCAGAACTCCACATTTGCCGCGGAAGCTATTCAACTCATCCAGAAGAGATTTCACCGTGAAATCGTCACGGATTCGCCCCTCCTGACGCGCTCTTGTCACTATGCTTGCGGCCCAAACTAGAGGCAGCCTGGAATTTTGTAACGTTATTTCTCGTCTTACGAGAGCCTGCTTGGTTTCAAAATTTACTTGTATACCAATGTTTGGAGTATTTCGGGAACTTTTTGTTCAAGCCCATTATGACGTCCTTTTCGCTGGTTAGCATCAGTCCGGAATCAACGAAATGATCCAGGGTTGGAAACCGCAGCTTGACTTTAGTCGAAATGTTGGTGAACAGCATTGTCACGCAGAGACACACGTAGCGCAGTATCGTCCTTCGCATGAGGCGAGCTCGCTCGTCCTGTATGAATAGAAAATTGAGATCTGGTAAGTTGGGACAACTTGGTCATGTTTATGTTGATGTTGCGAAACTGACATTTGTAAAAGTAAACGGAATTAATGAGAGTCCTTGCACGAGTTTTATTTTGTGAACCGTTAGTTATATTCATAAATCATTAGGAACTTTGCTCAAAATAATATCTACGACCGAAAAATCCAGTGGAAAAAGTGTGAGTATTCGTTAATAACACAGGTCAACACCAATTTTGTGCCTGGGATAAATATACCAAATTTCTGTAGCTTGAGTCAAATTAACCTGAAAAAAAAAAATATCCCATGAAAAAGTTTGCTTTTGACATATTTAAAATTTTATGAAAATATCGATTTTAATAATTCACTTGTTGAAAAAAATTGAGAAAAAATTTTTTTTTGTTCTTTCTTTCAACTTTAACCTCGACTTCAACACAAAATTAATATAAAATATTAAAAAAAAAAACAGAAATGAAGTCCTTGACTCTTCTTATTATGATCATGAGAACTTTAACATTTTTTCATTTTTTTCGGCATTTTTAATTTCCTACAAACGTCAAATAAAACACTTGACTATCGTTTTTGCGACTCCAGAGCACTTTAGACTCTAATGTAGATGACACATGAACGTCAGAACTTCCCTCCGTCTCCCTATAAACTGATTTTCTGTTTTTATTCATGATATAAAATCTGTTTTATCAGTACCTACCAATATTACAAAAGCAAACTTTAATGAGAATGTGGGTATTTTTTCATTATTTTGACTCATGACATTTAATAAAATCATAAAATAAACCCAGGCACAAAATATTTTTTTCGCTTTGTTGACCTGTGTAATTAGCTAGCAAAGCTTAAATCAACATTTTTGTGCGCCAGAAACAACAACTTTTGGTGACGCATTTCGCATTAGAAACTTTTTTGTTTTTCAGGTTTACCGCCGCCTTCTCCCTGCGACGCAACCCTGAACTGCCACTTTGATTTATCGAAAAAATAAAATTTTGATGCAGTGCAGTAAAAATACATTGCATTTTGTCTTACCTTTCACGTGAATTTTCTCAGGGTTTGTGAAAAAGTCGATATTTCTTGCACTCGTTTTTCAGCCGCAGTCCTCAACGTTTTTGGACGCCGAGGGCCCTCAGGGTCCGAGGGCAGCAATTCACAGGGAAATTATTTTACCCAAGGGCAAGGGAATGAAAATGAACGTCAGTCCCCTGATGTATACAAGACTTTTTGAAATATCGAAGTACCATTTCCATGTACCAGTACCATTCATTCTAGAAGTCTGGCGTTTGAAGCCAACATAAATAGCTTATAGCACCTTTATTTTTGGAACGCGACCCCATGTTATGCGAGACTTTATTTTCACCAGAAATCCAGGAACTGTGTAAGTTTTCTCCAAATCGATATCGAGAAATTGAAAGTTATCGTGAATTGAACACAAACAATGGAAGATTTCGTAGTCATTTTGCAGAATTTTCCAGCTTGTCCAGCCGATTGATAACCATGTGACTTAGTTGTGACGGTTGTGACTTATGATACCTTGTGTGATTAACCAAGAAGAGATCTATTCAACAGTGCAAAAATGTAATGCCCCGTCTACAATAGACTTCCGAAGAAAATGAAACTTTGATTGCAGGCGAAGCCAAGGGAAGAAAAATCTACTTTTCTTCCCGCAAAAAGGGGAGAAAAAGTGTGCTTTTGTCCCGGTATTGCGAAAAATGGTTTTGACTTAGGTATAATATGGCAAAAACTTCCACTGCCTGACAGACGTTTGGGATGACATTTCTACATACTGCATTAATCTCTGTTTTGGGATAAATCAGATAGTGCCAGCGCGGAATGACGTCACAAGAGACAGGGGTTGAATTGTTTGGAAATTGTCTACCAGCCAATCTTCAGGTTTAAAATTTCCAAAATTTAAAAAAATATTTGCGCTGACTTACGAGAAACCATGCATTTAGTCTATGAAGCAACTTGACTACAAGAGTGTAATTGAGACAATGGAAGAACCGTGCAAGAATCTCATTAACTTTTCATTTTTCAATTAAATGCACCAGACAAACCTGTCCATGAAGCGTTGCACTGACAAGGACGGCTATAGAATCAGGAAACGGAATCGAGATGTACTGTTGCCACCATCTAGCCATGACAATCGAAACGTAAAATCCCAACACAAATGAGAGCGGAATGTAAGAGCTGCATTGCTTGCAATACTTGGAGATGTTTTCAAAAATTCTGAAATTCGAGACTGATATTGTGGTTCAATTACAAAAATTCGGATAATTGACACTTACATTTTTTGTTCACTATCCAGCTTGAATCTGTAAGTGAAGTTCAACACATAGTAAAGGACCAAGAACAGCGTAAAGTCCAACCAGATCAGCTTGTAAATGCTGCCTCGCCATCTAGAATGTTCATTATTATAACTTTTCGTACCAAATATTCTAGGGTCAGATTTGCAATCTCTGGTTAACCCTGGGACGTTGAAAATCATGACAACAAAATAAAATTGAGATTTCTATGCCGCAGATGTTTACTTTTTAGTCAAAGTTGGCCAGAACCAGAGATGAAAAAAATGAGAAAAAATTCGCTAAGACGCCCTGCTATTGGTCTATGTGTTATGGACTACACATACAGGTGATTTTTTTAAAAAGACCCACACCCCACCCCAGATTTCTTGCTGCCAAAATTTGTTCCAGAAAAACGCCGAAACAGGTTTAATCTCGGGTTTAATTTTATTTTGAGGGGGACATCTGGGACAAACATTGTCAAATTTTCATCTTCAACCCTTTCGCCCCCACCCTCTACTCCACTTGAAAATTTCAAATAGCACTAGGTACCTACCTATGTTGTGATACATCAAATTAGGTAATAAAATTCTCTTTCTGTCAAACAAACTTTGAATTTTTTTAAACTACCCCAAAAATTTTTCATTATCAAATAATGGGAAGTTTTTCCCCTATTAACTGCCAATCCTTGAGACTTGAGAAATAGATTCTCCAGCAAAAACAGGTCGATTTTTATTTCGAATGAGACATCCAAGACACGTATTGCCCAATTTTTATCTTCAACCCCTTTTCCTCCAAACCAAGAGAATTTTTGAAAAGGGTCAGAGGGAGGTTCAGGAAACTTGAAATTATTTTTTACAGAAAGAGAATTTCATTACCTTCAGTCTGATATTTCACAAGATAGATGTTGCTATTTGAAATTTTAAAGTGGGGTGGGTGGGGGCAAAATGATTGAAGATAAAAATTTGGCGATACGTGTTTTAGATGCCTTCTTAGAAATGTAAATCGACCTGTTTTCGCTAGAAAATCTTTTTTCTTAGAATCGGGAGCTCGATCGGGAGTTAATAGGGGAGAAGCTTATTTCTTTTAAATATTAATTAGAGAATTTTGAGAAGAGTTGAGGAGTGCTTTGAAAAAAATTAAAATATGTTCGACAGAAAGAGAATTTCATTACCTTCAATTTGATGTATCACAACATAGGTAGAGTGCTATTTGAAATTCTTGAGTAGAGTAGAGTGGGGGCGAAGGGGTTGAAGATGAAAATTTGACAATGTGTGTTCTAGACTTGGTCCTAGATGTCCCTCTCAAAATAAAAATCGACCTGTTTCAGCGTTTTCCCGAAAAAAACATTGGCGGCAAGAAATCTGGGGTGGGTCTTTTTCAAAAAATCACCTGTATTTACAATAAAGTCAGAGCGCACAAGTTAGTGGGTGCCTAACACTAAGACCCAGTATTGGGTGGTGTAAATAAAAAAGTAGCTTTTGCTTTCACTTCGATTTTCCTAGGAGTTGCTAAGCTAATTATTCTTAGCAACTCCTAGCTACAGCTAGTTGAAAGCAAAAGCTATTTTTTATTCACATATGACCCATTATTACGGATTTCAACGTCGGGTTGAGGTTGAGAGCGAATTTGAGCTCTGTCATTGGCTCATCTGCCAACCCCCGATTGAAACTCGACCAGAGCGGTAAACTGGACATTATAATATTGGGCCTCAACCACTCATATTTTCATTTCCGACTTTTTTTCTTTTGCAAATTCCCAACAAAAGATAGAAAGCTATGGCGGTGTGAAAGAGCGACAGACTCCCGCATGTCTTCTCTTCTTATCCATTCTTCACCTTCACACGATGGTAGTTTTCTTTCTCTTGCGGGAAATCTACGAATTTGTAAGTGGCGGAGGATATTGGAAAATAAAAATGTGGGCGTGTCGGAGTGTTGTGTGATAATAAAGGTCAAAATCAAGAGCAGGTAATCTGAATATTTATAAATAAAATATGAAAAACATTGACTTACCTTGCAAGAAGCCTCAAAAACGAAGAAAGCCCTCTGCAAGTGGCGACTTTGCTGGTGTACGTAACCGTCATTTCAAACCAAGTAAAATGTTATCTTCCGCCGGCTCGGCCTTCTTATCTTTGTCGAGCGTTTCAAGAAAAGCAATAAAATGCGATATGTGTATACACTTCAATCAAACGACGGAAGAAACATAAAAAAAGATTAGCTCTATTAACATCGCGTTATCATTTAGCTAACACAATACACAATCTTTGTGAACAAGGGATTGCCGGCAAACCTTGCAATTTATAGTCATTTGTGGTAGGTACTTACTTTATTACACAATGATGTTGGTGTCACGAGCAATAATTAAAATTTACTTTAAAACACTGTTTCCTTAGAAGATCGCGGGTAGTTCGATAAATTAGGGTAGGTAAGCGGGATCTTACCAAGACTTGTCAGTGGTTTTTATCTTATCGCGAGACACGCGGTTGAAGAGGAAATTGTCAAAGAGTAATTCCCGAAATGCCCATCAATCACTGTGACAGACTTATTAAAACACAAAATAAGATGTTTCACACCTTTGTTGTGTGGTTAAGCAATTATTTGCCACAGATAGAACTAGTTTTTTTTGTCAACGGTTAGTCATAAAAGTGAATACATATATGGATGCGTGGGAGGCGTGACGAATAGTCAACGAGTGTCGAGGCCCGAAAAAAAGATCTGAACACTCGGTCGGTGGTTCTTTCATAGATGGTGCTGGTAGAGGATAGAGAGGTCAACCCTCCATGCGTTCAACCAACATTATTCAAATTTGAACCAAGGTTTACAAAAATAAAGTCTCTTTCGAAATTTTGAGGGTTGAAGATAATGATGGGCCTGAGGGTGCCTCCGTTTCTCCAATAGGTACTTGTCGTTTGACATTGAGCAAGAAGGTTCCTATACACCAATGCAGAATGCAGGACAATTTTGCTCTCAACACAACCCGAATATTGGGTGTGGTGTGGGGCCAAGCAGAGGGGGCACTTTTTAGAGTGGTTGTCTCTCTGCCTGTTTTTCTCAGGTTGAATTTCATCAGAATTTTAGATGTGGAACGCATGCATATGCTTTATTGTTTGCAAGTTTGAGCCCCTGACGTGGAACTGGATGTAGGACTTCGGTTTCCGGAGCGGTAAAGCCCCCTGGGGCACGATTCTGTACTTGCCTACCGACACTTGTCGTTGTCGGTGTCGGTTCGGTAGCTAGGCAGGAACAAAGATTGGTTCTGACCCTAGCTACCGATCCGAATGATCCGATAGTTGTCGGTGCGTGGGCGAGTACTTATACTTAGTTATATTTTTTGTACTTGTGCTATAGGTACCTGAGTTTCGCAAATCTGTAACATTCGACATGATTTATATCTTCAGTGTTACAACTTCCAATCCCCGTAATTCCAAAACCGTTTCGAGACCTTGTTCGACACAATAAGACATCACTCTTCATAGTTTTTGTAAGTTTTAGAATATACAGGTGTCCCGGAATAAGTGTTACAAAACTCACAGGGAGATATAAAATTGAAAAATAAGTGGACTTTTCTTTACAAACATACTCTCGCAAACGTATAATAACGGAGATACAAGCCTTCAAAGTTGTTTTTTAAACAGTTTTTTTTTAATACCTACCTAACTTTTGAACCGCTCAACCGATTTCGGTCAAATTTGAAATAAAGTTTACTGAGACGGGTCCCTATTGAACAATAGTAACGCATTTCAACAAACATTTTCAGGGGCGAAGATAATTGGGGGTGCCCTCCCCCTTTTCTTCCTGTTTTTGACCTCCTCAAATATTTTTTTTTAATTGTTTCAATTTTTGAATTCTACGTTCAATTCAAAGAAAAAGTTACTCTTGCAAAATTTCGATTAGAGGCTTATTGGTTTTTCAGATATTTGGGATTGAAACATTGCAAAACATCTCGAAATCGCCACTTTCCTGGGCCTGAAAATTAAAATTCAAGAAAATCCATGATTTGTCAACTGAAATGAGTTTTCTGGGTGTTTTAAGTTGATAAATCATCATTTTCGCTCAGAAACATGAAGTTTTTCAGGAAAAAAAATAATTTGGGCCCTGGAAAGTGACGATTTCGTGATGTTTTCTAATGTTTCAAACCCAAATATCTTGAAAATGAAACCTTTAATGAAAATTTTGCACGAGTAATTTTTTTCTTCAAATTGAACGCGGAATTCAAAAATTGTAATCGTTTCCAAAAATTCTCAGGGGGTTTAAAATAGGGGGAAAAGGGGAGGGTACCCCCTATTATCTTCGCCCCCAAAAATGTCTGATGAATTTCGTTATTATTGTTCAATAAAGGCCTGTCTTAGTGAATTTGGTTTGACTTTGAATAAGATCGGCTGAACGGTTCAAAAAGTATGCGAAAAAAACTGTTTATAAAAAACAACTTTGAAGGTCTGTATCTTCGTTATTATACGTTTGTGAGGGTATGTTTATCAACAAAAGTCCCCTTATTTTTCAATTTTCTATCTCTTTGTGAGTTTGTAACACTAATTCCGGGACACCCTGTATAGATTTGAAATTTTTATGGGTTATTTGGGACTACTTTTGCTATTTGTTGCGTCAACCATAGAGCTACTCCCACTTCCGGAAGTAATCGGAAGTAAGATCAACTTTTGATTTTCAAATGGAACACCTTTATTTTTTTTTTAATTTAGCACAAAGGGCCGTAGTGGCGGGGTTAACGGCCAAAAATGGAATGATCTGTGCATTTTGTGATCAAAGCATGAAATTTGGCATACGTGTTCAGAAGACCCTCTTTTGCAATTTCAGATGTGGCGCCACGCAATATTTTGCACCAGAGGCACTGTATTGCGGTTAGCATACCTGCTAGAGGTAAATTCTGCAAAAATGGTTCCTGGCCGTTCTCTGGTACCGCACTTGGTATTTTTCAGTTCTGTTTAGCTAAAACTACATGTAGAAATGAGTGAGGAGTGCATTTTCACAAGCAAAGTTCCAAATGCTGCCTTTATACGTTGTTTCAATACATTTTAAGGCCAACTTTGATTTAGTACAGGAAACATGGTAAAAAAATTGCCAAAACCTCGGCAAAGATATATGAACGTCCTGAAAATTTGATATTCTGTTCAGAATTAAGTGCCCTACTACATATCTAAAAGTGCCAAAAATCGCATTCCGAACCTTCGAGTTATTGGAGGGGGGGTGAAAAATTTCAACTCAAAATTAAAGGTATAGAACCCGATGGAACCCGTCAATCCAATGGATGCAAATACGTCGTAGTTCGACGCATCACATCCCGTTGATACAGTTTTGGCACAAAAAGTGTCGATCATTGTTGTAGGGGGGTCGTGGGGCAGGGCGAAACTCGACTGGGTGGCTCTTTTCCTTCCTGGGCCATGAAGAATCGATCACGACAAGATTGGTTACTTTTCCGACTAAATTCAATGTCCTGAACTTGAATCCGATGTATAAATTTGGACAAAAACAAGTTTAAACAAGTTAACTTGAGAAAACCTGTTTTTTCTTTGACAATTTCCACAAAACTTTTTTTTACTGTTAGAGACATTCATCTTTGAAAA
Organism: Anaspis maculata; assembly: GCA_949128115.1. Lineage (NCBI taxonomy): Eukaryota > Metazoa > Arthropoda > Insecta > Coleoptera > Scraptiidae > Anaspis > Anaspis maculata. The sequence goes on along the minus strand of OX421965.1, from coordinate 66,821,884 downwards.
TATTTTAGAGGCCATTAGATTGAACTGTATTCTTCACGAAAATCATCCATTCGATCTGTAACTGTGTTTTTCGAGATAGAAAAAATCGATTTGAACTTTAGTCGGCACAGTCCGTCGTCTACTACTGACCAGAACACTACACCATGCATCTTTAAATGAAAATAGCCCAAACTATCTGAAAAATTATAACTAATCTTTGGAAGTTCGAGGATCTGTGCAGAACTGAATTCCCTATAACATAAACAAAATCGTCATAAATCGCAATGCAGGGTATTGAGTTATTACTTGAAGGTGCATGCTGTAGTGTTCTGGTCATTAGTAGACGCCGGGCAGTGCCGACTAAAGTTCAAATCGGTTTTTTCTATGCCGGAAAACAAAATTACAGATCGAATGGATAATTTTCGTTAAGAATACAGTTTAATCTAATGGCCTCTGAAATATTTCCATAGGTGAATACCTCTAACAGTAAAAAAAAGTTTCGTGAAAATTATCAAAGAAAAAACAGGTTTTCTCAAGTTAACTTGTTCAAACTTGTTTTTATCCAAATTTACACATCGGATTCAAGTTCAGGACATTGAATTTAGTCGGAAAAGATACCAATCCTGTCGGGATCGATTCTTCATGGCCCAGGAAGAAAAAGAGCCACCTAGCCGAGTTTCGCCCTTCCCCACGACCCCCCTTCAACAATGATCGACAATTTGTGTGCTAAAATTGTATCAACTGGTTGTGATGCGTCGAACTACGACGTATTTGCATCCATTGGATTGACGGGTTCCATCGAGTTCTATACCTTTCATTTTGAGATGCAATTTTTTACCCCCCCTCCAATAACTCGAAGCCTCGGGGTGCGATTTCTGGCAATTTTAGATATGTAGTAGGGTACATAATTCTAGACAGAGTATCAAATTTTCAGGACGTTCATATCTTAGCCGAGGTATTGGCAATTTTTTTACCAAGTTTCCTGAACTAAAACAAAGTTGGCCTTAAAATGTATTGAAACAACGGATAAAGGCAGCATTTGGAACTTAGCTTGTGAAAATGTACTCCTCACTCATTTCTACATGTAGTTTTAACTAAACAGAACTATAAAATACCGACTGCGGTACCAGAAGAGACCGGCCAGGAACCATTTTTGCAGAATTTACCCCTTGCAGGTATGCTAACCGCAATACAGTGCCTCTGGTGCAAAATCTTGCGTGGCGCCACATCTGAAATTGCGAAGGAGGGTCTTCTAAACACGTATGCCAAATTTCATGCTTTGATCACAAAATGCACAGATCATTCCGCTAACCCCCCCACTACCGTGAAGACCCAGGCTTTTACAATAATAAATAATTGTACATTCTGTTATAATGTGAGTGTATAGTGTAGAAAATTATAATTGTTCCAGAGCTTGTCCCACTATGCCTCTTCACATTATCCTGTCGTTTGCCTTTTCTGACGCTCAGCTGTTCCAGGTCTTCTTCCACCATATCGATCCATCTGTTCTTTGGTCTGCCTCTTCTTTTCTTGCTCCTTATTTCGTGAGTTAGCACTTTGCGTGTTGCTCTGTCTTGTGGGAGCCTTGCGGTATGGCCTGCCAATCGTATTCTCTGCGATCTTATTGTGGCCGTTATGGTTGGTTTACCATACAAAAGTGCAAGTTCTCCATTCGTTCTTCTACTCCATCCTTCCTCTGTCTGTTTTCCTCCAAAAATCCTTCGTAACAGTTTTCTTTCCCATATTTCGAGCTCCTTAGCGTGGTTTTTGGTCATAACCCATAACTCGCAGCCATATAGCACGGTGGGTCTTTATTACCGTTTCGTATATTTTCAGTTTGGAACACCTGTATATTTTTTTATATTTGAATAGTTTTTTTTAATTGACACAGTGGTGGTCTTGAGAATTCCCTATGATGAAAAATGACGATTTTATAGGAGATTGAATATAACTGAAATTTATCAAATTATTGGCACCAGAGGTGGCTGCTTCCACAAATAAAAATCTGAAGTTGAAAGTTTGTTTATTGTTCATGTCAGGAAGCTTTGCCGGTTGGAATCGACATGAACAATAAACAAACTTTCAACTTCAGATTTTTATTTGTGGCCGCAGCCACCTCTGGTGACAATAATTTGATAAAGGACCCCACACGATTCTTATGGAAAATGGGTCTTGGTCAAATTCCCTGATTTTCTTATATGTTGTAGCCCAATTTGACACAAGCCAAAAACCATCGTCCGTTACCCAAAAAAATGGACAGTTTTTTTTCTATAAGGGGTTGAAGATGGGTTATTTCAAGGTAAAAAAATATGTTTCAACGTGAGTGAGAACATTTCAACGTCTTTTTTAACACATATGGCTCATGACAATTCCCTTTTTCTTTTGTGAAAAAATCAACCCCCTCCCTCACCCCCAACCCCTACTTGTGAGTATCAAATTCGAAATTACGTTTGAAAGTCAAGCAGATAGTTCTATTTTGTCGAATTATCAATTTTGGCACAAATTTTTTTTCCAACCCCCAAATAGGGGGTGGGGTTGAAAAAAAAACCATCGGTCAATTCGACTGAATTTCTGATATTGTGCTTTACCAGTTACGCTAAACAAGATTACCAAGGGAAAACTCATTCGTATGACCAGTTTCCACCCCACAGAGGGTTGAAGTTGACTATAATGACGCATAAAACATTCTTCCATGTCATAAACCAAATGAATGGAAATAGTGGACTTTCATATCATCTTGTTTCGTTAAAATGTCTATTCTCCAAAAATACTGTCAATCCCGTCCTTCATCCCCTATCCCTGTTTCTGAACATCATATTCGAAACAAATATTGGAATTTATATCAATTTTTATTTCATTCTTCAAATAGTCGCAGTAGCTAGAATAAGAGTATGACATAATATTTTGCTTTGATTGAACAGCTTTCGCTCCAAATGACATAAAATTCTTCAATCTAAACTATAAGTAGAGGTGTACTTATCCGTACAAAAGAAAAAAAGTTAGGAACTATGTAGGTACAGGTAAACATAATTAACCTGCTGTAAAGTTGAGACTTGATAGGAGCACCAATATTTTTAATAATAATCCAGGCAAAAAATCATTCAATCAAATGTATGTCCCACTCTGCTGTAAGGGTGCTAACATAAGCATAATAGTGAAAGTGAATTTTGAGAGAGGATTCACAATCAGATGCAGAGAATCCGACCGTAGACCTTCTCCTTCATTTTCAAGATTTATTTCGAATATGATGTTCAGAAACAAGGATAGGGGATGAGAGACGGGGTTGAAATTATTTTTGAAGGATAGACATTTTTACAAAACAAGATGATATGAAAGTCCACTATTTTCATTCATTTTGTTTATGACATGGAAGAATGTTTTATGAGTCATTATAGTCAACTTCAACCCTCTGTGGGGTGGAAACTGGTCATACGAATGAGTTTTCCCTTGGTAATCTTGTTTAGCGTAACTGGTAAAGCACAATATCAGAAATTCAGCCGAATTGACCGATAGTTTTTTTTTCAACCCCACCCCCTATTTGGGGGTTGGAAAAAAAAATTGTGCCAAAATTAGTAATTCGACAAAATAAAACTATCTGCATGACTTTCAAACGTAATTTCGAATTTGATACTCACAAGTAGGGGTTGGGGGTGAGGGAGGGGGTTGATTTTTTCACAAAAGAAAAAGGGAATTGTCATGAGCCATATGTGTTGAAAAGGACGTTGAAATGTTCTCACTTACGTTGGAACATATTTTTTTACCTTGAAATAACCCATTTTCAACCCCTTATAGAAAAAAAACTGTCAATTTTTTTAGGTAACGGACGATGGTTTTTGGCTCGTGTCAAATTGGGCTACAACATATTAAAAAATTAGGGAATTTGACCGAGACCCATTTCCCATAAGAATCGTGCGGGGTCCTTTCAGTTATATTCAATCTCCTATAAAATCGTCATTTTCCATCATAGAGAATTTTCAAGACCACCACTGTGTCAATAAAAAAAAACTCGAAAAAAACTCTATCCAAATATCAAAAAATATACAGCGTGTTCCATTTGAAAATAAAAAAAAAGATGTTACTTCCGGAAGTGAGAGCAGCTTTATGATCAACGCAACAAATAGCAAAAGTAGTCCCAAACCTACTCCATAAAAACTGGTGCGGTTTTCGAAAAACACACGGTATAAGTATCTTATAGGTACGTATTTTCGAGCGTATTTTCATTTATTCAAAAATAATAACTAGGTACCTAATTTTAATCTTGAACATAACACTTGAGCAAGTACTGTGAAATTGATAATTATAAGTACCTACTGAACTCTTGACCAAAAGGATCTTTTTAGCTTTAGTAATAAGGCCTGTTTCGAGGGTCTTCGCAAATGTACCCCATTTGGTAATCGCAAGGAGTATAATGAATTCCCAATTCGCCACGTTTTGCGATGCTCAAACAATTTTCATTGCTTCCAACGGTTGGAACAACCAGATACCGTGAATACCCGTTTCGTTCGAAAGTGCTAGATTTAACAGGTTGACCATTACTCATCCAGTGAAATTTCTTGGATCCCTCTTCCTGCAAAGAATTGCCCGATGTCCAGAAATAATTTCCATCGGTTTTGTTATGGTATTCTAAAAAATAAATTTGAAACTTCAAACCTAAAATGCTAAAATTAACTAAAGAGAACTGAGAACTAAAATGTTTGTGACAAAAATCAGTAAGAATTATCAACCATTAGGTGTGCACTGAACTTCTGTTTACAATACAGGATAGGTAAGTGATAAATCACAAAAATCCAGTTTTCTTTATTAATGCCTGTCGAATATTCCATTGATCATTGCTCCCCAAAGTAATTCAAGACAAGATTGAAAGGAAATGCATTTTTGAGATTTATGAATTACCTTGTTGATTGAATGGAAGTTACGGTCCTTTTTTTAAGTTAATTGTGGTGCAAATGGCAAACACCTTCGCATTGACGGTGAATGCAAAGGTGTGTGCCATTTGCATTACAATGGACTTAAAAAAAAAGCAACACCAAGTTGGGGGCTAAGACCGTCGTAAGTGAGGTTACCATAGCAACGCCGAGAAACAACCATTCAGACCGCTGTATTTAGCAAGTTACGCCGTCCCAACTTTGCGCCTGCAGCTTGGTATCGCGAGCTCATAAGTGCACATTCATCACTGGTGGACATTTTTTACTGATTAAGCAATCATAAACCGTTTTCCAAAATCACTTTGAACAACGAAACTAGAGAGGACCGAAAAAATTTTTTTTAATCCATACGGAAGTTTTGTCTTGACTTTCCTTTTTGTGTTGAATTTTTTTTAATATCTTCATCGTGTTCTTGAATTTTGAATTTTAAATTGCATAGAGAATAAGGCCCAGCTCACATTAGTCGCTTATTGTCACATGTTGCTCTGTCGCAGTCAATCAATCAATCTTGTAATTTAGGACGAGATCCTTATTTTCACGTTGCTTGCGACAAGCGATATGTGACCAATGGCCATCAATCCATCATTGATGTGGACTGCGCCTCAAAGAAAAACAGCTCTTTTACCTGATTCCTGAAGCAGCATGAATATTTCGTTCCATTCTGCACTGGATTCGATACTCACGAGTTCATAACCGAACTGTTTGCATGTGAAGTAAGCCCCAAAGTAGGTTTGATTCTGAGTTATCATTACATAACGAGGGCTGGGCGGGCCGGGCTGACCAAGAGTTATGCCAAACCACAAGGAACAGAAAAAAAGTAGCTTGAATTTCTCAAACATGGTTCGAGAGTGGTGGAGACGGAGTGTTTTAAGCTAGGTATCAGGTATGTACCTACTAAACTTTTATCGTTGTACTACCCAAAGTACTCAACGCCCAGAATGTTCTTAGAACCAAATTTTCGAACTGGTCTCGTTGATTATTGTTATTTTGTTATCACTGGGTCCTATGGTGATGACTGATGAGTGGCACCCCACGCTCTTTTGTCAACATGACTACTTGACGATTCGCAAATTCGATTACCAAGAGTAGGATACCACTCTAGTCCGGATGTTAGGCGCCAATATAACCACCTTGCATTTAATGATTACGTAAAAATGAGTTCAACATTTCCAAATGGCCAATTACAAAAAGTACTCACTAAGAATGGTTATTTTTGCATTTATATTATTGACTATGACCATTACTGTTAGTACCAATTGATTTCCCACTTATTCCATAATGGGTGAATTCAAGATGGCGGCCATAAGAAAGCAGTCGACTTTCAAATTTTCAAAAATAGTAGAGGTAGGAATGGTGGTAACACATCACATTCCATTCACTAGGTCATTCTTTGTGGAAATTCAAAATTCTATCCGTAAGTATATCTTGAAAAATCAGATTTTTTGGAAAATGTCCATTTCCATGAAACCGATCACTCAATCCAAAATATTTTAGAAACAGTTGGAAATATTCAGACGTGGCTTGTTTCAACTTAAAAAGCATTGAATTGTGAATCTACATGTTGATTTTCACGACTCCCATCTTTTTTGGTTCATGAGTTGGAATTTTTGCTTTTTTGATCATCTCGGCAACACCTCTTGAAATTAAGGCATGGATATGTACAACATTTTTACCAAACGGCACCACTTAATCAATAAATTCAAGGTGGTGCGGTGGTGGTATTATATGACCCTCAACATCCGGATTACTCCTCAGTTCCTTTTTTATGGCTCAATATCAAGTTGATGGGGTCCAAACTGTCGTGAGCGAGGATCACACCATAACGACGGCTTATAACATGGAGTGGTAGACCTTCGAATCGAAATTGAAGATGCGTGCAGGATAACGACATCATGTTTACCTACTTTGGATGAAAGCAATATTCATGACATTTTGTATAAACTATCAAATTGAGCGAACACTTTTGAAGGCTTCGATGAATGGCGGGCATATGAGAGGTCCAGTTTTGGTAACTTTTCGGCAAGGATCTGGCTCTCTCGCCAGGGGAGATATGGGCCGAAAGTTCAGTACAAACGCGATTTCCCAAAAACAATTTTTTATGCATTCCAGTAGCACAGTTATGAAGACTGGTGCTTCAGCTCCAGTAACGTTTTTGAATTTTGAAAATCGAAAGTAAATTGACAAAGATATATTGATCATTTTGTGCCGCCATGTTTAACTCCCAAGAAAGTGATCCGATTCCATTGAAACTTGGATCACACTCATGTCTGGTTTAAATAATTGGAATTTCAAGGTCAAACGTCTTTTTCGGACACTTTCAAGCTGCCACATTGAACTTTTGTGTAAATGATTCGATTCTAGTGAATTTCAAGTTTCATTTAAATCGAATCATTCATGTAAAAAGTTCAATATAGCGGCTTGAAAGTGACCGAAAGTGAAATTTGACTTTGAAATTGCAATTACTTGAACCAGACATGAGTGTGTTCCAAGTTTCAATGAAATCGGATCACTTTCTTCTTTCTTGGAAGTTCAACATGGCGGCACAAAATGATCAATATCTTTGGCAATTCCCCTACGATTTTCAAAATTCAAGAACGCTACTGAAACTAAAACACCGATCTTCATAACTGTGCTATTGGAATGCATGGATTTTTTTTGGAAAATTGCGCTCGTACTGAACTTTTGGCAATTTTACACTGTTCCATTGATCACCCTGTAGCAACCTTATAAAACATTGTTCGTATTTGACGTGATCAAGGCATGGAAACAATAGATTGGGCTATCGAACACTGAAAACCGATATGAAATCGCTGACGGAAATCAAAAGTTATGATGATTTTAGAAATAGTCTGAATTTGCTTGTCCCCTAGATTCGTTTGATGTGTGTAGTTTGAAAACTGTTGATGGCTAAAAATGGAACGCAAGTTTATTTACCACTCTGATATAAGGCTCAATCATCAATAACTCTAATTGAATGAAAAAGTTGAAGAAAAACTAGAATAAAAACTACTTAGGTGATCACTACTACATATGTTGCTGGCAAGATAAGATATCGAGAATATTGAGAATATTTTATATTGACGAGGATAATAAAAGCAAAGCGTCCAACAATAAAATGTCAATAAGACCTTCTCCAGTACTGGTCATCAACCCAGTTCAAAGAAAAAGTAAAGAACACAGAGACGCAGGACTGAAACCATCAACATCTGGACATGAAGGCTGGGTCGCTGAGCTATGGCAAGAAACCGAACTTAAACAACTCGATTTGACATTACGCCGTTTGATGGTGGGTAGAAGCAGTCCCAACGAAACGGGAGAAAGCAGCGAAGAAACTGAAAGAATGCAACTAAAAACTGGAACCGACTATGAACTATGACTGAATTTTTATGTACATAGGTTCTTTTGTGTAGTTGGCATATTATTTATTTCAAATTATATTGTGATTTAGTTTTATATATTGTGACCACTTCATAGTGGAATAAAACTGTAGGCATCTTAATTGTTGTGAATAAATAGGTAATACTTTATTTTCCTGAAAATAAGCCAAAAACTCCAAAATGGCAGTTGTGTAAAAATTGTAATACTTACTACAATATTGTCTTTTTTGTCTAAGACGAGTTAAAATTTATTATTCGAACACGCAAATTAACTAAAAAAAAATTAAGTAAAGTCCGTTTGGATATCACAATTCTCCCAGTGAATTAGTCACCGGTTGAGGTTTCAACTCCAAGTTTTTTTTTCTAATTTGAGTTAATTGGAAACGTTTCTAAAGCACAGCCGTTTCAATATCTTCAAGAGTCAACCTCGGTAATGTTATAAACTTAAAAGTAAGTGCTTATAATCTAAGCGGTTTTGAACTTAATACTGCAAATTTGCTAGACCATTGAATGAGAAGGCGATTTGGGCGTAAGCTGCGGCGGATTCGAGTCTTGGGACAGCAGAGATTCACACTCGGTCGTGCCAGATTCGTTAGGAACTGAACTGACCGACCTCATGATATTCAGTTTCAATCTGTAACAAACAAATCTTTGAAATACACTGTGATGCACAAAAAAAGCAGAAAAAAAACTTGCAATAAAACCCTATCTTATGTGTCTAACAAAAAAAACCGAACGTGTTTTCGTGAATTATCTTCTAAAACTCAGTTTAAATGCTTATTATAATAAGCGGATGAAGAAGACGTCCACAATGGAACCATCTATCAGAGGGCATGAGGGTTGGATAAGTGAATCATCCGATGTTCTCCTGCCGTTTTATTTGAGGACCGACGTGGTGAAGCTACAAAGGGTCATCGACAAGCTCCACCAGCTCGAAGAAAAACAGTGGCACAAAGAAACCAAAGAAGAATGCCCGGAGGGAAAGAAAGAAGCTATATTGAACAAAATCGAGTACCACATGATAATGTACCAATCGTACGAAAAGACGCTCCGCGAACAAGTGGAGAAGCTGTTTCCCACAGCATCAACGGAATCAACGGAGGGACTGTGGGGAAATGAAAAAGAACTCAAAGTGCAAGTGGCACTCAGCTGCATAGTGCTGCACAGCTTGTTGCAGTTACTGCAAGGGAACAAAGAAACGAGCGATATTACTGACGAGTACATGTCGTGGTTGTACGATGATGACTCCGATTATGAGTATTATCCAGAAGGACAGTTTTTATATAAGCTGGGGAAAATGCCCGAGGATAGCCTCAACACATCCGCCCGAGGAGCATAAACTGGAACGAAACCGATGAATGTGGACTATCCGCTCGAATTATTGTGTAGGGTTTTTTTTTAAAGAAATTTCTGTGTACAATATAAAACAAATATAAATTTTATCTGGCCTAACAATGAGGTTTTCTTTTTATAATCGGGATGTGAAGGTTGCTAATTAGCCTACGGCCTAATAGGTTGCTAACGTGAATGTAGTAGGTACTTTTTTAAACAGCACCAAGTACCATGTTCGTATGGAAATGCTAGAAACTCGTCTGAGCCTGATGTTCCGAAACTCGCTGGAGATCACGACGCGCGAATAAAGCACACGCTTGCATAACTGGCGGAAGGGCTTGCATCGAGAGCTTGCCGAAATATTCGCGTCTTTACGGGAGTCTGGAATATTCTGGGATGCAGAAGCGGGTAGCCATGGCGCGGCTTGAAACTGAAGCTCTATTCAGAGCGACATTGCAAAAGCAGAGTTGAAAAGTAAGTGGGACTATTTTAATATGAGAACTATGAATTCCTGAGTAATAGTAAGTAGTAGATATATTGTGTTTAAACGTTTGTACCTAAATCAAAATATCCAACGCAGATTTGTAACAATATTCTGACAGCAGTGCAGTATCCTCGCCTTGCAAGTAACAGAATTTCCTTCCAGATCATCTGGAAGTGTTACCCTGGCTCTAGAGGTAATAAAAAATAAATCAATTCCCAGTCACAAATCAATTTTTTTGGGGATCAAGTGGCACTTTGATTTGTTTTGATCATTTAAAAATGCGTTTTTGACATATTGCAGCGTTCAAAATTTTAAAACAGGGTAGACTTAGACTGGGGTGGGGAGGATTCGGTATAACTGAAGAAATGCAAGCAGACAGCTCAAGAAGACGTTGCACAACACTTTTCGCATGGATTCCCCTGACGGCTGTCACTTTTGATTTTTTTTCAACCTGTCAACTCAATCGGAAATGTTACACCGCCAATGACCAACCCTGACAGGTAAAATATTGTAATGGTCTACTAGAGTACCTACTTACTTCGGAATGCTATTTTGATGTTTTCTCGTGACATCTAAACAGGATACTGATAGTTTCAAGTGCTATTTTTGTAGATTTGAATATACCGTGCATTTTTACGTACTCAATTTGAAATTTCTGAAATATTGTGATTGTGAATATGAGCAAAAAATAATTGGATATCTTCCTCAAAAGCATTTCAAATCGAGAAAAACTGTAGCATTGGTTTTGAAAGGTACCATCCATTGATATTAGACTACTTTTCTTAATTTTGAATATTAAAAAAGACATCCAGCGTTTTTTTCATTAATTTTCGAGAATTCAAAATTGAGTGCAAATGCAAACATCAATTTATCCAGAAAAATATGCGAAATATGATAATTAGTCGTCGCGGTACGGGCCTAAAATCGTCCAAGTTCTGCACTTCTAACGATTTCGATTATTTTCGGCACAGATGATCATTGGACCTATTCAAGCGTTTTGACCCGCAGCACCACCAAATTTGCCCCTCAGGAACGGAGGGGAGGGGATATCTTCAGAATTTGAAGCTCCAGGTCTGGTATGGTCCAATGAAGACCCACAAAGGCAAGTGAGTAGTCAGTCATTTTCGAATGATTTTCATCCGCTGATGTCGATTCTGACGTGAAAAATGAGTTGCGCAATCATTTGACAAAGATAATTGGTAATAATAAGAGATAAAGATGAAATCAAGTGGTCATCTATTGAGCTCTGTGGGAACTTGTTTTTTGTGATAAATACATGAAACTTGGTGTGACTGTTCATTATTACTTACTTCCCAAATATGGAGGGAGCACCACGCGTTCCGACGGATGACGTCGCGACGGAACTCGCGACAGAATATCAAAAAACAGTGGTCGCCATTTCCAGAACAGTCGATAGGAATATTATAATTTCTTTGATTTCTTCCATCAAGTCATATGCTTTCAAGATTCAATAACGTATTTCTGTCGATTTGGGGAAACGGTGGGCTACGCTACCAGTGGTAAACCAGGTGCCTGTAAGGGGAACTGTGAGGTTTCTTCACCCCCAAATTTCCGCGGTCAACATCTTCGGATAAAACCGAGGATAAAACTAACTATTTTGAAGTCTGTGCATACGAATATGTTATCTGGTTAACATTTCTCGTGTTTCGTCCTTCTAGGGACTCCTCAGTATGTTTATACAGATCTAGCGATCAAATGAAAGGCACTCATAAAGGTACTTTTGATTACTGGAAAAAAGTGATCTTTAATGTTGTACCATATTAGGTACATACTCGGTTACAGAACTCTCACAAACTAAACTATAAATTATTATAACGATTAATCGCCTGTTAATATCGATGCCACCGTACTGAAAAAAAGAAATCGCTTTGTATGAGACCGTATCAAATGATTAAACCATTATTGTTTGTTTATTTGTTGTTTTTATCCTTATCGGCATTTCTTATGTCATAGGAGTTTGCTGAATTTGATTCCCAAATATCACAAGCTGAGAAACTTTGTTTCTATAGCACAAAGCACTGTGCCGGGAATCGAATTCAAGAATTCAAGTTTTTGATATTGGTGCTTTTTTCAGACGTATTTACTTCATTCATATCCGAGACTTTATTCATACCCTAACACTAGAATCACAGAAATTGCATTTACTCCTTTTTTACCCATTTCAAACAAAACGGTATTCCAGAATCGGTTACTTTACTAGGTAGTCTGAATGATCTCGCGCGGTTGCGAAATCTGTATAAACCATACTGAGGAGTCCTTAGAAGGACGAAACATGGAGAATGTTGACCAGATGACATAATTATTCGTATGGACAAACTTAAAAATAGTTTCATCAGAAGATGTTGACCGTGGAAATTTGGGGGTAAAGAAACCTCACAGCTCCCTCTTGCAGACACCTGACTCACCACTGGTAGCCCACCGTTTCCCCAAGTCGACAGAAATATGTTATTGAATCTCGAAAGCATATGGTTTGATGAAAGAAATCAAATAAACTATGATAATATATCGACTATTTTGAAAATGACGACCACCATGTTTTTTTGACATTGCGTCGCGACGTCATGCGTCGAAACGCGTGGTGCTCCCTCCATATTTGGAAAGTAAGTTATAATGAACAGCCCTACCAAGTTTCATGTATTTATCACAAAAAAACAAGTTCCTACAGAGTTCAGTAAATGACCACTTGATTTCATCTTTATCTCTTATTATTACCAATTATCTTTGTCAAATGATTGCGCAACTCATTTTTCACGTCAGAATCGACATCAGCGGATGAAAATCATTCGAAAATGACTACTCACTTGCCTTTGTGGGTCTTCATTGGACCATACTAGACCTGGAGCTTCAAATTGTGAAGATACCCCCACCCCTCCATTCCTGAGGGGCAAATTTGGTGGTGCTGCGGGTCAAAACGCTTGAATAGGTCCAATGATCATCTGTGCCGAAAATAATCGAAATCGTTAGAAGTGCAGAATAATTTGGTGTACCGCTACGACTAAATATAAAAAAATGAAATTCAGAATAATCGATGAATAAAAAGTACAGTTTGAAGTCTAATCATAGCAGGCTTGCAGCCATTTAGTAATTAGTTTAATTCGTCATCTACCAAAAATAGTCCACAAATAACGGCACTACACCAGTGGTCGCGCAAAGAAACAAAAATGTTCACGAAGAAAATGAAAACAGCGCGGTTTTTTTGTCCACTTGGTAAAATTCCAGAAATGGAATCAACCGCACAGGTACCTACCTGCTTATTCTTTCTTCATCCCGCTTCTTCTTCAACTGCTCAAACTCATCGCTACCCGAATCCGAGCTTCCAATACTGACATTATCCGTCGTGTCCTTGTAGTCTTCGCCTGGTGCAGGCGCCGAAGACGATATCAGCGGGAACGGATCGTAAACGCTCCTATTCTGCCCCTGGGAACTGGGAACGCTGATGGGTGCACTGGCCGGCGGCGGTCCAAACAAATTCATGACGCTCGGCCTAGGTTCCCCGGCGCTCCTCTGCGAAGTGATGGTCGTCTGCTCGTCCACCTCTTCGATCACCTGATCCGTCAGCTTCTTAAGGCCCTCCTGGATCTTGTCGTTCAGACTGCCCATCTCTTGCTGCTCTTCCGGCGTGAGCTGGGGCTTGTCTTCACGACTGAAGAACCGCTTCAGTTTGCCGGCCACGGAATTGACGCGCGAAATCGGATGGTCCGTCACCGAGTTGCCCATCGAGGTTTGCGAACCGCGGACCGACCGCATCATGGGCGTGTAGGGCTTGGCGGAGAACGAAATCGGCCCGTCGTTTTGCAGTCCGTCGTCGATTTTCAACGATGACGGCCCGAGGAATTCGTCGGGCCGCACGGCGATGTTTGCCGTGGACGGCAGCGGATGGCTTTCGCGGGCCTCCGGTGAGTTGTAGGGCAGTTCCGGCGGGAAGACCTCGTCCCAATACTGGTCGCGGATCAGATCGGGATGCGTGTGGTGCATTTCGTCGACGATCAAGTAAGAGATTTGGAGGTTTCGGTCGACCATCCAGTTGACTTCGAAGTCGTCGTCGTCGTCGCCGAACGGGTTGATCAAAGACTCGGCCACCTTGAGCCATCCCACGTAGAAGAAGAACTGGAGAGTTGTGAACACGGGGAAGTACAAGTCGAATTTGTAGTCGTTGCCTTCGACCCACTGGTGACCCATGACGGTGGTGAGGAAATAGGTGTAAACTGCCAAAGTTACCACCTGCAGAGGATTTCTTGGTCACTTCAAAGAGAATTCGAAATTAAAACAGGATTTACCTGCGTATACACTAAAGGAACGCTGATGTTGTCGTAGCTCAGCAAGAGGCCGCACTGACCTCTGAATTTGTTCAGTTCATCGATTATAGTTTTCACGGCGAAATCGTCTCGGATCCGGCCCTCTTTTCTAGCCCTCGTTATAATACTGGCGGCCCACACTATAGGTAACCTGAAAGTAGTGTGTATGAAGATACGCACGAAAAGTGAATTGTAAAGTAAAAAAATTGTACTTGAACACAAACAGTACAAACACTTAAAACATCCTGTCCATGCAAAGCATTTCACAAAAGTCCCACAAAGGCCCACGTTTTATTGCGGTATCCTTTTGTGTAGTTTCTGCTCCGAATAATACCTACTTGAAGTGAAATCTCATTTTAAATACCTAATTTCACTAAAAAATCGCCTGGATAAAAAATTTGATATACAGGTGGTCCAGGTTATAGTAGCAATAATTCATCATTCGATGGTCCATCGAAAACTAGGTCGACATGCATAATTAAATTTTTCTCCAAAACGCTTCCTAAGGGAGATAGAGCCCTTCAAAGTTCAGTTTTTAAAATCGTCTTTTTGCAAAAACTCCCAAGTCATCAAAGCGATTTTTACCAAATTTGGTACAAATACTTATGAAATAAATACCCATCACTTGACGTAGATAACTTTTGTCAGAATTGTCCAGTGGCGTAGATACCGGGGGATTGTTCAACTTCTCCCACCCCCATTTTCTACGCCACTGAATATTTTTGAAAAATTGTACTTTTTTTGAATTCCTTGTTCAATTTAGAAAAAAAGTTATTCCTGTAAAATTTTGATTAGAGGCTTCATTTCCGAGATATTTGAGTTTGAAACTTTGGAAAACACCTCGAAATCGCGACTTTTTAAGGCCTAAAATTCCTCAACTGGAATAAGTTTTCTAGGTCGTTTAAGTTGATTGACTGCCATTTTTTGCTAAGAAACGAGGCGTTTTTAGAGAAAAAACAATTTGGGCTCTGGAAAGTGGCGATTTCGAGATCTTTTAGTCTCTGTTTTAGTAGAATTAAGTCTCTAATCAAAATTTTACAGGTGTAACTTTTTTTTTCTAAATTGAACAAGGAATTCAAAAAAAGTACAATTTCTCAAAAATATCCAGTAGCGTGGAAAATGGGGTGGGAGAAGTTGAACAATCCCCCGGTATCTACGCCACTGGACAATTCTGACAAAAGTTATCTACGTCAAGTGATGGGTATTTATTTCATAAGTATTTGTACTAAATTTGGTAAAAATCGCTTTAATCACTTGAGAGTTATTGCAAAAAGATGATTTTAAAAACTGAACTTTGAAGGGCTCTATCTCCCTTAGAAAGCGTTTTGGAGAAAAATTAAACGATGCATGTCGACCTAGTTTTCGATGGACCATCGAATGGTGAATTATTGCTACTATAACCTGGACCAACCTGTATACATATTATTCTGATTTAGCCACTCCAGTTATATAAATCAATTTGACGGCTTCCTTCGTCAGAGCAAGCTACGAAAAAATGTGTTTTGTTGGCACGAATGGTACGATTCTAACTAGATTCTGACGCCTCGATAGGTTTGCTATGTATAATGTGACAGCTGTCACGTCATATCGACGCGATGCACCCGCAAGTGGAAGATTCCGAGTCTGCGCAGCGAAAGCAGACAAACGTGAGTCCCTCTACAGTGGAAGTTAGTGTGGTCCACAAGGGAGATCATCTCTACCATGTTTGGCGGCTTCTCGCTGACACTGCCAGGTGAGCGGCGGTCACTGAAGAAAATTATGACCAAGTGGCCAAGCGCGACAGTAGTATGCAAAATGCAGTGAAATACTTATACACAATGCTTATACTGTCCAGTGGCCCCTATGAGGTTATAAAACTTTCTGAGATAGACAATAATTTATGGAGTTGCATTGCACGAGACAAGACGCGAGTGAGTGGGCAACCCGGTACTGCTTTTCGCGCGCTTATTTACTCGATTTGAACTGATGAACTGTGATGAGCTGAACTTATATTTCATTTATCGGCGCCAAAGATTTTTCAAATATTCTTTCAACTGGATAGTGGTTAATTTCATTCACTGAGGCATCGATCCACGCCAATAAAATTGTATTTTGTAATTTTGTATAAGACCCCGTTGCTGGGAATGCATTTTCTCCAGTCAATAGGAATGCATTTTCTCCAATGGGGAAATTCGTCGGGATATCTGTACCTGAAATCAATATTTTCTATCGCTTATCACAAGCCTAAAATTCCACTGTTTCCACTATAAGTTTCAACAATTGTCAAACTGTCTGGTGTATTTTCCCAAAATCAAAGAAAATTAGATGATCGTGAAATTGAAAAAGGGCCTATTACATGCAGAATTGTATCTCCTATCTTCCAAAGAAAACCGTAATTGCATGCGATTTTTCGTTTAGACGTAAATCCGCCCCTCTGACCATGTGGACATTTTGTCGCCAAGTGCGAGTCTGGTCCGGCTGGTCCTACCTAGCCAAGTGCAGGTCGGAAAAAACCTTGGAAATTCGTAACGGCCGAACAGGAAATGGTGAAAAATTGCGACTGCCGTCTACAACCTTATATTTTGAAGTTTCATCATTTGAGTCCGGTTTTGATATACCAGACGCAAGGAAAATGTTCAAGAACCAATTACCTATTGTTTAAAAAACTCGAAAACCATTGGATCGATTTCGTGCGTCATTCTGGCAAAAAAAAACGGTAAACAGTTATCCCAAGTAGTATTGGCCAAGAAAAAAAGTTGAACAAGTAGGTATATGTTACCACAACCATGCTCGACAATATAATACTAAAAAAATATATACCAATGCTTGGAATAATTCGGGAACTTCTTGTTCAAATCGGACAGGATTTCCCGCTCGCTGGTCTGCAGCAGGCCGGCGTCGACGAAGTGTTCCAAAGTGGGGAAGCGCTTCTTCACCCTCGGACTGATCATGGTGAACATCATTGTTACGCACAAGCAGACGTAACGCATCACGGTTCGTCGCATCACCCTTCCTCGTTCATCTTGTCCGTGTATGGTGGCGCTGACGAAGACCGCAAGCGGATCCGGAAAAGGTATGGCAGTGTATTGGCTCCACCATCTAGTCATCACGATCGAAACGTAAAAACCGAGGACGAAAGACAAAGGAATGAGATTGCTGTATTCCTTGCAGTACCTCACGATGCTCCCAAACAGCCTGAGGGGAACAAAACAACGCGAATTTTGTTAGTTAGTATTGATTAGCAACTTTGGGGAGGGCATTACGTAATTGGTAATCTTGTGGGTAAGTAAATAAACAACTGAACATTGAATTGAGCTATTTTACATAGTACGTGGTGACAAAGTAAGAATTCAATGCGCAAACCTATACTATAACCATAATAATTACTTACTAAATATTATGTATAGTATGTAATTCACATGTTTTCTATGAAAGTATAAAATGCGGAGTTTTGTTAAGTTGAACAAACAAAATAATCATTTAATGAAATTTTTGTTTTATTACAATTCAAATTGAAAAGTGATAAAAACTGAAGAGTTTCTAAAATTGAATTAATGATGATATGGCTACTGATATGACCTGAAATTGAATTATTAATCTCACCAAAACAATTTAATCACATTCCTCATGGGATTTGGCTTCTCGGGGAATTTGGCTCAAACTTTAATATGTTGTAGCCCTAGTTGAGGTGATCAAACTTTACCATTGCGCAAATCCTCTAAACTCAACGGTTCACCCTCTAGAGGGGGTGGTCACAGAACTAATTTATTGCAATTATAGGCTTTAATAAGCAAAAAGTGGATATGTTTCAACGCTACGAGGTGTTTCTAGGGTTATAATTGCCATAACTTCGAGCTAGTCAAAATATCTCATAGACCCCTATTTTTAGAACCACCCCTAGCATTTCGAAAAATGACTGATAATTCAAAGTTGAATAACGACCAAAATAAACGGCTATTTTTTTAAATTTCTGACACGATATGTTCAAAGTGTTGCTAATCAAATATTTCTTGCGTACCAACCCCTAAAATCTGACGTTCACCCCTCAATAAATTATGAACCTCTGCTCTGCGCTACTGGAAATAAATTGTTTCTAGATAAGTTAAAATGAGTTTCTACTATTGTAACATATTATATGCTAGAAAGGGTGGTCCATATTGATCTCTTATGTCTACCCCTTACCCTTATAATCCCTATACCCTCCTAGTAGCTTCTCCCAAATTAGCAGTGGAAGCACTCGTTGCACATTTTCTAGTTGAATGAGTTAAACTAACCATTTTCAAAAACTACCAAGTTATAGGGGTTATAAGGGTAAGAGTGGGTAGACATAAGGGATGAATGTGTATCACCTTTTCCTAGATATAATATGCTAAAGTAGTAGAAATGCATTCTAACTGATCAAGAAACAATTTATTTCCAGTAACGCAGAGCAAAAGTTCATAATTTATTGGAGGGTGAACGCCAGATTTAAGGGGTTGGTACACAAGAAATACTTGATTAGCAACACTTTGAACATTCCGTGTCAGAAATTCAAAAAAAATCCCCGTTTATTTTGGTCGTTATTCGACTTTGAATTTTCAGTCATTTTCCGAAATGCTAGGGGTGGCTCTAAAAATAGGGGTCTATGAGATATTTTGACCAGCTCAAAGTTATGGCAAGTACAACCCTAGAAGCACCTCATGGCGTCAAAATAGATCCACCTTCTGCTCATTTAAGACAGTAATTGCTATAAATTAGTTCCGTGACCACCGGCAATCCACCCCCTCTAGAGGGTGAACCGTTGAGTTTAGAGGATTTGCGCAATGATAAAGTTTGATCACCTCAACAAGGGCCACAACATATTGAAATTTGAGGCAGATTCCCTGAGGAGCCAAATGCCGTAAGGAATGTACGGGGTCCTTTAATCAGCTCATCTAAAATAAGTGGGTAAATGGAATCAGGTAAACAAAAAATAAAACATTTCTTACAACAAGTACCTTACAAGGCAATTTTTATACAGCTGTCTTAGAAATAAGGTAAAGTATTTTTACCTCCTATTCCTATTCTCCTATTCTGCTATTCTTTGCAGTGGTGGCCTATGAGTTGATTTTAGAAAATTAAACTCCCTTATGGAGCTACAAGCCTTCAAAGTTCGACTTTTTCATGTTTTTCACTAAAAATTACTTATGAATAGCTTGAGGGATTTATTAAACTGTAATTTGGCAGAGCTGTGTCTTGACTCATCGTCTACCTTAGGTCAAATTTCCGAAAAATCCCATCAGCGGTTCAAAGGAACAGAAGTATAACAAAAATAAGTCGAATTTTCAAACAAAAAAAAACAATCGTTGATATCATCATCCAAAGACTCTGTGGTTAAAATAGTTTCTAGATATCATTTCTGGGACACCTGTAGAGTATCTGAATACTTTTTGAGAACAATTAATATTTGATTTATCATATTTTTATATCACATAACTCGATGAGTAGGTAAAGTTAACATTTTATAAATGAAACTAAGAATCTATCCACATGTGGTCAACACTTCCGCCTGAGTTTTTATCTTGCATAATAATGACTTGTCATCACTATTTTAATTTCCTGCAATTTTTCAATACAATTGTAAAACAAATGAGTTCTGCACATTCGCTGTTTTTATGAAATTGGCGTTCTAATAAAAATATTGAAATGTAGGTATTTTTTTTAATAGGTACCTTCTTCTTTCAATTTTTTTTTGTATGGTAAGTTAGTTAGGTTTAGGTAGGTAGGTATTATTATACTACCTTGATTTTACAAATCAAAGATTATTACTCTTTTCCGGGGTCATCCAGGAGAAACCTGTAGGTGAAGTTGAGGCTGTAGTAGATGAAGAGAAAAATCAAAAGATCCATCCAAACCAGTTTGTAAATGCTGCCTTTCCATCTGAAACATAATAATGAACCACTAAGTACAAGTGCAATAACATAAAAGCATTATGGAGGTCATAAAATGGAGCACTTTGTGTGCCAAACTCTAGTTGTTAGTGGGCAGCAGGATATTACTCAACAACTCTCGAGAGAATATTGACATGCGGTAAAACTAACGTGACCAAATTCAATTAGCCTAAATGCAACCCTGCCTCATTATATTTCTATTAGATCATTGCTTGTTTAGCAAATTCAATTTTTTCAAAACGACTCACCTTCTCAACAGTTTCAAAAAACACCCCAACCCTCGAACGGTGGCCACTTCCGCCGTATAGGTCACCGTCATTATTTTTTTGTCGGTATTTCCACTGTGGGATTGCGAATTTCAGTCACGAAATGAGCGTATCCTGCGAGGGTCATCTGATTATCATCGTTGCTTCGAAGGCACTGTGCTAAACGTTAAACAAACACTTTTTATTATGTTTGCAATACGCGCCGAGAGTGTTAGTAGTTATCGGAAGATGAGCCGGAGATCTGAATCATGAAAGAGGAAGCTAAAAATAAAACCACAAACACAAAGGTCTGGGTTGTTAGGTTAGAGGACCAGCTGTCACTCTGACAACGTGACAACGACAACAACAAACAAAGAAAATGACACCTGCCACCGCGTGCTACCACCACCATCACGCAAACAAAAATGCAGGAGAAAGGCCGCTGTTTTACCCACTCAACGCGCTTGTGCGGGATTTGAAAAAAGATGCATTTTTATTAGGAATAAAATTCCACACTAATTACTATGCTAAATGGTTGTGGGCGTTGCAGCATACCATAATGATTATGAAAATGCGTCAATCATTCCGCATTATGTAATAGGCACATGTGATGCGATTGATGCGAAAACCAAGACGGAGAAAATAATAAAAGGAATGCACGCGCTCATTATTGACCATCACCATCCGAAGATTCTGCAGGGGGCGGAACAGGGTCAGATGCCTCAGATTTTTTGACACCCTTTCCCCACAGGGAATAGCGCTTAGACTGCTTAGAGCTTTTGTTTAATTTATTTGTTCGTCGACCGTCGTTCAATCCGTCCGTCTGTCAATCCGTCCGTCACAGCATAATGCTGACCTTATGGTGGCCTTACATTGAGCATCGAATGCTGCAGATTTTTTAGCTGCAGAGTTCTGATTGGACCCAGAGGGCAATCCACCTTTCCCATGCGAGAAATTACTTGCGCGCATACCTGTGAGCGCAGAACCCGCGCTAGTTCATTCAGCTACTACAGACCGCCAGTTATATCCTCACAGGTATGCGTGATGTTCTCGTGGGAAACGTGGATTGGACCTGACGCCTTTCATTGCTGTCGATGACCAATATGTGACCAATGAGAGCTCGGCAGCTAAAAAAGCTGCAGCATTTGATGCTCAATATAAGGCTCCCATTACATTGAGCAGCAAATGCTGCAGCTTTCTTTGCAGCAGAATTCTGATTGGAACTGACGCCTGTTATTGCTGTCAGTGACCAACATTTGACCAATGAGAGCTCGGCAGCAAAAAAGGCTGCAGCATTTGATGCTCGATCAATGTAAGGCCACCACAATGCTGGCCTTACATTGAGCAGCGAATGCTGCAGCTTTCTTTGCAGCAGAGTTCTGATTGGAACTGACGCCTGTTATTGCTGTCAGTGACCAACATATTTGACCAATGAGAGCTCAGCAGCAAAAAAAGCTGCAGCATTTGATGCTCAATGTAAGGCCATCATAAAGCAACAGGAACTACCTATATACAGGGTCCTGCAACAGACGTGTGTGGAGCCAGCTCCCCCCAGAACACAGCTGCTCCACGCGGAGCTGGCGCTGGTACACTCTCAGGAACAAGTTCATCTAAATGCATTGAAATTTGAAATACAGGATATTGCACGAGATATTGCAATTCACGTTTCCCGAAAGGCTTCTGCGCATACCTGTGAAAGTAGGACGTTGCCATATCTAGGGTTGCCAGACGTCCTGGATTTCGCAGGACGTCCTGGATTCAGCCTTAAAATTTTGCGTCCTTCCTAAGTCCTCCGCAGGACGCTAAATGTCCTGTATTTTTGGAACAAAGCTCTCCTGTATTTTCAATATACAGTTTCGAATTATTTGTGAGTATTCTCTACATTTTTCCCCAGAGCTGCTACGCACTATCTTTTCAAAACTCATAAAATTTGTTCTGTCGATTTATGACTCAAACGCCGATTCCGAAAGACTGTTCTCGCTCTCTACTGCCTCTTGGAGAGATGCTCGGAATAGACTCTTCTACTTGACCATGTGAAATCGGAGCTACAAATAAGAACTAATTTAAATATGTCGTGCAAAGAATTTTATTATCACTTCGCATTGAAAAATTAAAAAATTCTTGAAGCGGTAAAGTCCGAACAAAAATACGTTTCTAAAAAAATAGAGATGTTCAAGTTTTTTTTTGTTTTAGAATTTTTGTGAATTTTTTAATCCTTTTATTAATTTGAGTTTATTTTGAATCAAGATTCATTATATTGAAGCTTATTGATCATTAGTTTCAAATGTCCTGTTTTTTCGACGTCTGTCCTGGTTTTTTGAAGCTTATGTCCTGGAAATCCAATGGTTGCATCTGGCAACCCTAGCCATATCTCATATCACGACAACAAGTTGACAACACTGTAATACGGTGTGCGTGTGTAATGTCACGCAAATAGCAGCTGACAGCGCTTGACGTCGATTTGACGTTTCGACAGACCAAACCTTATAACGCTCTTGTTTCGGTGATCGCCTTACAGCTCGTTATTCCGTATCACCTGAATCTTTTCTGCGTCTTTCTGCCATACGGCACGTAACAATTCATTCTGAACCTCGTTCTGAACAATATTGAATGTTGAATGGTTAGGAGGTTATGTTTGTTTACATTTCGATTATTGATTGACAGTTGCCATTGACAGTGACATACTTCGTGCGTCAAAATTGAAATTACCGCGCTCTGCAGGTATGCGTTCTCATGTATGCGCTGAAGTGATGAACGTAGTGATGGTAAACGTGGATTCCAACCGCGCTCCGTTCATTAAAGTAACCCCATTGGAAATTTCTTTTCTGTAGTGTAACCACGATAGTGTAACTTTAATGCCCGATTGCACAAAAGGCAAAAGGTTGTATCAAATTTTAATTGTATATAGGTAGGTAGGTAGGTACTAAACACGGGATCAAATTTTTAAAGTGGAATAAAATGCAAAGGGACTACTTCAAGGGACGTAGAATTATGATGGGAATACAAAATATGGCTCCATAAGGCAAGCGATTATTTGGATACCAAAACGCAGGTAAGACAGGCCTTCATTTAGGCTTGTAGAACACGCATCTCACCGGAACTGTCAGATCTTTTCTTTGCAATTAAAAAAAAAAACGGTTGTGTTATCCCAAAACTTTCCCGACTATAGGTCGCGGGAACAAAAATTGCGTCCTAAAGATGGGTATATGGTATTATGTTATTTTCACTAGTAGGTACTCACTTATTGATACAATTTTCTTCAGTTGTAAAGTTGTAATAAATATATAGATAATTTATTGAACAATTATCGCTTTATGATGAAAATTATTGTGCTAAACTCAAGATTTAACTGAGTAATGAGTCAAAAACAAGCGAATCTCTACAGCGGTACTTTGGCACCCCCTCAGGCGCAAACGCGGGCAAGAAGCTGGCAAGAGGCGCTTCGTTCTCGGCCTCGTTGTGCCGGCGTGCCTGCAACGTTGCCATAGCGAGTGCCAGGGTGACGGTTATGTTCCCGCGACCTATACAGGGTGATTCACCACCAAATGGACATAGCTCAAGGGTAGGTCCAGTTTTTCCAGGCGAACCAGGATCTGGTTTTGAAATTTCCATAAAGTTGTTCGTTCCGAAGCTACAGGGTGATTCATGTATTTCGTAGAATTTTTTGACAAGCTGTATCTTCAGAACGACCTAATGGATTCGATTGAAATTTTGTGAGTCAATTCTTCCATTGATAGCTGACACATCGCCCTATCAAACAGTTCAAAATTTCCAGGGCCAGCTTCAAAAAAAAACTTTGAAGCTTGTTTCAAAAAAAGACATTCTGTATGCATATTTTTCAAAATTTATTTTCATATTCAGAAACCACATGGAACATGCTAATAATATCGCAAAAAAAATTGCTTGGCACCATTGAGCTGTCAATAAAATTTTGATGATCCTGAAAATCTTTGAGGTTAGGATTTTTTGTAAATTGATAATTCAAAATATTTGCAAATGATCTATTATGGCCTTCAATTTCAGCCGTTTCGTCAAAAAAATTAAAAAATTTTTCACGTTTTTTCGGTAGCAAAGAAAAATTTCATCAGAATTTGAAAAAAAAAAATTGTTACATCCCTCAACTCCACTTCTATCCCACATTGAGCTGGAATTGAGAGACGTGACATAGATTTTTCGAAAATTTTGATGAAATTTTTTGTTGCTCCTAATTAGGTACTGGAAAACGTTAAAAAAAAAATTTCTTTTTGTGACGAAACGGCTGAAATTTTAGACCATGATAGATCATCTGCAAATATTCCAAATTATCAATTTACAAAAAATCCTAACCTCAAAAATTTTCAGGACTATCAAAATTTTATTGACAGCTCAATGGAGCCAAGCAGTTTTTTTGCGATACTTATAGCATGTTTTATGTAGTTTCTAAATGTGCAAATAAATTTGGAAAAATATACATACAGAACGTCTTTTTCGAAAAAACTTTGAAGTTTTTTTTATCAAGGTCGGCTCTGGAAATTTCGAACTGCTTGATTAGGCGATGTGTCAGTTATAAATAGTAGAATCAACTTACAAAATTTCAATCGAATCCATTGGATCGTTCTAAAGATATGGCTAATTAAAAAAATCGACAAAATACATTAATCACCCTGTAACTTCAAAACAAACAGCGTTAGAAAATTTTCAAAGCCAGATCCTGGTTTGCCTGGAAAAACTGGACCCACCCTCAGGCTATGTCCATTTGGTGGTGAATCACCCTGTATAGTATCCAAGAACATAATTATGGAAATTCTTGTTCGAAAGATCCCTTTGGGTGGGAAGTTGCAATTAGAGAGAATAAAGGCTGAAAATAATTTTCAGGAAATTGAAAACTTAGGAAAATTTGGATTTTCCAGGAAAACCTACTTAAATCTTATTCTAAATCATCTTATTGTGAAAATCTTCACTTAAGGCTTCACTTTGAGATCCTTCATTCAAGTCCGGTCTCGAAAACCCAGGTCCGTTTTTACATTTTTAACCGAAAAATTCCCGGAAAATTGTGAAAAAAAATGATTGGGAGATGTTCAAGAACCATTCACCTCTTATCTTGTAAAAAAAATTTTGCCAAAGAGGAAAACTCGAAAACCGTCTGATTTCAAAAGTTTTCCCTCCAAAAACTAATTTAATCTTTTCTCCAATTCTCATTCCCTTTATGATGTCTGCACCTAAAATGATTATTTCGTGAAGCTTAAGCTTACTTTTCATTTTCTACTAGCATGGGATTTGTATGGACTTGTTTGGTATCTTATCTCGCTAAATTTTATCTTATGGATCCAAAATACAACCTCAAAATGTCGAAAATTACATACACGCTTCATCCGCTTCAACTAGTTTTGGAAAACAATACCATGTTCCTTGAATGGTTTATATCGAGGGTTTATATGCACGGTAATTTTTCTTGGCTCACAAGAACTGAAAGGAGGGGATCGGGGGTGCCTCTCACTCTAAATACCGAGTGTTTATAAATGTGTGTGATCGCATCGCCTTTGGAATCCGCTTTCGATCACTACAATGGGACCTTGCACTGCCACTTTCACACACCGAGGGCGCCACAACCGTTGGGGGAAAATTCGACAATTTTGACGGCGTTGACTCTTCAGCGACCGACGTCCGTCATTTTATGCCTTGACTTGAAATTTGGATAACCTCTGTTTCTTGCTTGACGTCTCCAATCACTGTCAGTTACTGGTCAAACTACTAAACTCCCCTGTTTTTCCCGTCGTTAGGCCGCTTCATCGAAGAAGACGTCCCCTACAGTAGTGGCGACCTCACGTTGAGTTTTTCAACTACAAAGCCCCATTGCGCCTGTTACTGCGTTTTTGGGCCTGATCCATGCCTGCCGTGATCACAGACTCTCATAAACACCCCGTAGTTTGGAGGGAAATCATAGACTAGAAACAAAAGTGTCTGGACTTTTCACAGACTTTGGATTAAATTTGAGGCACATCAAAATGAAGGCCTGGAGAAAACCATGTTTTTTGTTCTTCTTGATCAAGTGATTCAAATGTATTAATTTCGCAATTTCGAGGCTGAGTTTAATTTCAGAAGTTGGAATTTAGTTAGAAACGATACTAAACAATTCTATAGATTTCATATTATATTACCTAGTAGAAAATGAGGGTCTGCTATATAATCGGTCAATAATCTGCCGACTCCCACCCAGCGGGAGAATTTATGGGGTACTTCAATATCTCAAACATTCAGGAATAAGTCACGCTACTCTCTGGTCATACCGTACGTTCAAAAACTTTTCCACTTGCGGTAGGCTGTGGCCGGGCCAAAATCAGCCTCGTTTGCCTGCCAATGACCAGGCCACAGCCTACCGCAAGTAGAAAAGTTTTTGATCATACGGTAGAATACAACAAGCCCAGCTCCTCCACTCTCTTCCATCCCAGGTGAAAATCCAGAATGCCTGTAATACTTTAACATTTTTGTTTGGATTAGAGCACCGAAACAGTAGGTACATGATTTTTGTGTTTAAATAACATAAGGACCATAGAACACAAAAATAGTATATTCCCGCGTTAGGCAAAAAATTCTAGTTGGAAAAAGAACTAGTTCTAAAGGACTAGTTCTAAAGGACTAGTTGAGCTTACTCCCCGAATTAACTTTTTCGCATTCAGTAAAGGCGCCTGTTTCACTGCAGGAAAAGTGAATTGCATACCTATACATATATAAGGTAGTATCATCAGTCTCATTGCTGCTATATGATTCCATATTTGGTTATTGTTTACAGATCAATTATCGACAAGGAATGCACTTCAGTGCAATTTATCATTTTTTACACCGAACTGTCAAAGCCACTAGCGGATGCTTATACTCGTATAATTATTATCACCTGCTACCTACGTCGGATTTTAGTGTGATTTCTCAAACATCAGTTACATACTTACCCACCTACATGTTGAAAGTGTTCTATTTTGTCCGCAGGGTCCGCAATCGTCCCCGCCCAGAAAATAATCTATTACTTTTGATACATTCAACATCTTTCAACAAATATCACAACACTGAGTACTTTGTCACCTCAAAAGGTGAAAGAACAACTACCTTTTTAGGAACAGTCTCTTTTGTTGCATGATTTTGCAAAATGGATTCCGTTGCTCAGGTTGCTGCTCTCCATAACCGGAATAATTTCGCGACAAGTTCTCGAGGTGCAGCTCCTCCGCCAATTGCGCAGGTGTGTGTCTTAGCCACGCGTTGTAGTCTCCAGCCAGTTTCATGATAGGTATCACTGCATTTTGCAAGGGAAATTACCACTTTGGAATGAATATTTGCGGCTTGTATGGTAAAACACGTCGTTGTATGCAGACCTACCCCAGAACCAAGTACCTAATGCTCAACTCATACTCATACCATAAAATCCTTCTTTCAGAGTTTTCGTCAACGCCAATTGTTCAGATTTTCGCAACACTGGGTATTTTTGAAAGGGGCGCAAGGGCGTTGACTCTCTGTCAAAAGCTTATTATTGCAGCTGTAATTTGGTTTATTTCAACAATGACTCTCTCACACAACCCTCAAGAAGCATCTTGAAGTGTTGAGATGAATGTTTCAGTATTTTGAATCATACGTACCTAAGCGAAATCTGAATTTGACCAGTCCTTTGTACTCTAAAATGTAAACAATTGATATTGAAAGGCACTGAATTCTAAACAGAAATTAGGATTTTTTTATGACTCACCCTGCATATACTAAATATTTCAAAACAATCAACAGTTCAAAAACGATGTTTTTTTTGTTTTGAACTCGGAACTCGGAAAATAAACGGGTTAAAGTCCCACCCTTTCATGGGTGGTCAAATTTGCGAAAAAAACTATTATTTTTTCAATGAGTATTTTTCTGGCAATTTTGAAGCACCGCCCTAAACTGCCCTGCACTTCTATTGCGGTCTGTTCGGAACATCCTGTAGATTCTGACGTCCAATAATTTCTTTCGATTTCATATTCGTCTGAGGTTTACCTAAACCCTATGCCACCACTATAATCTTAAAGATACTTATTTATTATTGTAAATTTTGATGAGTCGTGATGAAATGGATTCTGTGAAAAAGATGTATACTCATCCTAAATTAATCAAATCCTCATCATGCGGCATAAGCGGACTCAGCTATTTTAAGTATACCTACATGTATACCTAGGGACCCAAATCAAACAGAACTGATGCGCAAGCCTCACTTTCGCGATATTACTTAATCATCTACCATCATAGAGGGGAGATGAAACCACAAATTACACAGTACAAGCTGCACAGTGTCATTAAATAACTGAAATGACCTCGTTCACAACGCGACATACATTCAATTGAAACAGAGTGAATTAAAAGGCGAAACATTGTAAGTGTTTTTACTATAAATTGTTCTTTCCACACTAATTCCGATGTTTTTTAGATGGACGTGAGCGAAATTAAAAATTTAGAGGAGTTGTTACGTTCCAAATTGGGCGGCAATTTAAAACTCCTCGGCGCCAAAATCAAACGCCTCACTGTAGCAGGCGAAAACTACGGAAGTTTGATGTTGGCCGTGGACATTGAAGTCGAAAAATCAGGCAAAAATGTAACTGTACATTCCGTTGCAAAAATGCTACCTCCAAATCCACTCTTGCAGAGCATATTCAATTCGCCAATCACCTTCAGAAACGAAATCGCTTTCTACAACTCAATAATTCCCGCTTTCGATGAATTCCAAGCCGAGCAAGGTGTGGAAAGACTCTTCGAAGCGTACCCAAAGTTTTACGGTGGTAGATTAGCTCTGGATCCGGCCAAAGACCTTGACGACGATGCAGTTCTGTTGATGGAAAATTTGAAAATTGACGGATTCGAAATTATAGACAGGAAAATTGGATTCGATTTCCACACAGCCGGATTGATACTCGTCGAACTGGCGAATTTACACGCGGTGAGCATGGCGTTTAAGAGACTTCAACCGGAAATTTTTTCAAAAAAACTGGACAGTTTCTTCAAAGAGTTCAAAATGGCCGCTGATATGGGAATCGAAATGAAGGACATGATGATTGATAAAACTTTGGAAATAGTCCAGCACGACGACTTTTGCGTGAAAAACAACGAAACTCTGAGGAATGCTTTGGAAGTTTCCTGCACAAATTTCTTCAATCAGCCGAAAAACTCTCCGGTATTCAGGCAAGGCCTGTTCCAAGGACTAAGTCACAGCGATTTGTGGGTAAACAATATTATGGTGAGAATGGACAAAGATGGCAGAGCAGATAAAATAAAGCTGGTCGATTTCCAAATCTATGAGTTTTCTTCGGTGCTCAGAGACGTGGTGTTCTTCCTCTTCAGCAGCGTTCAGGACCGCGTTTTGGAAAAGCACTGTGACGATCTGATCTGTTTGTATTACAAAACGCTCATCAAGCATTTGACGGAACTCAAGTGTGAAACGGGACCGTTCACGGTGGAAGTTTTCCAAGAGGAATTGAAAAATGCGGCGAGGCTGAGCGAGTTTTCTCACATTATGATGATGCTGACGCCGATTTTCGCCGAAAATAGCGACATCAAGGAGTTGGATAAAATTTCAATGGATGATTTCCATGAGGAAAGGACGATTTCGCAGGCGCAGAAGGACAAGGCGTGCTTTGTGATGCACGATTTTATAAGACGAGGGTGGATTTCATGATAACGGGTCTGTTAGCGAAATTATTTAGTCCAATAACCTGTAACATGAATTTATTTACCGCAAGTATTTTAAATCAATAAGATTGCTTTATTTTTATGTCGTTCCATCAACTTGATTGACCAATTACCTACACCTACTTCTTGTAGCAATCATTTTAAGCAGGTACTATATGCCTAGCTACGAAAGGTCGAATCAATTATCGATCTCCTTACATTAGCTAAATAGGTAGGTATCTGAAGAAAATGCCGTGGATGGGGTGATGGGATACCAGATACCTAAACTACTTTCTTGTTTAGACACTTGAGATTATAGTAACATAAACTTTTTCGGTAGGTAGGTCCGAAACAAGTCCAAAGAATAACATAGGTAATAGCTAGGTACTTTTAGACTGTTGAAAAAAGGTTGGACTACATAAATCAGGGGCAGGTTGGCTCTTCTGAGCTCAAGATTTCTTTTTGCGATAGATAATAGCGTGATTAGCAGGGCAAGAATTTTAAACGATGTCTGTAGTGCAAAACGTATGCGGAATAGGGGAACAGAGAGTCCTTGCGCCTTGCGTGAACTTAATTTTCTGCAGAACTAATTCATAAAAGCATCAGCACTGGCGGCTCCAGCATTTTCGAACAGGGGGTACGGTTCACCGACCAGGCGCCCTTAAGGTGAGGACTACAATCAAATCAAGCCTCATGCTTCTCTCCAGTGGCGTAGGTACCCAGATTTATGGACAGGAGGGGAATCGGAGAAGTTTTGTGTATATATTTAAAAGATCGATTCTGTACCTACTGAGCGACCGAAGCGACTAACAACTAGCGCCGCAGGCGAAAATTTTTGGGCATAACAGTGATAATAATACGAGAAAAAGTGGAAGGGCTGCAGATCAAGTACTTGAAATGGATGTTGGGACTGCAAAGGAATACGCCAAGCTACATTGTGTTGGAAGAAACGAAAAGGGACTCAATGAGAATAGAGATGGGAAAAAGAGCAGTGAAGTTTGAAGAGAAAATATGGCGATTGAGCGAGTGTGCGATACTGAAGGAGGCAGCGCGCGAGTCAAGAGAAAGTAGGGTCAAGACAGCAACATGGATAAAGGATAGAAGGCAATATTATGAGAGGAATGGAGCAAGTCTGGAATGGGCAGACATGAAGGTTGGGATAGGAGAAAGTATGATGGAGGAATTGAAGGGCAGAGATATGGAAGTGCAAAAGCAACTGCAGAGGTCAAGAATAGACAGCACGAGATACTGCGCAGTATATAAGAATATTATGGCGACAGATACACCCAAATACTTTACAAGTACAACATGTAGAGCAGGAATGAAGATTATTGCAAGATACAGATGTGGAAACGGTACTTTGGACAGTCAATTTTGGAGAAAGGAAGAGGACAGGAAGTGCAGAATATGCGAAATTGAAGAAGAAACAATAACCCACCTAAAAGGAACCTGTGAAGAAATTTTGAGAGACGGAAGAACGGAAAAGGAGATACTAAAAGAGGACGGAAGAGGTCTGGCATGGATGAGAAGAGTGGAGGAAGAAAGAAAAAAGAAGAAAAATACGAGCTGTTAAGTTTTCAATGAGTTGTAAGATTGTTTTTTGAATTGTAAAAAGGATAATAGTTGTGTTATGGCGGCAGCCATTCAAAGCTGTAAAGCAGGAATTAATAAATTGAATAGTGATAATAATATTGACAATAATAAGCAGAAAAAAGGAGAGCCTTTCTACTTCATTTCGTTCTCTTCCCTTCGACGTTCAGTCAAGACTCAAAAGTGCAAGACTATTCGAAAAACATAACCTAAATTCTGTTTTTGAAACAGAATGCATGATACCTGTCAAGTAAGTATCAAGCAATCAATCAAATGACTGACCTTACATGTAATCAAATTCGCCAGGGGATATTAGTCAAAGTCTTAGGAGGGGATTTATCCCCTCCATCCCTCCCCCGTGGGTACGCCCCTGCTTCTCTCTATGACTTCAGTCGAACTCTCTATATGTAGTTGATTCATAAACGGTTTCCAAAGAAAAACGATCATGACAACAACTTGATTTTAATAGTATAAATTGAACTCTTCATTCATTCCACAAAACTAAATTTACACCTATCTGCCTCTTCTGTAATTACCAACAGGGTATTTAGTCAGTCTTCAGTCATAGTAGACCAACTTTTGGTTCTGGTGGAGCCTGGAGGCCCTAGCCCTCAGCAGATAAGAAAATATTTTTTTGCCATAACTTCCAGATCGGCGGATCAATTTTTTTGAAATTTGGCTCATAAGAAATACGGATTTACCCACTCATTGTTTGGTTGGATGCATTATTCTGGAATGTATCCTCTGAAGCTACCATTTCTTCTTTTTCCCGCGGAGTGGGTAATGAGTCACTTCCCGCCTTCTTACATAGTATGTAATGAATCAATTACCATGATGGTTGTGAGTAATAGTACATTACATACCGAGACGGAAAGAGATTCATTACAGACAAGAGCCAAGGTAGCTGCAGAGCGCGCCGCGGGCCGATGGTTCGTAGTGGTTTATTTTCCAACATTTTCAAAAGTTAGTAATGAACAATGATTATGGTGGTTGTGAGTAGAAGTTCTTTCCACCTCCACAGATGTTATGAGAATAGTTCCAAGATTTTATCGCGCGACGTCCAAAACGAATTTCCACAGATGACATTATCAATTTCATTGGCGAGTTTTTATCACGTTAATTATTTTTTACAAAGAGTAATCCATCGGTACTACTTGTGGATTTTTTTTCAAAATTATAAGCTTGACGTCTGGCGCCCCTGATTTGCAACAGGGGGTACGGCCGTACCGTCGTACCCCCCGTGGAGCCGCCAGTGAGCATCAGAAACGTTAACAATAATGGCCGTAGTCGATGAAGGATCTGAGTTTGAATCAACTTTTGAGCGCCAAAAAGAAAGTGAGAGTTCGATAATAAAACGGACGGGCAGACGGACATCGCTGAAGCTCCTGGAACAGCGGATGTTTCAGAAAAATACGCTCAAAAATATATTGTTTTGGTCGGCTATCTCGAAATTACACGTCTTGTAAGCAAGCCAGTAGCTAGTTAGGTACACCATCAAAATGAAGTTTATGTAACAAATGATTGAGCACAATCATTGTGATAAAAGAAGTAGGTATCTTATGCCTACGCTTATCAATTTTATTCTCTTCTTATCTTTTAATACAACAGCTTGTATTCCTTCCTATGAAATCTTTTTTTTGCAAATATAAAAAAAAAACTGGAAACTTAACAGTCCTGATGAGATTTCGTGCTTGAGAGTCTTGAAACCTACTGCGAGCAGCTAACGTAGGTCATGGCATGGTCAGTCCGGCTCTGATATTTTTACGCTTGTTGCTAATCAAACGGCCTTGACCTTCGTTCATCATCTTTGATCAGTGTGCGTGTGCATCATTGGTAAGATTTTAAGAAAACAAATAATAAACTAAATATTTGGAATTTAATAAGTTCACGAATGGCTTCTATTCATATACCTACTAGACAAGAAATTACAATTCTAAAACCAGTAATGTTAGGCAGCCAGACCCGATATTTCACGTACATGATTGTGTTCCGCCCCTTATGCATGAGGACTCATATGAGAGCCTAGGCCGAGGGGCGTCCAAATCCAGAAGCCTGATGGGGATGACATTACGACATTTGAAGATTACGTAGGTACTTACTTACCTTAAAGCATGGACGGTAAATTTGTTTATTCATGCAGACTATACATTTTTTCAAAATACCACACCGGCAATAGGGGAAGTCGGGGGAATGGTGGCCACCGGGGTAATGATAGCCACCTATTATCTCACATTCCCGCGTTTTTAAAGCAATTGTAAGCGGTACCCCCATTTATAAACCGGTAGTTCAATTGACCAACGAAGGTTCAGCGAGCAGCGATGATTTGGCGGCTTTGGTCTGAAACCAAACAAGTGTCAATTTGATGTGAACAGTAATCACCTCGTTCAAGTTGCACAACTTTGGGAACAACCACAAAAATTGGGTTCAGCCATGACCTTAAAGATATCCAAAACGTGAGACTCTTTGCGATTCATGTTTTTCGTGTGGCATCAAGTGAAGATCATACGTTTTGGAGTTAACATGGCCAGGCATACAGGGGAAATGGTGGCTGGCCATCATTACCCCATAATAGGCTAAAATTCAACTTATATCTTCTTCAGGTGCCTAAACATCGCGAAAGAAGCACTGCAAAGGCCTCCTAAAGCCCAGATGGCAGCAATAATAGCTGTTATGAGAAATGGTCGTCTGTTCGGGAGGTAACCAGAGCTTTCGAAATTCTCAGAAGCAAGATATAAACGAGGATGAAAAACAATGAGATGCTGAGAGCTAAGATGTATCATGCGCGGATGCTGGGCCTACAAAGCTTGTGCTAATGTGAAGAAGAAAATTTTTGTTGGTGATTATTGTTCTTGAATCAAGTCCAAGTTACTGCTGGGGGTAATGGTGGCATATGGTTGCCATTACTCCTACATGGTGGGGTAATAAGGGCCACCAGTGATATTTTTGTAATGCGTTGTTTGAAATTTTTGTTCGTTTTTTTATAAATTTAAGAATAAAATATTGAAAAACTAATTTTCTTTTTTCCGTTGTAGAAATTTCATGACGATTGGTCAAAAACTACAAAATATAGAGTCAAAAACGCTTAGGGGGCCACCATTCTTTCGGGTCGGGGGGACTTCCGCTGTCGTCTGTTGTCCTCAAAATCTTGAAATATTGATTTACGCTGTAGTACCCGGTACTCTTGGTTTTCCTCTCTACTAGACCAATAATGCACTCTATCATTGTCATTCTGTCTTCTCAATCGAAGCTGGTGATTTCCTTAGAATTGGCATTTAGGGAAATTTTTGCATACCTCCATATAAATAGGTGAAAGGAAAGAAAAAAAAACCGTGGAGAACCGATAACAGCCGAAGATTCTCAGATTTTACTTGCGCCAATCCCGCCATACGACGAGGATTGCTAGGATCTTTATTTGACATGATAAAAATCTTGTTTTTTCAAAATGTTCTCTTCAGTATTTTGAACGATAGGTCCAAGTGATTTTTCTGCAATGAAAGATTTGCAGCCGAAGATCAATTTTTTATCCATTTCCACAGTCAAATAACTTTGAATCAAAATTTTTTATGGAAAAATCACTCAGACCTGTCGTGCAAAATACTATAGAAAGTCCACTCTTGGTGGTCAAAATAATGACTACTGCATAAAGGAATTGTAAATAATCGGGTTTGGGCAAGATAATTCCCCCCAGAGTAGTCTCAGAGGTTGTGCTGCGGACGTGGTTCATAATTTCAGTAGGAGAAATGCCGATCGTTTGCAGACTTGTGGTCAAGTTCCTGCTTGTTTTAACCTGACACGGGAAAAAAGACTGACTTTACTCAAGTTGTAAAAATAGCACCAGCTGAAATATTCGGTATTTCACCTAGGTATATTGAAATCATCTCTATCTGCAGCAAATTGTCTAAATCATCGCTTTCTATTGGCGGGAAACACTTTGTCTCGTAGCTATTGACCATAAGCCTCATCGAGCCACTTTATTTTTCTTCAAGTAGGTATGCGTGAGTTATTTTTTCTGGGCAAGTAGAAATGGAAATGTTCAGGTAACGCTTAAAAATGCATCACTTGGACACGGCACGACCTATGCCCCCATACTACAAATGAGAATCGAGGAAAACCGAAGAGACACACAATGTCTGACGGAGATCTCATTTAAACATAACCAACCACAAGCCATGAACAGAACAATATACAAAAAAATGCTGTATTGTGTTCTTTTTGATTATTGTAGTGCTAGCGGTACGCAAAAAAAGTGGCATCTGATGATACAAGCAAGCCACTTTGCATATTTGTTGTCTAAACCCATTGGAAAAATTTGACCCGCAGTTCCTAAAAATGCATCCCTTAGGATCCGAGATTTGGGGAGGGGGAGGGAATACTATAAAAAAATACCAAACTTTTTCATCCAAACCTGCTGAGGCGTGTTTAGTGTCAAAACTATACAACTCAAACCTCCTTGATACAATGACAATGTCAAAACTCTCGTGCGGTCACCGGAAGTCGAGTAAAGTCGTCATCTTTGAAAATTAAAGCTGAAGGTCAAAATTACAAAGTAAGCGTCAATCACCCATATGTTGGGTATCGATTCTTAGGTTTTTGGGGTCGCTGAAAACGTATGAAATGAAACAAAAACGATTGGGTACACCGTTTGCCCATATGGTCTACTTATGGACCCAGAAGTCAGGCAAACGAGAAAAATCCTGCAAATTTTCGAAAATAGAAGTGAAATAATAATGTGAAATAGCTCCAATCTGTAGTTGGTGATGATGCTGTACCAGCTGTTCTATGTGAAATTCATGATGTTTACCTGTGAGCTGTCAAAAATCCAAAATTGCGCCCATTTCAAACACTCAGGGGAATAAGTTATAGTGACTTTCTTCAGGGAGCTCCTACGTGTCACTAGCTAAGCACATGTTGTTCATCAGTGAACAACGACTAAGAAAGTTCCTCACACTATTGGTGGTATCTTGCATCGTTCAAAAGATATCCGACGCGAAACTGTTTCGGAACCGTTTTTAGACAATAGATTGAATACTTGAATAGGAGGAAAACCTTTGCATGTAAACTTGAAATAACCGACCTAAATTTATTTTGTCTGTTCCATGCAATCATGTCTTATGATGTATTATGCCTGATTTGTCATTCCTGGTCTATGCATAGAGGGTCAAGTCAAAGATGGCTGCCTCTGTAAGTTTAAAAATTTCATACCAACTTTATTATTGGATTTGGATAAATAATAAATATCTACCGCACCTGTACATTACTTATATATTTCTGAAGAGTTCCTCACATTTTTATTCCTTTAATAATTTGAGAGATATAACCAACTACCTACCTAAAGTAGATGTACCTACGTGAAATTTTAATTGAAAAATGACACCTACATGATAAAAACGAATGAAAAAATCTCTCGCTTTGCTACCGTTTTATTCAATAATGTTGCACTGTTGCAGAAAACAGGAGGAAATAGAGTGGCGGAAAAAAGATTTAATTACAAAAAGTCTAATAAAATATCTAAAATGTAAAAGGTTACAGTACCTAAGATGTAAATCTAGTATGTCTAATATACAAAAAGTCCACAATATAAATACAAACCACCAAACATAGAAAGGGTCACAAGTTTCCTGCTTCTTTTCAGATCCACTGGATCAGGAAATGCTTTTGACTTGAGTTTCCTCCGTTTGTGTTAAGTCCACCAGATAAGGAGCTGCTCACTGCTTTTTGACTCGAGTTTAGTCTTTTTGTTCAAACTTACTAAGCAAGACTTAGTCGACGACTCTAGAGTCTAGACATTATTTAGAGGGCCTCAAAAGATAGAGGAAACCTGAATCATCAAGTAATTTTCATCTGGTGGGTCTGGAAAGAAGGAATCGGAGTCAAAAACCAACTCCTTCTGGTAGGTTTGGAAAGGAGGCAACTTGAGTCAAAAGCCAACTCTTCAACTGGTAAGTCAAAAAAAGCAATTTGCTTGTCTGGTGGATTTGAAGAAAAGGGAGGAAACTCAAAACCATTTATATTTCCGACGTTTTCTAAATTGTACGGCTTGTGCTATTGATCTTTCAAATTTTAGCTCTTATGTACTGTCGATTTTTGTACTTTGGAACTTTTGTACTTATTTTAGATAATTTGCGTTTTGGATCTTTTATATTCTAGATGTTTTGCGCTTTGGATCAAATGCATTAAACCTATCGTTAGTAGACCTTACATGTTTGAGTTTTTCCGCCCCCCCCCCACCGCTTTTGGACCAAGTTAGCATGAAATTTTTTGAATAACCCTACAGCGGCGGACATCTTGGATTTGTGACCCTCCATATACCAGGAATGACAGATCACGCAATCTAAACCATTAAACATGACTACATAAAACAAAACAAATATCTTTAGGTCGGTTATTTCAATTATACATGCAACGCTTTCCCTCCTACTCAAGTATT
Source organism: Anaspis maculata (assembly GCA_949128115.1). Taxonomy (NCBI): domain Eukaryota; kingdom Metazoa; phylum Arthropoda; class Insecta; order Coleoptera; family Scraptiidae; genus Anaspis; species Anaspis maculata. The sequence continues at coordinate 66,783,670 of OX421965.1, read as the reverse complement.
CAATCTATTGTCCAGAAACGGTTCCAAAACAGTTTCGCGGCGGATATCTTTTAAACGATGCAAGATACCACCAATAGTGTAAAGAACTTTCTTAGTCGTTGTTCACTGATGAACAACATGTGCTTAGCTAGTGACACGTAGGAACTCCCTAAAGAAAATCACGATAAATTATTCCTCTGAGTGTTTTAAATGAGCGCCATTTCGGATTTTTGACAGCTCACAGGTGAACATCATGAATTTCACATAGAACAGCTGGTACAGCATCATCACCAAGTACAGATTGAAGCAATTTCACATTAATATTTCACTTCTATTTTCGAAAATTTGTAGGATTTTTCTCACTTACCTGACTTCTGGGCCCATAGGTAGATCATATGGGCGAACGGTGTACCCAATCGTTTTTGTTTCATTTCATACGTTATCAGCGATCCCGAAAACCTAAGAATCGATACCCAACATATGGGTAATTGACGCTTACTTTGTAATTTTGACCTTCAGCTCTAATTTTCAAAGATGACGACTTAACTTGACTTCCGGTGACCGCACAAAAGTTTTGACATTGTCATTGTATCGAAAAGGTCTAAGTTATATAGTTTTGACACCAAACACGCCTCAGCAGGTTTGGATGAGAAAGTTTGGTATTTTTTATAGTATTCCCCCCCCCCTCCCCAAATCTCGGGTCCTAAGGGATGAATTTTTAAGAACTGCGGGTCAAATTTTTCTAATGGGCTTAGACAACAAATATGCAAAGTGGCTTGCTTGTATCATCAAATGCCACTTTTTTATAATAATCCTGGTGTACCGCTTGCACTATTGGTGATTGAGTCATTTTCAAGATATCCGCTGCGGAACATCGCGGCAGACTAATTTTCAGCTTTATGCTTCGATCTACCCCTAACTTCAAGAGTGAGTTTTTCGACTTCTGGTTATTTTCCCATCCGAGTACCGACTGGTCTGGCTGAAAAATGGGAATTTCTGCGCGATGCCCTAAAAGAGTGGTTCTTCACCTTTCTAATTTGGCTAGCGCCAACGCGACTCTTTGGGATTTTTGATTGGTGATCAAGACCATATTCACGATAGTCCGTGCCAAATGTTAGCTTTACCAAATCGATGCCGACCTCAAAACCTAAATTTACAGGCCAACACAATAGACACTCAAACTTACGTCTTATAGGTCATGAATTTCAAAGGGCAGTTTCTTGACAGGCAAAAATAATTGAAAAACAAAGTGACCTTTTCTTTCATTCCATATTTTCCTTACAGCGACACTAAAACAAGAAAATACGTCTACTAAATACGTAGAGATATAAGGCTTACTCAACGGTACCCAAAGTTTCAAATCAAGTAGTCTGATCATTTGTTCACCTATTATTGAAAAGAAAACTGATTTTCACCTCTAACTTCTCACCACTCTAACGCCATCTACCTATTTTGGAAACTGAAAGATCCTGGAAACAAATTTGCTTATTATCAGAAATATCAAGGAATCCTCCCCTAAACTTTTAGGATAGGTTTATGGTCACCCCGTGTCTGCAGTTTTTTAGCGCACTTCTCCAAACGGGAAGGCGCTTTTGTCCTCGCTTTGTCCGTCCGTCCGTCCGTCCGTCCGTCCCCGCATCTAGTCCTAGACGAAAAGGTTTTTGCGAAAAATTTTTACTCCATTGGGTAGCTCATGACCTTGTATTCCGAACCAAGAAAAATCTTGACGAAATAATAATAAACAATGACAATAATAACAATTTAGTGTGACGCGGCATCGCCGTTGAATGCTGCATTTCAGAAGCCGGCCTGATCTCGAAAGTTATCACATGCGAGGAAGTACCCGATCTTATCATTTTACCATAATACATATGCGGAGTTATATTTAGAGGATGATTTGAACTTTATTTTAATGAAAATTTCACATCGGTGCAAGGTGCCGATTAGTAGTTATTAATTTTTGAACATGACTCCGAAACTACGGCTCGGCCGCAAATGATTTATTCGTTGCTTGCTGGTGCTTGATATCCTTTCCTCCGAACAAAACGAAATTCAATACAGAAAATATTTCAACTCGAATGGGTAGCTCATGGCCTTGGTACGCGAATCAAGAAAAATTTTGCCGAAATAATCATGAACAATTACAAAAATAACATTTTGGTGTAGGGCGGCTTCGCCGATCAAGTGCTGGCATTCGCGGTAAGATGTAGAAAGTTGCGATATGCAGGCAACTACAATTTCTTAATGAAATACATCACTGCATGTACGGCATTATATTTAGAGAACAATTTGAACTTTCTTTTGACAAAAACCCCACTTCGATCCGACCGTTGGGTCAATTGTTATCAATTTTTGAAAACGACCGCAAAGCCACGGCTCGGCGCATATTACACGACCCTACAAATTTAAAATCAGACGTGCCGAAATAGTAATTGAACATTTTGAAATAGTCAATACTAGGTACCTGAAGGATCATGGCACTCAAATTACGAAAGATGTTCGCTCAATAACAAAACAAAAGTAGGTAGGTATCACTAAAAATCATGTGACAAGGCTACCATTTTGTCGGTTTTTCGATAAAAAAGAAATGTTCCAATTCAAAAGTGAACCCGATATTAGTGTTCAGGAGGTCGAAATCAGTTGGAGAACATTTTTTTATATAAGTAACAGAATGACGCTTATGTGGCCGGTTTGTCTGTCTGTCTGTCTGTCTGTCTGTCTGTCTGTCTGTCCGAGTCCGTGCAGAAATTAAGACGCTGTACTCCTTCTCGAGAATTGAAACAAGAGTCTTGGAACTTTTTTCCGATTAATAGCTGATGTCCCCAAGGGTGGCCAATGGGCACTATTTTTGTTATCCATACATCGTTATCATTATTCTCAAAAAACAGAGATCTCCTGTGCACTTCGATGAAGTTGAACTTCTCCTCGGGAAATAAAGCTACAGCCCTTGAAGATTGAACTTTATCCGGTGGATAGCTTAGGTCCTCAAGGACCAAATACGCAGGTTGGCTTTCATAATTCGGCCGCCATCTTGGCTGCCATATTGAAATTTCTTATTAGTGGAACGATTGTCATGAAACTTGGAACTTACCCTTGTCTAGTACGATCATTCTTATTTTCAAGCCAAATTTCATGATTGCCCCACCATCTTGGCCGCCATATTGAAATCTCTTATAAGTGGAAGGATTTTCATGAAACTTGAGAGTTACGCTTGTCTCGTACGATCATTCCTATTTTCAAGCTGAGTTTCATAATTCTGCCGCCATCTTGGCTGCCATATTGAAATCTCTTGTTAGTGGAACGATTTTCATGAAACTTGGAACTTACCCTTGTCTAGTACGATCATTTTGATTTTCAAGCCGAATTTCATGATTCTGTCGATATTTTGGCCGCCATATTGCAATTTTTTGCCCAAGACGGTAGAACCCTAATCACTTAACATCTTGCGTTCACTAATCCTCCAAAAAGGAAGTGCGCTACTGAGCCTCATGCCCATGAGGCATATTCGCTTGTTGTATTTTCACAGTAAATCAAAATCACGTAAACCTGCCGTCGATAAAAGTTGGTCAGCGCAGGTTTTTTTTGTCGTTTCACCTTTTCCATCTTACTGCAAAGGACAATAATAATTTATTCAGCTTTATTCATAAGAGAACAATCCCGAGAACAATAATACAGCCTTTCACAGAAACCGTCCGCCTTTTGAGAACAAGTTTCAAGTCAATTAGGTACATATAAAACATACAATGGCAGAGATCACTTCTCAATTAACTTTTATCGACCGCAAGAATACGTAAACTTGGGTATAACCGAAAGACCTGCCTACTGGAAAAAAATGTACTGCTCAATAAGTAACTGATGTATCAATGAATACCTATACCTAGATAGGAGGATGTGCGTAAGGTTACAGACTAGCACCGAGCAGCACATCATTGAGCGATAAGTCCATTCGCGAGATCAAGCAAATTCCATCGGCTTCGCGAATATTCTGGCAAGCTCTCGACGCACGGCTCCGCCGCCAATTGTGCGGATCGAGATGCAAACGTGTCTTATTCACGCATCGTGATCTCCAGCGAGGCACTTCCGTTATTCCTCCAGTACCATGCGATTCAGTTCAAGTGAACAACTTTTATTTTGGCTGAGGGGCTCTTTGGATCTGGTAACTATACGAAGTCGTTGATCCTCTTGTTATAACTTGTCAATTTTTAAATCCATATCAATCAAATCATAACCATGACTGTGATTTGGAATATCACTTGTTCTACAAAAGTAACACTTTCACTGCTGACGACACGGATCCGTGTCACTAGCGTTTTTCCTCCAGTGCTGCCGACACGGATCCGTGTCGCCGGTATATGCTGTTTCAATGGATCGATTTAAGCCTCGCACTGCGTCCTAGTTGCTTGATATCCCGTCAGCATATAGCTGAAGCATGAAGATTTTCAAAATCACGCGCAGTTTGCGGACCTTGCGGGGGTGGACCAAGAGGGCAGGGGAAACCCCCGGATTGTCATTAGGGCCTTTAACTCATCTTCAGTATCTGGGCCGAGTAGTGTTGCCGTCTAGAGTTAGACTTTCTAGACTCTTGTCTTGAAAGGGCGTCAAGACTTAGACAAGACCTCTAGAAACTCTTGTCTTGAAATTTCTAGACAAGACAAGAGTGGGGATGTCAAGATCAAGAGTCTTGATTAGACTCTTGAAAAGAAAAAGAAATAAAAATCTGATATATTCCCGAGTATATTCCTCTCTGTTGACGGTTCTTATTGTCTACTGAATGTGTGATTTGCTTGGAGATTTCTTACAGAGTTTATGGACAACATAAAATAACATAAATAAGGGTAAACGGTATGACAAAATACTATTCAAAACTATAATTATCTACTTGAAATGAAAATGATTGCAATTAGTTCTTGTACTATTTTTCTTTTATTTGTTGAAACCAAAGTACCGAGATCACTACAGACGATATAAATAATCTCGTCTCAAAAGTCCCTACTTTTTTCAGAAAAAAATCTGGGAATTTGGGAGTTTGAATTGGAAGAATAATGAAGTAATGAACACTTGTCCACTATGGAGGCCATCATGCCATTATGCATTGACCGTTGTTGTCAGGCTGTGTCTGATAAGCAGTCTACGAATCCATGAATATCTACTAGCTATGATTCAAAATCAAGAAAACCCAAATAACACAATGAATCTTCTGTAACTAAATTTATTTTATTTTTATTTATTTAATTGTCTTATTTTACGAGGCGGCATTCAGCTATAAGCTGCTCTACCATGCAACCTCGGTTCTACCATGCAACCTCGGAATAAATATATTGTAAATTCAATATATCAGCAGAAGATTTCCTGTTTGTGGTGGCAGTTAACTATAAACAATAAATTTTGCATCAGAGAACAGGAAAGCGTTGCCAGAGAAATACCATGTCGAATTTTGTTCATGCCTTGTGATTATAAATTATATTCACATGATATCTTCTTCAGACTCTGTCTGTCTCTACTGTTTTTTTTTCGGTTCTCATGCGAAAGTTTCGTTCAAGTGATCTTTTTTTTCAAGGGCTGCTTCAACATCTTCATTTCTACTTCTCTAAAAAATAGCTGCGCCTTCTCAGATCGCATCTTCTAAGGAATTAGGTCGCTCGATAAGTCTTTTGGTCAATAGCTGCGAAACAAAGGGTTTCTTGTCAAAAAAAAGGAAATGATTCAGACAACATGCTGCAACCAGATATCATTTCAATGTACCAAGGCAAAATACCGATAAAGCTGGTGTTTTTTTCACAACTTGAGTGAAGTGAGTCTTCTTGCCCGCGTCAGGTTGGCACAAGCGGGAACCTGACACAGGTCTGCAAACAATCGGTATACTTTTGACAAAAATATTGGACCACGTCCACACTACGACATCTGAGAACTACGAGTCCTGGTTAAACCCAATTATTTACATTTCTTTGTGCCGCAGCAACGTTTCGAACACCAAACAGCAAATATTGAAGTTGATTGTTCAACTTTTTTTTTGACTGTGACTCTTTCGTTGACTCTTTCTTGACGTTCACAACCTGGTACTGTTCTTGGCTTGCTTATTCACTCGATTTGAGCCGATGGACTGCGGTGAGTTAAATTTATATCTCCTTCCGCGGTGCCAGATTTTTTAAGCACTTTTTTAACTGAACAGTAGTTGACTATATTTACTCAGGCATCAACCAACGGCTATAAAATCGTACCTTGTTATTTTATACTCACAGGTCAGGGGTGGCGGAAGCTACCTTTTTCTTTCAGCACTCACACCAATGATGAATTTAAGTGTCAATATAAGTGCCTTTCTTTCTAAAATTTTAACGTAAGTGTATCCTAGTAAAATATTTTATTGGAGCGCAGTGTCTCTTCGAAGGGTGCTCCTTGCTCCTCACACTTTCTTTGTTTTTCTTGCCAAAAGATGTTTATATTTCTGTCACGTATTTTTATTGGGAGAGGGGGTTTTATAGTAATTTAATTTCAAGAGTCTATCTAGACTCTTGAAAAATTTCCATCAAGAGTTAGAGTCTTGTCTTGAAATTTTGAAATTATCTTGATATTTCAAGACAAGACAAGAGAGGGCAACTCTTGTCTTGTCTTGTCTAGACGGCAACACTAGGGCCGAGTATGCTTTTAAATTCAGCAGTGAAAGTGGTAAGCAACCAGACAGGAACTACAGAAGCAAGTAGTCTTCTTAGGCCACATTCACGAAGTGTGAAGTGTGCAATTTCAATATAAAAACTGGCGAGTTATGACAGTGTATCAAAATTTTTGGCCGTGGTTGTCTTAGTTTCAGATTTTGAAGTTTATTATTCTGCCATAAGAAAGGAGTTCAGTAACAAAAATTCTAAATGTCTAATGATGTCTAACGAAACTAGAAGAGGTCGAAGCATCAGACTTTGAATAACTTCAAAAAAAGTCAATAAATTTGTTGTTTGTATTTTTTCTAGATAAAAACATAAATGCTAGGCTTCCTTATTGCTAGGCTATACGTAGGTATAGGCTTATTCTATCTAGGCTTCTTTGAAGATCCCATAACGATATAATGCTGTCAGTATCCGCGATTTAAGAGCACCTGTACCTTTACAAAATAAGCTATTGTTCATTATTTCTCACATCTCCATTCCCATGTTGTCAAACTATAAACTATATTTCTATTTATTGTTGACCTGTCACAGTACCCATTGGTCTATTGTTCAATTAATTGATAATAATATTTTTGATTATTATTAATCGAATTGTTACGTAATTGAAATATTAATATTTTATCAAACTGATGGTGCGCTAAATAACGCGGATGTGTTTTTTGTGTGTTACAGAATCAATATGAACGTTGAAAAAATAGAAAACTTGGATCGAATACTTGGTCTGGGCGCCACCAAGAAACTCATCAGCCAAAAAATCAAGCGCCTGACGGCTCCTGGTGAAAACTACGGTAGCTTGATGCTTTCTGTGGATGTCACCATTCAAACTCAAGACACAGAAGAAATGTTGCATGCCGTAGCGAAACTGGTCCCGCCCAACCAGATGATTCAAGAATACTTCAACACCCCAGTGACTTTTGTCAACGAAATCAATTTTTACAAGACGATAGTCCCGACTCTTCAACAGTTACAACAAGACCGAGGCATGAAAAACTTGATAGACTTCTTTCCGAAATACTACGGCAGCAAGCTGAACGAAGATGGCACAGTGGGCCAAGACTCCGTCTTGATTTTGGAAAACCTGGCGGCTGATGGCTTCGTCAATATAGATCGGACCAAAGGCTTTGACTTGGCGTGTTCCCAGTTGATAATCAAGGATTTTGCCAGTCTTCACGGCCTCGGTCTAGCTTTGAAAGCGCTTCGCCCTCGTGAGTTCGACGAGAAAGTCAAGCCGTATCTCGCACCAGTCGAGTCCGGAACCGGGATTGACATTGTGGAGGATTTGAAGTTCATTGAAAGCGTAGTTGGTAGTGAATATCACGTGAAAGCAAAACAGAATTTGGATTCTTTCAAGATGTTACCAGCACGCGAGCCTTGGGCTACTATTACCCATAATGATGTTTGGGTGAACAACACCATGTTGAAATTTTCAGGCGATCAACCCATTAAGAATAAACTAGTGGATTTCCAGTTGTGCGATTATGCTTCACCAGCTAATGATTTGCTCTTCTTTATGTTCTCGAGTATCCAAACAGAAGTGTGTAGAGCTCACTTTGATGCGTTAGTTGATTTGTACCATTCTACATTGATTCATTTGCTGAAAGAGTTGAAGTGTGACTTTTCAATGTTTTCGAAAGAAAGTTTGTGGGAAGAACTGGCTTTTGAAGCTAGAGCTTCGGAATTTTACCGTCTGGTTGTGCTTTTGAAGCCGATCTTTGCACCAAACATCAAAGACATTGACGAGTTAACAATGGAAGATTTCGGTGAATTCATATCAACCGAATTGCACAAACAAAAGCTGGAGTTTGTCGTGGAAGAGTTTGTACGGAGAGATTGGATTTGAGTCTTTATAATAAGCACAATAAAAACTTAATGCCCAAAATGCTTTGTTTAATTTCGGTTCGTACGCCCCCCATTGTTCAGAGAGCGGTTGTTTGTGATAATTTATAATTTTACAAACAATAATAAACAACAAAATGTTTTTTTCACTAGGTTCTCTAATAGCTCATTCATAATAGCTTATTATACCCAAAATTTAACAGAACCTAAGCCAAGGTCTTAACAATTTATCCAACGAACGATAAAAAGTCTAGCACACGTGCAATCACATTAGTTTCTCAACGACATGCAAGTGGAACCGATCGAAAATCTCGAAGGTCTGTTGACCAAAGTGTTGGGCCACAGGAAAGTTCAAGCCCAAAAACTGACCCGCTTGACTAGTGCCGGTGAAAACTATGGCAGTCTGATGCTGGCCCTAGACGTTACTTTGGATACCGAAGAAACTCTCAATGCTGTCGCCAAAAAAATCCCACCGAACGAATTCATTCAACAAACTTTCAACACTCAGGCAACTTTTGTGAATGAAATCAACTTTTACCAAACCGTAGTTCCTGCACTCCATCAGTTCCAGAGAGACCAAGGCATGAATGAGTTGGTTCATTACTTTCCTAAATATTACGGAAGCAGACTGGAGCTCAAGCCAAATGGAAAGCTAGCTGACGACACGACTTTAGTGTTGGAAAATTTGAAAATGCAAGGCTTCGTCAATTTGGATCGCTTCAAGGGTTTCGATCTGCAATGTGCCGAATTGATAGTCAAAGATTTGGCAGCCCTTCACGCAGTTCCGTTAGCGTTAAAAATAAAACGTCCATCAGAATTTGAAACAAAAATTAAACCGTTTTTAACACCGCACGACTTGACAAAAGTCTTGGATAAAGACGTCTACAATCAGTTGGTTGACAAAATGATCGAACTTGCCGAAGAACTCAAATCGTGCAAACCATATCTGGACAGAGTCAAAGCCAGATTGCTCAACTTCAAAATGCCCGAACCTCGAGAACCTTTCGCCACCGTAACTCACAACGACTGCTGGGTCAACAACACGATGATTAGGTTCGACGCCGCTGGCAAACCTGTGGAAAACAAATTGGTCGATTTCCAAATTTGCGACTACGCTTCGCCCGCTAAAGATCTGATCTTTTTCATCTTCTCCAGCGTCCAGACCGACGTTTGTAAAAAACACTATCGGGATCTGGTCGAGCTCTACTACAGGACATTTTCGCGCAATTTGAAGGAGCTGAAATGTGATTTGGAGCCGTTTTCCATGGAAGCTTTTCAAGTGGAACTCGCTTACGAAGCCAGGCACTCGCAGTTTTTCCATTTGAACCAGATGTATTTTCCAATTTTCGCCGAAAAGGGCAGCGTGCTAGAAATACACGAGATTACACCGGAGAACTTGATCCAGGCCAGTGTTCCGAATGCAGCGCACAGAGAAAAGTTGGAATTTTTAATTAAAGAGTTTGCGTGCAGACAATGGATATAAGAACTTGATTGTTTCATAGTACGGTCAACCCTAGTGTAATTCGAGTGAACTCCTTTCCAAAAACGTCGCGTGACGAGGCTCCCAGTCAACCAGAATCATACTAGGATTGAACGCACTTCAGTAAAAAGCTATTGCATTTAAAAAATCATTAGGTAGATAATGACTGTGTGTCACCCCTGGATTACGAATTTTGTGGATCGCACGTGTATCGTGAATCACATCACATGTACCATTTTTATAAAATAAACGATTCACTATTTCTACTATAATTAGGAGGTATGTACATATTTTCTGCATTGAACCACAGTAATCGCCCGTTTGCATTCCAAATCAGATAAGTCTAGCACACGTGCAATCACATTAGTTTCTGACCGACATGCAAGTGGAACCGATCAAAAATCTCGAAGGTCTGTTGACCGAAGTGTTGGGCCACAGGAAAGTTCAAGCTCAAAAACTGACCCGCTTGATTAGTGCCGGTGAAAACTATGGTAGCCTGATGCTGGCCCTGGACGTGACTTTGGATACTAAAGAAACTCTCAATGCTGTCGCCAAAAAAATCCCGCCGAACGAATTCATTCAACAAACTTTCAACACTCAGACAACTTTCGTGAATGAAATCAACTTTTACCAAACCGTAGTTCCTGCACTCCATCAATTCCAAAAAGACCAAGGCATGAATGAGTTGGTTCATTACTTTCCCAAATATTACGGAAGCAGACTGGAGTTCAAGCTAAATGGAAAGCTAGCTGACGACACGACTTTAGTGTTGGAAAATTTGAAAATGCAAGGCTTCGTCAATTTGGATCGCTTCAAAGGTTTCGATCTACAATGTGCCGAATTGATAGTCAAAGATTTGGCAGCCCTTCACGCAGTTCCGTTGGCGTTGAAAATGAAACATCCATCAGAATTTGGAACAAAAATTAAACCGTTCTTAACGCCGCACGACTTGACGAAAGTCTTGGATAAAGACGTCTACAATCAGTTGGTTGACAAAATGATCGAACTTGCCGAAGAACTGAAATCGTGCAAACCATATCTGGACAGAGTCATAGCCAGACTGCTCAACTTCAAAATGCCCGAACCTCGAGAACCTTTCGCCACCGTAACCCACAACGACTGCTGGGTCAACAACACGATGATCAGGTTAGACGCTGCTGGCAAACCTGTGGAAAACAAATTGGTCGATTTCCAAATTTGCGACTACGCTTCGCCCGCTAAAGATCTAATCTTCTTCATTTTCTCCAGCGTTCAGACCGACGTTTGTAAAAAGCACTACCGGGATCTGGTCGAGCTCTACTACAGGACATTTTCGCGCATTTTGAAGGAGCTGAAATGTGATTTGGAGCCGTTTTCCATGGAAGCTTTCCAAGTGGAACTTGCTTACGAAGCCAAGCACTCGCAGTTTTTCCATTTGAACCAGATGTATTTTCCAATTTTCGCTGAAAAGGGCAGCGTGCTAGAAATCCACGAGATTACACCGGAGAACTTGATCCAGGCCAGTGTTCCGAATGCGGCGCACAGAGAAAAGTTGGAATTTTTAATTAAAGAGTTTGCGTGCAGACAATGGATATAAGAACTTGATTGTTTTATAGTACGGTCAACCCTAGTGTAATTCGAGTGAATTCCTTTCCAAGAGCGTCGCGTGACGAGATTTCCAGTCAACCAGAATCATACTAGGGTTGAACGTACTTTATGTACTGTGTACGCTATACCTATGTATATTGTATAGGTATAGGTAGGTACCTATATTTATCTAACAGAGGACGTGCGGCTAGGCTGTAACGATGTACCTACTCAATGTGACGTCAATGTATTGCTCTTTATATTAATTGGTTCAGATTACAGTTATTAACGTCAAGCAATTAACGTAACATAAATTATTGGAGAAATTAATGACGTAACATAATCACATAAAGTCGTGTTCATAGCAATCGAAAATCGTCGCACTATTCATGACATCGAGCGGTGTGGATAGGTATGGTATCATATGGTACACCGGTACACCACCTATTCATGGAATAGTGAAAACACAAAGGTTGGTAGCTGTTACGTTGATTAGATGTGAACGATACTTCATGTGTATTGTAGTAGATATGTACCTGTGTAATGTATCTCTGATCAAACAACAAGGACGCTGTTCTTGGATTTCCTCTGGTACAATTTTATTATTGTAGATTACTGTGCCGTGCCTTGGCAGCAATGTAATAAAAAGCCTCAAACCTAATTTTTTGTTTTGTTTTCCATAATTTCACTCAAAATCAAAAATCTTCGACTCGCTTGTTTCTGATCATGTCGTTTGGTGTAGGTACTTCTGCTTGGAGCTACTGCCACTGGTATCAGATTGGTATTGTAGGACGTCCTGCGAGGAGGACTGAGAGAAAAAGTTGAGAACTGTGCATTGAATTTGCGTTTTCACTGAGGTGGGTGAGTCTTTAGTTTGTCGCGAGGGGGCAATCACTTGTGCAATATGTGGGACAAGTGTGTGTGCAATGCTTGTGCAATGGTGTGCAATGCTTGTGCAATGGTGTGCAATGCTTGTGCAATGCCTGTGCAATGTTTGTGCAATACCTGTGCAATGTGTGCAATGTTTGTGCAATGTTTGTGCAATGGGTGTGCAATGATTGTGCAATGGGTGTGCAATGTGTGCAATGCTTGTATAATGATTGTCGTATTACGCATGCGTCGTTGTTTGTTGAGAAGAAAACTAATAAGCCCGAGCTTCACCTCGCCCACAATTCCAGCAGGCTGTGTGAGTGTGTGTATCGTGGTGTGTCGTATGCATAGAATGCGATCCACACGGAGATACCCAGCACTTAGAGACCCAGGACTGAATTTCAATTGAGCGACGCAACTTACGCCACTCATTTACGGCATCGATCAGCCAATCACCGACCGCGTCGGATTTTGTTGTATGTTGCTATAGTGACCGGACTTAGCTACAGTTGCGCGGGCGTATTTCCAAATTAAAATCGATCCCCAAGGGTTTTGCCCATTTTGCAAGTCTTCCCCCCTCCCGCCTTGCCTTCCTGAGTGAGAGGGACTTGATACAAGATGAGAAGCCGGAGTAAGCCTTCAGTCTTCGCTTCCAGTATTGTTCATGGAAAGCTCAATAAAGCATCCCGACGCATCCCGATCTCCCGAGCAGGAATTCAACACGGAAGTCAGCGCATCAACCTGGTGAAGTTCTGACAACCGTGAAAGACATTGCATTTTGGGAGTTGATAACAAGCGAAATCGGGGTGGAAATCTCGCTTCACTTGAAAATTTTGCTTCATTTTAGCGCAAATTCCCAAAATATAGGGAAAAGGCGCTTTTAGCTTCAATCTGTCCGTCCGTCCATACCCGGGATAACTCTTCTGGAAAAGGATATATCAATATGATGTGAAGGCTGATCACTAGTACATATATAGTTCAGGATGTCAAGTTGACTTTGGTTTTTTCGTTCCTATGCCGTCATCTTTGATCCGCCATTTTTAATTTTTCTAAAAATGATCCTATTTGGATGAAATTTCCAGGCAATGTAAACCACATCAAGAAACCGACATCAGATTTTCGACAATTGATGCTCTGTCGCCATCTTGTATTGTCCATATTGAAAATGTTTTAAAGTTAGAGAATCAGGAGAATTATGTCTCAACAAAAAGAGATATCGATGTAGTGCAAACTGCAAACGCTAATCGATAGCATTTATCATGTCCATCATGTACCTAAAACTGACTAAATATGGTTTTTCTCACTTGGCTTTGGCTCTTGGGCGCCAACTTATCTGATCCACCGTTTTGAATTGTTTTGAAAACAGTCTGATTCGAGTGAAATATGCAGGCGATGTGGACTTCAATGAAAGATTATCCGATTTTTGACCATTGATTTTTCGCTATCAACTTATATTCGCCATATTTTTCAATTTTTGCATCCCAAATTCTTTACTTATATTTATCTTATGATCAAAAACTTTCTTACTCAAGGCAGGTGCTGTGGCCTGGCCAAAATCAGCCTTGTTTGCCTGCCAATGACCAGCACCACAGCCTACCTTGATGCAGAGAATCGCTATTGCAAATGCTGCCTTCTGCCGTGATGCACATTTCCACATTTTGTCGCCACTTGTATACCTACGCTATATTGAAGTTTTTGAATACGATCCAATTTTGTTTGAACCTCGGATTAAACTTGGCATTTAGATGAAGTTCTTGTACCGATTATTGATCTCAGGATTAGTTCGTCGATACGCCGCCATATTGGTCCTGGTCCGCCATATTGAATTTCTTCCCAAGTGGGACCAGGTACCTACTATTCGGGAAAAAACTTCATCACTGGCTGAACCGATCTAGTTCTTTCCATTATCAGTATCTGACATAAACACGGCAAGAGTCGTATATTGTGCCGTTTTACATCTCGCCGCTATCTTGGTCCACCATATTGAACTTCTCTGAGATTTATCCGAATCCAATGAAATTTGACGTGTACCTACTGTACGCGTAGCTCTTACCTACTAAATATAACTTCCAGAGTGAATTTTACGGAACGGAATAGGAGGTAGGTAGATAAGGGAGAGAGAGGGACTAGTTGATACATGATACATTGGCAGGTTGACTCTATCAATTTTCAGCGCATTTGAAAAAAAAAACGCTACTGCGAAGGCTTTGCGGCCTTTTGTCGTGGCGGCCATAAATTTTTACATTTTGCCGCCATTTCTATCCGCCATATTGAACTTTTTTGATTATTATCCAATTTTCATGAAAAATTATTATAATGAATATTTTGTCCGAGATTTTGACTATTTCTTAAGTAAAAATATTCAGTACATACCCACATAGGAAAGTATGACCTATATGAATATTTTGACAACTTTCTGAACTATTTCAAACGCTTATGTAATACTGTGCAATGTTTGGGCAATGTTTGTGCAATGGTGTGCAATGCCTGTGCAATGTTGTGCAATGCTTGTGCAATGGCGTGCAATGCTTGTGCAATGGTGTGCAATGTTTGTGTAATGGTGTGCAATGTTTGTGCAATGGTGTGCAATGTTTGTGCAATGTGTGAAATGCTTGTGCAATGGTGTGCAATGTTTGTGCAATATTGCACAGTGGGACACGTAATTTGTGAGTGATTGCCCCTCTCGGTTTGTCGTTGCTGTATTCTGGTCAGTTATTGTCCTAACATTTTCAAATCTGTTCATGACTAAACACTAAAAGGCCGGAAACAAGAGCCTCAAAGTATTTTGGCTGTAGGTAATAGTTTTCCAAGAAGCCGATGGTACCTACAATCCTACATTCTCCATTAATTATTACTTTTTCATTACTATTATAATGGTTGGGTTGCCCCTACACTAAAGCACTAAGTTTATTGTGCCCCACCAACGGCACTGACCAAGGCCCCAAAGTGGTGCCTGGATGTTTGATGATCGGTCCATCCAAGCATCCCACTTAGCAAGAAAACATCTCTGTGACATCACTTAGATGTTCAAGTTACAACTGCGAGGTTAACAAGAAAGTCTATGCGATGTTGAGTGGACATCTCTGTTACCTTTTATGTCCGGGTAATAAGAACATGAATGAGATATCTCAAAGGTGCCCAAATGTGACATACTATCTACATCGTTATTCCACATCTCGTGGACATCACTTTTTGACGTACATATTACGTCGCATTTTTTATGTGTATGTTTCAATAAAAATTAATTTTTCACCACTTTTCAACATAGTTTCATGTCATAGGAGGTTCCGCACCTATTTTTACTAATTGTTACAATCTATACAGCACGTTTTTTCCCTTGGAAAAGTTGTTCTTCTATTGGCGTCCTCCGCAGGATTCGAACCTGGATCCCCACAGGTGATAGAGACACTGCTGCCGATTCGTCTAAGCTACCAATTTGTCTAATACTTTACAATAAGACACAAGGGGCCCCGGCCCCGGACGTTGCAATAAGACATGAACGGAAGTCATCAAAATATTCGAAAGCCCATAAGACAAAAAGGGGCCCATTTGGGGTTCCGAGTAACGCAAGAGCAGGACACAAAGGTTCACCAAAGGTGCGAAAGCCACGACAAAATGTAAGAAGGCCCAGAAGGCTTTCGAAGAACGCAAGGAGACACAAACGGGGCACACTAGTTCCGAAAGCCACAAGCACGAGACACAAAAATGGTTCCAAACGACACATGAAGACATAAGAGGGCCCGCAGGGCCTCAAATTAGACACAAAGACATAAAGGCTGTTCTGGCATCATCACACACATGGAATAGGGGGCAAAACTATATTCATTAAATATTTTCCGACACACAGAGCTTAACGATGACAGCCCGCAAAATTGAAAAAAAAATTTAATGACTACATCTCGTTGACGTCAGTGAGATGTTACACTTCGGCAAGTTGAAAGCAGTAACAATGTTATGTCCGGTAGATGTCTCATGTGTGATGTTCAATTCAAGTTCATTTCGAAACATCTCTCAGACATTACATCGCGAGTTACATCGTATAACATCGCGGATGAACATCACATAAATGTGGAAATAACGTTCATTGTGATGTTATTTTGTGACATGATTGAGATCATCTCATTTATGAAACATGGCATGCTATGCTGAGTGGGCGGTGAGGCCGATAAGCGCACGGTTTGACCTGAACTCCGTCTTTGACCCCGAATGCAGGTGCGGATGTTCAACACATTCACGCCCTGCGCCGGCACGTTTCTGACTTCTTCATCAGCCCTCCCGACTGCGCTATGGGTTTTCCTTCACATTTCCGTACTGCCGGTTGCAGGCACGTTATACTCGGTGGGTTTGCTTACGACCACCCGAGGAGAAGTTTCAGCCGGCTTAGAATCAGATGAGACCCGCCAATGCCTCTTTTCCATCACCTACTTCACTTGCTATTGTTTTTCTTATTCCTATCTTGTTTCATTGTTTTGTACTTGTTCAATTCACCTTTTTGTTATCCATTAAGAAGTTCTGTGTTTTCAGAAAACTGAACAGATATACTTATAACCTGAAGCTGGAATGCAATTTCCGCCGAGATATGTTTACCTACTATTGATATTATCTACAACCACAAAATTCAGTAGGTAAAACACAATGATTACTAAATATACATATTATTAGCAAATAAATAATGATTATTCAGGTTGAAATGTGGCTTCAAACGTTTTCACTAGTGGCACGACCGCAAAATGGGTGACATTAACAAAAGATTATCCAAAAGCTTCCTTTGGATGCTACATTCATGGATTTTAGAATTATATTCGTGTGATCCCCTTATACCATTCATCAAGGACCTTGCAAAATCCATCTTCTAACAAAGTAAGGTAAGCTTCCTCATACAGTAGGTAGTGTTTTTTTTTTACAATTACCCTATGTAATTACCTGTATTTACGTAAGCTGTGCACCACTCTCATTATTCTCATCCATTAAAGCTTTTTAAAGTAAATGCGCACCGCAAACACTTTTCTGGAAAATATTACAAACAATGGGGAAAGCCGACAGAAATTAAACAACAGAATGTAGGTTGAATCTCGACATTTTATATTTACCACAAGGATCAGATCCAATCCCTCCGACCAAATTCGTTCACAACAAACGCCAATTTTTCCTTATGCAGATCTGTCGACTTGAACTCACCAAAATCATCCAGCGTCAATTCGTCAATCTCCTTAATGGTGCCATTTGGTGCGAAAATCGGCTTCAGCAACATCATCAGATGGAAAAATTGCGAAGCCCTGGCCTCGAATGAGATTTCTTTCCACAAAGCGTCTTTCGAAAACCCCGCTATATCGCACTGTAACTCTTCCAAGACACCGATCAACGACGAATGGTACAAATCTACCAATCCATCGAAATGTTCTCTGCAGACTTCGGTTTGGATGCTGGTGAACATGAAGAACAGCAAGTCCTTGGCCGGCGAGGCGTAATCGCATATTTGGAAATCCACCAGTTTGTTCTTGACGGGTTGATCTCCGGCGAACTTCAACATTGTATTGTTGACCCACACGTCGTTGTGGGTGATGGTGGCCCAAGGTTCGCGTGCAGGTAAATTCCTGAAGGCTTTCAAATTTTCTCGTGCTCCCACGTGATATCCAGTTGCAAGTTTCTCGATGTATCTCAAATCTGCCTCGACATCCATCCCGCTTCCGAAATTGTGCGGTGCAAGATACGGTTTTACTTTCGCTTCAAACTCGCGAGGGCGAATCATTTTCAAAGCCAAGCCAACGCCGTGAAGGCTAGCCAAATCCCGGATTATGAGCTCGGAGCAAGCCAAGTCGAAGCCTTTGGTTCGTTCCAAATTGACGAAGCCTTGTGTCTTGAGATTTTCCAAAATCAGGACGGAATCTTCTCCCACTGAACCGTCTTCGTTCAACTTGCTGCCGTAGCATTTCGGAAAGAAATCTATCAAGTCCGTGACGCCCTGATCCCGTTGTAGTTGTTGGAAAGTCGGGACTATTGTCGTGTAGAAGTTGATTTCGTTGACGAAAGTCGTTTGGGTGTTGAATATCCGTTTAATCATCTCGTTTGGCGGCACCAGTTTTGCTACGGTATGTAGAAGTTCTTCAGTTGCTTCGGTTTTGATGACGACATCAACGGAGAGCATCAAGCTGCCGTAGTTTTCACCAGGAGCTGTCAAGCGCTTCACTTTTTGGCTGAGAATTTTTTTGGTTTCATCGAAGCGAAGAATTTGGTTCAAGTTTTCTATTCTTTCGACGTTCATGTTCACGCTGTAACACACCAAAGGACGAGATGTGACTGCTTCGTGTTAGTTCTAACGTAAGATTGTGTAAAGCATACCCATATCATCTGATAAAAGAAACTGGTCGTCTTGTAGGTTTTTTAAGTAATTAATGATTTAAATTTAATCAAAAAATGTATTTGAACAATGCATTTTTATTCAATGTGGCTACCTACCTATAAAAAAACTTCCACCTGTTACCTAATTATTTTTGAGCGTATACTTTTTAGCGCATTTTCGAAGTAAGTCTATTTAGGCCGGTTTGTTTGTCTGTCGATCTGTCCGTATACAAATTTTTGCAGTCGAACTAATCCTCGAGGAAATCCTCCTGTTTGCCGTAAGTGCATGATCACTTACACTTACGGCAAACAACTAACGTCAACAACAACTATCAAATTTTGCAATTTTGGTGCACGTACTTGAGTACAAAACGGTACGACGATAATGTAGGATGGTTTCTGGCTTTTCCCGGCAAAAAAGCACGAATTTATCTATGATCTATAATAATTATGACGTCACATTACGTAGCATCAACCATGGGTGCTGTGGACCGTTGTTGTCTACGTATAACGTAACGTCACAGTCGTAGCATGCTAGATACTCATCGCACCCAAGTTATAGGGCCTCATACTTTTTATCTGACTTGACTAGTGTGGAACGGTGTGGGAATTTTTTGTCTCGGATCGCGATGCGCTTTGCCGGAACTTTATTTTTCCACAAGTGTCTTTCAAATCTTTTTACATCTTCTGCTGAAAAAGTATAACGTTTCATTTTTATCTCAGGTGTAACTGGGAGTAGTAGTAGCCCTACGTACGACTGGGGGTACTATACTAGAGTTCATATTTCACTGCATGCAGAAGCGGCCCTTTAGCAGGTAAACATTTTCGAAAGTATTTTGTTACTCGGTAGGACAGGTAGGCACCACTCGAGGCACCAAATTACCAAAAAAGTAAATTAAGCAGGTACACTTACATCTATAACAAAGACGATGATAAAAGATGGTTTCTAAGCCTTCGATAAACACTAGTAGCAGGTAGGTATTATCCGAGGTATTATCTATACCTATGTGGCAAATAAGCACAAAGGTGAAGGACTCAAGGCACTGAATGGCAAAGCCAGCAGGAGCAGAACAGAGCCGGGCTTCAGAATTGAAGCCCAAAATGGCAGACACCTACTTACCCGTTTCGTACGAAATAAGGTAGGTATATCGAGGTCGACGTATTTATTAATTGCCGAATGACGATCCCAATAAAATGAGACACTTTGTCTTTAGGTAGCAACGTGTATGCTTCATCATTCATAATTCTTTGTCGGCACTTACTATTTGTTAAGGTGCGTTCAGTCAGCTTATTTAGCCGCAATTTTAATTTTAGCCGTAAGCGCTGCATCGCTTATTAGCTGTTCCGAGGAGGCTGGTTCATAAGAGACAATGGGCGTCGCCGCGCTTGCGACTAAAATTAAAACTTGCGGCTAAATAAGCTGACTGAACGCACCTTTAGACGTTTGAATGGTTTATTGAAGGGCAATATAATGATAACAAGAGCGGCATTACTTTATTCATCTCGAGTACTGATTGATACACAACCGACTACGGTAGAGCAGGCCAAGCAAATATAGTCGTCTTTGTCATAAATCAAGTGGGCGCTATTTTTGCTGCCGAGGTATCTTACATGGTAGAGTCGGTTGGGTATATGGTTGGGAGTTGGGACATACTTGACCCTGGTTTCACTGACTGATGATACCGAACTCGATGGAGAAACACATCTGCCCAAATGGCGGAGGTACCATCATGCTTGGAGAAGCGTACCAGAACGAACATATGAGAACCTGATGCGACTTTTCTAGAGCCCCCGCGAATGAGCTGGCGGCCAATGCTGGAATTTACCGGAAGACGCGTGTAATATTCTCGAATACAACATGCGAGTATAAATAAGGTGCGACAAAGACAAGGCCAGGCAGAACAGATTTGAATTCGCAGTGAAAAGTGGACACGTCGGTTGTTGAAGCAAAGCGATACCTAAGTGCAATAATTTAATTGCCGTGTATTTAGTACCCAGTACACAATAATGAATAGTGAGTGTTTAAACGTTTGTCTCTCATATTAAAGTCCCAAAGCAAATTCGTAACAATACTATCTATCATGGTTATTATTATTATTACTGTGGAAATGTACAGCAAATTGCAGGTTTAATGGAATTTTACTGATAGGTGCAATCTGTAATACCTATGTAACTACTTATCTGAGTGAAAAATTCGAAATGATCAATCAAAAAAAAAATAATGCAAGAGTAGGCACACGTGCTTGAAATTTAACCTAAGTTTATTATTAGAAATGTTTATAGTTATCTCACAACACAACAAATCAATCTACAAAAGTAGTCGTTTAAATCCAATCTCTTTTCCCGAACTCCTCTAAGACAAAGCTCAACTTCTCTTTATAGACTCCCGTCACTGGAGTATCTCGAATCCAATCTTCCATTGTTATCTGGTCGAGTTCTTTCACCGTTCCCTTTGGCGCAAAGATGGGCTGCAACAGCACGGTTATATGCAACAATTGCGATTTTTTAGCTTCAAAGCTGATTTCTTCCTCAAGACCCGATCTCGTGAACTGAGCCGTGTCGCATTTCAATTCCCTCAAAACTTCAATCAGTGTATAGTAATACAAATCGACCAACTCTTCATAGTGCGACCTGCACACTTGGGTTTGGACACTAGTGAACATGAAGAATACCAAATCCTTTGCCGGCGAAGCATAATCGCACATTTGGAAATCAACCAGTTTGTTTTTTACTGGTTTTGATCCGTCGAACTTCAAGAGGGTGTTGTTGACCCAGCAGTCACTATGAGTGATGGTGGCCCAAGGTTCACGAGGCGGTAAGTGGACGTACGAATGTAAATTCTCCTTGACTTTGGCATGATAGGGGCTTGCAGTTTGTTCCACTTGAGTCAAGATTTTGCTTGCAACTATCGAGAGCCTCTCGGGGTCTCCGCCACCGAACTTGTGGGCTGTGAGGTACGGTTTGACTTTGGCTTCGAACTGATCGGGGCGGAGGATTTTCAAAGCGAAACCGACTCCGTGCAGGCTCGCCAGATCTTTTATTATCAATTTGGAACACGCCAGATCGAAGCCTTTGGTGCGGTCCAGATTGACAAAGCCTTGGATCTTGAGGTTTTCCAAGAGCAGCACTGCACCTTTCCCCACTTTGCCATCTTCGCTCAGTCTGCTGCCGTAGTAATTTGGAAAGAAATCGATTAGGCTCTTCGCGCCTTGGTCTTTCTGCAGCTGTCGAAACGTCGGAACTATCGTTTTGTAGAAGTTGATCTCGTTGATGAAAGTCACCTGCGTGTTAAAGATGTGTTGAATCAGGTCATTTGGAGGTACCAGTTTCGCTACGATGTGAAGAACCTCTTGGTTTTCAAGCGTGACGTCGACCGATAGCATCAAACTACCGTAGTTTTCACCAGCCGCTGTTAAACGCTTCACTTTTTGGTCGACAATTTTTGTTACGTTTAAAAGTTGTTCCAAGTTTTTTATTTTATCGACGTTCATTTTTGCACGATCACTGCAATTTACTAAGTACACTAACTTCTAACCGAGCCACTACTAACACTCTAAAAAAATCAGATGGCAATTAAATTAATTACTACATGTAGATTATGTAAGTGTTATTCAAAAGATAACAGTGATGACTAAAGACAATTACTAAAAAAGTCACCCATAAGCGAATAACAGGGGGGGATAACAGATATAGTAAAAATCATTATCTTGTCGGCTGGCTTTCGTTGCCACTTTAATATTTTCAACAAATCACCCACAGCCCAGGCATTTTAAGGGTTTGACCTTGAAATAATGAATGTGCGACTATTCTGAACTTTGCACAGATAGCTTTTGAAAACTGCTAAGCAACTTATTAAAACGAGTACTAAAATCTCCAGGGCGGCAAGTGTGCGCGTCATAGATTTTTATGAGCAAGAAGGTAATAAGTAAAATGTTGCTGAAGTCAAGAAGTAGGTAGGTAATGTATTTATTAAAGTTAACCTTAAGTAGGTACCTACCTAGCAAAATGGTGTCAAAATCGTAAGACGATTTCTGAATCGTAATAGTGTCATCTTTTTGAGTGGGTATACCTCGGGGTATACTTATCTAGTGCAAAGGTAGGGCTCATTTCCCTATTCTTTATTTATTTGTTCATTTAATTACCTAATATGTAAGATACATTCATCATTAAGAGTGTTCCTGTTTAAAAGACTTCACAACTCTTCGTAAAAAAGTTCCATTTCTTATTACAATTAACATTATAGGTATGGTGTCAAAATGGGAGTGAGTATATGTATCTATTGATAACAGCTAATTACAACGTAACTGACGAAGACATGTTTGAGTTGAAATTACAACCAACCCCGTTTTCCAAACTCATCCACGATGAACTTCAACTTTTGTTTGTACCGTCCAGTCACAGGATGGGGCTTTTTGAAGTCTTCTATTGAAATCTGATCGAGTTCCTTCACAGTACCTTTCGATGCATTTATCGGGGCAACCATTACAGCCAAGTGGTGAAACTGCGAATGTTTCGCTTCGTATGATATTTCTTCATCAAAACTTTTCCTTGTAAACTCAGTTGTATCACACTTCACCTCCTCCAGCACACCATAGATGGTGTTGTAATAACAATCAACAAGTTCATCATAATGTTGTTTGAGCACTTCATCCTGGATGCTGCTCAACATAAAAAACACAACATCTCTCGCCGGTGAAACGTAATCGCATATTTGAAAATCGACCAATTTGTTCTTGACAGGTTTACCATCTTCGAGTTTGATCATGGTGTTGTTAACCCAGCAGTCTTGGTGAGTAACCGTAGCCCATGGCTCACGCACGGGCATGTTTTTGAAAGACAACAAGTTCTGCCTAGCCTCGGCACAGTACTGGCTTTCAGTTTTATTTATCTGATCCGACAACAGATCCACCTGAGCCAAGAATTCCTCGGGTTGATTCTCTGGATCAATAAAATTGAACTCTGCCATGTACGGGCGAACTTTCGTTTCGAATTCTTGCGGACGCAACATCTTGAGAGCGATTCCTAATCCGTGGAGGTGAGCCAGATCTTTCAGGATCAACTTGGAGCATTCCAAATCGAACCCTACGGTACGTTCCAGATTGTCAAAGCCTTGAATCTTGAGGTTCTCCAAAATTAGCGCCGCATCTTGCCCGACTGTGCCATCTTCGTTCAGTCTGCTGCCGTAGTATTTGGGGCAGAAATCCACGAGGGCTTTCGCACCTTGCTCTTTTTGCAATTGTTGGAAGGTGGGGACGATGGTTTTGTAGAAGTTGATTTCGTTGATGAACGTCTGTTGGGTGTTGAAGACTTTTTGGATAAATGCATTTGGAGGTACCAGTTTGGCCACAGCATGGATGGTTTCTTCGCGTTCTTTGCTCTGTAAGGTGACATCGAGAGACAGCATCAAACTTCCGTAATTCTCACCAGCGGATGTTAAGCGCTTCAGCTTTTGGTCGACAATTTTCGTGGTTTCATCTAAACCAAGAATTTGTTCCAAATTTTCTATTTTGTCTACGTTCATGTTTGTTGCTGAACGGTGCAATTTTGACTACTAGTGCGAATCTTGAGATCGCACTCGTGCAAGTGCTTTATTAGAGCCTGTGCGGTGATAGCTATCGAAATCGTTATCTTCAACCCACGCAATATTAATTGATGGTCATCAAGTTGATTTTTGAGATAAATACGTTATCTCATGATATCGCCAGTGGTATGATGATGAAGATGCAAAAAGTCAATATTCCAAGCACTCTAAACTGAGTCATTTATTGAGTTACAAGAAAAAATTATAATCCCAATTTCTTTTACAAAATTTCGACCTACATTTTCATTCAAGTTATACAATTAAAACCAGCCCCTTCTTCCAAATTCATCCACGATAAACCTTAGCTTTTCTTTATGCCTTCCTGCCAAAGGCTGCTGCTTGTCGAAATCTTCACGGGAGAGCTGATCGATTTCTTTCACGGTGCCTTTCACTGCCATAATCGGAGCAGATAACATCACCAAGTGCATGAACTGCGAATGTTTTGCTTCATAAGCTATTTCATCATCTAAACCCTTTCGTGTAAATTGGGTCGTATCACATTTCATCTCCTTCAACACCTCAATAAGGGCGTTATAATACCAATCTACCAGTTCATCGTAATGTTTCTTGAGTAACTCATCTTGGACGCTGCTAAACATGAAAAACACCACATCTCTTGCCGGTGAAGCGTAATTGCATATTTGGAAATCGACCAATTTGTTCTTGACCGGTTTACCTCCTTCGAATTTGATCATGGTGTTGTTGACCCAACAGTCTTCGTGGACGATGGTGGCCCAAGGTTCACGTGCCGGTTTGTTAAGGGAAGCCAACAAACTCTTCCTAGCTTCTTTACAATACTGGCTTTCGGTTTCATCAACTTGATTCGCTGTTCGGGTAGCATGAACCAAGACTTTTTCTTCATCGTAGCCGTCAGTAAATAATTCGGTCAAATACGGACGTACATTTTTGTCGAATTGTTCTGGACGCAACATCTTGAGAGCCAATCCAAACCCGTGAAGATGAGCCAGATCTTCGAGGATCAACTTGGAGCATTCTACATCGAACCCCACAGTACGCTCCATATTGACAAAGCCTTGAACTTTGAGGTTCTCCAAAACCAACGCTGCGTCTTTCCCGACTTTACCGTCATCGTTTAGCTTACTGCCATAGTACTTCGGGCAGAAATCTATCCGTTTCTTCGAGCCTTGATCTTGAAGCAGTTGTTGTAACGTTGGGACGATGGTTTTGTAAAAGTTGATTTCGTTGATAAAAGTCAATTGGGTGTTAAACATTTCTTGGATAAAGTCATTAGGAGGAACGAGCTTTGCCACCGCACGTATCGTTTCTTCGCGTTTTTCAGTTTGAATGGTCACATCCAGGGACAGCATCAAGCTGCCATAGTTGTCACCGGCAGCGGTCAAGCGTTTCACTTTCTGGTCAACAATTTTCTGGGATTTGTCCAAACCGAGAACCTTTTCCAGATTTTCTATTTCGTCTATGTTCATGTTTGCTACAATTTTCTATCTGATGTTTGCTACAAAGCGCAATCTGTGACTGTTCTATGTAATTTTGAATGTTTCACTAATATAATTAGGTGGAATAAAAATATTGGTTATCTTTGTCACGTGCAATGATTTTCCCATTTACTTCTCTAGATAAACTATGTAGGTAGTTATCTAGTTACTTTTCTAATAAAATTAAAACAAAATAAAAGGAAAACCATATTTGAACCGGCACTTTGAATACAACTTGAAAAGTATTTATGCAACTAAGAATATAAATCTTTTAAAAATTCCGCAAAAATCCAACCAGACACCCTCGACCTGCATTGTTTCTCTATCTCATGACATTAGCCTGTTGGGTAAGTAGGACCAGCAAACCTTGAAATCCTCCAAAAACTCATTTCAAGTGAGACGCGATTACTGTCAGTTCAAATCCACACCAGCCTGTTGACCGTGGGTCGAAAATCAAAGTAGGTAGATAAAAATTCGACGAGAAACTTCATTGAAGGATACCGCGATAAACTATGAACAATGGTCCTTCCGTACGATATTATATAGCACAATTATGACCCTCACCTTACATTTCAAGATGCTAAGTATGCATCACATGTATGCACTTGTTGACTATAAAGAAGGAACAAGATGAGATCGAGTAAACTAAGAATTCAAAAAAAAAAACTGAAAAGTTTAGGTAGGTAGATATACGGTTTGATGAAATGTTTTTTTTTTCAATAAAATGTCAGTTTAACATAATATTATGCACACGTTTATATAGGTACTTGGAAAGAAATCAAAATTCCATATTTTAAAAGTGCCTACTTTCGAGTGAAATCTATTATTCTATTTAATGTAGGTGAAAGTAATATTATATTTTGCAATGTTAATTTATAGAACAGAAGATAAACAGGTGATAGGAATGAGATAAGACTTGAATGACGGAGCACAAGTAGATAGGTATGTACCTATGTCCTTTCCAAGGTTCAAACAAACTCTAGATGAAATGCAATCTAAATAGGTTTAATTTTTCAATAAATTATCATGCTATTGTTCTAAAATACAAACAATTGATGATGAAGTAACCGTTAAAAAAGAATACTCAGCAATAGGCATTATATCAAATCCAATTCTTTTTGACAAATTCAGAAATAAGCCATAGGAACTTATCCCGATGAACTTGGCTGAGCTCTGCTTCGAACACGCTCTCATCTACTTCCTGGTCGGATTCCATGAACATGGCAAACATCGCCCCTATCAAGCGATTAAAAGTGATCGAATCAGCTTCCAACTTCATTGCTTCGTGCAAAGCTTCAAGCGTAAACGGGCTGGTATCGCAGCGAAATTTTTTCAAAGTGCCAGTGAAAGTCTCAAGGTACACTACCAAAAATCGTCCATAATGTTCGCTGCAAACGCAAGATTCCACACTGGTGAACAAAAGGAACAGCAAATCTTTGGCCGGCGAACCATACTCGCAAAACTGGTAATCGAACAATATATTCTTCACAGCTTTACCGTCACTTCCGAGCTCCATCAGATTATTGTTCACCCAGCAGTCGTTGTGGACCAGAGTACAAAACGGTTCTTTCAGTTCGGAGATGGTGAACTTCATGAACTTCGCCCGGGCCTTTTCACGAATCTCGACACTTTCGATCAAATCAAAGATAGAACTGAATATTTCTTCGAATTCGGGCGGGATCTCCTTGGAGGAGAAAAAAGCAAAAGCCGGTTCGTCCAAAAACTTTGTTTTGATCTGGCTGAATTCTTCTGGATCAATCATTTTGAACGCCATCGCGACGCCGTGCAGCACGGCCAAGTTTTTTATTACCAATTCGGTGCTCTCCAGGCTGAAGCCTTTGAAACGGTCCTCGCTGACGTAGCCTGAGACTTTCACGTTTTCCAGAATCAGAAGCGCATTTTCATCAACTTCACCATTATTCGAGCCAAAACGACTTCCATAATATCGCGGGCAAAAATTAATCAAATTCTCAACGCCTTGCTCTGCTTGGAACTTCTGCAGAGCCGGCAGGATTTGGCTGTAAAACCCAATTTCTTTCTTGAAACTCACTCGAGGATCGGCGAATTTCGTTGTGAACTCATTGTTTGGGAACAGCTTGGCCACGGCTTGGAACACTTCTTGGTTGGTCGTTTCATTTTGTAGAGTTAAATCTAGACCGGTGATACGGCTCCCATAGTTTTTATCTAGTTCATTTAATGGCTTTGCTATGTATTTCACTAAGATTTTTTTGCCTTTCAGGAGCGGCTGGAGGACGGTTTCCAGTTCAGCTATTGTCACGTCCATTACTGTTATCAAACTGTGCGACCGAAAAAAAATTGTGAGTAGCAAAAAATCTGCAAGGCTACTTGAAATGAAACTAGGATCAAGTATTATTAAAATAAGTTTATGGCTGTATTATATAATATTCATAACATTTGTCTTGGTGTGACACATGTGGCCACAGCACACAACTTAACACACTTGTTAAGTTTAACAATAGATATACTCATGTTTCCGTATATTATTACACTATAAAAAATAAGCTCCAATATCACCCTTCTACCAATTGATTATGCACCGTTGATAAGCTCTGAAACAACACATTAATTGAATTAAAAGCTCCATAAGGCGGCTTCAGTTAAATATTACCCACTTTTTTTTATTCATCATCTAATTGGATCTATCTTCTACTAAGCAAATACATATTGAACTGAACAGGTCTGGTTTCACTCCACAGGCATGGCTAGAACTATCAGCTTAATAGGAAATGAGTTTATTTACCGCATCTACATTATTTCAAGGTATGAAATGTTTTCTTTTGGCTCAATAAAAAAAGATTCATATAAAATCTAAAAGGCTTAGGCACCTCTATGCCAATTGTTCACTTCATTACTTGCGTTTTTCATCGAAATAAAAACTTTGCATTGCCATGTCTAAAAATTTGCACAGTACCTACCTACTTAAGTAAAATACACTCAACATGGCATCATCATCAAATCACAAAAGAACTCTAAATAAGATGACTTAGGTCATGAGTCAATGGTTTAAACAATATCAACCTTAATACTCGTCTTGATATCTGTTCAAGTTTTAGGAAAAAGCTCACTGATTTGAATGATTTTTGATGTCCAAGGAGATGTTGAAAAATTCGGCAGTTTCTAATGGTGTCAATATGAACAGCCTAGTAGCACGCTGCTTCATGACGCTATCAAATTTTATTACGTTTATCCTTAGGAAGCTTTCTAAATATAAGAACCAAACCCAAACAGCGTGTTCCCCAATAAAATGGTTTATTGATTGTAATCGAGGAAAATTTTTGCAAAATTCATTGTTTTAAAAAGTTTTTTCAAGAGTGAAATAACTGAAGCACAAATACTATTATTGTTGGATAAACCGAGCGATAAATACATAAATGATAAATATGCAGCGATTAATTGAAAAAAAATGCTGAACAACTGCCTGGTTCATGAAATAACTTGAAAATCTTTACCTACCCAATTAGCGAAAATTTTAATGAATAGTCCTCATTTCGTCGAGAGACACGTGATCCTCAATGAGTGCCGCGTGCACGGTGCTGAGTGCCTAAACGTTAAAATGCACAAGTGTTACCACAACATTCAAATGGTTATATTGACAAAGGACCCCGCACGATTCTTATGGAAAATGGCTCCCGGTTAAATTCTCTGAATTTTTGATATGTTGTAGCTCATGAGATACTTATCAAATACCGTGAACCCCAAACTCAAATAATGGACAGTTTTTTACCCACAGGGGGTTGAAGTTGGAGGTTTTGACGGCTTAAAAATGATATTCTGACGTAAATAAAAGCTTTCTATTTGATTTCTCTTCAAGTTGTGTTTCATGCTAAATGTATTTATTCGACAGAAAAATATCAACCCCCTCCTTCACCCCCATCCCCTATCTACCATCACTAGATTCGAGATTACTCTCAAAAGCCATGCAGATGGCTTCTGTGATTTAAATTATGAATTTTGACATGAAAATTATTTTCCACCCCTAATGTTGGGGTGCCGATTTTCCAATTTTCCTCGGTTAATTTGGCTGAATTTTTGGTATTGTGTACTTCTAATTCTGCTGAACAAAAAGTTCTCATACCAAAACTTATTCCTATGAACAGTTTTTGTTCTGCAGGGGACTGAAGTTGAAGATTTGAGAGCATAAATATTGAACTTCAGTCCCCTGCAGAACAAAAACTGTTCATAGGAATAAGTTTTGGTTTGAAAACTTATTGTTCAGCAGAATCAGAAGTACACAATACCAAAAATTCAGCCAAATTAATCGAGGAAAATTGGAAAATCGGCACCCCAACATTAAGGGGGGGGAAATAATTTTGAATGTCAAAATTCATAATTTAAATCACAGAAGCCATCCGCATGGCTTTTGGGAGTAATCTCGAATTTTATGATGGTAGATAGGGGTTGGGGATGGAGGAGGGGGTTGATATTTTTCTGTCAAATAAATACATTTAGCATGAAATACAACTTGAAGAGAAACCAAATAGAAAGCTTTTATTAACGTCATAATATCATTTTGAAGCCGTCAAAACCTCCAACTTCAACCCCCTGTGGGTAAAAAACTGTCCATTATTTGAGTTTGGGGTTTGAGGTCCTCGATTAGTATCTCATGAGCTACAACATATCAAAAATTCAGAGAATTTAACCGGGAGCCATTTTCCATAAGAATCGTGCGGGGTCCTTTCAGCCCCCAAACCAAAGAACCACCACCTATTCAGTGTGTTAGCGTAATACATTTGGATTAGTACAAAAGCATGGCTTGTCACTGTCTTAATCGAATCAAAGTTACTCACTTGGAAGTACTTGACAGTCTTGACTTTCAGCTCCAGAGTGGCGTCCTCGTCGCAAATCATGAGCGTGTGCGGGTGCTGCTGAAAAGCGGACACCGTCCACATGTGGTTGACGCCCTCTTCGATTGCCTTGTACAAGGCAAAGGCCTTGTGAGTTCCAGTGATCAGAATCATCACCTGAAAAAATAGTACCATTTAATAGTTGAAAAACAAGTGCCAAGTTGAGAGTGTGATTCTATATTGCACATTTTCCTATAACAAATCAATAGGTAACGAGGTAGTAAACTGTATCGAAAGAAAGCCTGAAAAGCGATATATTCACATAATCAAAGAAAAAGCAAAGAATGAGTTCTCAAGAATCCAACAGTCAAAACACGGCAAAGAAGTACCATTAGCGAGATATGTCCTCAACGAGGCAGAGGATGCCTTCGCGTTTCCGGATTCCGGGCATTAGAAAATTGGATAGGTACCAGTACCAAAGATAAAGTGACGAGCGCCGCGACAAAACGCCGGCTACGACACTGTGAATTGACCTTCCACGAATACGTTACTAGGTCAGCAAAAAAGTTTTGCATTTGCAATTTGTCTTGTCTGGAGTCAAGTTGAATCGTTTTGTGATTCACCTTCACGTTCGAATTTCAAAATGGAGGATCTGAATGCCTACACCAACACGCTTGTCCGCATCTTGCTGCAAAGGGTACCGTGAGAAGGTCGCATTATGATGGCGTAGACCAGTACAATTTCGTGATCGATCACTGATTCATCAGGTACCTGGAGGCCTTCCCCAACCCCAAGGTCCACTATTTCGATATCATGGAATATCTGAGGCAGTCCAGAAGCCACTACAGTGACGAGGGATTATTTGAAAAATAAGATTCAATGCGTGCTTATTGAGCGTTGAAAATGAACATAAAATACGAAAAACGCTTCCATTATTTTGTTTGCCTATGTCACACTATATGATAATATTTCCATATCTAGGTGTTCCACCCCCATGCGATCGAAGGAGAAGACGTTGACTGCTTGGGCCATTACCACACCATCCTGATCATCACGTTATTGTAGCTACGCAATAAGAATATGGGGACGCGAACTTTCGAATTTCGAAGTAATTTCACACGATGCATACAAGTGTTTGGTGTAGGCACTCAGATGCTCCATTTCCAAATTCGAACGTGAGAGAAAATCTAAAAACGATTCAACTCAACTTATGGCTCGACAAACTGCAAATGCAAAATTTGCAGAGGAACAATACCTTCGACTAAGCAATGAAACAATATACAGTAAATAATTAATATCACTCATCAGCAAGACAAGCATGATGGAAAGCAGCGAAAACTAAATATCCAAGCTTTTCCGAAGAAAGTGGGTGTTTTTTGAAATTCTGAAGTACAGCAGCTAGCTTTGGAAGTGGAGATGTATGTCTAGGACTTGATTCATCTTCCAGCGTTGCCTGGTCGATCGCCTCAAAAGTGCAGTTTGAATCAAGTCGCGGACATACGTTTTCCACTTCCACAGCTAGCTGCAATTGAAAATTTTTAAAAACACCCGGTTTATTATACACCCCTTACTTTGGTGGTTGTCAATAAAGTTTTATCGCGCCTGTTGAGAGCCGTTTTCATTTATCGTGAAAAGGGTCATCTGTCTTCCACTACAAAGCGGGAGTGACATCCATTGAGCAACTTGGTAGATTTGAGGACCGAAATAGTAGTTTATACACCAAGGGACTAAAGTGAGTTTTTATTCCCGCAGGTGAAGTTTGAAAGGGAAGTAAAATGAACGTCAGCTCCGTGGTGTATACAAGACTTTTCGCAATACCGGAGTGCCATTTTCATGTACCAGTACCATTCATTCTGAAAGTTTGGCGTTTGAAGGGAGCGTGCGCTCCAACATAATGGCTTATAGCGCCTTTATTTTTGAAACGCGACCCCATGTTATTCGAAACTTCATTTTCACCGGAAATCAAGGAGCATTTCTGTGTAAGATTTCCCAAATCGATATCGTGAAATCGAAAATTATCGTGAATTGAACACAAACAATGAAAGATTTCGTAATCATTTTGCAGAATTTTCAAGTTTTTCCAGCCGATTGATAGCAATGTGACTGAGTTGTGATACCTTGTGTGATTACCCAAGAAGAGACCTATTCAACAGTGCAAAAATGTAATGCCTCGTCTACAGACTTCCAAAGAAAATAAAGTTTTTGATTACAGGAAAACCACGGGAATAAAAATCTACTTTTTTCCCCGTTAAAGGGGGAGAAAAAGTGCACTTTTCGTCCCGGCATTGCGAAAAACCTATTACTTAGCACTTGTGAATGTAGCGGCAAAGCACAACAAGGAAGGTGGCAGTTGACAACTTGATTTTTTTATCTCGACTGTAGAAAGCTCTTTTGGCGCTGGACATAACCAATGAAACACCCTATATGATGGCACTTATTCTCAGTTGGGTAATTATCTGCAAAAAACTGAGGTTCCTACGACTCTTAGTTTAGGACGAGCTCGATTACAACACGGAAGAACACTTGAGCAGACATATCCAAATATGTTCTAGAAAAATACGTTGAAGAGCAATAATAATTTGAAAGGCAAGTAGTTACTTCTTTAGCGTCCATCACAGTTCCAACGCCGACAGTCAGAGCTTGGTTCGGAACTTTGCTGATGTCGTTGCCGAAAAAGCGAGCGTTGGCTTCTAGGGTATCTTGGGCCAGGGTTTTGACTCTAGTGCGCGAAACAAGCGAAGAACCGGGTTCGTTGAAGGCTATATGGCCGTCCGGGCCGATTCCACCGACGAAAAGGTCGATGCCGCCGGCCTCGGCGATTTTCTTTTCATAATTATTGCATTCTTCTACTAAATCGGTGGCGTTGCCGTCCAGGATGTATGCGTTTTGGGGTTGGATGTCGATGTGCTTGAAAAAGCTGTTGTACATGTAGTAGTGGTAGCTCTCGGGGTGGTCCCTGGGAAGGCTGACGTATTCGTCCATGTTGAAAGTTTTTACGTATTTGAATGAAACTTTTCCGGCCTTGTGGTATTCGATCAGTTTCTGATACATTCCCAGCGGCGTGCCACCTAAAGAGAGATAAAAAAAATTATCAGTTGTGTGAGCGAGCCTAGGAACAATATTTTCATAATTATCAAGAAGTGGTTGGTGATACAGACGTTATCGGTTTATTACAAACAGCTTTGTGTCTGTTTTGTGGCTTTTAATTTGAATACCTAACAGATATTTGAATTGTCAAGTTTTAATATTTAAAGAGACTATATTATTATTCGAGTTATTATTCGAGTGGCAATTCCATAAAATTTAGACACTGATTGAAATTTTGAAAGGCTCTGGTCACATAAGAACGATCAGAAATCGGCTTCATGATTGGCTTAATTTTTTTAACGGGTTTGATACAGAATCGCCACTTATAGGAAAACAGACACTCCTTTGTAATCAGAGGTGCCTGCAGTACCGTCCCGTGTAGTGAGAAGTGTGGCATTAGGGCGACTCTTGGGGCCCTATTCCGGAAATAGGAAACAGGGTAGGAAAACAGGGAATAAGAAATGTGACTGTCGTTTTGGAATTTGAGTGCCAATGGTTTTCTTTCATCACTTAAAAAAAAACTGTTTGTATTGGTACCTACGGAATACGGATTCCGCGTTTGGGTTCGTTTATAATTGAGACGATTGTTTAAAGCAACACTGTTTATTACTACGTACTGAATATGATGGCACTACTATGAATATAATAATAATTCGCGCTTGGGTATATCACCAATTCTTTCTCGCTGTTCTATAACTTAAGCTATCTCTTAAGCTTAAGCCTGGTCTGTGGGCCGATCCATCGGAGTTGATGAACCTCTGACTGGTATTCTGGAAGTTTGCACCAGTTCTCTAGCAAATTTCACATTAACAACGGCATATGGCTTCGAGGCGACTCTCGAGCAATCCTACACATTTCGCGTGGATTACCAACATGTTCTCGAACGGCGCCTCCGCCAATTGGGCTGATGAATCTTACCCGCCTATCGATATCTCCATGTAAATTAAATGGTCCAAACCATCGCGTATGTTCTCGAATGTCGATATAGAGCTTCGCAACTCGTAACACGTCGACCAAACGATCTACAAGGACCGCGTGTGCTCTTTAATGCACAAGGGAATTGCCACTCGTAGCAGTATTTTGTATTTTCATTTCTTAATACAGGAGGTCTTCACATCAAATGGGGAGTCTTAGTCTATAGTTTATTTTTTTGTCATCATTTCTGGGACATCTAGGAATACCTAATACAGAGATTGAAAGAAATACAGCCATATAGGAAATGGAAACTCCAGCTTTTAGTTGAATACATTCTGGAATTTCAAATTCTGAAAAATTTTTTTTGACAGAGTTGCCACCAAGAAATTTTATTAGGATGCAATTTGCGTGAATGTAAAGGTGCCTACCTAACTTGACCAATGTGCCCACCTTATAGTGAAAATAAGATGATGAGAAATCTTTGAAATTACTCCTTGGTTTTTGGTGATATCCAGGAGAAGGTTATCCCAACTATTAAACATTAACAAAACCGACCCGAATCGAATAGTAAGTTTCAAAATATGCCCCAGAACTAACGGCTCAAATTGAGATATGCGTCCGGCGTAGAAGGATCACCACGGTAACGGTGCGTAATACATATTCCTATCAACGAATCAGATTTCCGTATTTGTTAAGTAACACCGGTCCTAACTTAACGACTACGAATTGGAATATTGATTGAATCAAAGGGGTAGCTAAAAAAAATGGAAAACGGAAGAAAGAACTTACCCGTCGGCAATCCCAGCACGAAATACTTGTCAGGACCGGGCTTGGAGTCGTTTATCCTCTTCATGACGTATTTTGCAGCCCATTCCGCCACGGAACTCGAAGTATCCAAAATAATCAAACGCATTTTTTCTCTCCTCTTCTCTAGAAGTCTCCTGTAAAACTATTCACTCAAGTTATATTGAGCATAGATACGAAACACGGACTGTAGATTAATTTTTTTTTATCTCACTAGTTTATTGACCTACAATTACCATTATCGAGCTTCATATACACAAAATGAATCGAATGGGATTATAGTATAGTATAAGATATCCAATGCTTGTTCATTTGACTTTACCGCTCTAAAGAGAGTGTACTACGTTTCGAAACCTGGATTTATTTTTCTCCTCGTTTTTCTCTGTAGGAGTTTCTGAAAAACGGTTTGATAGGTCGAATTGATTTAATTTATAAGAAACATTCTCCGATAATTTCAATTTTTCTAACTGTTTCAAGCAGTGACGTCATCGACACTTTTTTTTAAATTGCAACCCCCTATTTTTTTTTGACAGATTTGGAGAGATTATGAAATTTTGATTACCGAATAATGCACATGTATGCCTTTTGGGTTGCTACTTTAGGCGATATATTAATTTTAAATGTGGAAAAATTATTGGATTCAATTTTTTCCATTTTATTTTACTGAAGCAGGGATTTCACAAAAATACTTTCAAACTGGTCCAGATGATTTCTGGGTGCAATTCAGAAAAACTTGCGACACGACGTCACTCCTTGAAAACAGGAAGGGGTAAAAAAAAATAAAAATGATCAGAAAATGTCGTTTCTTTTTACTTTTGGTTGGTTGGTCAGTAAGAAGTAGGACACATTTAGAAATTCGCAAAGTTTTGAATAGCAGGGAATTGTAGTTTTCATGACAATTCTGTGTTCCAGTGGGCATGCGCAAGATTTGACAGTTCGGGTCGGCTAGCACCAGGTATAGAGTGGGGAGAATGTCTGTGATTTACAGAGCTGTGCTAGTCTGGCAAGAACGCGAAGGTCGAATTTTTGCCGACCGGCAAGGAACTTGAGCATGCGCTCTAGACCTAATGAAAACTACTATTCCACTAATTACCTACTTTCACGAGAGGAATCTGTTGAAGTTTTGACAATAATTATTTCTGAAACATCCTGTATTTCTGTATGGCTAGGTACTAGTCTAGGAGCTAGCGACGGATTTTTCATATCATTTCAACAAAGCTACAATGTTAATTCTAACATCCCCCTGTACCTCCTGACAACCAGAACGAACCTTTTCCGGCCGGTAGCCGGGGCCTTTGGCCGTTAAAGCTCTTCAAATAAAAAAATAAATTGTACGTGTCCTTTATAACAGGCTATTTTGAGACGTCAAACGATTACCCTGGTAGCTCAATTGAAAAGGTTCGAGCGGAATGTCCGCAGCAGCTAGAATGGGCGCGAGGTCCAGCGAGCCACGTCCCAAACGGGCCCGGACTCGAGGCCCACCAAGTCCGATCTTTTTTCGAAAGAAAATCGTTTTTTTTTATTTTTAAAGCAATTTAAATTCAAAATACTGATTCCTTACCGGATTCTTGATTTTTTTCCGATAATTCAGTAACGCCTTTTCGAATTTTTCTTGTTACTTTTCACACGGACTAGGTACTTAACAAGCGAACGCTATACTGAATTATCGGAAAAAAGTCAAGAATCCAGTAAGGAATCAATATTTTGAATTTGGATTGCTTTAAAAATCAGAAGGAACGATTTTCTTTAGAAAAAAATTCGGACTTGGTGGGTCTCGAACCCGGCCCCGTTTTGAACATATGGTAACGCTGAACCTCGCGCCCATTCTAGCTGCTGCGGACATTCCGCTCGAACCTTTTTAATCAAGCTACCAGAGTAATCGTTTGACGTCTCAAAATAGCCCGTTATAAAGAATAACACATACATTTTATTTATTTATTTTTTTTCGTTAAAGAGCTATAACGGCCAAAGGCCCCGGCTACCAGCCGGGAAAGGTTCGTTCTGGTCATCAGGATAAGGTGTAGGGGGATGTTTAAATTAACAGTGTAGCTTTGTTGAAATGATATGAAAAATCTGTCGCTAGCTCCCCATCTATACCTACCTATAAACTATTGCGCTACTACTAGTAGTTTAAAACGACCTTATTATTATTGACTGGACTATGAAAAATTTTGCGACAAAGTCAAATGATTTCTCTATAGGTACCGTATGACTATGCGATGCGATCAGTAGGTATACCGATACGTGCATCAATCAGTAATAAAAAAGTAGATTGATTATAATATTCATAATCCTCTATTTATAATATAATCTGCATAACCTTAAAATTTATTGAAATAGAATAATGTACCTAATCATGAATGAACATATTGTACTGGGTATGATTTACCGTAAGTGCGGATTTCCCTGTGGTTGGCAAAGCTGTTAGTTACAGAAATATGCAATTTGGGATGAACCACTCGGCACTTGAGGTACGACTTTCTGCTTACATCATAAAAATCCACCACAACATCGAATTTTATCACGGAAGTGGAGTGTGGAGCAGAATCAGAAATTTACTGTTATCGCACCATACCTAGGTACCGGCAAGTATTTAAAGTTGCATATCTGTAAGGGGCTAGAGCCGCTGCGCTGTGGGCAACAAGCTCTTGAGTTGGCTGGTAAAGCAATCCCCAGAGGGAAAAAAATTCTGAAACACCATAATTATTATAAATAAGGTACTCAAGTCCAGCTTCTCGTTTCGACAAGAAACATCCAAATCAAGTGTTGCAATTTTAGATAATTGAAAAATTGATTTCTCGAAAAACTGTGATCTTTTTTTCTTTAATTTTTCACAGATGTATCAAGAATGTGTACTTATCTTGAAAATTGCGGAAATTATCGCAACTGTAAGTTTTCAGACACCCACCCGGTATACCTACGACAGAGTGATCCCGAGAAGGTCGGATCAAAAGATAGTCGGTAGGTACCATAATGTTCTGCGTATGATGCTTATAATGTCTATGTGCTTATACCAAAAATCCTCTTTTGATGATGTATCCATTTTAAATTATAACATGGAAAAACTACCTAGGTCCTAGGTAGGTACTTAGGCGTTTTAGGTAAAGAAATGTCTAAACCCGAGAATAATTTCCTCAAAGCTGAATTTCTTTACATCAGTGAGCCTTTTGACCCGTCTGAACAACATATCAAAATTATCGGGAATTCTGACGTTCGCGTCATGGATTTTAGGGGGTAAAAACCACCCTTACGGTGACATGGTGCCGGATTTTCTCATTTTCCTGCCAAACGGTAACTTGGACGTGAAATAGTAATGAGAATGAAAATGTTCGATTGACTATTCGGCTCGTCCTTGCCATATTCGAGAAAAAAGCGTTCGAAGTGGAGGATAGCATTAGAGCGCGCAACGAAAAATCAGAGCAATGCCGTGTTTCAAGTCAGATATTTTGTGAGTGGTTGATTCCAGGGAATTTCTGGCACAAGCATCGTAGACACGTAGAACATTATGATCAACCATTTTCTCCCTTTCAGTTTTCTTCCTGGGATCAACCACTTGCAGTGTCGGACTGGTCCACCGGGCAACCGGGCCAATGCCAAGTATCCCCACATCCTAATCCCCAGTTTGGAGGCCAAATTGGTCCACATTTGGAAAAAAAATGCACTTTGATGTTTTTTTTTTAAATCCGAATTTTTTTATTTTGAATCAAAGTCTGGTCCACTTTTGTTTGTGCATATCATGCATTGATTATTTCTTAGTTTAGTCGCTAGTCATGGAATGACAAGATTGTAGTTATGTGTGAGGTTTCCGCAGTTGGTTTGTTTTATCTGCCATCTAGTCGTGCTCTTTTTTTACCGTCTATGTAGAATTTACATCTTTAGCCACATGCAGAAATCATCGAAAAATTCGCAAGTAGATCAGTATCTTTGAAATCAAAACTGTTGATAAGCTTATATGCAAAAATCCGGCTGGGCTTAATTTTTGTTTGCTAGTATTTCTGTAATTCCTGGAATAATGTTAGAATAATTATGTTACGAGCGGCGATTCTGGATAACACGCGATCTTTCTGTTCTAGACCGAGAGACTCTTCCCGTTAGATCGCAGTGTACTAGTGCGGATAGCGTTCTGGTGTGTTTCGGAGCGCGCGTGTAGGCTTTTTCCCGTACAACTGTATGGAGACTTCAGCAGTAGGTCAAGCTACATCTGTCCATTTTGGCGAAGGCGCCGGTTCTAGAGCACGGCAGAATTATACGAGTAATGTGCAAGATTTTTCGGGAGTCGTATGGAAACCGTATGTCGGGTCACTGTGGATACTGCTGGAGAATGCATGCAACATTCGAGATTAATCAGTCGGACCTATACAATAAGGCATCAATCGTCGCCTCACGAGCAGTTATGAATTGAAATGCAAAGTGGTAGCGAGCGGATAAAAAGCGAGTAGTTATCACAGCGATATTCCTAGGTAAATAATTGTTGGCGTGTATCTATTGTAGTACGCAGTAATGAACAGTGTGTGTTTTAAAACGATCGTCTCAATTATATTCGAACCCGTACGCAAAATACGTAACAATAATAAATATTTTTCTTTCCTCCGTTGTTTTCTTTATCGTAGTATATTTCAGGCAAAAGTTTTGAGTTTGAAGAAATCTATAGACAATTTGGTCAGCGTGTTTTTCGTTATTAGCTATTGCTTATCATCATTGAAAAAAGTCGCCTGCTGCGCTGACTGGGGGCGGACCCTTCTGACTCCCCCTTCGGTTTCGAAGTCACTTTCATTCTTTGCCCGTTTTTGTTTGCATAACTTTTGAGCCGTTGAACCGATTTCATTCAAATTTGAACCAAAGTTTCCTAAACTAGATTCCTATTGAACAATTATAACATATTTCATCAAATATTTTCAGGGGCAAAGATAATAGGGGGTATCCTCTTCCTTTTCCCCCTATTTTCACCCCCCTAAATATTTTTTTCAATGGTTTCAATTTTTAAATTCTATGTTCAATTTGGAGAAAAAAGTTACTCTTGCAAAATTTTGATCAAAGGCCCTATTTTTGAGATATTTGGGTTTGCAACTTCGGAAAATGTATCGAAAACACCACTTTCAAAGGCCTTAAAATTTGAAATTCAAGAAAACTGAAGATTTCTCAAGTGAAATGAGAATAACAGGTGTTTTAGGTTGATAAACCACCATTTTTGCTGAAAAACGTACAGTTTCTCAGAAAAAAAAATAGGCACTGGAAAGTGGCGATTTCGAGATGTTTTCCAAAGTTTCAAAGACAAATATCTCGAAAATGAAACGTCCAATCAAAATTTTGCTATTGTAACTTTTTTCTTTAAATTAAACGTAAAATTCAAAAATTGGAATGATTTGAAAAAAATCCAGGGGGTGAAAAATAGGGGGAAAAGGGGGAGGGTATCCCCCAGTATCTTCGCCCCTGAGACTATTTGATTGAATGCGTTATAATTGTTCAATTGAGACCTATTTCAGGAAACTTTGGTTCAAATGTGAATAAAATCGGTTCAACGGTTCGAAAGTTATGCAAAAAAACGGTTTTTTAAAAATAACTTTGAAGGCCTCTATCTCCGTTATTACGTTTACGAGGCTATTTTTATAAAAGAATATTATCCTTATCCTTATTTCTCAATTTACTACCTCCCTGTAAATTTTGGTGCATTAATTTCGGGACACTGTATACAGGGTGTTTCAATGGAAACGAGCCACCTGTAGTGTACCCATGTCACGGGGCATCACTCTGTAAATGTACCCATGGTCACGACACCATTTCTGTAGTATATCCTGGTTGATGGCACCATTTCTGTAGTGTGACCCCGTTTTCGATGTTCGGCTGTGATCGTCGTTGTTTCTTCCCTTCCCCACGTCGTTTACATTTTACCTACGTTTGTGTTGAGTTCTTACTCGAGATGAGAATGTGTCGTTGAGGACGAGGTTTGATTCTTGAATGAAACGCGAATGAAATGCAAGCAAAATGAATGTTTTATTGGAAATCAATGGCAAAGTTTTTGAATGAATTTGTTTCTTTCCTCAAAACACCTAACAACAAGGAATTGACAGTGATAAAATGATACAACATGAATTAAAAACAACAAAACATGAAGACAAATGAAACAAGAAAAGTCATTACACATTAATTAGACAATGCAAGAATTTACAACAATGAAATGAACACAAAATCAGATTACCAAAACAAAACAAGAAATCATGAAACATGTTGAACTGTCAATTTAATCGCAAAGGAAAACTGACGTATTCGCTGACAGGCACACATGGGAAGAACACGTCAAAGAAACCCCTGCGTATTGCCTGGTTGGTTGCTGAAAAATCCCTTCCCAAATGATCTGAACAAAAGTTAAGCGTGAATGAGTCATGATGAAATGACAGAGAAGTCACTCCAGTTATGGATTGATCAAGTCAGCGTGAATCGGTGCTGTAACCTCTTTGAAACGTTTGCTCCGTTCACAAGTTATCTACGTAACAACAAAAGGGAACTCGCTCAGCAATTTATTTTACAATTTACAAACAAAAGAAGTCTAATGGATAGACGAGTAAACAATAAAGAAACGATCGATAAACAAGTTAATAAATCAGCCAGAGACCAATGATCAGTAAACAAGTTAATAAATCAGCAAGAAACAAAGAATAAGTGAACAAGTGGATGAATCAGCAAGAAACAAATGATAAGTCTGTAGGTAAATAAACAAGAAACAACTGATAAGAAATAGTGTAGGTGAATAAACAAGAAACAAATAAGAGATAAAAAGGTAGATAGATGAACCAGAAACATGTGAGAGATGAATAAGTAGAGAAGTTGGAAGTTGGTCATATCCTTTGTAATAAGCAATTGGAAGGAAGAAGTATCTATAACGCATTCGCCCGAAATTCCCCAGCAGTTACCCATCACAAACCCCACAGATACATACTCACATACAAAACAGAACAATGGTTAGTAAACAGTAATCACATATAAGAAATAACAGTAAATACAAGAAAATCGACTCGAGCCAACCTGTGGCCCCCTCTTCGTCATTTTACATAATTTCCCCCCAAATAAGGAAAGGTTAGTAGACTCAACAAGGCAGATTCATACAAGTGGTGGACCCCCCCCCCAGGACACGGAGAAGCGGCAAATCTCTCTTTCCTTCCTTTACTTTCATGTATCACCCGACAATGAACAATGAAATGAAAATGAATCATAAAAAGTACTGTTCTCTACTTAGCGGCTGATTTTGGCGTAGTGGAGTTTCTTTTTGTCGTCTTACTGTTTGTGACGTAACTTGTGGAAAGAAACAATTAATGAAACCTCAAAGTACGCGCGATAGTGCGGCCTTGAGGTCACGTCATGTGCGCAAAAAACACACCCACTAGATTTACGGCTTTTGCCGTCAACATTAAGATCATTTGGGAGTAGATAAATTAAACAAAATTCAAAGCAGTGTAAAGCACCTTGATTTCAAAGGAGAAAAACTGCGGGTTATGCAAGCCCGTCAAGAACAAAGAGAACAAAGTGTTTTGTTATGTACAATAATTTTGCGGACAACATAGGTATCTGAATGCATGATTTGGTGAGTGGGTGGAAGCCAAAATTACGATACAATAATCAAAGAAAGACCGACCTTAGAATTGTAAAAACCACGCACTCTCGATGCACTGAAAATCACCTGTTCTTCACCACAGCTGATCTTCTTCTCTCTCTGCGGCTGCCGCTCGCCCGG
This sequence comes from Anaspis maculata, assembly GCA_949128115.1. NCBI lineage: Eukaryota > Metazoa > Arthropoda > Insecta > Coleoptera > Scraptiidae > Anaspis > Anaspis maculata. The sequence goes on along the minus strand of OX421965.1, from coordinate 66,740,572 downwards.
CTCGCCTAGCGCAGCGCCATCTCCCTCTCCCATCGGCAAAAGTTACGAACGTCAACGACTGTACCTACTTCAGGTACCAACGTACAAACAAAACAAAGGGGGAATACCACAACCCTGAATAAATTTTCACCTGGTAAAATTTAGAAAGTTTACCGAGACCCGTCAATTTTTGTTTCGAAGGGGACATCCAAAGCATACATTGGCAAATTTCCATCTTCAACCCCCTCACCTCCACCCACCCCAACTTCGAAATTTCAATTTCAAATGATACCACCTACCAATTACCATGCGATACATCAAATTGAAGGGAAATGAATTCTCTTTCCGAAAAAAATATTTTGAAAATTTTTAACTCCACCCCTTTTTATTCCTGAAATTCTCTTGAGTGTCCAATCAAATATTCTTGACCCCTAAATTATTTCCAGTTCAGTCAGTTCCATCCTGAATAGCATCGAAAAAGAGAATTTATGGTGGAAAAAGTGCTACCCAAATTCACCCCTTTGCTCTTTCCCCACCCCAACTTCAAAATTTACCAAGAAACCAGCTACCTTGTGATACATTGGATTAAAGGGGATCCAATTCTCTCTCAGATTTTTTTTTAATTTTCAAAAATCAAAAATTCCCAAATTGGACATTCGGAATATTTTAGGAGAGCAAGGAGGTTTTTGAAAATTTTGAAAATATTTTTTTCGGGAAGGGGATTTGATTCTCTCTAATTTGATATATCACAAACTAGGTATAGTGTCATTTTAGACTTTGGAGTTTAGTTGGGGTGCACAGTGGGCCGATAGCTCAGATTAGCGTGACGAAATATCCGGCATTTCTGGGTGTTCGGGGGTCGAGTTTCGAATCCACCACGGACATTTTTCTTTTATTTTTTTCTGGAAGATTTTTTTGGAGGTTGTATTGTTATTTATTCTTGAAGTACTTATCATAACTTATGCACTCCTCAAATTTCACTTGATTATCATAAAGAATTAAAAAAATATAGCAAGAATAATGAGTAATGCAACTTTTCTTAAAAAAATCATTTTTCCCAAAACCGCAAGTGGGAATGCCATCATTAGAAAGAAGAACCTTTTTTCTATATGAAGTGGCGGTTCACTTTGTGTTCCTTTTTGTTTCTCGTGTGATTTATTCATTTTTCCAAAGTTGTGGTTCTAATCTCAGTCCCTGCAACTTTTTTCTTTTTCTTTTCTTTTGAAGGTAACTGAGGAGTTATTTCGACGTATTCTCAAAGTAATCATCATAGTCCATAAACTTCCCTAGTTTCAGTCGATTATCAATGATCTTAAAAAAAATACAGCAACTTGAACAAATACAACAATGCATTGAAACACAACTTTGAAAAAATGAATAAATCACATGAAAAACAAAAAGAAACACAAAGTGAGCAGCCACCACTTTATATCGAAGAAAAGGTTCTTCTTTCTAATGATGTCATTCCCATTTTGCATCTACTTGCGGTTTTGAATCAAGGTTTTATCATGAAAAATTAAAAAATATAGCAAGAATAATGATCGAGTAATGCAACTTTCTCGAAAAATTCATTTTCCCCAAAACCGCACTTTGGTCCTGGTCCACTTTTGTTTGTGCATATCATACATGCATATCATATTATTTCTTAGTACCTAGTCACTAGTCGTGGAATGACAAGATTGTATGTGTGAGGCTCCCGCAGTTGGTTTGTTTTGTTATTATCTGTCATCTAGTCGTGCTCTTTCTTTACCGTCTATGTAGAATTTACATCTTTAGCCACATGCAGAAATCATTGACAAATTCGCAAGTAGATCAGTATCTTTGAAATCAGAACTGTTGAAGAGCTTATCTGCAAAAATCCGGCTGGGTTTCATTTTTGTTCGTTATTATCTCTGTGATTCCTGGACTAATGGTAGAATAATATGTTACGAGTGGCGATGCTGGATAACGTGCGACTCTTCCCGTTAGATCGCTGTGTACTAGTGCGGAGCGTTCTGGGTGTGTTTCGGAGCGCGCGTGTAGGCTTTTTCCCGTACAACTGTATGGAGACTTCAGCAGTGGGTCAAGCTACATCTGTCCATTTTGGCGGAGGCGTCGGTTCTAGAGCGCGGCAGAATAATACGGGTAATGTGCAAAATTTTTCGAGAGTCGTATGGAAACCGTATGTCATGGAACATTTGAGATGAATCAGTTGGACCAATATAAGGCATCAATCCTGAGTAAATAATTGTTGGCGTGTATTTTTTGTAGTACACAGTGATAAACAGTGTGTGTTTTAAAACGATCGTATCAATTATGTTCGAACCCGCACGCAAAATACGTAACAATAATAAATATTTTTCTTTCCTCCGTTGTTTTCTTTATCGTAGTGTATTTCAAGAAAATGTTTTGAGTTTGAAGAAATCTGTAGACAATTTGGTCAGCGTCTTTTTATGTTATCAGCATTATTATAGTTATTAAAAAAAATCGCCTGCGGCGCTAACTGGGGGGCGCGCCCCTCTGACTCCCCATTCGGTTTCGAGGCCACTTCCATCCTTTGCTCGGTAGGCCAAAATTTGCCAGTCCAACGCTGGTTATGATGAGTACCTACTTTGAGAATCAATAACAATACCTTCAAAAAATCTTCCAGAGAAAAAATATAATAAAAATATCCGTAGTGGGATTCGAACCTCGACCCCCGAACACCCAAAAATGCCAGGTATTTCGCCACGCTAATCTGAACTATCGGCCCACTGTGGGGTGGGAGGAGCGAAGGGGTGAATTTGGGTAGCAGTTTTTCCACCATAAATTCTCTTCTTCGATGCTATTCAGGATGAAACCGACTAAATTGAAGATAATTCAGGGGTCGAGAGTATTTAATTGGACATTCAAGAGAATTTCAGGCAAAAAAAGGTTGTGAGGTTATTTGAAATTTCGAAGTTGGGGTGGGTGGGGGTGATAGAAATTTGCCAATATGTATGCTTTGGATGTCCCCTTCGAAGCAAAAATCAATTTTTTTGTGCGAATTCTCACTTTTTTTTTGCGAATTCCCACTTTTTTGTGCAAATTCTCACTTTTTTGTGCGAATTCCCACTTTTTTTGTGCGAATTCCCACTTTTTTTCTGCGAATTCTCACTTTTTTGTGCGAATTTTTACTTTTTTGTGCGAATCGCCACTTCTTTGTGCGAATTCCCGCAGAAAGTTTTGCATGGCCCTTCTACGCTTTAGTACCAATGAAGAAACGCCCATAAATCAGTTTGCAAACTGATTTGCTCGATTCCTATTGGCTCTGACTAGTTTAGGACCTCTACGAGTCCTCGAGGAAATTTTAAAAATTCGAATTTGGCGCGCTTTGAATCTGCATTTTTTCGCCTGTGATTTATGCAACTCAAAATTCACGCGGTTCATGTTTCTAGCCAACCTTTTTGAAATCAAAATTGTCAAATTATTAATTTCCGCTTCGATTTCCCACGAAGCGGATTGACTCACCTGAAAATCCCTTATCGAAAAACAAACAATTAGTGCAGCTCAGGCACCCGAAGTGTTTGGTGGTATCGCTGGTATCCCGGCCGGTTTTTTGCGACTATTTGCGAATTAGAGGTTAGAACACCCGACCGGACGCGGACGATAGAATTTCTGAAGCGAAGGTATTTCAAAAATGAGCACCCGACCCCCAAAAATATCTTATCGCAGTTAAATTCCGTTTCTTTCAGGGTTTCCTCGAGGTCCAAGGAGCTGTTGCAACAGTCAGTGTGTGTGACAGTTTCCATTTGAAAATTAAAAGTCAAACCATCATCAGCTAAGCTATGCCCTCCATTTCAATTCAATGTTGTTGAGCTGAGCCCCCAAATTAAGCGCAATGTTTCGGCCTCTGTTTCGCCATAGTCACGTCCTGAAGTTTTCCAATGTGGTGGCCAAAAGTGGCATCATTCGGCTGCCAATCGAGGACTCTCGATGCATAGGTCAGTTTGATCTTTCAAATATATATCACAAGTATCCCTGGAAAATATTCGATGTTATGGTGGTTTTCAGGTTTGTTGAGCTTAGCCAATGCTCATAATAATATACCGAAACTACAGCTCCAACCCATAAGATACTATTGCAAGAAGGGCAAGGACAAATGCCCACCCTCGGGGCCAGATCCATGCAAGGAAAAACAAAAAGCAGAAGAGGGAGAAGACGAGAAGGTAGAACCTCCTTGCGACAACGAACACACATGTAAAAAAATCGAAAAATTTAAAACTAAAAAAGTCACTGACAAAGAGCTGAAAGAAGCCTGCAAGAAAAAAGAAGCATCCCTGAAACCTCCCAAAATTGTCCTCAAAGAATGCAAACCAGTCGACATCCATCCCTGCCGGGCTCCTTGTCCTCCAGATAAACTTTCGGTATACTACCTTTCTGATGCCTTCTAACCATCCACATTTTATACTTGATCTTTCTTCCATTTTTTTCAATTTTTTTTTTAATTAAACAATCTCATGTATTTATTGAGTTCGAAAACCAAATTCAAGAATGGTTTGTGAACATTTCAGAAAATCCCTCCCTTGGACGAGTGCGCTACGCCCGATCTCTCGTCAGAATGCCCAAAACCACAAGTCGAATGTCCATCAGAAGAGGAAGGGGGAAATAAATATAAAACCGCCATCCTTGTCGGTCTTCTACTAGCTGCCGCGACTTTAGCTGGGGTATTTTTTCTTTCGTTTTTGTCTGGAAAAAATCTAACAAACGATTTTGCTTCAGCTATACTTCGCCGGGTTCTTTGATGAGAAAAAGGAAAAGAGAGTTGTGAAGAAAAAGAAAAAGAAGAAGAAGAGAGTCGCCATTCGCGATCCCAAGACTTCTGCTGAGATCCCCAATGAAATACCGTACTTGCTCATCGGCGGCGGTACCGCTTCTTTCGCCGCTTTCCGCGCCATCAAATCCACCGAGCCAACCGCCAAGGTGAGAAGAACAATACCTAGATTCCTTCAACTTTTTTCATTCCAAAAAATGCTATGAAAGCTCCTAGACACACTATTCGCGATCTTAACTACCGATGGGGGCGCTGTAAACAAGATGGAGAATTGTAAGTTTTTCTGTCACCTGTCATAGACCCGTTGTTGAACGGTGGTATTTTCGTAGTATTTGTGTTGATTAATAAATTAATAATTGATCGATATTCAACAAGATTTCATTCTCTTGAATGAATAATTCGGATCACCTATACGAGCATTTTGACAATTCGCACGATTGTCGCTGGTTATCTGACAGAAGCGACAGAACAGAAATGATGCAAAAACGTACAAACTAGCTTCGCCATTTCAGCCGCCAGAGGGCGTCTAGATTTTTGAAATCGCGAATAGAGAGCTTAATGATCATTTACAGATTGTCATTTAACTTGCCTTGCTGTGCAAAATAGAAGTGCATTTCCTGGTTAATGGTCATCAAGCACAAAACGTCATTATTTGTCTCTTGCTGTCCCTGCAAGGCAAGTTGAATGACTATCCATCATTAATGATCATTAAGCTCTCTAGTGCGTCCAGGATAATAATGGCATCATAGAATGAGCTCGAGAATGAGTGGTTTCCTGCAAAAAAATGTTTCAAATTGTAAATTGAAACAAAAACTGTTTAATGACACTCAGGGGATAGAAATATGATTGAATATAGGTAGAGGTAAAGTGTACAAACAGAACTGTAGGATGTTGAACTAAGGATAGGATTTGCGAAAATTATCAGTATTTATCAGTTCAAATCCTGAAACAAGTGAACCAAGTAGGGATACCATGGCTAGATAACCACCAAACTGTTATTGCTATGGTAACTCTGCTACTGGGTTCATTTGTTTTAAAACTTTCGTACGTGATGATGTGCGTCGATAGGATGCAAGGCTGGTCGACGTTATTTTTTACTATACAGGTGTCCGAAAGTAGCCTGCCATACTTCAGCAGTAGATTCTACGATCAAAAATTAGAAAAAAAGCTCATATAAACTTGGGTCGAAAAGTGCTTCATAAGGGAGCTACAGCCCCCTAAAGGTGGGTCCCTGAAGATGGTTTTTATTCAATATCTCCATAACTAGTTAAGTTGATGAAATTTGGCATGCGCCCAGAAGTTTTTATGCTTAACAAGATGGGGTAGAAGTCATTTTTGAAAAATTTGCCCGGCAGTGGGGTAACTTAGTAGGAGGTGGGGTAAAAATTACCCCAACTTTTTTGTGTATGTTTTTTTCCCAGATTTTATGTGAAATTATGAAATTGCAGGGTGTTTTACGGTAAAAAGGTATTCCTGTTGAACTTCGATAGCTTGCCTCATTTTTGAGTAAAATCGTTTTGAAATTTTTTTGCAGACTGAAGAATCGATTTTGTGGACGATCGACTTTTTTCTGGTTCCAAAATTATCACTGAGTTTTGATAAGCGTATTCTATGACCAAAAATAAGGAAAAAGTTGTCACGAACATAAGCCGAAAAATGCTTTATAAGAGGGCTACAGCCCCCTAAATGTGGGCCTCTGAAGGTGGTTTTTATTTTTTATTTATTACTTTCGAAACTGGTTAGGACAAAATGACGAATTCAGCAACACACTAACATTTTTATGCTCAATAAGATGGGGTAAAAATCAATAGAAGAGATTATTCGGGTGGGGTAACTTGGGAAGAAGCGGGGTAAAAATTACCCCAACCTTTTTGTGTGTTTTTCAGGAGTTTGTGCAAAATTATGAAATTTCACCCGTTTACGAGTAGAATCGTTTTGAAATTGCAGGCTTTGCAGTTTTGCAGACTGAAGAATCGAATTTGTGGACGATCGACTTCGAAAAAATTACCATGAACATAGGCCGAAAAATGCTTTATAACGAGGCTACCTCCCCCGAACAGGGGCTGTAGCTCCCTTATGAAGTATTTCTGACCTATGATCAAGGTGAATTTTCTTCATGGTTTTAGCCGTAGAATACGCCAATGGAATACTCAGGGCTGATTTTGGAATCAGAAAGAAGTCTGTCTCGGTAAAACACGGAAATTTCATAATTTTGTACGAAATCTTGAAAAAAGTTGAACACAAAAAATTTGGGGTAATTTTTACCACGCTTCTTCCCGAGTCACCTTATACCCGGGTAATTTTTTTAATGGTTTTCACTATCTTATCATGGATAAAAATTCTAGGGTACTTATTGCTAAATTCCGTCATTTTGTTCTAACTATTTTTGGAGGTAATAAATAAAAGCCATCTTCAGGGGCACACATTAAGGGGGCTGAGCCCCCTTATAAAGCATTTTTCGGCTAATGTTCATGTGAACTTTTTTCTAATTTTTGGTTGTAGAATACGCTTATGAAATATTCAGGACTGATTTTGAAACCAGAAAAAAATCCATCGTCCACAATTCGATTAAATTCAGGATGCAAAAAAAATTCAAAATGATTTTACTAGAAAATGGGGCAAGCTATCGAGGTTCAACAAGAGCACATTTTTCCCGTAAAATATCCTGAAATTTCATAACTTTGCATAAAATTCCGAAAAAAAAACATACACAAAAAAGTTGGGGTAATTCCCCACAATCCTAACAAGTTACCCCACTCTTGGGCAAATTTTTCAAATGACTTACCTCATCCTATTAAGCATAGAAACTTCTGAGTATGTGCCGAATTTCATCATTTTTCTCCAAGTGGTTTCGGAGATATTGAATAAAAACCATCTTCAGGGACCCACCTCCAGGGGGCTGTAGCTCCCTTATGAAACATTTTTCGACCCAAGTTGATGGGAACTTTTCTTCTTATTTTTGATCATAGAATCTGCTGCTGAAGTATGGCAGGCTAATTCAGGGACACCCTGTATACCGTCCGTTTTTTTTTCTAGGCCCCAGCTTGTAGCGCCTTTATTATGGGTTTCACACCCAACATATCATATACAGAGGAGTGCATAAAAAACGGCCACCGCTGTAGCATCGTTATTCCTTATCCGATCTTCAAAATTCAGAAATCAGTTTGAATGGTATAATGCCTTCTGTGATTCGACAGTAGAAAATATTTTTTTCATTGTGATGCTTCTGAGCACTGACAGTCAATTTTTGTTTTTCAAATGGCAACTATATTTTTTTAATTTTTTTTCGGATTCCTTACAATTATCTGAATATAATGATGCATCAATATCACACTTTTTGTTATTGAACACGAAGAAAAAAAATTAAACTGCGAAATTTTCACATACAACAGTAGCGCCAGAACACCCACGATATGCACGCAATCTGGTAGGCTGGGTGCAAAATGATGTTCAAAAGCACGTAGTAGGTCAGGCGTTTGGTTTTTCAAAATGTAAATGTCAAAATTTTTCCAAAATCTGAAAGAAGCTGTCCGTCTCTAAGACTTGTTTATTCTCTATTTTTAGCTTACTGTTTTATATCTTTTCAAGTGTGTATCGTGGAAATAAAAAATCAATAAGACGTTTTTGTCCTGACAGGTCACAATACCTACTTAAAAATGTGTAAAATAATAAGCTGAAAATAGAGAATAAAGACGTCTCAGAGACGGACAGCTTCTTTTGGATTTTGAAAACATTTTGACATTTACATTTTGAAAAATCAAACGCCTGACCTACTATATGCTTTTGAACATCATTTTGCACCCAGCCTACCAGATCGCGTGCATATCGTGGGTGTTGTGATGCTACTGTAATGTGTAAAAATTTCGCAGTTTCAATTTTTTTTTTCTTCGTGTCTAATAATAGAATGTGTGATATTGATGCATCATTATATTCAGATAAGCATAAGGAATCAAAAAAGAAATTAAAAAAATATTGTTGCTATTTGAAAAACAAAAGTTTACTATCAGTGCTCAGAAGCATCATAACAAAAGAAATATTTTTCACTGTCGAATCATAGAAGACATGAAACCATTTAAACTGGTTTTTGAATTTTGAAGATCGGATAAGGAATAACGATGCTACAGCGGTGGCCGTTTTTTATGCACCCCTCTGTATATTTGAAATCAGAAGAACAAAATCTTTCGATTGATGGTATGTCAAATTATTTTTGACAGATGTCATTTTTTGATAATTGACAGAATAGTACTTGTGACACACCATTTTGAAGCCCATAAAATTCTCAGGAGAACTGTGTTTTCATTTCTAGAATAGGATGTCTTCTACAGCTTCTGGAGGTCTTTGAATAGGAAAAATTGTTAAAACTCAGAAATACCTACTCAATAATTAATAGGTATTCTCAATATCAACTGATGATGATATTCTGATTTTCAATCGTCCAAATTAGCGGGAAATTCTATGAACACCTTATCTTTTAGAGAGGCTCATGAAAAAAATCGAGGGGGTCATACCTGGCCACCTCGGATATCATCGCGTTGGGCTGGCAGTTCCAATTCACCGGTCGCCGAATCTCTCAGTCAAGGAACAAGGAGACGATCTGTTCGAGTAACTTCTTCAGGACATTTTTTGTTTCATTGTGATTATTTATTGATTATCATGATTAGTTAATATTAAAAAATACCTGTTTTACCTACTTACGTACTTAGGTATTGAGTATTTCTGAATTTCAACAATTTTTCCTATTTGAAGACCTCTAGAAGCTGTGAAAGACATCCTATTCTGAAAATGAAAACACAGTTTTCCTCAGAATTTTATGGGCTTTAAAATGATATACCACAAGCACTATTCAGTCAATTGTCAAAAAATGACATCTGTCAAAAATAATTTGACATAACATAAATAGAAAGATTTTGTTCTTCTGATTTCAAAAATATATAATATGTTGGGTGTGAAACCCATAACAAAGGAGCTACGCGCTGGGGCCTAGAAAAAAAAACGGACGGTATGTACAGGGTGTTTCAGATTTAAATCGCGTCCTTTCAGGAAGTGATGGAAAACGTCAAAAGAAGTAGACTTTCTCACAAAAATATATGTCAGAAACGAATAATAACAGAGATATGGGCGTTCAAAGTTGAACCTTAAAAATCGATTTTTCGTCATAGGTTTAGAACTTCTTAACCGATTTTGTTGCAATTTAAACCAAAGGTCACTGAGATAAGTCTGTATCAAACAATAATAACGCGTTCCACTAGGAGGATGGAATAGTAAGGAGGGAACATACGCCAATGAAAGTGTAGCCATGCGGGGTAATCAACTACGCCCAGTAAACGTATCGAGTCACCAGTGCAACTTGACATTAGTGACTGCGATTTGATGGAAATGACATTTGTAAATAAACATAATTTGAGGTTATGAAATGTGACTGCTGTACAGTGCTGTGCTTCTTCGGATTTTTGGCTGTTATTCTACCTAAAAGACCGACAGGATCAGTTTTCGAAGACGTGTTGAAAGACATGCTGCGGCATACGACGTGTAAAAGTGATGATCCCCGCATTGGAAGCATTGAAATGGACGTCATTCTTTTGAAGTGTGTTGGCCAATATCTGCATCGATGCGTGTTTATTGGGTTGGCGCATAGGAACTCCCTGCGATCCTTACTCCCTGCACCCCCTAGGATATGACATGGTTTATAGGGAATGAAAAATGTTGCACCAGCTCAAAAATTACGATCTCATGACACCCATCAACCATGGAGCCATCAACATACCTTGCAAAATGACGTCCATTTCAATGCCTCCAATGCGGGGATCATCACTTTTACACGTTGTATGCCGCAGCATGTCTTTCAAAACTGATCCTGTCGGTCTTTTAGGTAGGATAACAGCCAAAAATCTGAACAAGCACAGCCCTGCACAGCAGCCACATCTCATAACCTCAAATTATGTTTATTTACAAATGTCATTTTCATCAAATCGCAATCACAAATGTCAAGTTGCACTGGTGACTTGATACGGTTACTGGGCGTACTTCATGTAATCCCCTTTCGTCTCCCGGCGACAGCTTTGTCCGTCCACAAGCTGGCTAACCTTCCCTCCCTAATATTCTATCCTCCTAGGCGTTCCATCAAAAATTTCCAGGGGCGTGGATAATTGGGGGTCCCCCCACTTTTTTACCCCTATTTTTTTTAACCCTCGGGTAATTTGGTAAATTGATCATATGTATCTTTGAATTTTACGTTCAATTCTAAAGAAAAAGTTATTCCCGCAAAATTTTGATTAGAGACGTCTTTCTCAAGATATTTAAGGTTGAAACTTCGGAAAACATCTCGAAAACACCACTTTCAAAGCCCTACAAATTAAAATCCAAGATAACTAATGATTCCTTTATCGAGATAGGTTTTCTAGGTGTTTCAAGTTGCTAAATCATGAGTTTTTGTAGGAAACGAGAAGATTTCAGGAAAAATATTTTTTTGGCTCTTGATGGTGGATATTTTGATGTGTTTTCCGGAGTTTCAAACGCAAAAATCTTGAAAACAAAGCCTCTAATCAAAATTTTGCAAGCGTAACTTTTTCTTTGAAATTGAACTAAGAATTCAAAAATGTGAACAATCTACAAAATTACCTCAAGGGGTAAAAAATAGGGGTAAAAAAGCAAGGGCATACCCCATTATCCACGCCCCTGAAAAATTTTAATGGGCCGCGTTATTATCGTTAGATACCGACTTATTATAGTAAGCTTCGGTTCAAATTTGAACAAAATCGGTTGAAAAGTTTCAAAGTTATGAGGAAAAATCGGTTTTTAAAGTTCAACTTTGAACGTCTATATCTCCTCTCCGTTATTATTTGTTTCTGACATATATTTTTCGAGATAGTCTACTTCCTTTGACGTTTTCCATCACTTCCTGGAAGGACGCGATTTAAATCTGAAACACCCTGTATACCTGCCTCATCCAGTTTATGCGTGACGTCACAAGTTGCCCTCCGATGACTGGCTTTTAGCTGAAACTGATGTCGCTTTTTTCGTTTGACATTTCGAGTCTTATTTGGACAAAAATACATCAAAATTCTCAACTCCACGAGAATTGATTGATGCGCATCAACGCCTGGTGGTTTTTGAATGAATCGGGCATGTTTTTATCCATCGAAACACGATTTGAAACCCCGAACTGTCAGACTAAAAGCAAGGCGCTCAGGTTATCACGAGGACACGAGGTAGAGCAAAGCGGGAATTCGTTGCCAGGTAGCTCAATGGCAACGAGCATGATTTTCAACTAGAGGGGATAGAGAGTTCAAAGTGCAGCCGTGCCGAACTTTTTTTTTCTTTAAAAACACCAAAATTGTGTTTTTTCAAATTGAAACCTCGACCCTCTAATTGAAAATCATGCTCGTTCCATTGAGCTACCTGGCATCAAATTCCCGCTTCGCTCCACCTCGTGACACATCTCGTGATAACCTAAGCGCCTTGCTTTTAGTCTTGACAGTTCGACGTTTCAAATCGTGTTTTGATGAATAAAAGCATGCCCGATTCATTTAAAAACCACCAGGTGTTGAATGCGCATCAACCAATTCTCGTGGAGTTGAGAATTTTTATGGATTTTTGTCCAAATAAAACTCGAAATGTCAAACGAAAAAATCGACATCAGTTTCAGCAAAAGTCCCGTCATCGGAGGCTTGTGACGCATAAACTGGATGAGGCAACCTATAGTAAAAAATAACCTTGGATAGGATGGAGGTACGCTTCGAGTTTAATGATTCTTTGATTTTCAGGTTTTAGTGGTGACGAACGAGTCGTTCCATCCTTACATGCGGCCGCCGTTGTCCAAAGAGATGTGGTACAACGACGACAAAGACTCGGTCAAGAAACTGATGTTCAAACAGTGGAACGGATCGGAGAGAAAGTATGAATTTCGCCCTCTTTCATGTCTTTTTTTTGTGTGGCTGTTTGGTTTTTAATTTAATTTTTCCTTTTTTACAAGTTTGTATTACGAGCCCGAAGATTTCTACATCAAGTGTAAGGATTTGCTGTCGAATGAAAACGGTGGCGTGGCCGTTGCACGTGGTTACACCGTTACTCATTTGGATGCGATCAACAAGATCGCTTACTTGGATGACGGCTACGAAATCCACTACGATAAGTGCCTCATTGCCACAGGTATTTTTTCAATAAGCACCATTTTTGCAAATTGGACTATTGATACTGACAGATCTTAAGGCAGCAGTCACACTGAAGCTTCAACCACCAAGCAAAATAATCGGCTATGGTCTCACTGGAGCCACCGCTGACCACCATTTCATTTATTTTCCGCTTCTGAATTTGACATATCAATTGTTACTTCTCATGTTGCCAACCTTATAGCGCTCCGCTTATGACACTATCATACAGTACACACCTACAGAAAAGGGCCTATGGAAGCAGTATGGAAGAGTGAGATACACACATCGGCTTGTGCACGCACCAGTTGGTCACGGCCACGGCAACGAAAATCAATAATTACCTTGTAGCCACTACACAGCGAAAAATCCCTAGCCAAGTAGTGTAACTAGTTTGGCATTGCAAAAGGTTATTTGTGCATGCGCATTGAACCACCGACCACCACGTCGGAAATTTCAAACACGTGATCGCAGGTGACTACAAGGGGTGGTTGCAATGTGACCAGCGCCATTACATTGCGTGCGTTTGATTTTTGGTTGATGGTAGTGGGTGGCTCGAGTGTGACTGCTGCCTAAGAAATAACGCCCCCCTACAAAAAGTTCTTGGGAAAAACACCCTGGGGGAAAACACCCTCAAAATGGCATCCACAACCTCATCAAGCAAGAAAAATTACAACATAAAGACACCAAAAGGATCTGCCAAGATTCCAAACGATACAATAAAGGACACAAGTCTTTGAAGTCGGCAAACAGTTAATTTTCAAAATTGTTGCCATAGATTTCAAAATTTTGTTATTTTATGTATAAATGTTGAGCTTGCGCCGTTTTATTGTCTTTGAAGGTAACTTGAAAGCTCCTAAAGCTACAAGCTATAACGCACAAGGGGACTTATTAGTGCTTCGAACGACACATGAATACACAAGGCGGGGCCCATTGGAAACTGAAGCCATAAAGTAAGCCAGACACTGCAAAACACAAATGGACCACTAGGGCTCTGAAACAGAAGACAGAAGGGGGCTCATCACAACTTGGAGGAAAACATCAGAAGACTGGAAAGAGGAGCTCAATAGGGCTACATATCCGAAGACACATGGAGAAAAATTCCCCCGGGAAATAGCGCCCTCAGAAAAACTCCCACCGGAAAAAAGTGGGGTCTGGGGTTTCCCGAGTTTTTTTTTTAGGGAGGGTGTACTTTTCCAGGGTTTTTTCCACGGGCTCGTACTTTTCCAGAGGCTTTTTTCTCGGGGTCCTTTTTTTCGTGGAGGCTTTTCCCAGTTTTAGGAGGCGTTTTGCTGGGGGCGAGGAGTCAGGGATAGTATTTACACGATGTCTGTTTCTTGAGATCAAGCATTGCTTCAGTGTACTCTGGCAGAACCAGCACCCCAATCAACATTCTAACGGTTTATCATTATAGAGACTAATGGTGCTATTCTGTAAAAAATAACATTCCATAAACGCTCTGTTATGTAAAAATTCGTGTCAGCCATTGGCTGTTGCCTAGGTAATAACAACGTAACAGAGCCTTTATGGAATGTAATTTTTTAGAGAATCGCACCATAAAACTTTTCAGATCTTTCTTTTTCACCCTTTCAAGAGTTGACATTCAAGAAATCAGCGTCCCATAAATTTTGTTCACTAAAAATACTGCTGAATAAACGTATTTTTGCTCGAAAGGTTCCACTCCAAAACAACTGAAGGTGTTTGAACTGGCCATGACCAACTGCCCCGAGCTCGACGAAAAAGTCAAGCTGTTCAGGAACATCTACGATTTCGAAGATCTGTACGACTCATTCAGTGAGGCGAAAGCGATCGCCGTGATCGGTGGCGGCTTTTTGGGAAGCGAACTCGCTTGTGCCTTTGCGAAAAAAGGTTCGTGTTTGCTCATCTTTTCTCCAGTTTCGGCGAACGTAAAATGAAATGCTTTTCTTTTTATCGCCAGGCAATAAGAAAAAAAAAGTTTACCAGATATTCCGCGAGCCCGGCAACATGGGCAAGATCTTGCCGGAATACTTGAGCACTTGGACGACCAACAAAGTCAGCGAAGAAGGCGTTGAGGTATGTACCCCTAGTAGCGAAAAAACGGAGACTAGTGTTTCGCACGGAGGGGACTGATTTGGCATGCTGTCATGGTGACAAGAAAGCCAAAATTCATAAAATTGGTACACTCCGTGTGAAATACTGCCTCAATATTTATTGAAAATGACCTAACTCGCCCCCTTTCTAAAGTCTTGCATCTCCGTAGGTAGTTTTTTTTTTTAATAAGAGCTGTTTTACATCCATTTTTTTATAATGAATTGCAGAAAATTTGTGACTATGCACTGAAAGAAATATATATTAAAAAATCCATTTATTGATTGTAAACAAGGAATAATCAAGAAAAATGGATTGTCCAGCTCGCTCTCGTCGGATTAGGCTTGTGTGACTTGCTGTCCAGCAAACAAATAACGAACAACTGGCGTGGCCTGCCAGCTCCCCGGACATGAATCCAATTGAGCACGTCTGAGATTGCCTTCAGAGTTCAGAAACATTGGACGCGAATTGTTCAGCCTAGAGACAGCTAGAAACTTATTGTAGTGGTACATATCATCAATGGCCTCACAAGAGGCATGGTAATATCGTATCAATGTTCATTTCAGAAGGAATTCAAATTTTACGTTTACTTTACAAAGATGAACAGATCAATTGATATATATTTTTTTTAGTGAATTAAGTCGCAAATTCCTCAGTTTATTTTTTTTATAGGTAGTTTGCGATCTCCAACAAATTACGACTGTATCATCATTGTATGCATTATGATCTAAGTAATGATAGGTGTCTCCCAGTTTTTTTTTTGCGCGCGATCGTACATAAAGATTGTAAAGTGCCTAATACTTGGGAGGTGCAAGATATTCGAAAGTTGATGCATTTCACGTTCATGACTCCGGTATTATACCAAATGCTCTTCAACAGATTGTTAGCGGAACTGAAATCGTCTCTGTGTCGATAAATGTCAACAAAGAGGTGGCATTATGTCTGAGCAACGGAAAGACCATCACTGTCGACCAGGCGGTCGTGGCTGTGGGCGTCGAGCCGAACACCGACATGGCCGAGAAGTCTGCACTGGAAGTCGATCCGGAACTGGGCGGGTATTTGGTCAACACCGAATTGCTGGCGCGTACTAACCTGTACATTGCCGGTGATTGCGCGTGTTTCTACGACGCCAAGTTGGGCCGAAGACGGATCGAGCACCACGATCATGCCGTCGTCACGGGCCGTCTGGCCGGGGAGAACATGACCGGCCAGGTCAAGCCGTACCTGCACCAGAGCATGTTCTGGTCGGACCTCGGTCCCGAAGTAGGCTACGAAGCCATCGGAATAATCGACGCGTCCTTGCCAACCGTTGGTGTGTTCGCCAAAGCCACGGAGAAAGACACGCCGGCCGAACAAGCTAAGAACGACGAGTTGAGCGGCGGACGGATCGGACCTCCGCCCGTTCGCGGCGGCGCCCAAGAGCCCGTCGCAGAAGACGCGAACAAAAAATGTGCCACTGTCGCCGAGACCGATGAAAGCATCAAAAAGAAAAAGAAAGCCGAAACCGACAAGGAAGATTACGGCAAAGGCATCGTGTTTTATCTGCGCGACGACGTCGTGGTGGGCATCGTGCTGTGGAATGTGTTCAACCGCATGGCCATCGCTCGGCAGGTGCTGAAGGACGAGAGAAAGTACGACGACTTGAACGAAGTGGCCAAGTTGTTCAACATCCACGAAGAATAGAGAGGAAAAGCGTCAACATTCCCATCGCTTGCTGTAAAGTAGCCCTGTGCGCGTACGCCCTAAACCACCTACCTCAGGAGCGCGGATTTTTTATTTGCATTTTTTATTACGGATTCCTCTCATCTTAAGCGGCCATAAATCGTCATCATTTTAAGGTATCAATGCAGGAAATCAAGCGATTTTATCTGATTTCTGTCATGGCTGATATGTAAATATGAAGTTTAAAAATAATAAAAACAGTTTTGACAAAGAAGGATGGTTATGAGACAGAATGGAAACCTGTTAAAAAGTGTTCTCATTAGTTTGCGACTTGGCGCTTATAAGATATTTTATGGCAGAATGGTGTACTGCAACAATGTCTTACAATGCACTTCAAAAATACCTTCATTCATATGATAAACAAAAACACAACATCGCCAACGTTCTTGCCAGACTTATTTTATAATTTCATCAACATTTTTAGCTCTCAAGATCAGTTGTGAAAGCAGTGGGCCTAAAACAGTATCCTGTGGGTCGCCACTGAATACTTATAAAATTATTGTTACAACAGCGAGCAGTCTTTATTCAACATTGCTAATATGTCAACTGATTGAGATGATTCTGGATTCGAGGGAAACTGAGATAGGTAGGTACACGTATTTTTTAATAATTATTGAGCTAAAGTCTATGCATGTTGCGGTACTGCCTCATCAGTTTCTCTATCACTTCTATGTGATTGTTGAGCTTGAAATCACTGAGATCATCCATCTAGAAAAGAACAAAAATACGTACTTTATAATTTTGCTCTTTGTTTTAATTAAACTCAAGGGTGTATTGCACTCAACTTAGCGGCCACACGCAATCACTTCGAAATACTTGTCAAAAGTAGTAATTGAAATAATTTGAAAAAAAAAATCACATCAACGAGACTGAGGAGCAAAATGGGGTGGTGAATAATATGGCCACGCAAGGAAAAGTAGCACCATCGAAATAATGCAATTAGTTGAAAAATAATACGTTGCTCTGGCGAATTCCATAGTCATCGATAAGCAATCATGAGTAGAAGCCCATTGTAGTTTGTTTCGTTACTATAAATTTGGTAGTATTAAATGTGGCCACTAAGTGTAACGTTACCCAAACTTACTTTTAAAATATTGTCTATAGTTGGCGAATGCGTTACCGTACAAATTGCATCGCGCAAGTGGCCAAAAACCGCCACCATGTAGTACAACAAACACTCTGGCGGATACAGAACGGAAAACAAGAGAAAATTCACTATCTCTTCCAAAGGCAAAAACTTGATAAAACACTGGTTGAGCCACGACTGGACCAACATCCTCGGAGACATCTCCAAGAGCTGCAAAGCATGGAAAGCGCGCCCGTTTTCGTCCAGCACCAAAACCGCCAGTTGGTCGTGAAAACTGTCTTGGAGCGCCGCATCGAACTCTTTGCCGAATGTGCTCCACACCACTGACGTGACCGGGGTCCTGGTGAAGTTAATCATCACCATTTTACAGGTTTCGTAATCACCGTTGCAGGCCAAATAGACGACTCCTATGAACCAATCGAAATTGTTAAACTCCTCCGGTTGGTGGCCCAAGAACGCCCTGGATTGCTTGATTAGCAACGTCAAGGTGGCCGTGCTGTCGCTGTCCAAGTATCCGTGGCTAGTACCGAAAGTGATGATCGTCGATATGCCAGAAACGTCTTCCGGATGTAGCTGGTAGTAAACGCAGTCCGGCGGCGGCCAGTTCAGTTCTTTTTTGCGGTAGACGTAAGTCTTGGGGATTTGCTTGAGAAGCTCTGGGAGGATCAACGGCTAAAAAATCGGCTTTTGTTGAATTAGACTCTATACAGGGGGTAGAGCAAAATTTAATTTTTAGTCGGTCTCGAGACTATACAGGGGGTAGAGTAAAATTTAATTTTTAGTCGGTCTCGCCAAAACAAAAGTATATTCTATTTTGCAAACTTTTGACTTTTTTAGTGAGATTCTGTAAAAAACAACATATTTCATAAATGATCTGTTATGTAAGCAACCCTGTCGGCCAATGGCTGTTGCCTACGCAATAACAGCGTAACAGAGCGTTTATGGAATGCTATTTTCCTGAAGAATCGCACCATTAGTTTCTGGAAAAAAACCATGTGAAATGTTACTATTTCTTTGTTGTTGTTGTTGTTTGCAGGTTAAATTACTGATAGCATGTGGGGCGCATATTCATATTCAACTGTCAATCCGTCCATTCGGCTGATAACCGAACATTTATTTACGTAAGCAAGGATTTTTTTTCAACTTTATTTTTGTGCGCATGATTTTTTCTCATGTGTGTTCTCATTCGTTAGGTCACTAGGTTTTTTAATAATCCAATCTCAAGTCTTTACGCACAGAAAAATATTGCAAAAAAAAAAACAGTCCTTTGAGGTTGTGTACCTATTGGAGCGAAATTATTGTAATTACTTTTACATTAAATTACTGCCATTTGACCCCGTTTTTGGGCCCGCGCGAGACGAATTTTGTGTCGGCGCCGCCTTGCCGTTAAGACGAATCCCGAGTGCTGTTAAATTCGAAGAGGACCTTTTTGGTTTCGATGTCTAAACAACGGTAACACATCTCTGCGGCCCTCGAGTCGCATTTCCACGCATGACACGTAAATTTTTCAGATTCCAACATTTTGATCTCAATTTGACAGGCAACAACTTTTGGACAAGCCAGTTTCATACCAGATGAGAAGGCGGCAAGTCTACATTGCTAAGCTAGAAAATTTGTCCATGTCACTCGAATTGTGGTTTCGCTGGGCGTGCTTTTGTATTCTATTCCCAAGTCGAACTTTTCTCCTAATTTCACTTGAATTGCGCGCTCTTGAGACACGTTATCCAATTCGGACGTCTTCAAGTTGGC
The DNA here is from genome assembly GCA_949128115.1 of Anaspis maculata. Classification (NCBI taxonomy): domain Eukaryota; kingdom Metazoa; phylum Arthropoda; class Insecta; order Coleoptera; family Scraptiidae; genus Anaspis; species Anaspis maculata. Next base: position 66,721,047 of record OX421965.1, on the reverse strand, counting down.
GTGCGACCTTTGTGAACGGGAGACACATTCCAAACTATAAGATAGTATCACGTTAACTTGAGGACTTTCGAATTTCATTGCACTGAACCTTTGAGTTTTTTTTTACGACTACCTACATTATATTGTAGCAGCGAGTTCCTAAAAGCGCGTCTGGCATGCAGAATCCACCCGAAATCGTTATGGAACCCCTTGTCGTCTTTTAGAAACGCGCTCAGCTCATTCTCATCTTGAACTTCGCCCGCGTTCAAACCGCGAAGTTGAAGCGCTTCCAAGACGCCTTTTTTCAAACAGCTGCATTCGTCGATGATTTCGTCCACTTCCAACTTTTCCTGTAATCATTTCCACAAGCGTAAGACCATCTCACTACCTACCAAGAGGTGTCAGGGCTTCACACTCACTTGAACTTGATAATTGGCCAAGAAGTAGAGCATCAAATCAGCGTTTGCTACCATCACTTTCATCGCCAATAAGCCCGCGTACTCTTCGAACGGATCGTTGTTTGAATTATTTAGAGTTTTCTCGACCAAATCGCTCAAGAAAAAACTCCTATCGCTTTCAATTACGGTACTTTCGCTTTCAATTAAGAACAACATTGCAGACGAATAGTTCGACTTCAGTAAGAAGAGGAACAGTGCCAGGTGGACTAGAGCCTGGTCGGGTTCCGAATGTTCATCTGCGTACCACAACGGTTCCAGTAAGTGAGTTTTCATGAGTTTATCGCAGTTTTTGTTTAGGGCTTCAGAGTGCTGTAGCTTTGGCAAAATTTGTGCTATTTTCGTTGGTTCAAGCAAGAAGAAATCTGCGTCTGGTGGAGTGTAAGACAAAAAACTGTACAGTCCAAGAATAGCTTTTTTGAGATTGATGTCAGCATTTGGATACGAATCGTGCAAGCTACTCAATAACTTAGCTGGGTTAGCTTGATGGTGCAGTACTACAGGGTGACAACTATAGAGCTTTTTGATGCACATGACTGACTTTAAATTTACGAGCTTAGCAGCATCATTTACGAGCTTCTGTGTTATTTTAACACGCTTCTTGGTGGTTCCCAATAAGATTTTATAGTGTTCTGATTCGACAATTTCAGAAATGAGTTCAAAATTTGGGTGGTCAAGCAACAGCTCTAGAATTTTCGGCGCTTTGAATAAAGCTGCATTGTTACGATATACTTGGGACATTTTTTCAGGATACTTTTTAACCAGTGCCTCTAATACTTGGTGCTGTTTATCAAATGGAACTTTCTGGTAACTCAAATAATAGCACAAGAAATGTGCAGAGTACTCGTCATCATTGTTCAAGAAACTCTCAGTGATGGTTTGAATCAAATTCGTGCTCTGAAGACCAGCGAATAAAGCGTGCCTTGTGACTGAACCGTAACAAAAATCTCGGAACCATCCAGCATTCGAGTCTAAAGCAGCTATTATTTCTGACAAGTTCTTGAAAGCGATCACGGCGACAAAAAGACTAAGAACTTCGGCTATGGTTTTGTGATTGGCATGCAGCAACAGTTTGACTACGAATTTCTGTGCGCCTAGAACTAAGCGAAGCGTGGAATTTACGCGGATTTTATTGAGATCAGCGAAATAGCGGCTGTTCAATAGAATTTGGGTGCCTTTCAAGAGGTTTTTGTAGCCTTCAATGCACGTGTCTGGAAACGCGATTATTCTGTGGTGCAGTCGCAGAGTGCGAGTGAAAATCTCAGCGTTCGAGCTCACGAAACATTTGCGCAAAGCTTTCGAAAGCCCATCCCAGTGGTTCTTGGTGTCGATGATTTGGATTGCGAGCAATTCGTCGAGGGCTTTCAGCTTGGCGATCGTCGCGTTGGCATTCAGCTGCTCGATTATATTCGAGTAGTTGTAGTGATAGTCCAGGTTTATATCCGAAGACGACCACATTTCCTTTCGTTTATAGCTGAAAGTGGTAGAGACTTCATTTTCGATGGGTTCCAAGTCGAGCTTCTTGATTATGTCTCCGACGTTCGTTGAATCGCTTTCGTTGATCAAACTGGTTATGATTTTGTCTAAATCGTTCACTTTAGCGGCGATTAGCGCTTTTAATTCCAAATTTTTCATTATTGTCAAGATTTCGTAGATTTTGACGTTTAAACGTCAAATCATCAGCTGACTGTCAACTTGACGGAGCTGTCAGAATTTGGTAAACAATAAACAGCTGAGTGCTGTTTAGACGTCGTTGTTCACAATTTAGGATTTGTGATCCAAAATTTCCGTGTTTGTACCAAATCTAAGGTAAGCTTTCCGATTTCTCTGTATTCCATTAAAAATTCAAAGCCGAAACAAAGTCTTTGTGTTGCTTTTACGGTATGACAATGCCAAGGTCACTTTCCTGGTTTTGCGCAAGTGATACCTGCTGGTAGTCTTTTAATAGTGCAGCGTTGACCTGTTTTCGCATCAGTTTCAGCTCAGTTCCAGCAGTCCTCTGTGATGAGCAGCGGAAACGACAACCAGAAAAAGGTGTCGGAGCCGAAAGACACTGGCACCGGGCCCAGAGTCAGGACCCAGAGTGAGACCTCCATAACTGAAGATGGGGGTGCCGCACAGGGGAGTTCCATTGGAAAACGGTAAGTTCGCAATTTCTTTTCTTTTTACCCGTTTCAATTTCTTCCTCCAATTTTACAAAGTCAACGGACAACATCTGGGCAATACATGGTCAGCAGTGGAATCACTTCGGCTTCGCCTCCAAAATTCGTGTCTCTCGAAGAGATAATGCAAGCGGCCAACGGCATGCGGGACATGGCTCTGGTGCATCAGATCGTCGTCGACGACGACTTCAAATTGGAGAAAATCGAGCCGGAAGGCAACAGCTTGCAGAAGATTGTCAACGATACCATGCGGAAGGCCTTTTGGGACCTCTTGAGGGCTGAGCTGGCCGAAGATCCGCCTAGCTACACGCAGGTAAAAAACAAGCGGTAATAACAAAAGATTTGCGGGCATGTCTGGGGCGTGTGTGAGTCAGAAACAACCCACGTTTGACCTTGCCTTATAAGTAAGTTCATTAGCTTTTGCGTTTCTCATACATACACATGATCTTGAGATCGATTTTCAGGGATTATTCATTTCATACGATCCAGGAAAACGCCGTCGTTTCCTGCTATTGGGTTATTTGTTTGTTTTTATTGTTGAATTAACTAGGTACAGTTTATTTCTTAGTGTTAGGTAGGGTTGATCCAAATGAAAGCGCAATAATTGCCAGATTCTCTTGAGAAATACCAGTCCTGAGCCAGTTTCCAAAATTAGAGGAACAGTTAGTAGTGTTTTGTGTGGAATTCGTTGACCTGATTTCTAAAATTTATTATTTTGAATACCTACCTATACCTACCATCAACGATTTTAAATTTATAGTAGGTAACGCTAAGAAACGGGAAGACGCTTAATGTCCTCGCTTTGTCCGTCCGTCTGTCTGTTTGTCACAGCATCTAGTCCTAGACGAAAGAATTTTTGCGAAAAATTTTTACTTCATTGGGTAGCTCATGATACCTTGTATTCTTGTATCCCGAATCAAGAAAAATCTTGACAAAATAATGATGAACAATCACAGTAATAGCAATTTACCCTAACAAGTACCCGTTCTTATCAGATTATCAGATTATCGTCCTTATCAGAACGACTCGCTCTTGTAGTAGGACTCCACTCAAAAATTCATTCCTGCTCGGGGATCGACCGTTTTTGAAAAATTGCAACTGATATCGAAAGTAGATTGAATTGGGCGTCGTGTAGGCCTATTTTCAAAATCGACACGGTTCCGGTTTTCCGACGGTAGTTTTTTCAAAATGAAACTCGCATATTCTGTGAATTTGAAAAAAATGCACTGCAAACTTCGACATGCAGTTAGCTCACGCACCAGTGAGCCCCACGAAATATTCATTCTAGGTGCAGACATGCTGCGAATGAAAGCTGGAGAAAAAATTGAATTAATTTTTAGAGAAAAAACTTTTGAAATCGGACTCGCTGTTCTCGAGTTTTCCTCACTGGAAAAACTGCAAATTTTCCAACTTTTCATCCCGTGAACAGATTTTCACAATTTTTTTTTTAAACAAGAGGTAACTGGTTCTTGAACATTTTCCAACCTCTTTTTTTCCCAATTTCCCGAGAATTTTCCGGTTGAAAATGTAGAACTGGCCGAGACCGGACTTGAATTATGGAGTTTAAAATGAAGCCTTAATCCACGATTTTTCAATAATATGATTTCGAATAAGATTCGTGGTTTTCCCGGAAAATTAAAATTTTCCTAACAAAATTTTTAATTCCTTGCAAATTATTTTTAATTTTTTACCCTAATTCCAACTTCCCATTCGAAAGGACTTTTCAAACAAAAAATTTCATAGGTTCCTGGATACTAGCCGGAAAAGTTTTGGGGTGACACAACCGATTTTATATATAGAAACCCAAAGCTTTTTCTTCGGGTTTTTCTAAATCACCTAATTGTAAAAATCGTCAAATTTAAGCTTTCTTTCAAGCTCTATCATTTGAGTCCGGTCCCGATAATGTCATGCCGGTTTTGCATTTTTCACCGGAAAACTTTTGGAAAATTAGAAAAAGTTGTCAAATTCTCAAGAACCAGTTCTCTACCTGTTGTTGAAAAAAGATGAAATTTCAACTCAGTCGAATCAACGACTCGACACTTGAATCAAATCGAATAAGCAACAAGACTCTATAAGAACCGGAAACATCAAAAGTGGCGGAAATTAGGATCTACAACCGCCCGATCGGGCATTTGATATCCACATTTTATCCTATAGAATTATAGAGTTGAAACTTGGGATTGATCATGGGGAAATAAAATAGAAGCAATTTCCCAAAAAAATTCTTGTACTGGGTTTTGTGAAAAGGACATTTTAGGTGGAAAAGGAGGACGAAATGGTGTCCTACTTGATGACTAAGTAGGACGGAGGACAATTGATGCTAAAGTAGGGCTGCCCTACCGAAAAGAGGACGGTTGGCAACCCTAGTGGCTCGCCTAGTGGTATACGAGATTTCATATTTGCTCAGCGCTCACGAGAAAAATGTCGGAACGAAAAGGAGATGGAGTTTGGCCGTATTTCGTGAAGGAAAAACTGTACCGGGAAATCAAATGAGATGAAATGATTTAAATCAAATGATTAAAAAAAAATCGATTGATTTTAATCACGATTTAAATCAACTTGATTTAAATCTTCGCACCTTGCCCCCGGGTCAATAGTTTCGAATTTTTTAAAACTAGCGGGAAGCTACGGCTCGGCACGATACGAAATTTCAGCGTGTTTTCAACCGACATGAAAGCAACAATGCCAATCGATTATTATTATTCAACATTTTTAAATAGCCAATAGTAGGTACCTGAAGGATATTGGCATCCAAACTAAGGAACAAAAAATTTTTTAGCGCACTTCTCCAAAACGGGAAGGCGCTTATGTCCTCGCTCAGTCCGTCCGTCCGTCCGTCAAAGCATCTAGTTCTAGACGAAAATGTTTTGCGGAAAATTTCAACTCCAGTGGGTAGCTGATGACCTTGGGACCCGAACCAAGAAAATTTTTGACAATATAATGATGAACAAGTACAATAATAACAATTTGATGTGGCGCGGCATCGCCGATGAAGTGCTGCATTTCAGAAGCCGGCTGGATTTGTGAAGCTATGACAAGCGGACAAGTACTTACAATAACACACGTAGAGAAGTTATATTTAGAGGAAAATTTGAAATTCAGTTCAACAGAAATCCCACATCGGTACGACCCACGGCCTCACGGGTCAATAGTTACGAATTTTTGATAATGACTCTGAAACTACGGCTCGGTGGCAAAAGATTATTCGTCGCTTGCTGGCGCTCAAAATCTTCTTTTTTGAACGGGGCAAAATCTTGGATATGAAAGATTCCAACTCATATGGGTAGCTCGTAGCCTTGTAGATTAGAGGTGGTCGTTTGGTCTCGGAGGATCCTTTCTGCACTGCGACCTATAAGATCTTTTGTGCGTGGCTCGTAGCCTTGGGAAACGAACTAAGAAAAATCTTGCCGAAAAAAACGATAAACAATTACAATAATAACATTTTTAGTGTTAGGCGGCGTCGCCGATCAAGTGCTTAAGTTCACAGTTAGATGTAGAAAGCTTCGATGTGCGGACAAGTACATGTTCCTATGGAAATACATTACTTTATGTACGTACGTACGGGGTTATATTAAAAAATTAATTTGAACTCTCTTTTGACAAAAACTTTACTTTGATACGACCCCCGGGTCAATAGTTACGGATTTTTAAAAACGACTGCGAAACTACGGCTCGGCGCATACGCCCCTCCAGATTGAAAATCTGTACGGACGTGTGTTCCCGACCAAACTGAGAAACATTTTCGCTCCCAGTTTTCTCCATTAATACCTATAAAATATTCCATTAGTCCCTTGAATAATTTCGAACAAGATAAAACTCTTTTCGTTTCCACAGACGAACTTTTAATGGCGTTTTTTTTAAAAAAAACTAATTTTTGAGATTTATGAATCACCCTGTATGTTGAAGATAAGTACACATCCAGTGGTTGATAATTTTTATTGATTAGTCCATCACAAACAGTTCCTCCAAAGCATTTCGAATAACGAAAATGGAGGGCAGCAAAGCCCCATGCTTTGACCCCCCCCCCCTTCTTATCTTCAAAAATAAACGTCATTAATTTTAAAAAATATTTTTTTATGATCTCGAGTTATTCCCATGTGTCGCTCTAGACTCAGATTGTGATACTTTTGAGGCACCCCCTGTATGGCACAGTTCCAATTTTCGTCTATAGAGCTTTCAGAGTCCAGTAGCTTCGCTTATGAATCAGGCAAGTTTTCGAACGGCTCCTCCGCCAATTGTACGATCGCATCAATCTTACGTATCTTCCAAATAGTTTTACATATCGAGTTCGTTTGTGGAATTATATCTATAAATAGATGCAACACCAAAATGGACCGTGGACCAATTTTTGATGAAATTTCCACAAAAAATGTGTTTTAAAGACTCGAATCAACCAATGAACCGATGAGGCAAATTGTGATCGACAAAAAAGATCTGGTCTGGTCGTCCACCAGTTTTTGCTCTTCGTGAAAATGTTTGTCTTCGAGTAGCTGCTATAAAATGTTAGGAACAAATATGGTGCGTACGATCGGGCATAACTGCTCGGCAAATACCGATTTTTAACGAATTCGGTCTTCTGGACCTAATCTTGTCGTTCTTTTTTGACGCTATAACTCTCATACGCGCCGAAGACTTGAATGGTACGATGAGCAAACTCACTGGAGCTCAAGAATAATAAAGGATGCTTTCAGTGTCAAATTCTGCCTTTGCTTTGGAGCTTATAACGACAGTAGGCAAATAATGTGGGAAAGTGAAAAGAGAGAGAAGAGAAGTCCCACTTGAGCATTTGAAAGCCACTCTTTTTCGACTCAACACCTATTGTATTTGATGACGATCGGTCAACTATAAATAGTTTTTAACAAAAAATCTTTTATATTATTATCTTCCAAAGGGTTTGACATATCAAGCTCGTTCTTTCGCTAATCATTGTTTCGGAACGATTTGGTGCGGTATGTTTTTTCTGTAGTTTCTCCTCGCATTTTGTCTTCTTTGGATTTCAGCTTCCAGTTCTCCATTTGCTCTTATAATAATCCCTACTTGAACTGCCGTATGACTCAAACATCGGTCATCTAGAGGGTGGAAAGATAACCGAACATTATAACTAAAATCCATTGTCAACTGCTGTACTTTATTTTTGACCGGTAACTTTTTGACACAAAATGATGCACATTATTTTTCTTGTGCCCTGTTCAAAATCATGACTCAAGATCATTAGATTAGGGTTATATTCACTATACCTATATTGAGAATCAATTTTCAGGCACTAGTTCTGCTCGAGGACATCAAAAAGGGACTGTTTGCGGTCCTTTTGCCTCAACACACCAAAATCAAGCAGCAGATTTCCGAGATTCTCGACACGGAACTGATCAAACAACAGGCAGAAAACGGAACTTTAGATTTTGGAGTATGTCTACTTTGGTAACTGTCGTCATTGGTTTGTTATCAATTTTATTCTTTCCAGCAATATGCCCAGTACGTTATTTCGGTAATGGCCAAGCTGTGCGCTCCGGTGCGTGATGACAAAATCAAGGAACTGACTCAAACCACTGACGTCGTCGATACATTCAAAGGAATCCTTGAGGTATCCATAAACGTTTATCTACATAAAATCGCGTTTATTTATCGTTTTATGCTCAAGTATATAATTTTCTTGGGTTATTAATAATCATGGCAAGGATAACTTTTTTTAATGAAAAATGTCAGGCTTTTAAGGAAATAGGGACTTGTTGTGTATTAACTTGAACTTTTCAAGACTCTGGACTTGATGAAACTCGACATGGCGAATTTCACGCTACAAATGGCACGCCCTGATATCATAGCGTGCAGCGTGGAATTGGAACGGAAAAAATTCGCCGACTTTTTGGCCATTCAATCTGATGGTTTGGAAATAACGAGGAAGTGGTTGCTGAAACACGTCGATTTGAACGACCAACCACCACCTGATGCGGCCGGTTATGAAGCTTACATCAGGAGTGTTTTGAAAAAGGCCTTATTTGAAGGCTGCATCGAGCTCTTGGATTGGGACTTTGACGGTCAGCCTTATCCTGAGGTTCATAACGATTGCTATTTTGACTCCTGCATTCCTCATACAAACGTGATGTTTTGCAGACTTTCATGATAGATGAAACGAGACTGATAGATTTGCAAATACGAACCAACAGGGTTGTCGACATCGGCACTGTTTTGCTCGTGACTTTGAGCAATGCAGGGCCAGATTTGCAGTCCATCGCCGAATTCAAAGCTTCGCTGAAAGAACACGTTTCGATTTTACTACAACCTGTTAAATCAGAGAAGTAAGTATGAATACAAATAATAAAACACAGGTGAATGTCTATACCTTGTATTGTTCCTTTCTCAGTCAGGCAGTCTTTGTTTAGTTTGTTTTATTCAGTCGAATACCTTGATTCTCAAAATATACACTTTGTTTATATGTATTTTCTAGCTTAATCTATCTAGTAGCACAACCTACTGTTTTTTTTAAGGGAACTGAACGACGTGTTGCCGAATGTAGCAGAGCAAGTGATCAACGATGTGAAAGAAGCGCAAAAGAAGTACAGGCTTCCACTAATCAGTGAATCCAGTGAAGATCAACTCAAACAGCAAATACTTCAGGTTGGCAGCGAGAACCATAAAGTCCGCAATTTAGTTCGTGAGTGCCATCTAATAATAATGGGTCGAGTCATGGATTGGAACTTTGAATTTGCAGGCCAAAGAGTGAAGGAATTCTTCAGGGACATCATCGAGTCATCCACGGCTGCGCCGCAAAAGGTACCCACTGGCTTGACAGCGCTGCAGAACGAGCTGACGGGCATAGCCGGCCAGTTTCTCAGGATCGTCTCCCATAACAGCACAGTTTTCAGCATTTATTACTATGACATTGTATCGGCAGCATTGCCCAAGCCAACCTAAATATACGCCACTCATCACAGCCAGTTCCGCGTTTTATATGTTTTACTTTTTGTTGCATTTGTATGAATAATGCTGAAATATTTAGATTAATTTGGTAGTAAACTTTTTTTTGTTCATTTGTTTGTTTGCTTTGATAGTTTATGTTTCTGTATGTGAGTAGAACTAAAACCATTTTAGCATTATGTTCATCATTATGTGATACTTTCGTAGTAGGTAGGTATGGATGTTGATGTGAAGTATATACTTATATTTATACTTTTTAGCACCTGTAATGAAAATTATATACCTATTAACCAATTTTAAACTAAATACGAGTAACTAAGTACATATTAATAATAATGTAATGAGGATAATGGACAAAATAAATTTGTACTTGGGAGTAAATATTGGTTATTGCTCTTATGGCTTCTTTGGATTTTTCCTTTATTGAGATCACAGTCCGCTAATAGATACTGTTACGAATTTTTGCTGGGTACTTTTATATCGCTACTAGATACATGTCAATTATTATTCGCACTTGGATATATCTCTTTGGTTAACTTCCGACCACTCGCCGTTGTTGCTGTGAATTTAAATCTGGTATTGGTCGGCTCATCTCCGCTTATACAGGTGTCCCGAAAATATACCAACAACGTTCTAAGGCAGCTTCCTCTTATCAAAACAATAAGAAAAGTTTCTATAAACATGGGTCCGGAAACGCTTATTAAGGGAGCTACAGACTACAGGCCCCTAAAGGTGGGACCCTGAAGACGGTTTTTATTCAATATCTCCGAAACCGTTCAAGGAAAATCAATCAAATTCGACACATCCACTAACCTTCTTATGCCCAACAAAATGATGCAAGATTAATTTCAAAATAATCCGCCAGGGGTGCATTAGGCTGCGGTGTGGGGGTAAAAATTACCCTTACTTTTTTTAATGTTAATTGTCTCCAAATTTAACAAGAAATTATGGAATATTGGAGTTTTCTACCTAAAGAAGATCCCTCTGTTCACCCTTGATAGATGGACCGTTTACGAGATATTTGAGTTTGAATCCTCCAAGGCTTGAATGGGTGTAGGTATAAAAACGTGGTCAGAAATGCTGAATTTTTAAATACGATATTAAAGGCGAAAAAAAAACTATTTTAAAGCAACTTCATTATTGTTAGGCATTCAAAATATTCAAATTTTGTTAGGCATAAGAAGGTCATTGAATGTGTCAAGTTTGATTGATTTTTCTTGAACGGTTTCGGAAATATCAAATAAACACCATCTTCAGGTGGCACCTTTGGGGGCCTGCAGCTCCCCTAGGAATAAGCGTTTCCGGACTTATGTTCATGTTCGATTTTAGATGTCTCCCTCTGCATATAAAAATCGACCTGGTTTTCCGTGCCGGTGGGGATCGTGGCTTTTTTTTTAGGGGGTGCAAAATCCAATTTTGCCGCCCTCTATCGATACGCCAGAAGCAAAGGGGGCTCTAGGGAATGGAGTTCCGGCAGCAGCGCCGCAGGCGTACATTTTTCAATTTTAGGGGGCCGTTTGAGCAGAATGTACCCCCCTTCCCCAAATATTTTTACAATAGTTATGAAAACCGAGATGAAAACATACAAATTGCTGAAGTACCCACTTCAAAACAATTCTTGTTGCCCCTCTTCCAAGTACTTTGCTTTTCTCCATTTTTAACAGTAATAAACGCATAGTATACGAAACAGAAAATATATTATCAAGTTAAGAAATAGAAGATTTTAGCTTTCCAGTTTTATTTCTGTCAGAATTTTGTTTCGGCTTTGCTTGAGGCGCCAAATTGTGTTGATACGCCAAACGCACTGTCGACCACCTGCCGCCCACTCCCGATGTGCGAAAAACTGTATCAAGCATAAGATGTATGTATTGCCGGAAGATGTATGTATTGTATGTATGTATTCGGAAATCCTATTTGAATACTTTCACAAAAAGATCTCAAAGAGCAGAATCTCTATGAAATTAGTCATAAATCGATAGGTATTTCAAGGTTTTCCGACATTATTTTGAGATACATACCTATACCCTACTCTACAGAGTGGTCCAGGTTATAGTAGCAATAATTCACCATTCGATGGTCGATCGAAAACTATAGGTTGACATGCATAATTTAATTTTTTTCTAAAACGCTTCCTAAGAGAGATACAGCCCTTCAAAGTTTAGTTTTTAAATTCTTTTTTTGCAATAACTCTCAAGTCATCAAAGCGATTTTGACCAAATTTGGTACAAATACTTACGAAATAAATACCCATCACTTCACGTAGCTTTTGTCAAAATTGTCCAGTGGCGTAGATACGGGGGAGTTGTTTTACTTTTCACGCCCTATTCTCTACGCCACTGAATATTTTTGGAAAACTATATTTTTTTCGAATTTCTTGTTCAATTTAGAAAAAAAAGGTACTCTTGTAAAATTTTGATTAGAGGCTTAATTTTTGAGATATTGGGGTTTTAAACTTTGGAAAACATTTCAAAATCGCCACTTTTCAAAGCCCAAACTGTTTTTTTCTGGAAACGCCTCGTTTCTCAGCAAAAAATGGAAGTAAGTCAACTTAAACGACCTAGAAAACTCATATCAGTTGAGGAATCATGAGTTTGCTTGGATATTAATTTTTAGGCTTTCGAAAGTCGCGATTTCGAAACGTTTTCCAAAGTTTCAAACCCAAATATCTCGGGAATGAAGCCTCTAATCAAAATTTTACAAGAGTAACTTTTTTCTAAATTGAACAAGGAATTCGAAAAAAATATAGTTTTCCAAAAATATCCAGTGGCGTAGGAAATGGGGTGGGAGAAGTTGAACCATCCCCCGGTATCTACGTCACTGGACAATTTTGACAAAAGTTATCTACGTCAAGTGATGGGTATTTATTTCATGAGTATTTGTATCAAATTTGGTGAAAATCGCTTTGATGACTTGAGAGTTATTGCAAAAAGATGATTTTCAAAACTGAACTTTGAAGGGCTCTATCTCCATTGGGAAGCGTTTTGGAAAAAAAATTAAATTATGCATGTCGACCTAATTTCCGATGGACCATCGAATGGTGAATTATTGTTACTATAACCTGGACCAGCCTGTATATCGCTATTTCGATGCATCGACACACCGATATTTCGATATTTTATTTCGAAGTTTCCACTTCCTTCCACGCACCACTGCCGGTCCACTTATTGGCTGACGCAAAAATCATCAACGCAGTAAAACGGTTAGCTGGGCAGCTCACTTTCACTTTATTAGCAACGATTATTCCGGGAATCCGGGTTCAGGTTCCGGTTCCGCCGAGGGTTCCGGCTCCGCGGCATAAGTGTTCATTCGGGTGCATCATAATAACGGGGTGAAACCAAAGAAAATGATAAAGGTGAAACTGAAACTGGAAGCTGAAATACCTGTACCTACGTACCTACATAAAAACTCTGCAACGGCAGTTTAAATGTATACTGGGTCTGTGTTATAGTACCTTTCATTATCCAGCGCTCCATCAGCGCGCATACTCGTCTTCTGAAGTAATGGCGTCAAATACAAAATTTGCGAACAAATGCTAGAAACTGGCGTGAAAAACCGCCATAGAGTTGAAAAATACGCGCCGCAGCGAACAGGGTAATAGGCTAGAGGTTAATATATACACACTAGTGATTACTTATTTTTCATCAAAAAGTCCGCATTGTTCATCAAATTATAAATAACTGCGTTTTACATTGATCGGATGTGCGTACGCAGCCCATAATGCAACCCCCACCAACTCTATTTTCAGTTTGACAAGCAACGGCCGTGACTTTTCGCTGCTGTCTGCTGTCAACTTCAACTATTTATTCGCCATTTTGAAGTTCGCTCCGAGTGTCGTACGTTTGTAAACAAGTGGGCCGCTATTCTTGAATCGTGTGAGAAAAGTCCCTGGGAGTTTTATATAATCCGTACTACACTTCTGTAGCGAAAGTTGCCTAAAAACCACGATTTTAGGCAACATTCGCTACATCAGTGTACTGCGGAATGTATTTTACTCCCAGGGACTTTTCTCACACGATTCAAGAATAGCAAGGATAGCAGTTATTTATGATTTAATGAACAATGCGGACTTTTTGATTAAAAATAAGTAATCACTAGTGTGTAATCACCTCTAGCCTATTACCCTGTTCGCTGCGGCGCGTATTTTTCAACTTTGTGGCGGTTTTTCTTGCGATTTTGTAGCATTTGTTCGCAAATTTTGTATCTGACGCCACTCGAGCATACGCACATGTTGAAATTTGGCGCAAGCGTTGGGTATACCACTATAATGAAAGTTACTATTGGTTGGTTCTGTGGTGTGATTTGGTGAAGACCAAAGCGAAGTTTTCTTGGCAATTGTCTATGTTGGCAATGACGTCGATGCACCGCACCGTCGATGTTAGTTCTATTATGTTCTGTCTGCTGGTTATGTCCATGTCACCATGTCACCACTCTCCCTTCATTTCATGGTAAGTGGGTATTTTATTATGTGGTACTTATGTACTTAATGGGTAGTATTAATAAAAAATAAGCATAAGCATTTGCTTAGATTTCATAGGCGTTGCTAAGGAAAATCTGCTCAGCAACTCCTCAAAAATCTAAGCAAATGCTTATACTTATTTTTTATTAATATTACCCAATCTTTTTCTTCTGTGGAAAATTTCAAGGAAATACACCCTATCGATTATACGCGGAAATACCCAAGCCCAACCCCCAACGGCCCCAACCGATTATTATCATATAGTAGCTTTGGTTGGCCTTACAATAGTATATTATTCAACAAGCGGGTAATGATTGCTTTTTACTAATGAGGATGCAGTTTGCCGACACGAGCCTTGGCGAGTGTCGTAAAGCATACGAATGAGTAATATAGCCATTACCCGCGAGTAGAATACTATGCTTTATCCAGTCTTATTGAAAAATGCAGGCATCATGTCATTGTATGCGCGTGATAATGCGTGCATTATTCAATAGGATTGGATAAAAGTTTATTATTTCGTTTTTCTTTGCCTTTACTCATTGTCATTGGTTGAGCCTTGGTCGAGCTTGACTGCTTGAAAAAGAAAAAGCAACGTTCGTAGAAGGCGAGGTAGAAGGTTAGCCATAGGTAATAGGTAGGGGAAAGAAATGCACTTTCGGTATATACAGGTGTCTCAAAACTCGCGCCCCAGGGAACACTGGCATGTGCCGACAACAATTAGGTTCCCAGAAAACGGAAGAAATTTTTTTATTGCTGCTTGCATAACGGAGTCATGAGTCTTTCGAATTCCGTGTCCGGTAAATTATTCGAAATCAATTGTTCGAAATCAATTTTTCGAAAACAGTTATTCGAAATCAATTGTTCGAAAATAGCAATTATTCGAAAGGCAATTATCCGAAAAACAATTATTCGAAATCAGTTGTTCGAAAGTATCAATTATTCGAAATAACAATTATTCGAAAACAAATTATCCGAAATTACTTGTTCGAAAGTATCAATTATTCGAACGAGCAATTGTTCGAAAAGTAAAGTTGAGTTATTCGAAAGTTACTTTTTAGAAAATCAGTTGCAGAAGCGATGTTCTGCAATATTTTTGGCACTAAATGAAATTACGCTTTCGAAAAATCCAATTCAACAGATAAGCTGGTAGCCTTTGGTAAAGAGGGGATTTTAGGAGGTCAGGTCATGATTCATCTGGATGAAGTCAGATTACTCCTTCCATCCTGTGACCAAGTGATGACCAAGTGGAAGCTTAAATCCCAGATTTTTTGCCATAATTGCAAGTCGTGACCGGACAATTGGTCCCGCGGACAATTCGTCGCAAAATAATGTTTTGCCCTTTGTCTTAACTTAAACAAGTCCCTTCGTGTTTCCTTGTTGCTTTTAGAACTTTAGTAAGCCCCCTTATGCCTTTTTGTAGTATTCAGAGCTCTACGGCGCACCCTGGTTTCTTCAGGTCTTTGAAGCTCTGCTTAGTCCCCTTGCATTATTCTGAGAATTTCTGCTAGTACACCGAGCTTTGGGAGCACCAGTAAGCCCCTTGTACCTTCATGAGATATTTGGCCCCCATCGGACCCCTCATCTTCTCTAGTGTAATTTTTGAGCTCTAATGAGTCCTCTTATGTTTTTCATTGCTTTCAGATTTCCATTAGGGCTCCTTTTGCAGTCTTGCATTATCAAGAGCTCCACTGGGCCCCCTTATTCTGTATTCAACGTAATTTGAAGCCCTGCTGAGCCCCCTTGCCTTTTCCATGAATTCCGGAGCAGCAAGCAGCGTTATGCCGTCATGGCATGTTCGGAGCCCTATCGGCCCTCATTGTGGCTTCAGGTGTAATTTGAGCCCCGTTGAGCCTCCGTATGTTCTTTCATGACTTTCGGAGTAGGTACCAGTAAGCCTCATATCGCGTTATTTTGTTATACAGAGCTCCATGGGGCTCCCTTGTGTCTTCAATACACAAGAAAATCTGTTGAAAATCTGTTGAGCCCCCTTGCACTTTTTCTAGGCTTTCGGAGCGCTGGTAAGTCCCTTGTGCCTTTATGTTATATTCGGCCCCAAATATCTTGTTTCTTCAAATGTAATTTGGAGCCCTAATAAACCCTCTTATGTGCTTGATGGCCTCCAGAATTCCACTAAGCCCTCTTTTGCCATATTGTGTGATCCAATTATCCATGCTCCATTGGGCCCCTGAAATGTGCCTTCCATGTGATTTGGAGTCCTGCTGAGCCCCCTTGTATTTTCCATTACTTCCAGAGCACAGTAATCGTCCATGTGTCGTCATGTCATTCGAAGTCCTTTCTTTCGGCCCCCTTATGCTCTCATGTGTAGCTTGGAGCCCTAATCAGCCCACTTATGTTTATATTGGCTTTCAAAGTAGGTACCAGAGAGCCCCCTTTTGCCCTCTTTAGGTCAATATAGCCCCTTGTGTCACTAATATCATTTGAAGCAATACGGAGCCCCCTTGCATTTTTCCGTGACCTTCTGATTTTAGTTGAGCCCCCTTGTGCCCCATGTGTCATTTGGAGCCCTAAGGAGCCCCCTCATGTGTTTTCGTGGCTTGTGCGTTCTTGCATTGCTGGAAGCCCTAGTGTAAGTCTCTTGTGCCTTTATGTGATATGCGGAGCCCTATCGGACCCCCTTGTGTTCGCAAGTGTAGTTTGGCGCCTAGTGAGCCCTCTTGTTTTCTGTCTGGCTGTCAGAATTCCATCAGTAAGCCCCTTGTTACCTTCTTGTGTTATTCGGAGCTCCATTGGGCCCCGTTGTTTCTTCAACGTCTTTTGAAGCCTTGCTGAGCCCCCTTACATCTTTCCATGACTTTCGGAGCAGTAGTAAACACCTTGTGCCTTCATGTGATATTCGGAGCCCTATCGGGCCCCATTGTGTAAACTTGATCACACAGAGCTCTATCGGGTCCCCTTGTACCCTTATGTGTAGTTTGGAGCCTGAAGCCACCCGCTTTTGGCGGGCCGAAAATAATCCGGAGGAAAATAATTCAAAGCCGTGAAATCGAGGTATGAGAATGTGAATATTCAGAGTCAAGGCATCATTAAAAGATGTCGCTAGCTATTTAATTCATTCGTGTAAATCCCGCGAAGCTCTATAACATAATTTACTGGCCCATCATCGACATTCAGTAACCGTCCCTGCCTGACGTCCGATGAAATGGTGAATTGGTGCATATGAAGTAAAGCACCCGCACATCAACCAGTTAGGTGCTGCCGTACTCCTGCCGTGTTGACGTTCCGCCCGCCGCCCGCCCGCTACCATCCGATCCACACGTGTTGGCACCGCCGGCCGCATTCTCCAGCGGCTTCTCAGATTACCTGAGCTGTCTATACACCGTTCGCGATCGTTTTGGATGCAATAAAATATTCCGAATTGCTGGGAATGGAGGATATCGCCGGAGATTGACCGTGGTACCTGGACCAATCCTCCTGGGCTGCCGTCCGCTTGTGGTGCCCCATTATTAACCACTTAATTATTACACAAACCGCGTGTAACGCACTTTCGCAATGTAGGTATTTTACCTACTCAGCGAATATAGGGACTAGACAGAGGAGCAACGTCCGGTGCAAGTATAATAAGCGAATAACAATTTAGAGTTAGTTAACTTGTATTATCGACTCCGATGAATAAACATGTGAAAACCAATTCCGTCTTTCGACTACATACGTCTGACCCTTCATGGCGACCGTGACAGGACACGAACCTGCAATCTTCGGATTCGAAGTCCGAAGTGTGGTGCCCCATTATTAACCACTTAATTATTACACAAACCGCGTGTAACGCACTTTCGCAATGTAGGTATTTTACCTACTCAGCGAATATAGGGACTAGACAGAGGAGCAACGTCCGGTGCAAGTATAATAAGCGAATAACAATTTAGAGTTAGTTAACTTGTATTATCGACTCCGATGAATAAACATGTGAAAACCAATTCCGTCTTTCGACTACATACGTCTGACCCTTCATGGCGACCGTGCAGAGTAATCTGCTGAAAGTACAGTGCCAATTCCGAAGTTAGGCTCCAAATATACTTTGAAACAAGTGAGGCCTAGGGCCACCAAAATAACACTACGAAAACCAGCCACGTTTTCAAAGCACCGCTAATGAAAACACGCAAGCAGTGCAGCAGTGCAGCAAGTATGCAAGCAGGAACAGCAGCCATCATTCCCTAGAGGCGAGACAACCTGACCAAAGAAAAGTCAATTGTCAAAAATGCAGCAGCCAACATCCGATGTCCTAGACAAGCTGACCAGAAGGACGAATCGATCGTTCTAATGCCCACATCCGCTAAACGGATCACATCCCAACCTATGCAGAGAAACGCTGCATAATCAAGGCCGAAGATGCAACGACCCGACAGCATAAACACAACAAAGTGAGTACAAAATCACACAGTATTATGCGAATGGCTTGCCGCAAAATTAACGCAAGAATGCAATTTGAAACTGAGACGATATTTGAATAAAAATAAAACAAAATAAAACGTTTAGTAATGTTTCCGTGGAATGTCTGATGCAACTTCATTTAGACACCTGTTTGACGAAGTAAATGTTTTTAGGCGAAATTTGGAAAAAGATAATCAAGAGCGTAGAACAAATTTGCGTGTGATTCAAGACAAGTCAAGTCATCTAGATAGGATAAAGGAAGAGTTTGAGGCAACTAAGGAATTATTCTATAAAACACCTCATAGCGAAGAATTGTTCAACACAGTGAAAGAGTACGCAAAGCGTATTGAAGGTGGAATTGATATTATTGCAAATACATTAAACTCGAGATTCGAAGCTATAAAAGAAAATAAAACTGTCAATATGGTGTTAGACGCAGCGCAATTTTTGAACTTATGTGCCAATAGCTTAAAAAGTCCTTACGATGGGGAACCGGATAAACTGCAAACATTTATAGACTCGGTGGATCTGATTAAGGCGTATCAAACTGGCCATGAGGCACTGGCACTATCGTTTGTCAAGACAAGGTTGACAGGTAGGGCCAGAGCCTATATTACGAATGAAAATTCAATAGAAAGGGTAGTTGACAAGCTCAAAGCTGTAATAAAAACAGAAAGTATAGACTTGGTAAGAGCCAAGCTGGTAAGCCTTGATCAGAGACACAAAACGGCCGAGGTTTACGCGAAAGAAATAGAATTACTTGCAGAGAAACTCAAAAATGCATATTTGACCGATGGAGTACCAGAAAATGTGGCCGAAAAATATACTATAACGGAAACGAAACAAGCAATGTTGAAAAATGCGATGCCTTCAGCAAAATTGCTTGTTAAAGCCTCAAAACCCCAAACCATTCAAGAACTTATGACGAATTTTATAGATGCTAACACAGGAACGGAGCCCTTACAAGTTAATTATTACCGGAATAACAATTATTCACGACAACGAGGAAACCGCGGGTCCAGACATTATCGTGGCAGCAATCAAAGGAGTAACGGACGGAGTTTTAAAGACGTTAGGGACTACGGAAACAACACTTTTTAACGAGAAATTTGAAATAAATCATGAATTCCATATAGTAAACGATGATTTTCCAATTCCATCTGATGGGATATTGGGGTTGGATTTTATGAAAAAATTTAAATGCATTTTGGACTACGACAGATCAATGTTAATTCTAAATTTAGGAAATGAAATTCACGAAATCCCAATTGATGATTCGGTTCAGCAAAATACGTTAATAATTCCTCCACGTTGCCAAATTGTTAAAAAAAAGTGAAAATTGATAACTTAAATTCTGAGTCAGTAATTGACGCGACCGAAATTGCAGAAGGTGTGCATGTAGCACGCACCATAATTTCTCCTAACGACGCAAAAATTTTAATTGTCAACACTTCAAATAAAACAGTTCTTATTAATAAACCAAAGCTGACAATGCGTCCGCTTTCGGAATTTCACATACGTTGCGTAAAAACGATGAATCAGGAAACACGTTTCAAGACAATTTTATCAAAATTTAAAAAAGATATGCCGCTTTATGTTCAAGATAAATTATTTGCCCTTTGCGAGGAATTTTCAGATATTTTTGCTTTAGAGGAGGATATATTAACACATAACAACTTTTACGAACAGGAACTTACGTTAACAGATAAAACACCCGTCTACATAAAACCATACAGACTGCCACAATCGCAAAGACAAGAAGTGAAAAAGCAGGTAGAATTATTGAAACAAAAAGATTTAATAGAAGCGAGCAGGTCACCTTTCAATTCTCCATTAATACTCGTCCCCAAAAAAGCGGAAAACCCTAATGAGAAAAAATGGCGTTTGGTCGTGGATTTTAGACAAGTTAATAAAAAACTGGTACAAGATAAATTCCCATTACCAAGAATTGAGGAGATACTAGATGAATTAGGTAGGGCCAAATGGTTCTCGGTTATTGACCTGATGGCCGGATTTCATCAAATTTCGCTAAAAGAAAACTCACGAGATATCACATCTTTCTCTATCGAAGGTGCTTCATACAGATTCAAAAGATTGCCTTTCGGTTTGAATGTGTCATGTAACAGTTTTCAGCGTATGATGACAATGGCATTTTCGGGTCTACCACCCGATGTGGCGTTTTTGTACGTTGACGATGTTATAATCACAGGATGTTCAGAAAGGCATCATTTACAAAATCTCAGAAAAGTTTTTGAAGTATGTCGGAGTAGCAATTTAAAGTTAAATCCTGATAAATGTCAATTTTTCAAAAATCAGGTCACATATTTGGGCCATACCATTTCAGACAAAGGAGTCCTACCTGACTCAGCAAAATTCGAAGCAATTAAGAATTTTCCCATTCCAAAAAACGCTGACGAAGCCAAGCGTTTCGTGGCATTCGCTAATTATTATCGGCGTTTTATAAAAAACTTTGCTGAAATAACTTCTCCACTAAATCAACTTACAAAAAAAGGAGTCCCATTCGAATGGACTACGGATTGTAACAGTGCATTTTTGAGTTTAAAAAAGGCATTGATGATGCCGCCAATATTGCAGTATCCAGATTTTTCAAAAACTTTTATACTTTCAACTGATGCCTCAAATATTGCATGTGGTGCAGTTTTGTCACAGGAACACAATGGAAACGATTTACCAATCGCATTTGCATCAAAAAAATTCACAAAAGGGGAAGCTAACAAAAGTACCATTGAAAAAGAATTAACAGCAATTCACTGGGCTGTAAATTATTTCAAACCATATGTCTATGGAAAGAGATTTATTGTGAGATCTGACCACCGCCCACTCGTTTATTTATTTTCAATGAAGAATCCTACTTCCAAGCTAACACGTATGCGCCTCGAATTGGAGGAATATGATTTTGAAATCAATTACGTAAAGGGGAAAGACAATGTAGGACCGGATGCTTTGTCCAGGGTAAATATTGAAGAATTAAAAGTTTTAAATATCAATGTAGCAAAAATAATGACGCGAGCCCAAACCAGGAAAGAAAAAAATCTTACAGAAACTGACCGATCCGAAAAGGAAACCAGAATAAGCGAAAATGAAGTTGGAGTTTTTGAGGTAACAAACAATAAAGATACCTTCAATTTACCACATCTTAAGTTCAAAGTTTTCGAAAATCGAATAAGTATGATAATACAGGAATACAATTTACAGTGTGTTGCGAGTTTTGATGGAAAAGTCACTAGTGATAACAAAGCTAAGGTCTTGTTATCCAGGGTAAATCCCGGTGATATAAGAGTACAGGATGATCCCTCGAGTAACAAAAAGGAATCCACTAGCGTTAACAGTGCTTTAGAGCATCTGCTAACCAAGTTGGATAATGTGGCCGGCGAGAATGAAATAAAAATGTTGAAGCTTCAGAACGAGGATGAAATTTTAAAAGTAATAAGCATTAATGCATTTAAAAATATTGGAAATCGAACCCTCACACATGTAAAAATCGCGATTTGTACCCCTATTATCACACTATCCGACGAAAACGACAGAAAAGAAATTTTAAAAACATTTCATAATGATCCACTACTTGGAGGTCATGCGGGCTCCAAGAGAATGTTGTCGAAATTAAAATTGTATTTCAAGTGGAGAAACATGAAAAAAGATTTGGTAAATTTCATAAGAAATTGCGAGTCATGCAAGTTAAATAAACCTATAAAAGGAGGTTTAGAAAAACTAATTATCACACCAACACCACAAAAAGCATTTGAACTTTTGATAATTGATACAATTGGACCACTTCCGGTGTCCATCGACGGATATAAGTATGCTCTTACAGTTATATGCGATTTGTCAAAGTATCTCGTAAGTATTCCTATTCCGGACAAGGAATCTAAAACGGTAGCGCGAGCTCTATTCCAAGAGGTTTTCCTTATGTATGGTTTTCCAAAGGTAATTAGGACAGATCTTGGCACTGAGTACAAAAATGCGCTATTTGATGAACTAGCAATTCAGCTAAAGTATGAGCATAAAGTGTCAACACCATATCGACATGAGACAGTTGGAACAGTAGAAAGGAACCACAGAATATTTAATGAATACGTTAGTTCCTACATAAATGCTACGATGACTGATTGGCATGTTTGGTTGAGATATTTCACTTACTGTTATAACACAACCCCAAACTCCACGCATAACTACACTCCGTTTGAGTTAGTTTTTGGAAAGACACCAAATTTGCCTATCGACATTTTAAACCATGGCGTAGAACCCGTTTACAATATGGACAATTTTGCAAAGGAGTTCAAGTATCGTTTACAGCTGTCACAGAAACGAGCACACGACCTTTTGTCGAAAGACAAAGAAAATAGAAAGTGTTCATTCGATCGTAAAGCAAGTCCCATTCAACTAAACCTTGGTGATTTTGTATTTGTGAAAAGTGAAGCGCGACACAAACTAGACCCTGTGCATAAAGGACCATACGAGGTGATTGAGATAGACGATCCAAATTGTGTTTTAAGAGATGGGGAAAAAACTTTTCCCATTCACAAAAATAGGTTAAGAAAAAGTTGATACATATTTATACATTTCTACTGTTTTTTTTTCAGTGCCTGCATTTATTATTTCTTTGTTTTGTTAGTCAAATTCATCACTTATTTCAATATTTGGTCATTTTACGGTACCGGACCAATATGGTGAAATATTTGTACGAATTTTTAATTATTATCATAAACCTGTAATTTACTTTTAATGAGGTGAAGCTATCAATTTTTTTTTTGTGCATTTTTATTTTAATTCAATTGCTAGGGGGAATAATGCATAACCTTTCAGGTATGCATCATTCTCCCAAAAGGGGAGGTGTGGTGCCCCATTATTAACCACTTAATTATTACACAAACCGCGTGTAACGCACTTTCGCAATGTAGGTATTTTACCTACTCAGCGAATATAGGGACTAGACAGAGGAGCAACGTCCGGTGCAAGTATAATAAGCGAATAACAATTTAGAGTTAGTTAACTTGTATTATCGACTCCGATGAATAAACATGTGAAAACCAATTCCGTCTTTCGACTACATACGTCTGACCCTTCACGCTCCCGACTTGTCACGTCCGCTGCCGAGTACTTCTGCGGGCCTGTTAGCGAAGAGTTTTAGTCCCCTTCGAGGAAGCTGAGTTAGAACCCGTTTATGTTGCGTCGCGACCCTCCTAGAGGCCGAAGCGTCGAAGCCCCAATGATGAGTCTCAGCCCACTTGGAAAATGACGAGTCGATTTCCCCCGGCTGATGTGCCTTCAGCCCCCCTGAGAAAGTCGAGTTGGAACCCTTCGGAGACGCGCTTTGGTCCCCTTGGGGGCACGCTGAGTCGAGAACCCTCCAGGTTGAGTTTTGACCCTCCGAGAGACTGATGAGTTGCTTCCCCCGTTGAGTTGCAACCCGTCTCTAGGATGTCGAGTCAGAGCCCTTGGACGTTGAGTCTTGATCCGCCTCCAGGTGTCGAGTCAGAGCCCTCCGACGACGAGTTCCAGCCCTTCTCCAGGTCGATGTGCCAAGGCCCTTCCGGTGTTGAGTTTCGACCCTTCTCCAAGTCGTAGAGTTGGGACCCGTTGACGAAGAGTTTCGAACCCCCTCCAGGATGCTGAGTCGCGTTCCCTCCACGATGAGTTCTAGCCCACCTCGAGGATGTCGAGTTGAAACCCCTAAATGAACCAGGCCCGATAGAAATGAGGTCTCTCGTTTCGGTATCTCGTGTGGCGGAGTGATGACCTCGACGAGCGGGAGGTTAGTCTTGGTGAGTTGGGATAGTTGCTTACGGTTAGGCTTTGTCGGAAAAATGTATGATGGGGCTCACGCGTGCGTTCTGAATCTGCCTGCACGTGCTGGTGTCTGCGCTACTGTCTGCCGTCAGGTACAGCCACTTTCAAGCCTCGTCCTTTGTTGGATACCTTCATAGAAAGGTATTCGCGCTCTTGGGCCCTCTGGACTTGGCTTTGTGACTGCGGTACTCAGAGCACCGGACCTAGTGGGTTAGATCTGGAGACTCGCGGGTGAGCTTCCTCTGCGTTTCTGAAGCTCCTAGTTATTCGGAAAATGTAAATTTTGAGAACTACGTGAAAAATCAAGTAATTGAAATAAAATAGCATCGCGTTGAGATCGGGGTTCGGACCCTGCCGTAGAGTCGCAATTGTTGATCGGATTGATGGACACCTCCCCCCCCCCCTCCTTGAAACTAATGATTTTGTTTTAGTGCCACGACAGTTCCGGATATTTCCATATAGAGCTTGTTACGGGAATGAAGACGTTCTTATTCGAAACTGATGAATTTAATCCGGTACCCAACGACGCCATCGTTCAAATAGGGACTTTGTAAAAATGAATTGTTATTAGGGCTCGATCAGGAATAGTGTAGACGGCGATTATTTCGCGTTAGGGTAAAGATTATTTCGACGCCTCTCCGCATCGGCTTTTCGACGAACACCCTGTATAGTCAATCCTTTGCGTTTTGTTTCTCCTGGCTGCGGCCTTCTCTCACCAACTGCTAAACAACAACAAACTAGCGCGTATACGGGGCGTGCTCAAAACGTTCTCCAAATTAAATTTGTATCTTGACTAGAGTAATTGTTTCGCGCTCACCATCGGTTCGAAAGTTTTTGGAAGGGTGAAATTCGGTTCAACATTTCCGGTTATAGACACGCGCGACCGCGGGAATCTTTCTAAGCGTTGGGGGCGACTCACGGTGAAAAAAGGGAATAGGCCCCCACAAAGGTAGCCATATCCAATCCTTTCCAAACGGGCAAAAGAGACCATGGCCCAAAAAGAAGCAACAGCCTTTGAAAAGAATGCCACAACTAGGTGGGCTACCATACACACACCGGCCCACCAATCTTGGATAGCACTCGTGGTCGAAGTCACTCTTCTCTTTTCAGTGTCTAGAAGCCGGGCCTAACCCTAACATAACCTCTAACACTAACATAAATGTTGGATCTGATTTAATCACAAAAAGAACTTTGAACCGCGAAAACCAGTCAGAATTAAATGTCGGTCAAGGTGTAGAGTCAGGTGTTCGTCGGAGGGTTGGGGTGTTGGGACGTCTGGAATAATTAGGGGAAAGTTATCTCTTCGGGAATAGGTTAGATCTTTCAGATAATTTAGCCTGCGATGTGAAGGTAGGACTAGGTATAGGAGCGAGCCATTATTTAAACATTTTGAATTGTACACAGAAGTCAATAGATTGATGTTATGTTAAAACTTTAACTGTGTCTTATTGCGTTCAAACTCGTAGTCAGACCTGTCTCAACAATCTCAAGAACTCTATAATCGAACAACAAGAAGAGAGGCACAACGGGAGGTCGTCCTGATACTGGATGATCATCGGCCAAGCGGTTCCAAAAGCGGGAGAAGTGATTTAATTCAAATAAGTTGAATTAAATGTCAGTATAATGCTGCAGTATAGCTGGGGTCGTTTCAAGCTCTAATCAGTCCACTTTTGTTTTTATTGGCTTTCAGAGTACTATACAGTGAGCCCCCTTTTGCCTTTTCTTGATATAAAGAGCCCCTGGGGCCCCCTTGTGTCACCAATATCATATGAAGTTCTACAGAGCCCCCTTGCATTTTCCCGTGATTTCTGGATTTTTGTTAGGTCCCTTCTGCCCTATGTGTGTGTCATTTGGAGCCCTAATGAGCCCCCTTATGTGTTTTAGTGGCTTTAAGAATTTGCATTGCTGGAAGCCCTTGTGCCTTCATGTGATATACGGAGCCCTATCGGACCCCCTTGTGCCCGCAAGTGTAGTTTGGAGACCTAGTGAGCCCTTTTGTGTTTTTTATGATTATCAGAATTCCAGTAAGCCCCCTGTTGCCTTCTTGTGTTATCCAGAGCTCCAGTGGGCCTCCTTGTTTCTTCAACGTCTTTTGAAGCTGTGCTGAGCCCCCTCACATCTTTCCGTGGCTTTCGGAGCAGTAGTAAGCACCTTGTGCCTTAATGTGATATTGAGAGCCCTATCGGGCCCCCTTGTGTCTTTAAGTGAAGTATGGAGCCCTAATGAGCCCTCTTGTGTTTTTTGTAGCTTTCGGAATTCCAGTGAGCCCCTTTTGCCTTCTGTTGTTATATAAAGCTCCTTGGGCTCCCTTGTGCCTCTATGTGATATGTGGCCCTATCGGACCCCCTTGTGCCCGCAAGTGTAGTTTGGAATCCTAGTGAACCCCCTTTTGTTTTCTCATGGCTTCCAGAAATCCAATCAGCCCCCTCTTGTTTTTTTTGATTACACAGAGCTTCATTGGGCCCCCTTGTTGTATTTCCATGGCTTTCGGAGCTCCATCGGGTCTCCTTTGTACCCTTATGTGTAGTTTGGAGTCCTAATCAGTCCACTTGTCTTGGCTTTCAGAGTACCATACAGTAAGCCCCCTTTTGCCTTTTCTCGCTATAAAGAGTCCCTCGGGCCCCCTTGTGTCACCAATATCATTTCTACGGAGTTCTACGGAGCCCCCTTGTATTTTTCCGTGATTTCCATTCTCTTGTCAGGCCCCTTGAGCCCTTTGTGTCGTTTGGAGTCCTAATGAGCCCCCGAGTGAGCCCCCTTATGTGTTTTCGTGGCTTTCAGAATTCCAGAAGCCATTTTGTTCAGGAAGCCCTAGTCCCTTGTGCCTTCATTCGACATACGGAGCTCTATCTAACTACGGGCACAAGGGGGTCCTTATGTTTTTCCATGACTATCAGAATTCCAGTGAGGCCCCTGTTGCCTTCTTGTGTTATCCAGAGCTCGATCCAGAGCTCCAGTGGGCCCCCTTGTTTCTTTATGTCTTTTGAAGCCCTGCTGAGCCCCCCTACATCTTTTCGTGGCTTTCGAAGCAGTAGCAAGCACCTTGTGCCTCTATGTGATATTCGGAGACCTATCGAGCCCCCTTGTCTCTCGAGTGTAGTATGGGTCCCTAATTGGTCCACTTAGGCTTTTAATGGCTTTCAGGGTATCAGTAAGCCCCCTTTTGTCTTCATTTGTTATATGAAGCTCCATAAGGCCCCCTTGTGTTTTCAATATCGTTTGAAGCCTTGCTGAGCCTCGTTGCATTTTTCCGTGGCGTTTGGATCTCTGTTGGAACCCCTTGTATTTGCTTATGATTTTTAAATCTCTGATCCCTCTATTGAGCCCCTTTGTGTTTTCATTTGTAATACTAATAAACCCCCTTAGGTCCGTTTCAAAGCCTTTACTTGCGACAAATTGTCCGTGGGACGAATTGTCCGTGGGACGAATTGTCCTAGCACCCTTGCAAGTTGTACCTATACTTGTTTTTATCCTCGTTTCCATTCGAAAATTTAATTTTCGAACAACTGATTATTCGAAAAATTGATTTTCGAACAATTGATCATTCGAAAAATTGCCTTCGAACAATTGATTTTTCGAAAAATTGATTTCGAACAATTGATTTTTCGAAAAATTCCATTTTCGAATAATTGCGTTTCGAACAATTTGCCTTTCGAAAAATTGATTTTCGAACAATTGATTTCGAAAAATTTACTTTCGAACAATTGATTTCGAATAATTTACCTAAATCCTTCGAATTCACCAATCCCGGAGGGTCAATAATTCAAGGTAAATTTGCAAAATTCAGCTGGTTGCCAAGTTTCGAAAGTAATACCAGCTGCCTGTCATTTTGCAATAAATGTTTGGCTCACTGTTGATAAAAGGAAACCTAGCAACTTGAAATTAAGGTAACACACCTAAAATCTGTAGGTTTCTGATTTGTTAACTTAACTTTGTCTTTTCTCGAATACCATTTGAGGTAGATTTTTTTCCTCGGTATTACACATCCAACTGCCGTCTAGTTATTTTGCCTCGACCATTTTCTCTAAGACGCGAGTTTTGAGACACTCTGTATAGTGGTAGAGATTGAGCAGCTCGCATGGAGAACAATCAAGTTCATTGTTTTTTGACACTATTTTGTTTGGCAGATTGTACAAGAAATTGTACAATAAATTGTGTAGTGTAAAAGCTGTATTATAGCTGTATTACACTACACAATTTCTTGTACAACTTCTTGTACAATCTGTCAGTTAAACAATCAAGTTCATTGTTTTTTGACACCATTTTGGCAGATTGTACAAGAAATTGTGTAGTGTAATACAGCCATTA
The DNA here is from genome assembly GCA_949128115.1 of Anaspis maculata. NCBI lineage: Eukaryota > Metazoa > Arthropoda > Insecta > Coleoptera > Scraptiidae > Anaspis > Anaspis maculata. The sequence goes on along the minus strand of OX421965.1, from coordinate 66,692,575 downwards.
CACTACACAATTTCTTGTACAATCTGTCAGTTAAACAATCAAGTTCATTATTTTTTTGACACTATTTTGGCAGATTGGTCAAGAAATTGTACAAGAAATTGTGTAGTGTAATCATAGGTGTAATATAGCTATTATACAGCTATAAGTCGGGACACTTGAAATTATTGAGCTCCAAAAACTCAAATCTCTTTCAACATGACATTGACATTACTACTTCAAATCCAATAGGTCTTTTCATGATGATTTTGTGTTTTGGTGGGATGGTGGGTATGCGCAAGATTTCAACTTTCAACTTTCAACTTTCAACTTTCAACTTTATTCACTCTTTGGACTGATGTTTACAGCATATGAGTAGGTACATAATAAAATTATAGTAAGCATTGACAAGCAATGAAAAAACAGAAAATAAACAACAAAATATCAGTAAATACACTATGGTAAATATCACAGACAGTTAGGTGCATTGTAGAAGGCTCATTCACCCAGTGTAACACAGTTCAGATATTCCTGAACACTATAAAACGTATGAGATAGTAGCAGCTATTTTACATTTCTCTTGAATAGATTATAACTATTTATCACTTTATACGAAACAGGTAACTTATTAAATAATTTCACAGCCATAACAAAGGGACCCTTAGAGGAACTACTCAACCTATGTACAGGAATGTCAACATTAAAGTTTTGTCTAAAATTATATACACTTTTGTCATTTCTGGAAGAGCTAAAATCAGGTTTATTCTTGTGAACGTACAAAACACAATTTAAGATATAAATGGACGGTACAGTTAAAATGTTGAGCCTCACAAAAAGAGGCCTGCAAGACTGGTTTTGCTTTTTGAAGCACATAGTCCGTATAATTTTTTTTTGAGCCACAAACAAATCAGATACACGTGAACTATTGCCCCAACAAACAATCCCATAGCTTAAAATAGAATGGACATATGCATAATAGTACATTTTCAAAATATCAACATTGACCCTATCACGAAGCTGCCACAAAACGAATTGGGAAACTTTAGATTTTCCAATTATTGCATCAACATGACTAGACCAAGAAAGCTGGGAATCCAAGGTAAAGCCCAAAAACCTGACAGAATAATTCTGTTCCACAGACTTGCCATCTGAACGAACCAAGAGGCTAGAGTTTGTTATTCTGTTCGAAAAGAGAAGAAGGTCAGTTTTGTCTTTATTCAGCTTTAACCCGTTCAAATCACAATAAGCCTGCATAGTCTTAATCGTCTCAGTCGCCCCGGAAGAAAGGGTACCAAGATCCGAGGCAGAAACAGCGGCGGTTGTGTCATCCGCGAACATTGTTAGGTGTGCGTTAAGACCGATATCGTTCACAAAAATTAAAAAAAGTAGAGGCCCCAGTATGCTACCTTGGCGTACTCCAGAGTCAACCACAAAAGAGTCAGAGCAATATCTAGTCCCATCATCAGTCAAAACGACACACTGCGTCCTACCCATCAGATATGTAGATAACCAATCGAGGGCAACCCCACGAACTCCAAAGCGGCTCAATTTAGATAGAAGAAGCTTATGATTAACGACGTCGAACGCCTTGGATAAATCAAAAAACATACAAGCCGCTGAGCTATCCGACTCAAGACTTTGTAAAATAAAGTTGTACAAATGCAACATTGCGTCCGTAGTAGAAGAACCTTCACGAAAACCAAACTGGCAATTAGATAACATCTTATTCTTTACAAGAAAGTCGGAGAGTCTTGAGTGGAAGCACTTCTCAAATATTTTCGAAAATGCGGAGAGCAGAGCAATGGGTCTATAATTGGCAATGGCCCCCCTGTCATTTTTCTTGTGAACGGGAACTATCTGCGCATGTCTCAGTTTGGACGGAAAAATGCCTTCTTCGAAAGAGGCATTAATCAGTTCAGCCAAAGGCGCACTGATGAAGTCAACAACGCATTTAAGAAGTGAACACGGCACACCGTCGAAGCCGCAGGAAGACTTATTAGATATTTCAAAAATTATTTCGGCTATCTCTGTAGGAGTCACAGGTGAAAGGAAAAGATTCTTAGAACAAACATTAGAACGAGCATTAGATGACGATCTCGTGGTGTGGTCAGGCTTGACAGAGTCAGTAATTTCTTTAACCGAATTAATAAAATATTCATTGAAACAATGAGCAGCCGTCCCTTTGTCAGGGATTTTGTTACCGTCAGTGTCAGTAAAGGACTGAGGATATCTAGGTACGCTCCTGCTAGAGCTGACATTTTCATTAATGATGCTCCAAGCTGCCTTGGAAATGTTACAATTAGGTTTTAAAAATCTGCCTTCATAAAAGACTCTTCTTGCACGAGCAATCTCAGCACGATGTTTACATTTTAAAATCTTATATCTATCAAAAAGCTCGATGTCACCAGTAGTCTTCCATTCTTTGAACATACTCCTTAAAGAAGCTCCCTGCTTAATCATGGATCCAGTAATCCAAGGCCGGGGATTAGTCTTATTTTTTGTTTTACTTTGACGAGAGACAAGTGGAGTGAAATTTGATAGTTCGAGTAGGCAAGCACGCGAAGCATTCCTTGTAAGTTACGCAGTTACGGCATTCGAGCTAGCGTTTCAAAGGTACGACCCCGTTAACCTTGGTTAACGGCGAGCCGTTAACCCTTTACATTGGGAGAAAACGGACTGTACGTTTCATACCATATACCGGGTGATCATTTGAAAACTATCCACCTGCAATAACTCCCGATTCCTAGTGAATATTTTCTAGAGCAAAAACAGGTCGATTTTTATATCAAGGGGGACATCCAAAACATACATTGGCAAATTTCTATATTCACCCCCCTCGTCCCCACTCACCTCAACTTTGAAATTTCAAATGACACTACCTACCTTGCGATACATCAAATTGAAGGAAATTGAATTTTCTTTCTGAAAATTTTTTTTTCAAAATTTTCAATCCCACCCCCTTTTCCCTAAAAATTCTCTGACTGTCCCATTTTATATTCTGGACCCCTTATTTTTCTCTCAATTTAGTCGGCGTCATCCTAGATGGCATCGAAGAAGAAAATATCCGGTGGAAAAAGTGCTGCCCAAATTCACCCCTTTGCTCTCCCAAATTTAACAAAACACCAACTACTTTGTGATACATCAAATTGAAGGGAATTGAAGTCTCTCTCTCCGGAAAGAATTTTTTTGAAATTTTCTACCCCTCCCCCAATAAATTGGCCATTTGGATAGTATTCTAGGGGGGAAATAGCCCAGGCGCCAGGGAAAACAATAAGGAAATAATTGTTTCCTGGTTGGAAACTAGCTTAAAACGATCTGTGTAGCTTAGGTTTTGACATACTAGTTTCCCCCCTTTCGGAAATGTCGGCGTCATGTCGCCATCATCAACAAGAAGTGCACCAGCGTGGTTTTTGCCGAATATCTTAATATTGGGTCATCTGACAGCAGAAGATGTAAGGAGTCATTTTGAAGCCTATGAAATTCCCTACAGTTTGGTTTTTCAATCAATTTTCTGCGACCTATGGTCTTTGAGATAGAGCTTCTGGAAGCGAAAGTCATTGTCGTAGAAGCTCCATGGCCACTTGACCGAGCACTTGACTCGAAAAACTAAAATGTGGATGTGACAAAAAAAATTCAAAATGAGATTACTCGAGAACTCTCCATGCTATAGTTGCGGTGATAGTCTTAAACTCTTCCTCTTGAACCCTAGATTACGAATATTGAAAAGTCAAAAACGTCACATTGTACATATACAGGGTGTACTACGGGAATCAAACCAGAACAGAGAAATTTGACATATTTCTTCGATTTAGCCTATGCGAAACTCTAAGCACTTATCACGAGTCCAATATCAATATGCATTGCTCTGTAAGCTTCACTTGATACACTTGAGAAGTGGTCAGCTCACAGCCTTCCTGTAAAGTGTTTTGAAGGCCCTCTGAAATCATCAAAATTTACAGTAGCAAGAAATGTATGTAACAGTATATTATATACCAAGGAACCAAAGTGAATTTTTGATCATTTGGGTGAAGTTTGTTGCTCGAGGGCCCTTTGGGTCCAAATCCCCAAATTTAAAATTCACTTTGGTTCCTTGGTATGTAATATACTGTTATATACATTCCTTGGTACTGTAAATTTTTACTATTTTGATGATTTCAGAGGGCCTTCAAAACATTTTACAGTAAAGCTGTGAGCTGACCACTTCTTTCGTGTATCAAGTGAAGCTTATAGAGCAAATCCATATTGATATTGGACTCGTGTTAGGTGCTTAGAGTGTCGCATATAGGCTAAATCGAAGAAATATGTAAAATTTCTCTGATCTGATTTGATTCTCTAAGTACACCCTGTATATGTACAATGTGACGTTTTTTACTTTTCTATATTCGTAATCAACGGTTCAAGAGAAAGAGTTTAAGACCATCACCGCAACTATAGCATAAAGAATTCTCGAGAAATCTCATTTTGAAATTTCTTTTGTCACATCGACATTTTAGTTTTTCGAGTCAAGTGGCCATGGAGCTTCTACGACAATGACTTTCGCTTCCAGAAGCTCTATCTCAAAGACCATAGGTCGCAGAAAATTGATTGAAAAACCAAACTGTAGGGAATTTCATAGGCTTCAAAATAACTCCTTACATCTTTTGCTGTCAGATGACCTAAAACTAAGATATTCGGCAAAAACCACGCTGGTGCACTTCTTGTTGATGATGGCGACATGACGCCGACATTTCCGAAAGGGGGAAATTAGTATGTCGAAATCTAAGCTAAACAGATCGTTTTAAGCTAGTTTCCAGCCAGGAAACAATTATTTCCTTATTGAGCTGATTTTTGCTCCCTGGCGCCTGGGCTAAAATGGGGAGTTAAATTTTTGAGGTCAGGTGGGGGGAGCGAAGGGGTAAATTTGGGTGGCACTTTTTTCATAGAAAATTTTCTCTTCAGATGCTGTGCAGGATGACGTTAACTGTATTGAAGGGAAATGAAGGTCAAGAATATTAACTTGGACACTCAGAGAATTTTAGGAAAAACAGGGGGTGGGGTTGAAAAATTTCAAAATATTTTTTTAGAAAGAGAAGTTGATTCTCTTCAATTTGATGTATCGCAAGGTAGGTAGTGTCATTTGAAATTTCAAAGTTGAGGTGAGTGGGGACGAGGGGGCTCAAGATATAAATTCTCAAATGTATGTTTTAGATGTCCCCCTCGATATAAAAATCGACCTATTTTTGCTCAAAGACATTTGCACTAGGAATCGGGAGATATTGCAGGTGGATAGTTTTCAAATGATCACCCGGTATGTTATGTCAGCAACAGCGTTGCATACCACTCTTAAAGAATCACAATTTTGATAACCTCATGGTTAAACCATATACATACTGACATAACATTACCTTGCTAACATAATATGTTAAGCGATCATAGAAAGCAGACGCGTACCTACTGTCACTTTACACATCCATGCTTTACACCTAAGAGGGGGAAGCAAAACATTACTCACCTCTCTCGGCAGCTGTGCTCGGCAGTGAATCGGTTGCTATCAAGGTTGCTATGATGTTTGTAATTGAAAAATATTCTAAAAAATGAAAAAGCCTGTATTTTTTCAACCGGCACTTCTGAAGCATTTCTCTGGTTTGATTTTCTACCCCAAGTTTTCAAACACTCTGTATGTCAAATTTCACCAAAATCCAATCATCATTAATGGCTCCAAAATCGGGAGGGGCTGAGGGATCGTAAAAAAGTCGAATTTCGAAAAATTTACTTTGGTCACGACATGGCATAGGGTATTTTTTCGGGTTTTCCTTCAATTATTATTGGGACACCTTGGGGGACACCTATAAGGAGCATGTATTTATTGTCCAATAAACATGCGTATCAGCCTCAAACTAATTGAAGCAGACAATTTACAGTCGTAATAAAGTTCAGTTTATCTCTCTAAGCAACATATTATTGGAAATTTAGAACAATGTAGGAAAGGAAAACTTCAGAATAAGACATCTAAGTTGTCCAAAGCCAAAGGGTACAAAATCAAGGTTCTTGATAAAAATCTGGAACAAAAGTATATTGTAAAGCTAGTGTTGGAATGACGACTATTGTAATACGAGTAAATTCATTGAAGAACGGTAATATAAAGCACCGGGACGAAACCACATACCACCTGAGATAACGAAATCAGCGGCACGGATCACGAATGCAATCACAACATTGCTCAAGTGCAATGAATGACATACTAACACGAGGCGAGTATCCCCTGAAGTGGAAGGAAACAAGACTGGTCCTGATAGAGAAACCAAGAAAGAATCAAAATGACAAAACTACATACCGACCGTTATGCATGTGAGTACACACAGTGAGTAAACTATAGTAGGTTCACTTGCACTGCGACTCCAGTTGGCTGGGCAAATTTTCTACTTTAGCATTGTAGGCTTGCCGCCTTTTTACCTGGTGTGAAACTGACTTCTCTAGAAGTGAAGTTATATTTCTTATTAAATTGATGTTAAAATTTGGGAAAACTGACCTTGTCATACGTGGAAATGCGACTAGAGGGGCGCAGAGCTGTATTTCTGTTATTTATTAGACACCAGAACCCTACGGGGCCGCCTCCAAAATCATCTTGACGGCGGCCATTCAAGGCCGACAAAAACTCGTTCCACCAAGGTTCAAAATGGAAGTAAATTGAAAACTGAAGGTACTCACATGAATTTCCGTCCAATACGCAACTTTGAGCGGCTGGGTTTTTTGAAATTCGGTTAAATAAACTTTTTACACGTAAATCCTGCTGCAACAGCAGGCTTGCTGGGATGTTCTTTGTCTTGCCAATAGTTCTTCATGATTCGGCGTGTCTTTTCGACTGGAAGAGGGGAAAGGATTATGATGACTCCATGGGAACCGTTTTTTAGACGAAGGACTAGTATTTTTTCAATTTGAAAAAATGAATGTATGAATCACGTAAAGTTGAACCGGCTTCGAGAGGTTAGGAATATTTTTAACACATGTCAAAGCTGCTTTGACTTATTTGTTCATTGGCGACAATTGAAAACAGGTCGAAAAATTACTACATTTTCCAATAAAATGGAAAAAAGCGCCAGAAATCACGTCACGCAAAAATGTTCCGTCTATCTGCAGAGAAAATGCGTAAAAAATGTGTTCCAAAAGTGGTCCGAACGACTTCGTGTCTCTTCGTGAATTATCGTGCCAAATGAAGCCAGAGTAGCCATCCGCAAAGTTTTGGGGATTTTCTATATTTCAGATTTGGAAACTTGAAAACAAAATCTCACAGCCGACTAGAATCACGGTACATGTGAACATACTATACTGGAACACATGATAGTGAAGCGAATCACAGATGCGATTGAGGAGAAGGGAGGATTGGCCACATTTCAGTATGGATTTCGAAAGGGTAGATCTACGGTGGACGCCATGCAAAAGGTGCAACAAATTGCTCAAAGGGCAGAAAGCTCTAAATGAGGGATTGAGGGACCCTACACCCTACAGCAGTCGGAGTTTCTGTGCTGTGGTGACATCAGATATACAGAATGCATTCAACAGCGCGCCATGGCCAGGTATCATGAAAGAGCTAGAGAAATGGGAAATGCCGCAATACCTAATAAAGCTAATAACCAGCTATTTTGAGAATAGAAAAATCATAGTTGGGCAGAAACACAAAATTGAGGTATCGAGTGGAGTCCAGCAGCAGCAGGGAACTGTAGTGGGACCCACCATGTGGAATGTCTACTATACTCTGTACACTCATAGAAAGGACCACCAGATTCCTCCGCTTGAAAAGTAGACCCGAGCGTTACCCGCGAAATTTGATATTCCAGTTAGAAAGAGGTGCTTATTTCCGCTAATCACAGCCAAGTGCTATGGTAATTTTGAATGACACGAGTTTAATACCAGTTTTATTGAATAAGAATTTTTTTTTGAATGAGGCTCATTTTATTTAACTCAACACTCACAACAGCCGAGCCGACTAAAAATAACAAACATCATAGAGAAATGGAGGTTAGAAATCGTACGTAGGTGTCAAACTCGCTGAATGTAATGCCATTGGCTTGGCGTAGGAATAATTTGCCCGGGTAAGACTACCAACCGAACAAAAGTAATATTAGTTCCAGACGCGCCCATGTTGTAACAGTCTTTGGTGCTTTTATTTGCTATAGGTTACATCACTGAAATTCAAAAAAGTCCGTTCTATCGGTGTACAGACTATATAATGAAGTCTTACACTGATAGCCCACGCTGACGACCTTGCTGTAGTTGTGTGCGCCACAAATGCGGAAAGCCTGGAAGCCAAGGCAAGTCATGCCATCAACAAGGTAAATACTTGCCTCAAGGAGAAAAAACTGAAATTGGCACCTACAAAGACAAAAGTTGTGCTATTGGTTGGGAGAAGAAAAATACCCAGTTTCACCATCAGACTTGACAACATGGAGATAACAAGCTGGGAGAATCTGAATTACTTGGGCATAACATTCGACAGAAACATGACAATGAAACAACACGTACCTACAGGCAGTAACTAACAAGACAGAGGAAGTGACCAAAGCACTGGGACGTTTAATGCCAAACATTGGAGGGCCAATTATGGGGAAGAGGAGAACTATAACGGCAGTGGTGTACTCCATGCTGTTGTACGGTGCTCCAGTATGGGAGAGAGCAATGCGTGTCAAGAAATACAAAAATATGATGGAAAAAGCAAAACGAAAAACACTAATACGGATATGCAGAGCATATTATACCGAATGGGTAATAAAAAACCGTGCTCGGAATTTTTCCTTCTAAAATTCTTATTTCGCCACTGATTTCATCGAACTTTTCAGCATTGGCTAGCCAATAGTCAATCATTTCCGTATTTCAAAATGGCCGACATATCAAAATTCATGATGGCAGAAACAATTGAAAATAGGCCTTCTTTTGTTCTCGTTGCTTTTTATTGAAAGTTACCAGGAAGTCAAAACCAATAATGAGTAGTATAGCTATGGTGATTCTGGACCACTTTCAAGGTCATCTGCAGTAGCGCCACCTAGCGGCGCGCAGAGGAACTAACATTACCGACATTTACAGAAACCTGCATTACCGGCATTTACAGGAATCTACCTACATTCACAGAAACCTGTATTACCGGCATTTACAGGAATCTATCGATGGGATCTGCATTATCAGCATTTACAGGAATCTACCGATATTTACAGGAATCCGTATTACTGGCGTTTACAGTAATCTATTGATAGTGGCAGTAGCGCAATCTCCCGGTACAACTGCGAAGCTCCATTTAGCATAGATACAAACCTATATAATGCCAACATCTCTTAGTACCGATGCGAACCCACATTACCATAAATCTGGGGATTAATTACTAGGTGTACATCTGGTTGCATAGTTCCCCTTCTCCTCTCAATTTCAGCATAATTAGGGGTGTAATCAGGATGGTGGGGGCAAAAAAGACAAATGTAAACAATTACTGCTTTATTGGTGTATAGCTATATACATGTTAGAAAATCAATGGAATTATAAGAATGGAATATTCATTAATAGAAAAAAAGGAGGCCAGGGTTGCTTTCAACTACTTTTTCAAGGTCAAGCCATAGGTGCAACTATCTCTGGATCAAAAATTACGCTTGCGTGGAAATAGAACAGCACATCCACTCAACTTTAGGAATGTATGGGAGAGGTTGATATGAAGAGAAATACACATTAGCTGTTATTGGTTAAAGTTTTATTTGGTTCAGATTAAACATTGTTATGCATACTTATTTTGATACACACAGAACAATACACGCTCTTTTTGTTTATTAGCAGTCGTTTTGATCCGATTCATCCTAATTCTTCAATTACTGGGGGCCCTTGAAGGGATGGAGCTCTAGTGTGTAGTAGTAGGCAAACTTACGTATGAGTTAATAGTAAGTTATTGCGTAAAATTGCGCAATAGTTGATGAAAGTCTAGAAGAGTGTTACTAAATGACACAGTTGTTTACGAAAATGTTTACCAGCTATTATGACTATTCATTGTTTTTTTAAGGTTAACATTGCAACATGTGACGCAATACCCAAGTGTTCACCTCGAAAAACTTAGAAGCAAGCCAACAAGGTTCCAAAGCAACTTAAGGGCTGTATGAACAAATTCCGGAAGCTATTGCGTAAGATTGCGCAAGATTGCGCAATACTTTGGAAAAGTCTAGAATATTGTCACTAAATGATGCAGTTGTTCACTAAATTGCAAACGAACTTGTTTACCAGTTATTGTGATGAGTCATTGTATTTTAGCGTTGTTCTCATATAGGTAAAAAGAGAGGGTAGGGTTGCTTTCAGTGGCCGTGTTTCGGCTACTTTTTCAAGGTCAAGTCATAGGCACAACTATCTCTGGGTCAAAAAATTAAAGTAGTGCACATGCGTAGTAGTAGAACAGCGCATCCACTCAACTCTACTCTTCCAAAATGTATGAGAGAGGTTTATATGAATAAAAATACACAATAGTTGTTATCGGTTAGAGCTTTATTTAGTTTTAGAGTTTAGAGTAAACATTTTTATGCATACTTATTTGATTACACACAGAACAAGCCCTAATGCATAGTTGGAGGCAAACTTACGTATGAGTTAATAGTAAGTTATTGCGTAAAATTGCGCAATAGTCGAGAAAAATCTAGAAAATTGTTACTAAATGACACAACTGTTTAGGGAATGGTTCACCAGGTCACGTGATGATTCATTGTATTGCAAGGTTGATGTTGCAACATGTGATGCAATAAGTGTTCACCCCGAAAAAAATTCGAGAGAAAGCCAACAAGGTTCCAAAACAACGAAAGTGCTAACATGAACAAGTCCAGTCTAGAATATTGTTACTAAATGACATTCTAGAACATTCTAAAGAAGTAAACAGAAGGAACTATGCAGTCTCGGGAAATAAAACAAGCGAATCAATAGGACAGAGTTTATTTGGGTAGTAAATTGATTAACCAAGTATAAAGTAGCATGCAATTATTCAAAGAACAAATACAGGGTTCCAAAAAATGGTGATTACACTGTGGTAATATCTTGTCAAATTTTAGTACACTATCCTCCTTTCCAACATTCATAATTTCAACACATAATTCATCATCACAATATCTATTAATAATTTTTTCAAGGAAAGCCTCCTTCTGTTGTCCTTTTACAAAAATAATATCCACGTTGGAAGCCAGGTGATGTAGTATGGAGTAGACTTTTCCATATGGAATATCCCCATCACTGTATCTGAGTCCATGATGAGTATTCTCCAGCTTGCTCCTAGTTTACTTAGATACGATCGGAGGCATTATTCCAGAAATATCCATTTCTAGATTTACCTATACCTACTATATTATGTCCAAAAAGAGATTGTCTTAATTACAAATAAACAAATGGTAACTTAATCCTCATGGTTATCACTTATAATGTTATACATATACACAATAATACATAGCTATGGGTATTATTGCTGGTAATTAGAATGTTTTAGTGAAAATATCGAGAAACTTGCGTTATTTTCCAGCATCAAAAATATGTAATGCTGAATCAAAGACACGCCGAATGCCAAGTAATAAGGTGCTGAATGACACAAGATTTGAATGCTGTGATCCTCTACAGGTATAGTCCAGGAATTTTAGTCAATATACGGCTTGTACCCGGAAGTAATTAACGTAAATCTGAAAATTTGCAGGATCGTAGTTTTGGTCTAGGAGAGCACGTACAAAAAAGTCCCCTACTCTCCCTCGTCGGCTTCCCTCTTTTTTTGGTGCAAGAAGAGATTAAGTCACAAAAATTGATAATCTGATTATAGACTGCAGTAACATGGTTGTTGTTGGTCTGATTGGTATCGAAATTATCAAAAAAGGTTCAGAGAAGCATATCCCTTCGTATTTGAGATGTTTCAATACTTATTAAGTACATAATTTGCCGCCCTAGTGCTGTCAAACTTAAAAAAAGTAGATTTTCCACCGAAATTACGCCGTGGTGGTTAGGTATATGAAGACTCGGGGGTGAAATGTACAAGAGGATAAACATTTTTCGTCATACTTTGGGCTTTCCATTGGTATGTCTACGTTCTCTCTAGCGTTACCCGTTACGGAGCAACAGGGCTGTAATGAGAATGTTGCTCGACATTTTATGCATTTTATAAGTGTTGTTGTTGATGTTGCATCTTTTTCACTCCCCTCTAGCAATCTATGCTGGTTATAGTGGCAATGTAAATAATAACATATGGAAGAGCATGAACATACAAGACAAAAAAGACGTTGAACTAGTTTTTGAAGTGAAAGCTTCATGTGGCTCACATTTCGTCACCGAGAATGATCAAATACGGGTGATCAACCCGCTGATCGCGTACGTCCTGTGTTCGATGATATGTTATGGCAGACAAAGGCGTTTGCGGTTGCGGTTTTTGTAAGTTGCCCCTTGAAGATGGAAATGTGATGGTTCAGAGTGGACTATCAACTTTGCTGCGGGCTAGAGTGGAAAGAGGAGGCACCGAAAACTAAGAAGTTCTCAAAGATCTCGTGGAGAGAAATTTATCTATCAGGTTACATGTGACATGCAGGTAAGTGCTATAATATTCGCTAGTTCTAGAGGAATCTTTCAAGAAGCCCGGGGTAAAAGGAGGATCCTCAGAGCAGCACGTTGAACTAAGGGACTCTCGCCGGTAGCGCGATGCACGAGACGTCAACACTTTCAAAGCCTGGCTGCAAGACCACTCTCCGTGGTCTACAGAACTACAGAGTCAGATCGTCTTCGCTCTCTGGCTTCTGGGATTGCTGATGGGACGACATTACTAACTGCGACAAAGCCAAAGCTTCAGGTGAGGCAGCCGTCAAGACTTTGCCTGGAAAATTGTTCGGGGATGTGAAGCTCTCCAGGAAACATCGAGTGAAGCCGCTTGCATCAGTTCGGGGTGGCATTGTTGTCCGCGATAAAATCGTTCCTGTAAACCTTTAGCAACTCTTTACGCGAATAGTTTGCGTGATGGAATCTGAGGAAGACTTGAAAGAGTATCTCAGTTTCGAACTCGTTACAAGGCCATTTGCTCTTTTCGATGAGGTGTCAATGCGAAAGACTGCAAAATCAGTTCTTCAGAAGTTCTTTTCAAGTATTACACCTAAAGTACTTGGTGACAGTGGAACTCGTTGCAGTGTAGTCGACGGTGGTTATCTACTTCATGCACTTGTTTGATCTTGTCCCGCCACTTTTGGACAAATAGCCGAGGCATACGTAAGGTTGGTTCAGAAACGATTTGGATCATCTGTTACCGGTGGTGTTCGATGGGCATGAACAGAAGTCAACTAAAGGCTCAAGAACAAAAACGTCGTTATTCTAAGCGGGCACCAATACATGTAGTTTTCGATAGTAACACATGTGTGGCGACTAACCGGTCAGACTTCTACTCTCAGGTTATTTTCAAAATAATGGAGTTACTATCGTTTAAGCTGCAGCAGATGCGGACTCCTTGATTGATTGTCTGAATAGCTCTCGGCATGGATGTGTCAGGACAGCAAGTTACCGTTATTGCCCAGGACACAAACATGCTTGCTATGTTAGTCGTCCGTGCTAGAGATGACACGTGAATCTTAATGCCAAGTCCAGCCACAGGCAGTTCAAGTGGACGAGTATTTAAGATCCAGGAGATCCGAAAAAGTCCTGATGAAGTGAACGAATTCGTCCTCTTCTGCCATGCCATAACAGGATGCGACACCACGTCAGCTCTGTATCAGATGGGAAAGCAGAAGGCGTGCGGAAGCTCCTGAAGAAAAAACCAGAGCTACAGGAATGCTCCACGGTCTTCTCAAATCCCGCATCTAGCAAGAGGGCTGTGGCCGCCGCTGGGGAAAGATTTATCGTGGCCCTGTATGACGGTAGTGAGCAGGACACTTTGGACCAGCTACGACTATTTCGATACAACCAGAGCGTAGCGAAGCAGCCGGTGACAGCTTCCTTCGATTTGGCGAGCCTTCCACCAACAAGTGCCGCCTGTGAACAGCATTCGTTCCGCGCATACTTCCAGGTAACGGCGTTGGGCAGAAGTGGCTAGACGTTAACCTCAACCCGGAGGTCTGGGGCTGGAAATCTCGACTCCAGGGCCTTTTTTCAGTTACCATCACAAGGCAGCCAGCTCATGATAGCCTGCTACGGTTAATTCCATGTGCCTGCAAGATTGACTGCGGTGCCCGGTGTGAGTGCAGGAGCTCAAGTCGAAACTGCAGCATCATATGTGCAAGAGCTGTAGAGCATCCAGCTGCACGAACAGTCGGTCGGTGGATATGGATGATGATCCGGATGACCCCACTTCCAATTAGAATAAGAATCGTTTTAGATCGTTTCAGAGTCAGCCTTTTCAGGTAGAATAAGAATGTTAATTCTCTACCTTAATTGAGTACTATCCCAAAGAAAGTTCAAGTGAAATTTTAATTAAAAATCTTATAGAACAACAGTAATACTTTGGTACTAGGTTTAATACTAATATAAGGTTCTTTGGGATCGGGAAGGCTAGTTGGGTCTCTACCACTGAGCGCAGGATGCGCGCTTTACGCAGGCAGCATTACCGCGCGGCAACACTAGGAGTGGCCTAGCTCTGTAACGGGTGACGCTAGAGAGAACGTGAACATACCAATGGCAAGCCCAAAGTATGACGAAAAATGTATATTAGTGTACATTTCACCCCCCAAGTCTTCATATAACCGCCACGGGGTAATTTCGGAAAAAATCTATTTTTTTAAATTTTGACACTACTAGGGCGACAAATTATGTACTTAATAAGTAATACAACATCTCAAATACAAACGGATATGCTTTTCTGAACCTTTTTTGATAATTTCGATACCAATCAGACCAACAACAACCATTTTACTGCAGTCTATAAACAGATTATCAATTTTTGTGACTTAGTCCCTTCTTGCACCGAAAAAAGAGGGAAGCCGACGAGGGAGAGCAGGGGACTTTTTTGTACGTGCTCTCCTAGACCAAAACTACGATCCTGCAAATTTTCAGATTTACGTTAATTACTTCCGGGTCAAAACCTAAAATTCCTGGACTAGTAGGTAACTCATAAGTAGAGGTGTGCACATATAGGCATATGCATGTATATACTTATGTATATATTTTCTAGAAGTACGTCACGTCACTTGAAAGATCTTATTTTTTATCAGAATCATGCATGTAATACCAACCATTAAAAAAGAAATCCTGGAACAACTCACCATTTATACATTTTCTTCTAGATTTGATGCTCTTTGTGAAAAATCATGTGATTTTGTAACATTTTTGCATTCTTTATGGGGTTTTAGAGTGACTTTTTGTCAAAATTGAGATGATTTTCACACAATTCCAATAGTTTAACAGCAAACAGCTCACATTTTCCATGTTTTCTCATAGATTTAGTGACCCTTCTTGAGAAATCATGTGATTTGTGTAACATTTTTGCATTCTTTAGGGGGTTTTAGAGTGACTTTTTGTCAAAATTGAGATGATTTCACACAAATTCAATAGTTTAGCAGGAAACAATTCACATCTTCCACGTTTTCTCCTAAATTTGGTGACCCTTTTTGAGAAATTATGTGCGCGCATGCGCGTGCATGACTTCCAACAGCACAAACATGCTACATTGAGCACATAATTTCTCAAAAAGGGTCACCAAATTTAGGAGAAAACGTGGAAGATGTGAATTGTTTCCTGCTAAACTATTGAATTTGTGTGAAATCATCTCAATTTTGACAAAAAGTCACTCTAAAACCCCCTAAAGAATGCAAAAATGTTACACAAATCACATGATTTCTCAAGAAGGGTCACTAAATCTATGAGAAAACATGGAAAATGTGAGCTGTTTGCTGTTAAACTATTGGAATTGTGTGAAAATCATCTCAATTTTGACAAAAAGTCACTCTAAAACCCCATAAAGAATGCAAAAATGTTACAAAATCACATGATTTTTCACAAAGAGCATAAAATCTAGAAGAAAATGTATAAATGGTGAGTTGTTCCAGGATTTCTTTTTTAATGGTTGGTATTACATGCATGATTCTGATAAAAAATAAGATCTTTCAAGTGACGTGACGTACTTCTAGAAAATATATACATAAGTATATACATGCATATGCCCTCGCATATGCCTATATGTGCACACCTCTACTTATGAGTTACCTACCTGTAGAGGATCACAGCATTCAAATCTTGTGTCATTCAGCACCTTATTACTTGGCATTCGGCGTGTCTTTGATTCAGCATTACATATTTTTGATGCTGGAAAATAACGCAAGTTTCTCGATATTTTCACTAAAACATTCTAATTACCAGCAATAATACCCATAGCTATGTATTATTGTGTATATGTATAACATTATAAGTGATAACCATGAGGATTAAGTTACCATTTGTTTATTTGTAATTAAGACAATCTCTTTTTGGACATAATATAGTAGGTATAGGTAAATCTAGAAATGGATATTTCTGGAATAATGCCTCCGATCGTATCTAAGTAAACTAGGAGCAAGCTGGAGAATACTCATCATGGACTCAGATACAGTGATGGGGATATTCCATATGGAAAAGTCTACTCCATACTACATCACCTGGCTTCCAACGTGGATATTATTTTTGTAAAAGGACAACAGAAGGAGGCTTTCCTTGAAAAAATTATTAATAGATATTGTGATGATGAATTATGTGTTGAAATTATGAATGTTGGAAAGGAGGATAGTGTACTAAAATTTGACAAGATATTACCACAGTGTAATCACCATTTTTTGGAACCCTGTATTTGTTCTTTGAATAATTGCATGCTACTTTATACTTGGTTAATCAATTTACTACCCAAATAAACTCTGTCCTATTGATTCGCTTGTTTTATTTCCCGAGACTGCATAGTTCCTTCTGTTTACTTCTTTAGAATGTTCTAGAATGTCATTTAGTAACAATATTCTAGACTGGACTTGTTCATGTTAGCACTTTCGTTGTTTTGGAACCTTGTTGGCTTTCTCTCGAATTTTTTTCGGGGTGAACACTTATTGCATCACATGTTGCAACATCAACCTTGCAATACAATGAATCATCACGTGACCTGGTGAACCATTCCCTAAACAGTTGTGTCATTTAGTAACAATTTTCTAGATTTTTCTCGACTATTGCGCAATTTTACGCAATAACTTACTATTAACTCATACGTAAGTTTGCCTCCAACTATGCATTAGGGCTTGTTCTGTGTGTAATCAAATAAGTATGCATAAAAATGTTTACTCTAAACTCTAAAACTAAATAAAGCTCTAACCGATAACAACTATTGTGTATTTTTATTCATATAAACCTCTCTCATACATTTTGGAAGAGTAGAGTTGAGTGGATGCGCTGTTCTACTACTACGCATGTGCACTACTTTAATTTTTTGACCCAGAGATAGTTGTGCCTATGACTTGACCTTGAAAAAGTAGCCGAAACACGGCCACTGAAAGCAACCCTACCCTCTCTTTTTACCTATATGAGAACAACGCTAAAATACAATGACTCATCACAATAACTGGTAAACAAGTTCGTTTGCAATTTAGTGAACAACTGCATCATTTAGTGACAATATTCTAGACTTTTCCAAAGTATTGCGCAATCTTGCGCAATCTTACGCAATAGCTTCCGGAATTTGTTCATACAGCCCTTAAGTTGCTTTGGAACCTTGTTGGCTTGCTTCTAAGTTTTTCGAGGTGAACACTTGGGTATTGCGTCACATGTTGCAATGTTAACCTTAAAAAAACAATGAATAGTCATAATAGCTGGTAAACATTTTCGTAAACAACTGTGTCATTTAGTAACACTCTTCTAGACTTTCATCAACTATTGCGCAATTTTACGCAATAACTTACTATTAACTCATACGTAAGTTTGCCTACTACTACACACTAGAGCTCCATCCCTTCAAGGGCCCCCAGTAATTGAAGAATTAGGATGAATCGGATCAAAACGACTGCTAATAAACAAAAAGAGCGTGTATTGTTCTGTGTGTATCAAAATAAGTATGCATAACAATGTTTAATCTGAACCAAATAAAACTTTAACCAATAACAGCTAATGTGTATTTCTCTTCATATCAACCTCTCCCATACATTCCTAAAGTTGAGTGGATGTGCTGTTCTATTTCCACGCAAGCGTAATTTTTGATCCAGAGATAGTTGCACCTATGGCTTGACCTTGAAAAAGTAGTTGAAAGCAACCCTGGCCTCCTTTTTTTCTATTAATGAATATTCCATTCTTATAATTCCATTGATTTTCTAACATGTATATAGCTATACACCAATAAAGCAGTAATTGTTTACATTTGTCTTTTTTGCCCCCACCATCCTGATTACACCCCTAATTATGCTGAAATTGAGAGGAGAAGGGGAACTATGCAACCAGATGTACACCTAGTAATTAATCCCCAGATTTATGGTAATGTGGGTTCGCATCGGTACTAAGAGATGTTGGCATTATATAGGTTTGTATCTATGCTAAATGGAGCTTCGCAGTTGTACCGGGAGATTGCGCTACTGCCACTATCAATAGATTACTGTAAACGCCAGTAATACGGATTCCTGTAAATATCGGTAGATTCCTGTAAATGCTGATAATGCAGATCCCATCGATAGATTCCTGTAAATGCCGGTAATACAGGTTTCTGTGAATGTAGGTAGATTCCTGTAAATGCCGGTAATGCAGGTTTCTGTAAATGTCGGTAATGTTAGTTCCTCTGCGCGCCGCTAGGTGGCGCTACTGCAGATGACCTTGAAAGTGGTCCAGAATCACCATAGCTATACTACTATGATGTATTATCAAGCAATAGACCTTTCTTGTCAATTCAAGACTGAAACCAGTAAAATCGGGTCATCTGCTGAGGAGCTGTTGTGAGTTGAAGCGGAGCCTACTTTCCGTTTTTGTCATTTCCGCATAATTGATCCAAATTTATGTATCCTGTCCGCCAATCCACCATTTGCTTATTTCTCAACCGATTTTCTCAAATTTGGTATCAATGGCCATTTAGACACGCTATCTTTTTGATATAACAAAATGACGTACCTGTCAAAATCCAAGATTGCGGGAGCAATTGAAAATAGTTTTTTTTTGTCTTTTTTTTATTTTTAATACAAATCAGCAGAAAGTCGAAATCAATGATTATTATGAAGGAATAGACCTTCCTTGACAGTCCAAGACCGCAACCAATCAAATCGGATCATCTGCTGAGGGGCTACGGCGCGGCGAGTTGAAGCGAAGCTTACCTACCGGTTCCTTATTCCCGCATAAATGACCCAAATTTAGAAATCCTGCCCGCCATATCCTTATTTTCCAACCGATTTTTTCAAATTTGATATCAATGGCTATTGTCTAGCCAATTGGACAGGCTGCCATTTTCGTATAAGGAAATA
Organism: Anaspis maculata; assembly: GCA_949128115.1. NCBI lineage: Eukaryota > Metazoa > Arthropoda > Insecta > Coleoptera > Scraptiidae > Anaspis > Anaspis maculata. The sequence goes on along the minus strand of OX421965.1, from coordinate 66,673,223 downwards.
ACCAACATGTCAAAATTCAAGATGGCGGAAAATATTGAAAATGGGCCTTATTCGTCCTTGTTGGAATGGAAAAACGGAAAGTATGCTTCGCTTCAACTAGCCGTAGCTCGTCATCAGATGAACCGATTTGATTGGTTGCTGTCTTGAATTGTCGAGGAAGGTCTATTCCTTCATAATATTATTGGTTTTGACTTTCTGCTCATTTTTATTAAAAAGCAATGAGGACAAAAGAAATTCCAGATTAAATTGCTTTTGCCATTTTGGATTTCAACAGGTCTGTCATTTTGTCATATGAAAAAGGTAACCTGTCCAATTGGCTAGCCATTGATACCAAATTTGAGAAAATCGGTTGAGAAATGAGCATGTGGCCGATTGGCGGGTAGGATACCTAAATTTGGGTCAATTATGCGGAAACGAAAAAAACGGAAGTAGGTTTCGTTTCAACTCGCAATAGCTCCTCAGCAGATGACCCGATTTTATTGGTTGTGGTCTTGAATTGGCAAGGAAAGTCTATTCCTTCATAATACATTATTGGTTTTGACTTTCTGGTAACTTTCAATAAAAAGCAACGAGAATAAAAAAAAACCTATTTTCAATTTTCAACGATTTTTTTATGGCCCACCCGGTAGAACAACGTCCGACGGAAGCAGGGATCACGCGACGGAAGTGCAGGTGTTGACAGGGATACCACCGGTAGACGTCATGGTCGAAGAAAAGGTCAAAATTTACCAACGGACAGGACAAACCAAAAACGAAGAGAGGAAACTATAGAGAAATGGCAGAACAGATGAAGAGAGACAACGGAAAAAGCACAACGGACTAAGAAACTAATACCCGACATTAGGCCATGGATTAAACGAGGACACGGAGAGATGGACTATTTCCTGACACAGGTACTAAGCGGAAACGGATGCTTTGGGCAGTATCTAGAAAGACTCAAACGCTCAGAAACTGATGCCTGTTACTATTATCAGATGAGAGATACGGCAAAGCACACGTTACTACAGTGCGACAGGTGAAAGGAGACAAGACGGAGGCTGGAGGTCGATGTTGGGATAAGGCTGACGGCAGAAAACTTGATCGAAGATGTGACAAGGGGTGAGACGTTATGGAAGATGATTGCAAAAGCGATCAGGTACATCATCGAAACAAAGGCGAAAGAAGAACCGGAATGGCGGGAGAGAATAAGATGATGAGAATGTTATGATGACCAGCCGCCCCCCCGAAGTAATTCTTCAGCGGTTCCGGGGGGCAGGTTAACCACTGGGTCTGAGGAGGGGTTTAGTGGGTAGAGTTTGCGAAGACGCGGCGAGTCCCACACTCCCCCGGTGTCATCTAGCCGGGGCGTGCGTGTAAGAAGCATTTCCCTCCTCCCGAAAAAAAGAAGGTAGCGCAGGAATTTTGGAATCCACAATTTTCATCCGATTGCATTAAAATTCATAATGGGGATGTGGAAACACAAACACACCTACCCATTCAATAAAGAGTCGACATGTTAATGTGAAATCCAATTTTTTCTTGGTAGTGGGAAATCACAATCACTTTCTAGGTTCTTGACTGTGTCATGTCATAACTAGACAGAACTATAGAAAATTGAAAGCAATTTATTATAATCAGGTGTGTGTGTTTCACCTCTTCCATTTCAGCATACCTACTTATTTTGATGGATAGCTCATAGTCTTGATAACCAGGGCTGGGCGGTATTTCGAATACAAGTATTTGAAATACGTAGTTGAAATACATTTAAGTATTTTGTATTTTGTATTTAAATACATTTCATTGAGAAGTATTTGTATTTTGTATTTTGGAATAGCTCAGGCAGCTAGTATTTAGTATTTTGTATTTTAAATACATTTTTCGGAAAAGTGTTTTGATTTTTAAAATACAAAATACAAAATACATTTGTTTCCCATGCTCTTCAGTCTGTTCGGGCCGAAATTGTTCTGGTAATTACTATATTCACCTCATTGACATTTTTGCTTTGGCACGCTATCTGGGATCGATAATGAGTTCGATTGCATCTTTTACGTTTTACGTTTTGCTGGTAAGTGCATCCTACTCTCAGCCACGAGAGGTTCCATGTCGGATGTCGGACAATATTTTCGAAAAGCTGGTTGTCCCCAAAGGAAATCAACATTTGTTATTTTGAAGAATTGATGAATGAAGTAAGGAATAGGTTTAAATATGAAGTTTTCTTCACTTTATGTTCATTTTATTTGTCTTTTCATAGTTCATAATAATTTACTTGATGTTGCGACTGAATCAATGAAGTGTTCCCATTGAAATACTTGCATTTTACGGTTTTTCCAATAAAATGGTTGAAATACGCAATAAGAATGTATTTTGTATTTGGAATACTCCAGGTTGTATTTTGTATTTTGGAATTGCTTAGTTTTCCAAAATACGTATTTTGTATTTTGTATTTCAAAGACATTTCAAGAAGTAGTTTGTATTTTGTATTTCGACTATCTTGGATCGTGTATTTTGTATTTTGTATTTAAATACATTTTTCGAAGTATTTTGCCCAGCCCTGTTGATAACCGAGCTAGGCAAAATCGTGTCTGAATAACGGTAGAACCCTAATTACCTATTCATATCCTGCCTTCACTGATCCTCAAAAAAGCTACTGAGCCTCATGGCCGTGAGGGCATATCGAGGGGCATATTGAGTTGTTTGTTTTAGCAAAGCTCTAAAATCGATTTGCTAAAAAAGCTCTTTCACAAGAATTTTTTGCCAGAAAATGTATGCACCCTTTGAAATACCGTAGAAGCCCGTAATAAATTGATAAAACAATGAGGCTGTCAAAAAATAATTTAATACTTTTCCATCACTTCCATTAGTCGATTGTAGACCAAAACCACAACATCTTTAGCGAAAATAAAATCAACATGATTAAATAAATTGTACGGTACCAAGTAGCTTTCCACGACGTTTGGCAACATTGAATTGACCAAATCAACGTCCTGCGAAAAACAGATTTTTCAGAATATCACTTGAAACACCAGTAAGCAATAAAACTGTACCTTGACGCTGACCAACTGATCGTTTTTACCATAGTAAATCGCAATGGGTGCTATCATTTTAGCGAAATTGTACGGGCGAGGCTTTGGGCTGCCGTATCTTTTGATGTTTCCCAGTGCTCCATAGTCGTATTGATAGAAACCACCTGAAAAAGCATGTTCAGAATAATTATGATGCAGTCTGTTTCATCAGAAAATGTAAAACAATTTCCCTATTTTGAAACTTTTGATTACCAAAATTCATCATCATCGATCCGGAGGTACCTAAACTTTCCACATATTTTTTTTCAGGAAGCTACCAAAAGCTCGCCTCTGGACCGATGATGATCGATTTTGGTACTAAGCCTCAAAATGGATCATCAGATCTCTCTCACAAAGTTTTGGTGGCTTCCAGAAGAAAATAATATGTGGCTCAGAATTTTGAAGAACTTCTTGCGGGCACGTCTTTTATGTCTGTTTGAACAACCGGACGGACGTGCCTGATAGTCTATGGTTCAAGAATATTAGCCTGATTCTCCCAAATCATTCAAGCATTGATTGGTTTCAGTTTTTTGCAAATAAATCTCAAAATGAGTGTACTATTGTGACAGAGAACCTAATCCACTCTTTCAAATATCTGATGGACAGTCGCTGCAAACAGGGTGATCGGATCTCAAAATTTTCACAATTGGCTGTCACTTTTCTAGTCGGGGCGCTATTGCTTATTTTCTTTGAAAATTGATGGAAGCGAAAACGTTGTCTACCAATTTCATTTTCTACATCATTTGTCAGCTTAATAAAAAGTTGCAACATGATATCCTGAAAAATCAGTGTCAATCAGACTTTATTTTCAAGATATTCCAAAAACCTCTTAAGGGATTCCAGAATGGTTTGCTGTACTTTGTTAGGAGTAAATGAAGCATCTTTGTGCCAAGTTTCATAGTTCCATCTGTTTTGGGTCCTGAGATATGAAGTTTCATTTTTTTCTGCTATATCACTATGTAGTGACGACCAGGGGTGCGGCGGCGGCTAGCTATTTTTATTGGTTCAAGAGGCTCACACCAACATTTATACCGAGTGGCATTTCTCAATATCAAAAAAAGCAGTAGCGTCCCGATTATTCCATTTGTTAACTGTCTCTTGATGGGTAAAAAAGTGTTAATATATTTAATTGTCCATCCACGTGAATTCCTATTTATTTTGTTTATCACGTTTTTGGGTTTCTGACTTGCCAAATCGTGAAGATTGTTGGGTATATTGAAAAGTCGAATGCATTTTTTGGAACGATCCCATCATCTGCGATGAGATACGAGAACAAAACGAATTGAACGAGAAACGTATAAAAAGTGATTGACGCCGATGGGTAAACCGCTGGAATCTCTCAAATGTCGGTTTTTCATTTAATCCCGAAAGCCACGAGACCAAGTTGAGGCAGCCAATTAGACAAACATCTTGTGAAATCACGGCGTAGGACCCGGTACAAGTTACAAGACCTTAAGGGAAATTGTTTTCAGGAAACTGTTGTAGGGCCAACTGGGGACCTCCAAGTAACTGTATACCTTTTTTTAGCGGTTCACTTGATTTTTGATTTGATTTGATTGACACCCACAGTGAGAAAACCTACCAGATTTGATCTGTTGTCCATAGTGAATAAACTGCTTGGTAGATGCACCAGCAGGCGCATTGGAAGCTATGACTGCCACCCGTTCCTAAAACAACTCTGTTTTCAAAAAGAATTCCTTAAAATCGATCTTAATTACAAAATCCAACTCTGGGAAATCGGGATAGCCGGCAATCGAGAATATCATCATGGAGCAAAGATACGTGTTCCACGGCAAACCGCAAAACAGTGGATCAAGGATCTGGTCCAGTTTCGTAAAAGGCAACTCATAAATGCCGTACAGTTTCAGCAGCATCTGAAATCAAAAACTGAAACACTGATTTCAATACCGACTCCACACTTACCTCAGTCTCTTTGATTGCCGCAGCATTCAGTTTCAACTGCCAACCGGCATTTTTCATGATGGAATTGGGAGCCATCAGGGACGCCAAACGAATTTTTTTGTTGTACTCGGGTCGTTCGGAGGTCATGACGAAGAACGCTGTGCAACCTTGCGAGTGTCCGATGTACTGTAGCTTTTCCTCTTCGGTGTTCTTCAAGATGTAATCAATGGCGGCGGGCAGGTCGTACTTGCCAATTTCGTGCCAGCTGAAGTCCCAAAACTTGGACTTGTCTTTGTCTGGATCGAGGTAGGAGTGGTTCCTGGACCAAGTGTTGCCCCTGGCATTTACAATCCAAACGTCGTAGCCGGCATCGGCCAAAATGAAGCCCAAGCTGCGATCTGGGCCCATGTTGACGAAATCCGCAGAGCTCGAAGTCAAACCGTGCGATATCAAAACCGGAGGTCTTTTGTCGGAGATATTGCGGTCGCTTACGCCGTGCGGGATCCTGTGCGCCGCCAAGATGTAGTCATCTTCAGTATAGATGTAGTGGGTTTCGAAAGGGTATCCATATTTCTCCACCAGTTGTTCCTAAATATTAATTTCACTTAGTGAAGTTACCCAAAAGTTGAATTCCACGAAAAAACCTACGGAGTTCAAACCGACGTCAGCAGAGCTTTTGAGGCTCAAGCTTAAAGGAGACGCTTCTAATCCACATATCACAGAGCAAACAACGATGATCACAGAGAGCATTTTTAAGGCGTTTCTGGTAAAGGTCATCTCAGTTTTGGTTTTTATACTCGAATCTTATCTGGTCCTAAAAGAATTTTTGGACATTGCCTAATCCTTCAAGTGCCTAGACAAAAGGGTGTTTCGCAATAGGGTTTCATAAGTCGATTGTATACATTTTTTTTGTAGATACTCTAGATGCCGTCGAGTATTTTCTCGTTTTTCCACTCACCTTTGTTGCCCAATCGAAACTTCGCAGGACTATCAATTAGGTGTTTGAAGCACTTCAACAGTTTGCGGATCTCGCCAATATTCCGAAGGCTTTGTTTTGTTCCTACCAGGCGTCTAATATTAACCTCGTAGATGAGTTGTCCAATAAACATATGCAGGCTTAAACTAATTGTTACAGTAACAGACATAGTTTTTTAGCCTTAAACTTAATTTCTTTTCTCTAACTAAAATATTTAACAATTTAGAACAATATAGGAAAGGAAAACTTCAAAATAAGACATCTATGCTGCCCAGAGGATAGGTAGGTACTGAAAAAAAAGTTTCGGTAGAAATTTGGAGAAAATATATAATTTTTTCTGCCATTCGCTTCATTTCACGCCTGACGAACATCATGTTGAAAATTTTGAACAATATATTTATTTAGGAGAACAACTCGAAATGGCAGAACTAATATGATGCGCAGGGCCGCAGGGGCTATTTGGGCTTTCTTTTTCTGGTCATATCGCGCGGATCAGTCTTGGAAAATAAGGTATCGTTCCTTGACACTGAGTTTGACTTGGTGAATTGAATAAATATCCCAAAATTGTGCTTGAAAAATGCCTAAAGTATCAAGTTGAACTGGAAAAAATGTTTTTTGCGACCTTTTTTTTGTCATTTTTTTTGAATTTGAGTTGTGTCATTGTCCAAAGAATGTCATCACAATTCTCAATAGTGTAGCAAGTAGAAATAAGTATTTTATACAGGGTGTCCGTTTTTCGAGGCTAAGCATGGGTATCTTGCTTATCTTAAGAGATACAAAGTCGGTTAAATTAGGAAAAAGTTGCGCATTTTCATGACGATCAATGATCCAAAAAAAAAATTTGACGTATCGTTTTCGTTTTTGAGATATCGTGAAAAAACAGGAATTTGAATTTTTGTTTCTTTTTTCATTCAAAAACCGGTTGAAGAGGGGCCTTTTCTAATCTAGACATTGTCAGAGCACTTTTTCAAGGGGAATTCAAAGCTGCAAAAATCTTTATTCTAGCTTTTAAAGCAACCGAGATACGACATTCAACTTTTTTCTCTAATGGGCGCCATATTGGATTTTGATATTTTTGAATACGGTATTCTTTTCTGGTTACAACGATGTGCCACATGTCACTGTTGAATAAATGTTCAACATTTACGTTTTTTTTATTGTCGGTGCTGATTTTGTTTCCAAAGCACTCTTTGAAAAATAAAAAAAAATTTTTTTGCTCAAAAGCATGAATTCAGCAGTGGCATGTGACACATTGTTGTAACCAAAAAAAAATATTGTATTTAAAAATGTCAAAATCCAATATGGCGCCCATAAGAGAAAACAAAGTTGAATGTCATATATCTCGGTTGTTTTGGAAGCTAGAATGAAGATTTTGGCAAAATTGAATTCCCATTGGAAAAGTGCCTTCACAATGTCTTAGTTAGAAAAGGCTATCGCTTCGGATCATTGATCGTCATGAAAATTCGCAACTTTTTTCTAATTTAACCGACTCTGTATCTCTAAAGATAAGCGAGATACCCATGCTTAGCCTCGAAAAACGGACACCCTGTATATAAAAATTGATGTGTTTTCGTGAAGTTCTAAAATCGATTTTATGAAAAAGCTGTTCCGACAATTTTTTTGCCGGACAATATATGTATAATATGCACCCTTTACAGTATAGAATCCACTATAATAATGGAGTCGTGAGTTCACGTGAGTTCACGTGAGTTCACGTGAGTGTAATGTACGGCCCAGAAAGACTACTTTTACGCAGAATTTTACGGTCGGGTGGACAGGTCAAATCATACTATACAGGTGATTCAAAAATGGCGCATTTCCTCGCGGTACGTTGTAAGTCTTCAAGAAGTCTGAAAAAAAAATTGGTAAAACAATTCTTTTTCAGAAATTCTTTGATTGTAATTATTTCAATTGAAAAAAATCGGTTGTGTCACCCCAAAACTTTCTCGCCTAGTATCCAAGAACCTATGGACATTTTTGTTCGAAACGTCCCTTCGGGTGGGAAGTTGGAATTAGAGAGAAAGATTGAAAATAGTTTGCATGAAATAGAAAATTGTGTTTTGGAAAATTTGAATTTTCTGGGAAAACCTCAGATCTTTTTCCAAATCTTATTGTAAAAATCGTCACCTGTACAAGCAGGGTATCAATATTTCTCTCTCGCAGAAAATCGAAGACGTAGAAAATTGAATACATAGCCGTTTTTTGAAAAAAAGTTGTCACCAAAAAAGAAATTTTTTTCTTCTTATTTACATAATTTGAAAACACTAGGTATCAAGTTTTTCAATTCACTCACTTATTCAGTACACCGTATAAAAAGATTGAATTTTATCCTAATTTTTGAGAGGGAAATCTTGAAGATAAATTTGCCCTATTGAGAATACAGACTTATTAACGCTTCACTCGAGGCTTCACTTTAAGCTCCATCATTCAAGTCCGGTCTCGAGAACCCAGGCCAGTTTTACATTTCCAACCAGAATATTTCCGGGAAATTCAAAAAAATTAGTTGTAAAATATTCAAGAACCAATTATCTCTTCAGAAAAAAAAAGCTGAAAATCTGTTCACGGAATAAAAAGTTGTAAAATCTGCAGTCTTTCCAGACAGGAAAACTCGAAGACCGTGGGTCCGATTTCGAAAATTCCCCCTCCCCCAAAATTGATTCAATCTTTTCTCCAACTATCATTCCCAGCATGTCTGCACCTAAAATGAATATTTCGTGGAGCTCACCTGCTCACCGCATGTCGAAGTTTGCACTGCAGGCTTTTCAAATTCACGGAATGTGCAAATTTCTTTTTGAAAAAATTACCGTCGGAAAACCGGAACAGTGTCGATTTTCAAAATGGGTCTACACGACGCCCAATTCAATCTACTTTCGATATCAGTTGGAATTTTTTGAAAAAAGTCGATCTCCGAGCAGGAATGAATTTTTGAGTCCTGCATCAAAAGCGAGTCGTCGGTCCTGGTCAAAACACGGGTGAGAGGCCCTCTCGGGTGGCAACGACTAGGAGAAATTTTGAAAATCCAAATCGCCTGACTGGAACATGGTGGAAAACTGCAACCATTGCAGACTTGATTTGACCCTTTAGTTATGCTGCTTCCTGCCGAATTTGGTTCAAATCCATCGGACAGATTTTGAATATTGAATGGTTAAAGTTTGAACTTTGACTTTCTCTGTTATTTGACAGACAACAGATAGGAAAAGACCTTTGATTGTTCTGAATACAGTTTTCCAAGGGCTTTAAAATGGCATACCGCAAGTCAAGTTCCGTGATAGCTTCTATCATTTGTTGATAGTGACACTTCTGTTTGACAGATGACAGCCAAAAACTAATGGGCACATTCCAGAGCAAAACTGTGGGAGCCAGGAAAGTAATTTCCAATGAAGTCAAGCTTAATTGTGAAAATTGAAATAAAAAAACTTGTAGAATAGGTACATTTTTTAAACATTTCTCTCTGGACTGCTTAGTGACTTCTTGACAACGTACCAGCGTGAAAATACGTTTTTTTGGAACCATCCTATATTTAGGGAGGTGAGTACTTATATTGGGCTAAAAAATCCAAAAAGGGGAAATCCACAATTCTGCGCTTTTTGTCGACGATAATACCTTGGTTTACACAGGCAAAAACCAGTAATTTGAAAAATTGAAAATGTTTTTTCTCTGTAATTTAGCTAGGCACATCTGATTTCAGGCCTTCTTCTGGCGCTGTCGCTGTGAAGTATAAGTAGACGTAGATACTACCTAATGAGTGTTGTTATGGACTTACACCAATTTGATTCGAAACATATCCAGATTGAATAAAATAAACAATTAGCGAGACAAAGGTTGACGGTAAGTTCCTAATTAGCGGAAAGTCAGGCGGTGGAATGTTCAGGAATTTTTGCCAATTTACAGTCAATAATAATTATCGATAAAGCGTCTGTTGATAAGAGATTCATTGGTAATTCAGTAGCTTCTTTTCCATATGATGTTTTCTTTTGCAAATACTAGTTTGAAGCTCAATTTTATCAGGTGGCAGGCATAAAGAAACTTAGTTCGATGGGGGGGATAAAAAGTAAGATCTCCGAAGAATTAAGAACTCTAATTTCCGAAGCTGGGCATAATTTCTAAGAAGGTCAAAAGCCAAAGATATGATCAGTAATAAAATTATCGTCTTTTTTTAATAATTTTTTGCACTCCCAGGCATGATTATAAAAATGGAAAGTTATATACTCCCGGAGATTGAAAATCAATGTAGCTTCATTAAATCATAAAGTTCAAGTGAAAGTTTTGAAAAAATTTCAAAAAATGAGGCCCCACAAAGTCACAAGTCCGTCCGACTACTATGCCAAGAGTCGTGGGTTCGATCGCCACCGGGTATGGCCGTATTTTTGTCCCGAAAACAAGTTCCTTGATTTAATTGAAATGCTTGCTAAATGCAAGCCGTATGTGTGTCGCATGGCACGTAAAACGTGAACGATGGTGTCGACTCAATGCAATATGCGTGGTCGTTAACAATCCCTACCCTGTGTTGGAACACACAGGAGTTCGGCAAAATTTCCGGTTGGTGTTGGGCCTCGTTGCGGAAATTGACTGTCGTTAGTTAAACCAATCAAAAAAAAGGTCCCAAGAGTGAACTTTGCAGCACGCGTTCCATGGTTCCATGGTTCCATTAGTGAATAAGGCCCTTAACTGTTATATTTAGATTGCAATAATTTGAGCAATTCACCAATTCATCACGCGCGTAAGAGGTCCGATGAGTGAACTCTGCCGCACTGATTTTTTCCTGTCAGAAATAACCGCCCTCTGTAATACTATTAGATTGTATCAAAAACAATTGATCAATTTCTTGTGACTTCCTGGCAGCTTTTCTTCAAACTAAGCTCGATTTGCTTCTATCCGGTCTTCTTTTTAGCGAGTGCGAATGATTTGGGTTGGGTAATACGTCTATAAAGCTGGCTATGTATTGGCATTTTCTCTGATGACACATAGTCAAAAACTTGACAATAATGAAACAAGAATAAACCATAAGAAGAGGTCCAACAAGTGAATTCTGCGGCACGCATTAAATTTTCTCATTGCTCAGATTGCCAATACAGCCTAATCTTGCGGGACCAGCATGAATCGACAATAATACTTTAGTGGCAATGATCTTTCCCTTGGCATAATTTTTACACACTTCCTAATAATTCTTTCTCAAATTTACAATTCGAAGGCTTATAGTTCTCAGTGTCACTCCAAACTTGGATAAACAATGTTTAATGCCAAAATATCCCTCGGCAAGCTGGTGCGCAATCCTTCTGTTGATTCATCTCCGAGAACATTTTTCACTTTACTTTACTTCCCATTTCCGCCTTCTGATTTCAAACTGCAGTTTCGCATTGCATTGACTTGCTTAAAATGATAATTTTCTTTGTCTGTTTTTTTCTTTATGCCAATTTGGAAAAAAAGGCAATCGAACCTTATCGCTTTCTTCACATTATGTCTCAATCGCGCAAAAAATCTCTAGTAGCAAGTAAATCCGAATAAAAATAATGGGATTATTATAAGATTAGTGGCAGAGTATAAATAGCAAATTTCAACACAGTGCGTTTCAAATTTGAAAAAATGTCGGCCTCCCAAGCACTTTTTGCGATTATCCTGACTAGTTATTTAGTATCAGCAAGTTGTCTAGCTCTTCCAGAAAACGATAGTGATGCTGGCTTGACTACCGTAAGTTTTTCATCTTATTCATTGAGCCAGAGGTTCATTGTTTACGTTGATATTGTTGCTACCTACACCGAAACCAGCAACTAACTCTAGTCTCTAGGGAACTTTTGCATGCCTTTTCTAATGTTTCAGGTAGAAATAATAAAAAAATACGGATACAAATGTGAGACGCGTTACATAACAACTGAAGATGGGTACATCCTGGCGTTCCACAGGATACCTTCCGGAGGAACTCCGGTTTTGGTCGTGCACGGATTGATGTCCAGCTCTGCGGATTTCGTTAACTCGGGACCCGATCGCTCTCTAGGTTTTATCCTTGCGGACTTGGGATATGACGTCTGGCTGGGGAACACGCGAGGGAACTTGTGGTCCAGGAACCACACCAGTTTGGATCCGGTCCGCGACGCCAAAGCGTTCTGGGATTTCAGCTGGCATGAAGTTGGTATTTACGACTTACCAGCCGCCATAGATTATATCTTGACCGAGACCGGTGCCGAAACGCTTCAATACATTGGACATTCTCAAGGGAGCACGGCGTTTTTAGTTATGGCTTCTGTCAAAGCTGAGTATAACGCTAAGATAGCGTTGGCATCACTCATGGCACCTGCTTCTTTCATGAAACACGTTACTGGCCTCACTGGAATCGTGCCGTATCTACCTGAGATAATTGTGAGTAGTTTTGGTTTATAGACGATGAAAAAATGAAAATGGATTTTCAGACAATTTTTGACAATTTGCGAATTTGGGAGTTTCCTCTCACGGATATAGCGCGACAAATGGGGCAGAAGTACTGTGGACAAGAGGCATTTGTTGAAGTTTGTACTAATATAATATTTGAATTCGGTGGATCCGCTGATGAGGAACAGCTTGACAAAAATCTGTTGCCTGTATACATGACTAACGTACCGGCAGGGTCTTCGGTGAAACAGTTTTACCATTACGGTCAACTTATAAAATCAGGTCAGTATCTGTGAGCTTTTTGCTTTACTCTTGGAACATCTAGAAACTATCATAATACACTGTCTTCTGATGTGCTTTGGAAAACACTTATACATTTTAGCTTGAAGAACTATTGGAAATCAGACATTTTTCAATTCTTTTTTCCTTCTTCAAACGTTCATTTCCAATGCCTACATTTAAAATAAGAGCATTTTCAGGAGGATTTTTGCACTACAATTATGGACTGGTTGAGAATTTGATCCGGTACGGTTCTGTTCATCCTCCTCCGTACAATTTGACGAAACTTACTGCTCCGATTGCAGTATATTACGGAAGAAACGACGTTTTGGCCGTTAAAGAGGTAATTTTTTCTGGATGGAGTTGAAGAAATATGAATCTGACATTTCGTAATTGATTGCAGGACGTAGAACATTTGATTAAGGTGCTTCCAAACATTGTCAACGACTATTTGGTGCCTTATGACAAGTTCAACCATTTAGATTTTGTGATCGCCAAGGACGTCGTGACGCTGCTTTATGATGAAATGACTGGGTCCATGGCAAATCATTAAAAATAAAATTCAAATGGTTTCTGTATAGTTTTACTTTCCCCCAACATCTCAAATATTATTGGACCAACCTGACCGTTCTCAACGGGACGCGAGGGGTGGCAAGACCATTCGCCTCAGTCGAAAAACGCGCCAACACAGGAGTACCTACGTTCCAAAACCCTACCGGAGCACCCCAGTTGGGATGTGACGTCACTATTTTTGCTCGAATTTTTGAACGGGGTCGGGTAGTGTCGTGCTGTCATCACAGTCAATTTGGCGCCATTTTGAATTAGTTTTGCTTGAAGAAAGTAGTTCTCTTTTCAATCCGGTGAAATAATTCGGAAAGGGTTTTTATCTGGATTGATTCAATGAAGATAAAAAAAAACATGAAAAAGAAAGATTTCAAGCTGTACGTAGAATACCGGCGGCTATGGAGGGATACATTTTTCACATGTTCGCATATAAGGCCATAAGGTGCAGGAGTCATGTAGCTGTCAAAATTTCTTCCAAAATGTACACACTCAAGAGATGTAAAACACCTCGCAAAAAGGTCTCTGTAGAGTATAAAACTTGAATTGAATAAACTTAATAAATAATGAAGGACTGTTTTTCTTGAGGATTATTTCATAGGAATAAAATATTTCGAAGACTTTAGTTTTCACCTCGGTTTTCACCCTGTATACTAAATAGTACCCACAGTCACAGGGACGTATATGTTTAACAGGTGGGGATGACCTATACCCGTATAGCGTAAAACCGTAACATCAACATTCTGCTCCTTTTCCTACTGTCTTCACTCTAAAAATTCTAAAACTGTCAAATTTAAATGTTAAATGTTGGTAATGTATATCTCACGTTGTGAAGAGTGAACCTCGGGGTCCCATTCACGAAGCATCTGGAGAAGCGGTAGTGTCATGCGCTCCGCCAAATGGAAACATCTGACGAATGAGCAGAGACAACTTGCGACAAAATTCCTTTGGGTGCCTCCTTTGCTACCGAGGGAAATTCTACCAGTTGATTCAGCTTGATATAACACCGCATCAACACTGAAAACTCCGCTCCGATTTGATAAGCTCCGAGACGCTTACCACTGGCGAAGCGGGGAGAGCTTCAAAGCTTCTGAAGATGTTGGAAAACTGTGTCATATAGAGAAATCCACGAGCCCAGGTCATCACTGGTCATTTAAGTCACCAAAACAAGGCAACATACACGTTTCTGTCTTGACTACCGGGAACTCAACGATGTCCTAATGACACCTTGTCCGGGTCAAAATGGTTTTCGACGTTTGATTTAAAGAGTGGCTATTGGCAAGCTGGACTTCATCCTGAGATCCGACGATGAAGCAGACTGCATTTGCCGTGGGAAGTGGACTGTATGTTCAGTTTCATGCGAGGTTTCATGCCGTTTGGTCTGTGTAATGCACCGGCCACTCTCAAGCGCTTGATAGACTGTGTCCTGCGAGGCCTCACGTGGGATACTTGCCTAGTTCACCTCGACGACGTGATAATCATTGGTCGAACATTCGAAGAATATCAATATCAAGTATTCGACTAGATACGCAGCAAGAAACATGTGTGCCTCGTTTGACTATCAATGATTATTTAAGTACCTACCCAACGCAAATTCGTAACACTATCTATGCCTCCTAGATCTATGCACAAATGATCTATACAGAAGAATATACTCCTTCATCTCTTGGTATATTCTGTTGAGAAGTTAAAAGATGTATCATTAAGCATTAAGCACCTATACAGGTACCTAGGTACTTACTTGCTTACCTACTTGTCCCTTGTATCATCAAACAACATACTTGAGTACTTTCACCAAGGTATGTTGACAAAACCCTCATGAACTATTTTTATCTCAAGCACGTGGAGATGAGCTCGAATCTGAATAGCATAGTACCTGCTAACTTGAGTCCATATAGATACGTAGTAGGTAGGTACTTACTAAGTAAGAAAAACCAAATAACCTATAAATAATTGTTTTACGTAAGTCGTAGGTACAAGAGTTTTCAATTAGAAAGCACCAAGGCAAAAGATCAAAGGTGCACTAGTAAAATAAGTACATATATACAATTAGGATGAGGTATTATGAAAAAAATAATAAGATTGTTCATCTAACATCACATATAGTTGCGGGTACATAATAATAGAGTATTATACTTTTGAAAAAAAAATATTTTTTTTTGATGGAATCAGAAACTTTATTGAAGAATAACTGACCCGTATTTTTTTATTCAGCCAGAAATCGTATCGTTTGGCCGCAATAAATAAACAAAATTCCTATTTTCTGCCTATTTCTGACGTCATTTACACAGGCAGTATAGGCGGTGACTCGCTGTGACGTCAGAACTAGTTGATGTTATTTATTTATTGCGCCCAAACGGTACGGTTTTTGACGGAATAAAAAAACACGGGTCAATTATTTTTCGATGTAGTTTCCATTTCAATAAAAAAATTTTTTTAGTATAATACTCCATTGTGTATGTACCTAGGCTCGGTATGCACCTCTTCATCACTATCACTTTATCAGTCAATGTTTCATCATTTCTTCTATCACGGCTCTGTAGAGCAATTCATCCACGTCCTTCCCATGCACAAAGTCGTAATGGTTGAACTTCTCCAACGGAACTGTATAGTTTTTGACCACGTTAGGGAGTGTTTTTACTGTTCTTAGTGCGTTCTGCAACATTAGTTCTATCAAAATTAGGCGAATGATTGATAACCGAACGGTACCGGCAGCAGCAACCAATGAAACGACCGGTAGACGTTAAGTTCATATGTTACACCATCCCTCGAACCGACGAGCGGGGGCTTGATGGGTAGCGATTTGAGTTTATTATTCGAGTGGCACCGGGATCGATTCTTATCCGTGGAAGCTTTTCCCTTAGACTGTTCATTTTTTTGGTCCATCTCGGTTGTTGCGGACGGCTGTTGCGCGGATTTCTTGACTCGCAAACAATTTAACTACCCATCATCTTGCTAGCTGGTACCGTACCGGTCGGCTAGCCAACATTTTAGAATCATTGTACCTACCTCAAGAGTAACAATGTAATCATTACAGCTGTAATACAAAGCCACCGGTGCTACGACATTGGATGCGTTGTAGAGAATCGGAGACTCTTGCCCGTAGACTTGGAGGTTCTTTTTAAGTCCGTAATCGTAATTTTGGAAGTACTGTTCGCCCTGGATGAGCTGGATGAAGTGCACAAATTGTTTGGACGAGATTCCCGCCGGTAAATTCCACATGACTTGTGAAAGCAGGGCCTGTGGGTAGAAAGCTATCGAGTTATTATTTTCAAGACAAACAAAAACTCTTTGTAGTAGAAAATTGAAACATAGTAAAGACAAGTGCCCCAGGAATCACGCTTCATCTTGAAGATGCGTTATGGGTGTTCCGGTTAAAATTACATCCCCATTATTTTTCTTATTCTCAACAAACTTTCGTCTGGCAAAAACTTTTCTTATTTAATTGCTGTTACATTTTTTGAATCTCAAGTCAAATTTCTTACATGTCCAAATTACGAAGGCGTAGAACGGACACTACATTATTTTTTCTTATCTCAGAAGCTTCGACTTTTAACACGAAATTTCTAGTTATAACACGAAATTTCTACTTATAACACGAAATTTCTAGTTATAACACGAAATTTTGTCTTATAACACGAAATTCCTAGTTACAACGCGAAATTTCTAGTTATAACACGAATAACACGAAATTTCCAGTTATAACGCGAAATTTCTAGTTATAACACGAAATTTCTACTTATAACACGAAATTTCTAGTTATAATGCGAAATTCCGTCTTATAATACGAAATTCTGCGCGCGCATATTCTTGCTGAGCGATTTAGGGTGTAGGTACCTAAAATGCGGAACAGGAACAGGAATGGAATAGACTTTGCGTGGTAAAAGGGACTAAGTCCGCAACGGGCAAGACGTGCGATTTTTTCAACAGATTTATATATCACAAACCTTGTTTGTGATGCAGAGAGCTTGCTTGTGATGGAAAAAAATTTCAGATAGTATGTATAAACCCCGTTCATCCCCCCCGCGGGGGTGCTAAATTACGTCAGAAAGCTGTTCCGCGAAGTGCGGAACGAGCAAACCGTGCACTTTTTTTCAACAGAAACTCATCAGAGGCCTGCTTGCTGATGATGAGAGAGAATTTTTCAATCACTCGGAACCCCGTTCATCCCCCCAAGGGGAGTGATAAATTACGTCAGAATAAGTCTGATTCGCAAAGTGCGGAACGGGCAAACCATGCCCTTTTTTCTGAACAGAAACTCATCAGAGGGCTTGCTAATGGTGAGAAAGAATTTTTCAAACAGTCAGAGCCCCGTTCATCCCCCAACGGGGGCTAAAAATTAATGCTAGAACAATTCTTTGCGCGGACAATTCTTCGCAAGCATTGCGCCCGCGTATGACCGGGCTCATTAGGGCTCTAAACAACACTTCAAAACACAAGGGGGCACAGCAGGACTTGAAATCCTACGATGTAGACACAAGTGAGGATAGGGCTCTGAATATCACAAGAAGACCTGCCAGGGCTTACTAGGTACTTTAACGATACTTAAAGACACAAGGGGGCTAGCGGAGCCTAAATCGCCACTATGTAGACACAAGGCTGGATAGGGCTTCGAATAACACAAAAAGGCATGAAGGCTCAATGGGGCTCCAAACGACATTAGAAGACACGAGGGTGCTCAGCAGGGCCTAAACCACTACAATGTAGACCAAAAGAGGATAGGGCTGTCAATATCGTAAAAGGGATTGATGGGGCTCACTAGGGCTCCAAATGACTCTTAGAGGCACAGGAGCTGACTAAAGCTCCGAAACAAAAACGGGTTGAAAATAGGCCCAACAGGGCTACAAAAAATGACACATGAAGACACAGAGGGGCCTAATAGGGCTCCGAGAAACCTGAGAAGACACAAGGGAGCTTTCTGAGATGCCAGGAATATCGAGAAGTCAGAAGGGGGTCACCAGGGCTCCAAACGATTGTTATAGACACAAGGGGTCCATAAGGGCTCCAAACGATACTTGAAGATACAAGGGAACTCAGCAGGGCTTGAAAAGATTCGATGTAGACACAAGGGAGGATAGGGCTCTGAAAATCGCAAGGAGGCCTGACAGGGCTCACTATAGGGCTCCAAACAACATTAAGAGACATAAGGGGATCCTGTAGGACTTCTACCAACACATAACAACTCACAGAAACTAACTATACACAAGGGAGGATAGGGCTCTGAAAACGCACTTTGCGGAACAGACTCCTGACGTAATTTTCAATCCCCGTTGGGGGATGAACGGAGTTCTGACTGTATGAAAAATTCTGTCTTATCATTAGCAAGGCCTCTGATGAGTTCCTGTTGAAAAGAGCGCACGGTTTGCCCGTTCCGCAATTTGCTTTGGGGGATGAACGGGGTTTATACTATCTGGAATTCTTTTTCCATCACAGGCTAGCTCTCTGCATCACAAACAAGGTCGGTGATATATAAATCTGTTGAAAAAAATCGCACGTTTTGCCCGTTGCGGACTTAGTCCCTTTCACCACGCAAAGTCTGTTCCATTTCTGTTCCTGTTCCGCATTTTAGGTACACCCTAAATCGCCTGCTTCCCGCTTTGCGTTGTCATCAGCAAAAATATGCGCGCGCAGAATTTCGTGTTATAAGACGAAATTTCGCGTTGTAACTAGAAATTCCGTGTTATAAGTCGAAATTTCGCGTTATAACCAGAAATTTCGCGTTATAACTAGAAATTTTGCATTATAACTAGAAATTTCGTGTTATAAGTCGAAGCTTCTGAGATGAGAAAAAATAATGCATGTAGTGTCCCTTCTACGCCTTCGTACACCAAATAAACTGCTGGACAACGAAGTTGTCGGTATCGGAAAAATGGTCCGACTTTGGAGGCCAATATCTCTCGATTGCCGATTGCGATTTCCATTTTGTTTGTTGTGTTAACTAGCTCGATCTTTCCGTAACCCATCCTGTAATAGTGAATGTTAAGAAACTTCATGTGAATTTTCTACAGGGTGATACGTAAAATGGTGCAAAATTGCAACGACTTCATTGTACCATTTCTCAAAAAAATATTTTGTTATTATTTCAACACAAAAATCATGAAGTGTGATGTCTTATCTCGAAACGGTTTTGGAATTACTCAGATTGGAAGTCTAACATCAAAGATATAAATTTTTATGTTGAATGTTGCAGATTTGTTTGACTCACGCATAGCACAAGCACAAAAGGTATAACATCCAGGGGGGTTTTACTTCACTCGGAAACTATAGTTTTACATTGGTACCATGTTCAGGGGCTTGAACTTGCAATTAGAACATGTTCCACATCTGAAATTCTGATGAAATTCTGACTAAATTCAACGTACGAAAAACAGGCAGTGACAACCACTCAAAAAAGTGCCCCCTGCTTGGCCCCACACCAAATATTCAAGTTGTGTTGACAGCAAATTGTCCTGGACTGTTGTACGAACAATCTTGCTCAATACCAACATCCATTCATCAAAAGTGACTAAATCTCGCGTGCCAACAAGGCAAATCTGTAACATTCAACATAAAAATTTGTATCTTCAATGTTAGACTTCCAATCTGAGTAATTCCAAAACCGTTTCGAGATAAGACACCACACTTTATGATTATTGTATTGGAATACATAAAAATTTTTTTTTTGACAAATGGGGATACGATGAAGTCGTTGCTATTTTGCACCATTTTACGTATCACCCTGTAGAAAATTCACATGAAGTTTCTCAACATTCACTATTACAGGATGGGTTACGGAAAGACTGAGTTAGTTAACGCAACAAACAAAATGGGAATGGCAATCGGCAATCGGGAGATATTGGCCTCTAAAGTCGGACCTTTTTTCCGATACCGACAACTTCGTTGTCCAGCAGTTTAGTATACAGGGATTTCAAAATTTGTTTATTAATGGAATATCTGCATACTTCTAGATGTATTGAGAGATCTATCTGAATAACGCTCCTGAAAAAAATGTTGAAAAAAACTATGTCTTTGATTTTGCAAGATATGCAGTTCCAAAGTTTGGCACTTTAACTCTCTTTATCCAATCCTATTGAATAATGCACGCATTATCACGCGCATACATGCCTGCATTTTGCAATGAGACTGGATAAAGCATAATATTCTACTCGCGGGTAATGGCTATTACTCATTCGAATGCTTTACGACACTCGCCAAGGCTCGTGTCGGCAAACTGCATCCTCATGAGTGAGAAGCAATCATTACCCGCTTGTTGAATAATATACTATTACTCCCGTTATTTGAAGAAACTTGAGTAAAATGTTCAAGGGCTCCTTTATTACTGCAAAATATTTACATGTGCAAAATATAGGGTGTTTCAGCGGTGATAGCAAAAAATTGACCTGTGAGTAGATCTCGTTCAAATACGACGAGAACCTATGTATACCATTTTGCAAAGTTCGGCCTAATGACGAAGATACTCGCGAAGATACAGCCCTTCAAAGTTCACTTTTTTCGGATTTCAAAAATTTGTAACTCAACATTTTTTGGACAAAATTAGCTCGAATTCAGCATGAGATGGTTTATCAACATTATCTATCCACCTGCCAAATTTTAATAGAATCCAAGCTGTAACGTAGAAATTATGGGGGGTCACCTTTAGTTAACTTTTCTTCGGGTGCTTCTAAATTATTGACCCTCGTAACTCCTACGCCACTTGCTGGATCCTTCCAAAATTTGACAGGTCGGTAGATAACTTTGACGAATCAGTCTGCGCTGAATTTAGGTCAATTTTGTCGGAACGTTCCTGAGTTACAAATTCTTGTTCTTGAAATCTGAAAAAAAGTGAACTTTGAAGGGCTGTATCTTTGTCACTGGGCCGAACTTTAAAAAATAGTACATAGGTTTTCGTCATATTTTGACAAGATCTACCCACAGTCGAATTTTTTGCTATCATCGCTGAAACACCCTGTATAGAATATAGATCTGCCCATTTTTTCGTAACCGGTCCGGTTGGAATTGGTAATTCAATTTGTTGATATAACATGACTTTTTTCCTAAAAATTTGGGAAGAACTCAAAAACGTCAATTGTGGATGTTGGTTTTTCGGCTCTCCATAGTTGAAGCAAGTTAATATCCCCTCACGTGCCTGAGTCGCAATAGCGCATTTTCTCAGTGCAAATCTGTCATTGATAGAAATGAAGTCCGGCTTGAAAATTAAATGTTCATGCGAGACAAGAGTAAGTTTCACGTTTCATGACAGTCGTTCCACTAATGGGAAATTTCAATATGGCGGCCAAGATAGCGGCGGAATCTGAAATTCAACTTGAAAATAAGAATGATTATACGAGGCAAGGCGACAAGGGTGAGTTCCAAGTTTTATGTCAATTGTTCTACTAACAAGAGATTTCAATATGGCGGCGGAATCATGAAATTCATCTTGAAAATAAGAATGTTCATACAAGACAAGAGTAAGTTCCAAGTTTGATGTCAATCGTTCCTCTAATAAGAGATTTCAATATGGCGGCCAAGATGGCAGCGGAATCATGAAATTTAGCTTGAAAATAAAAATGATCACACGTGATAAGGGTGTTCCATGTTCCATGAAAATCGTTCAACTAATAAGAAATTTTAATATGGCGGCCAAGATGGCGGCGCGGCGGAATCATGGAATCCAATCTGCCCAATGGCCACCCTTGAGAATCTAAGCTATCCATCGGAAAAAGTTCCAGGGCTCTAGGTTTATTCCCCGAGGAGGAGTTCAATTTCTTAGAAGTGCACAGGAAATCTTTGTTTTATGATAATAATAGTGATAACTATGTATGTATAAAAAAATAATGCCCATTGGCCACCCTTGGTCTCTTGGGGATATCAGCTATCCATCGGACGAAGCTCCAAGGCTCTAGCTTCATTCCCGGAGGAGTTCAACTTCTTAGAAGTGCACAGTAAATCTTTGTTTTTTGATGATAATAATAATAATAATGATAACTATGTATCGATACAAAAAATAATGCCCATTGACCACCCTTGGGGACATCAGCTATCATTCAAAAAAAGTTCCAAGGCTCTAACTCCATTCCCCGAGGAGGAGTACAACTTCTGAATTTCTACACGGACAGACAGACAGACGGACAGACAGACAGACAGACAAACTGGCCATATAAGCGTCATTTTCTTACGAAAATGCGCTAAAAACAACACCGCAATATAATTTTTATGGGCTTTCTAGGAGGTTCCATTTGTGAAAGGTGCAACTGTAAAATTTAGATAGGTACTCCAACCATACCAATTCTCTCTGCATTCAAAACAATGCTTCATTAGGAAAATGAGCTATCGAGAAGGCCCGTGAAGGCATATTCACTTGTTCAATTCTTTATAGTCTATCGATTAGGAAAGTTTCCGTACTCAACTCCAGATACTCACGGCAGGAATCCCTCAAGGCTGTATTCGCAGGGTAACAATATTTCTCCCGCAAAAATGAAGATGTTTGTTCACCTTTTTTCTATTTGGATTACCCCACATTTTTTTTATTTTAGAAGCCGACTAGACCTTAATTACTGGAAAAGTTTCCAAAACATTGCTAGGACCTTTTTTGACAAACGAAAAAATTATCAACTGTTATACATGGCCTTTTTTTGAAAACAAAGTCACAAGAAAGAAAAGAAAATATTTGGTCACATAATTGAAAAAACGCTATGTATCAAGCTTTCTAATGCTGGGTTCATATTCCAAATTCCTAGCAATCAGTTACCACCCAGGCGTTTATTAGGCGTTATTCCTTACGTTTTACGCCTTATTTTGGTCTATGAACTATGAACCCATATAAGGCATAACCGAGGGCATGATATACTCGGTACACCGTATAAAGAAATTGGGTTTTTCTTTTCATTTTTGAGGGAGAAAAATTGAAGATACTTTCACCCTGATGCGAATACAGCCTTAACTAGGTATTAAAATGTATTGGGGCTCAGAAGTCATCGTCAAGTACAAAGGAGACCTTTAGGCCTTTAGCAACGGTCATGAATATGACCGTTCAATAATTAATTCCGTGTTTTTTTTTTTCGGTATCTTGAAGCGCTGGAATTTTACCGCGGTCCCAAACAGTGATATCAGAATTCAGTTGATCTTGTTTATTGTTTATGTTTTTTTTTTCTCATTGACCAAGAAAAAGATCAAAGTTGTTTCTTTTTTCACACATTCGCTAGTTTTCTTATTATTTTTATACGCAGTTTACAATAAGATTAATAGTTTTGAGGTCAATATTGTGGTGTTATTTAGGTGCCTACGTCGGAACTTCCGTACAACGCACGATGTACAACGATATTTTATTATACAGGGTGCTTCAACAAAAATGCGATCACCTCATAACTTTGGATAATTCCTTCACCTTGTGGAATGCTGATGCTTGATGCTCTTTCACACGTTCATTCTGGCGTAGCCTCGAGAATAATAATGCTGTATTCATACACCAATTTTAACGCGTAAGGATTAAGCAGTGAGGCGTATAGGTACCGTGTAAGAAATCGACAAGCTTTTATCTTTGACGCTTCAAGCGTAGCCCATGAGTCCAAGTGTTACCTATAGGTAGGTATACTATTATTTTCCATCAGGCAGCCCAGTTCTTTCTCAACTATTCTTCTCTCCATAATCCTGATGTATGAACGCCAGGCGGATTACAACACAGGTCAACACCAATTTTGCGCCTGGGATAAGTATACCAAATTTCTGTAGCTTGAGTCAAATTAACCTGAAAAAAAATATTATCCCATGGAAAAGTTTGCTTTTGACAAATTCAAAAATTTATGAAAATCTCGATTTTGAAAATTTACTTGTTGAGAAAAATAGAGAAAAAATATTTTTTTCTGTTTTTTTTATCAACTTCAACACAAAATTGATACAAAATAATAAAAAAAAAATCAGAAATGAAGTCCTTGACTCTTCCTATTACGATCATGAGAATTTGAACTTTTTTTTTCATTTTTTTTTTCGGCATTTTTCATTTTTTTACAAACGTCAAATAAAACACTTGACTATCGTTTTTGCGACTTCAGAGCACTCTATTCTCTGATGTAGATGACACAATCATGAACGTCAGAATTTCCCTCCGTCTCCTTATAAACTGATTTTCTGTTTTTATCCATGATATGAAATCTGTCTCACTAGTACCTACCAATATTACAAAAGCAAACTTTAAGGATAATGTGGGTATTTTTTCATTATTTTGACTCATGACATTCAATAAAATCATAAAATAAACCCAGGCACAAAATTTTTTTTTTTTACTTTGTTGACCTGTGTTATTTTTGAACCTCAATCCATAATCCTTGATCCTCACGCGTTTAACTTGCTTGGTGTATGAACCCAACATCAGGTTATCGAGATATTTTTGTAATGTCTGTACTTATGACTAATTTTTGAATCGACTCACTTTTCGTAGACACATATGCATGCATCGAGGCATGCATGCACCTTGCATAGGAATAAAATTTTGGATCAAGAGTGCCCCACTGAAGTAAATCAAGCCTTACCTTGTCAAGTTGATCTTCGTTGTAGCCTTGAAATAGGAACAAAGTATGCAGGCAGAGATCGAGGAAAATTGAATTTTCATGGCAGATGGTTTTGAGGTAAATCGACGTGAAGCTGCCTTGAGCAAACAGCTCTTGTGCCCCCAGTAGTTCTAGCGTAATCTGAAATTGGTTGCGTTTTCAAATTTGCAAAAATTTCGGCCAGACATTGTTAAATACTTGAACCGTGTTGGGAATATAGGGCAGCAGGCGTAGCACTGGGCTCTTGGGCGAGTTCAAGTAAATAACCGGCGCCATCGCAGACATTAGCCTCACTTTTGCATTGTACTCGGGCCGTTCTGAGGTCAATATAAAGAACACAAGCGAACCTTGTGAGTACCCCACGTAGTGAAGCTTTTCTTGTCCCGTGCTTCGCAGGATGTAATCGATCTTGGCCGGCACATCGTAATACCCTATTTCGTGGATACTGAAGTTCCAAAATTCGTTGTCTTTGTTGGGATCCAAGCTCTTGTGCTTCCTGGACCACGTCGTGCCTCTGGCATTGCCCAACCAAACGTCGTATCCTTGATCAGCCAGAAGCAAACTGATTGCTTTCCCCGGACCTAAATTCACAAATTCCGCCGCACTTTGCATTATCCCGTGCATCAACAGCACTGGGATTTTGTTTTTGTTCGGAATTCTGTGCAGAGTCAAAATGTATCCATCTTCCGTGGTCACCTCGTGAATTTCTAACGGATATCCAAATTTTTCTATTAGCTGCGCCTGCAAGAAAATGAGTGGACAAGTGGACAAAACAACTAAGTATCTCATTTGGACTAAAATATGGGTTAGAAAACTTACAACATTCAACGAGGCGTCTTTTTTGCTGCTGATCCATAATAAATAAATAAGAGCACTTGCAGCTGCTACAACAAAGAATGTACGAGAAGCCATGGTGTTGTAATTACAATAAGTGGCATTTTCGCATAATTACAGTGATATAAGTTTATCAAAGGGAACTTTATTCTTTATTTCTTTACATAAACATATAGTCAGTCCATAATTCAATGACGTTATCAGCAGGACATGGGGAATGTGAAGTTTCAATTAACTTGGTCGAGTTCTTTAATGACTTCGTTGTTCAACAGGTGAACGATGTCATTGGCAAAAATGAAGTCGAAGTGGCTGAATTTTGGAAGACGCACTTGCTTCAGGATAGCGTTCGGAAGTTCTCCGGCCAATTTTTCGACATCCTGAAATAAAAAAAAAGCATTGGAAATTTTTTTAGTGTTTTTTTCAATTCTTCTTGCGTACACTGCTTCATTTTTTATCAACAAGGTACAATACGTGTTATTGCGATGAAAAAAAAGTTGAACTTGAAGAAGAGGAAAAAAGGAACAAAATGAGCAAGACTTACCACAGGTGATGTCATGTAATCGTTCAAGGAATAATGCAGAATCACCGGGGCGGTTATCAAACTGGTATCATAGTCCGGAGGTGAAGATTGCCCATATCGTTCGAAATTTTCACTCTCGCCGTAATCAAATTGTGCAAATTTCGCTGCAATTTAAATTTTTTTACTTCTTAGCTATTTACGATAGCGCCATAGGCTATCTGTTCGACTTCGTCGCATGACTGGGATACTGATGCAACATTTTGTCAAAAACTTGAATAAACAAAATTTTGAGCGACTGGAAAGGATCTCTAACTTTAACAATGCAGATTATTATAATCGCAATCATCCGTTTTGTTCCACTTGGTTTTATTAGAGAATGTAAAACGTTATCGATGCGAGTTTTCCATCGATTACTTTTTTTATCGTTGTTGAAAGCGTTTAGGTAGTTAGGTATTTTATTGCCTATTCGGTATTCATCGAAATGGATGTAACTACTACTAGAAGTGCGCTACTGCGAGAAATTTTCATTTCAGTAATCATGAGCAAACCCCCGAGTACATTACGCCTGGAACCGGCAGTACGGCAGTGTGTAGAGGAAAACCGACGGCGCAGTCAGGGAGACGGATCAAGTCGGAAATGTACCATCGCAGGGCGTGGATGTGTCGGACATCTAACCTGAGTTGGGGGTTGAAGACAGAGTTCAGGTTAACCGTGCGCTTGTCGGTCCCAGTGCTTGGATGGACCTACCATCAAACATCCAGAAACCACATTGTGGCTTGATGAGCCCGGCTGGTCTAAGAAGGGAAGGAGTACAATGGACTCAATAGCGAGATCTATGTGCCAAGTGGAACAATTTCCATTAACTCACCCCCCCCCCCAATAAATCCAGAATCCTGTTTTCGATTTTCTTTTCAAAACTCAAAACTCTCCATCTTCAAACATCACTTATACTGGGTTACCTATTTCAATCAGCCAACTATTATTGATCATCATTGTTTTCGCTACTGCTACTTGAACTATCAAAATCATCCATATGAAAAAAGTTGAGCCAAGCCTAGTTTATAAGGCGACCAATCGTAACTTGCGATTGCAAAATCGCAGGAAAGTGTGGTTCCTATTGGCCAATTTCAAACTGCCTTCTTTACCTATATGAAATTGACCAATATAGCTGGTTTTCTTAATTAATCAGTAAATTGGACGAAGAGTAAGTTTTTGGGAGTATATTTTTATCAACTTGCCTTCTACCTTGTTGATATTTACCACTCTACATGTTTACCTACCTAATCAAAGTGACCAGTTTATTTACTTAAATTCATTATTTTTTATTAAAAATTGAATAAGAGAAACAGAAAGTACCCGTGTAGCTGCATCCAACTTCTATGAACTATTCAAGTAGTGTCAATGGATCTTTTCAATTGTTGATCCTTTTTTTCCACAGATAACAATTTCAGCAACCACCCTAGCATCTTTTAATTATTTCTCACGGGTCAATCGAGGGGTCTCATAGTGGTGGTCATTCTTGGTGGTTTCATACGTCATCATTTTCTGTTAGTTGACCTGTATTTTGTATTAAGTCCTGGTTGCCTTTGGCGAGTGCCCCACCGCATAATCAGGTTGTTGACTGACTGGATGCGATCTAGGCCTAAGATGAAATTCCTAAATCTGACTGATAATAATGTTACTATATCTATAGTTGCAAGGCTGTCGAACGGTTCCAGTATGTTTGGGAACAATAGCAGAAGCGCTCTGAAGTATTATTGTGTACTGGTAAAGTTGAGGCGGTGGTTTGGAATGGTCAAGAAGGGTGGAGGTGGAATTCTCCAAAAGATAAAGCTCTATCGAGTGGTATTATACAGGTGTCCCAGCTGAAACAACCCAGCGCGATTTTCTCGGAACATATCAATGCAACAACAGAAAATCTTTTGGGGGAAGCCTGACCTTTTAGCTTTATTTTGAGGGGGCGCCGATGGTTGTAGGTGCTTTAGTTTCCAAGAAAATGCAATTTTAATCAGGCTAGTCACAAGAATTAAACCGACAAAACAAAATACTTCAGATGAAAAAAAACAAACTTTTTCTCTGGGCTTTCCATTGATGTGTCCCTGATGTCTGTAACTGGCCCAGTAAGCCAGATGTTCTGTCTTACAGTCCAGCAAACACAATCGGAATCCATGACGTCACCGATCACACACTTGAATTCAACACTAGCCCTTACTAGGACTTTTTCACTTACCATACCTGGACTTACCATAGCAATGAATACTGGCTGATGTTAAAATCAACAAGTGTGTGATCGGTGATGTCATGAATTCCGATTATTGTGTTTGCTGGATTGTAAGACAGAATATCTGGCTTTCTGGACCAGGTACAGACATCAACGACACATCAATGGAAAGCCCAGAGGAAGAGGATTTTTTTTCATCCAAAGTATTTTGTTTTGTCGGTCATGAATTTTCGAATTATTGTGACTCGCCGATTGAGAATTAAGATTGCATTTTCTTGGAAACTAGAGGACCTACAAGCATCGGCGCCCCCTCAAAAGAAAGCTAAAAGGTAAGGCTTCCTCCTAATTGAATTTTTTCTGCTGCCTTGATATTTTCTGAGAAAATCGCGCGACGTTGTTTTAGCTGGGACATCCTGTATAACACCTCACACGCGTGTACACTACCTACATCATGTACACAAAAAATGTCTTTGTCGGGTCTGTGTATCATCGAGCGTCCATGCATGAGGTCCTTATTCCCTCACTGATGTGGTCTAAAAGACCGAAACAAGTGTCTGAGGGTTCCTTTCTTGCTTGGGCGTTCGATGATGCGCAGACTTTGTATTATGTCCTGTATCTTCAGAAAACCCACCCAAAAATTCATTGTTTATGAATGGACACAAATCACTTTCAATAATTCTCGACATCTACAGGAAAATAATTGACAAGTCATGCGACGGAACCTTCAGGACCTATCTAGGTACGTTCTATGTTGTACATACTTGAAACTTGCAGTATAATACCTTAAAACTTACTCGAGTTTATCTCTTGAAGGTAGTGCTCGAGTTGTCGAGTTGAAGCACCAGCAGGTAAATTGCTCAGAAGCACCGGGAACTGGTTCTACTTATCAAAAAAGCTGTGCTGTTGATTGTTGAATAATGAAGTTGCAATTTCTGCGTTCGGCAAATGTGAAAACGGACAGGAGCGAGTAGATGTAGATTTTGGTCACGTGGTTTCAGCGTTTTTGGAGGTGATCCGGAAATGCCGAACGATTCGGTGGCCCGCACGATGCAACACACGTAAATGTTAAGTTTCTATTGTCAAATTGTTATGATTGATGAAAGCTAGCCTCAGCTCGATCGTGGGCTGGAATGGAGGAAGCTCTCGCTATGGACCTGTTAGGCGTGCAGCTCAGACCGTAAAAGTAGCTTAGAAACCGAAAAACCGGCAGGTTCATTCTAACTTTTTCTGACCAATTTTATTCGAAAGTACATCATGTGAGAACATTCCAGCCAAAAGTTCTCCAAAACTCTCTTGGCGGAACATCCTCAATACAAAAGGCCTCTTGAAGACGACCAGAAATAAAATTTATCGTGCGCCGCGGCCTTTTTTTCTGTTTTCCGGGTCAACTATGATAGATTGGAGAAAGTTTTCAGGCACGAAGCTTTAGAGGATAAAATTATCTACAAAAATGTCTGCGGTAGAATAGGGCTTCCTTCTTCAGTTTAGCCGTCAGAGCGTCTCAAAGTTGAACGACATGAATTGCTATTTTGCTTTCGTGCGGGTTTTGACACAGAGTTACACCATATGAAGCTGACACGGTGCCCGTTATAATTGTGATATGCTTTTTTGCTGTGGTCATGGTCATAGATAAAGTCCCAACAAAGTTTTCCAGAAAAAAGGCTACTTGAAATTTGTGCAAGAACGCGAGGTGGCGGTCCCAAAGATGGACACTTTCGATCTCTTGGAATCGTTTGTATATCGGCTTGTGGTTGTACGATCACAATAATTCTTTTTTTACTCGAAAGCGTTCTTCAAGCTGAAGTTTTTTCACCGTACTGTTTCCTTCCTGCACAATAATGGTGGCGTATTAAACTGCGCACCAATTGAAGTGGGCCACCCAAAAATTTCAGTCACATTCAAAGTGGCATAGCTCTTGAATGAGTGGACTGTTTAGAATAATTTTTTGTTTTCTCATTAGCTCAAGTATTAGGCTTCAAAATGTCATGGGTCATTTTTTATACAGGTGCTTTGTAGTAATTATACAGGGCGCCCAATCAGGTACTCCAAAAATTGAAAAACCTAAACAGCTCCCATTTCACAAAAAATGGCTTTAAGTTTCTCCAAGTATTTCAGGCGAGATTTTGATCCCATACTTCGAGGCGGTTTTTGAAATTTTTAGTCTATCTCCCCCAGTTACAGGGTGATCTCAAAAATCTAACCTTTTGATTTTGTAGTAATAAGTTTATTCGTTGTTGACCGATTTTTGGGGAATGAGCGTTTTTGTTGAAGCTAAAGGCTCAGGTCAGAGGAATTGAGGATCGGAATTGACTTTGAATGAAAATTCTGGAAAAAGGATTGAATCAAAAGTAACCTAAATATGAAGCACCCTAGAAATCAGGTTCAGGGAAAGAAGTGAACAAAAATCAACTTGCCATCAAACAGACTATTTTTTCCGAACATTTTAAAGTTTTTTTCGATTCTCTGAGATAAAAATTGTCTGTGCGGGACCCAATCTACAAATTCACTTTTCAGAAGATGATAAAATGGACCTACCTCGACTGAAAATGCACATAACCTAGGTTACGTTTTTATTGGCGGATTTTTCCTCCACAAGTAAAGGGATAGGCACCAGTTGTGATCTCCGTAACCTAGGTTGCGTTCATTTTTAGGTGAAAAACGTCCGCTATTTTTCTTTAGAAACATCCATTTGTGATTTGGGTTCCTTACGGACAATTTTTGCTCCATACAAATGAGAAATACTCTAAAATGTTTGGAAAGAATGGTTTGTTTGAAAACAAGTTGATTTTATATAATACCTTCCCTTAACTGGATCTCTAGAAAGTTAGTAATTTGAGTCACTTTTGATTCAATCCCTTGCCCAGAATTTCTATCCAAAGTTAATTTCAATCCTCCATCCTTCTGACCTGAACCTTCAGCTTCAACAAAAGCCCTCATTTTCCAAAATCGGTCAACAACGAAGAAAGTTATTACTGCAAAACCAAAAGGCTACATTTTTGAGATCGCCCTGTAATTGGGGGAGATAGACCCAAAATTTTGGAAACCGCTCAAAAGTAATGAAACAAACTCTCCCCTGAAACACTTGAAAAAAACAAAGACCATTTTTTGTGAAATGAGAGCTGTTGAAAATTTTCTATTTTTGGAGTACCCGATTGAGCGCCCTGTATAATTATTACGAAACAACTGTGTGAAAAATGACCCACGACATGTTGTAGTTTGATACAAGAGGTAATCAGAAAACAAAAAATTATTCAAAATAGTTGACTCATTCCAGAGCTATGCCACTTTGAATGCGACTGGAATTTTTGGGTGACCCATTTCAATTGGAGCGCTGTTCATTACGACACCATCATTATGTACGAAGAAAAACAATACGATAAAAAAATTTCAGCTTGAAGAGTGCTTTCAAGTAAAAAAAGAATTATTCTGATCGAACCACCACAAGCCGATATACAAACGATTCCAAGAGATCAAAGGTGTCTATCTTTGAGGCCGCCACCTCGCCTTCCTGCACGACTCTTCAAGTGGCCATTTTTCTAGAAAACTTTGTTTTGACCTTATCTATGACCACAGCAAAAAAGCATATTATAATTATAACGGGCACCGTGTCAGCTTCATGTGGTGTAACTCTGTGTCAAAACTCGCACGGCAGCGGAATAGCAATTCATGTCGTATAACTTTGAGACACTCTGACAGAAAAGGGAAACAGAAAAAAATGCCGCGGCGCACGATAAATTTGATTTCTGGTCGTCTTCAAGAGGCCTTTTGAGGATGTTCCGTCAAGAGAATTTGGAGAACTTTTGGCTGGAATGTTCTCACATGATGTACTTTCGGATAAAATTGGTCAGAAAAAGTTAGAATGAACTTGCCGGTTAAGTTGAAAAATGTTAGGTTAAGCTGCAGGCCTATGTACTTCGGACGAGAAATCGTTTTTGGTGCTAATCTGCCATCGGGTGATGGCAAATGCCCTATGCAAATGCCACAGATTTCGCAGACGAACATTATATTCTCAGAAGTCTTTGGGGTCGCTGGTTGGAACATGGTTAGCAGTTTAGTTCTGGGCAATTTTCTGATGATTCAATTCTAAGTTGATATTATTTTGAGAGTTAGAGGGATTTTATCTGTGAGTTCTCGATTGAGAATCGGAGCATCAGGAATATCCATATCCAACTCCGAGTGCTCCGATTAGCTAATGGGAAACGCAGATCCGACTGAATCGAGCCGTTTACTGACAATTGATGAACGATTCCGAGGCAATCGAGCTAATCGAGGAGACAGATTTGCAATTGCCGAACGCAGTAAATAAAGCCAAATACAAATATTTTTTAAAAACTCACCCGATCGAACTCCGGAGAATCAAACCCAGACATCACGAAAATGACTATGGCGCACAATTCTTGCACTGGAGATGTATCAGAACAAACATCTCTACCGACCGCCTTAAAAGCGTTCCTGTAGCGGAGAAATTCAGAACTTGGCCGGTGACCTATCAGAGCTTCCAGTTGGACGTAATACTTCATTAACAGGCGTATCAAGGGACAAGGAATGTGCTCCATGTACGCCACTGGTGCCAAAGCCACCATCGTACGTATCTTGGCGTTGTACTCGGGGCGTTGCGACGCCATCGCAAAGAAATCCGTGGTTCCTTGCGAGTGTCCAATGTAGCTCAAGCCGTCGAATCCGGTCACAGATAGAATGTGGTCAATTGTGGCCGGGAGATCGTACATACCAATTTCATGAAAGCTTCAGGTGAAGTTTTAGATGTTTTGTTAGTGAACTAGTTTGAATAAAACTCTAGCACCTGAACGTGAAGAATTTCTCCGCATCAAGGTCAGGATCGAGCGTGGTGTGGTTCCGGCCCCAAGTGTTGCCTCTTTGGTTGCCGAGCCACACGTCGTACCCGGCGTCGGCCAAGAGGTAGGCTACGGCTTTTCCAGGTCCCAAGTTGACGAAATCGGCTGAACTGCTCAGTAAACCATGCATTACCAAGACCGGGGCTTTGGTGGAAGCGCTAGTAGTGTTGAGGCCATGAGGGATTCTATGCACCGTCAAGATGTATCCGTCTTCAGTTTGAACATAGTGGGATTCTATCGGGTAGCCATGTTTAGTTACCATTTGGACCTGATAAAGAGTACGTTTTTGCATTTCACTTTATCCTTACTTTTTACTTTCCCCATCCGCACCAACCAACGAGAAGGGAAATATTGTGAACGCGATTTTTTTCGGAAATATCCATTTTGAGCCCCCCCCCCCCGAGATGATTTACACCGTTTCCACTTTCCAGATGGAAGTCTGTCTGTATAATATGTCTCTGTGTGTGTGTGTGTCTCTTTGTAATCTTCAACAGCCCGCAACGTTATTGACCCGATCGACTTGAAATTCGGTATGCAGACGATTTTTTTGCTGTCGAATGAGCTGATTTATAGTTTTTGGCTGTCATCTATCGAACAGAAATTTTTTTTCCTGGCCGTTACCACCCGAGACGGCCGCTCACTCGGGTTGTATGTATGTGTGTGTCCGGCTTCTCGAGACCGGACTCAAATGATGGAGCTTAAAATGAAGCTTTATAACTGGAGTTTTTTACAATGAGGTTATTTGGTATAAAATAAGGTTTTTCTGTAAAATTCAAATTTTCCTGGGAAGGTTTTCAATCTTTTGTTCAGTTATTATGGAAATGCTCGTGGAAATGCTTCAAATATGTATCAATCTTTCTCTCAAATTTCAACTTTTCAGCCAAAGGGACGTCTGGAACAAAAATGTCCATCCGTTCCTTGCTGCTTCCCGGGAAAGTTTTGGGGATGATACAACCGATTTTTAGTTATAATGTTAATTACTATATTCAAACCGAAATCTGGATAGAGTTCTCCTAGACTCGAAACCAATAGGTTTGAGAGAAGCACTACACAAACGCAAGCAGCTGTCACCGAGTTCATTTTACTGTTACACGTGGTGTTTTTGGATGTGCAAGGGCTATTTTATACAATAATGTTATATCTTGGAAAAATTGGTATCAATATAACAAACAATATCATTGTTTTAGAATTTTATAAGATATTAAAATCAACAATTTTCCAAATTTTATTTTTATTGATTAGTTGGATGAACGACCAACCATAATATTGTATTGAAACACTAAAGTGAGCTATTATGAACTTGTGACTAAAGTGAATCACGACACGTCTTCCATAATAATCCATCAAAACTGACTATTGCTTCATTTATTTGACAGAATATCTTTTGAAATTCAGTTTGTCTCTAGCTTAAGCCCTTGCTCAAGATAAAACGTCTTATAAGTATCACACGTGAGCGAAATGCCGCAACCGCTCGTGTATCGAACATCTTAGGTAGGTACCTACTTATTGCTTAGGTATTTCTCACTTATGATACTTTTTTTGAAATTTTGAATTGGATGTAGAAGTGGAAACTTATGTAAGTAAGTAAGTAAGTAAATTTTATTGTTCTCAGGACTATATATAATGTCATGAACAATGAGGGGTGAAATACCTATGTAAATAAAAAATAATGCTATACAATAACAACATCAAAATACCTATCTCTCAAAACAATGATAACAATAAAAGTATGATGCCAATTAACAAAGTAAATCAAAATTGGGTTTTTAACTGTATGAAATAAAATCAAACGAGAGACAAGACAATGCTGTAAACAGAAACTCTTTAGCCAGGTTCAAAGAGAAAGGCACAGAACAAAGCTAACAACAATCGCGGAGCCAAAAGATGTCTGTCCGGGTGCAGATCAGTGTGAATGCTGGTCTTGGACGCAAAAGTTGGAATGCGAATATGATAGAATGAACGGATCAATGAATGATAGGCAAGGCCGTCGAAAACCGAAAAGTTTCTCATTCACACAGAATAAATGATCTGATTTTCATTCATCCGGTTAAATATCTGTATAGGACGATGGCGTCCTGGGGTTTGCTGCTGGACAGAATATCATGAACATCTTGATCGAAAAAGTGTTTGACGAAGTAGGGTCTGTACGGGGCGTACAAGGGGCACTCAAAAAATACATGGTTCAGCGATTCCCTCCTTCTCATGCAGCAAATAGTGCAGTCATTCATCAAGTCTATGGTGTAGGTGACTTTGTTCACAAAGATCTTTAGTGTGGTGTTACTTGCGGTCCTAAGTTGTGTCAGTAGTCTTTTTAGTGGCAGTGGTGGGGTCTCAGTGTTGAGCATAGAGTTCTCTAAACTTTGGTGCTTGAGATGTTTGTATTGTGTGTTGTTGATCGATAGTAGAATGCTATTCATGTCTTGTGTGTTTCCTACTTGTATATTATATGAGTCAAGGATTTCTCTAATTTTCTCTCTAGTCAGTTGGCTGAGGTCCGGTGTGGCATCAGAGCTTTGACTTAGTGTGTTTATCAATCTGGTATACCAGTTAAATTGGAGGGAAGGTGCCGTTTTGTTTAATTCGATGAGTCTGAGAAGGGCCCTTCTTGGGTACCTGACACTTTTCATATTGGTCATTTTTAGTATATAATTCAGTACTTGCTTAATCACTACGCTACTCAGTCTTGACACCCCGAATTCAGACCGAATGATGCTATTAGGCACATTTCTTCTTAGATAAAAAATCTTCTTGAAGAAGCCCACCTGCACTTTTTCTAGTTCGTCTAGATGTTTAATTCCCCATACTACCGCGTTGTACAGCAGCGTACTTACAACTGTCGCGTCATAAAGCCGGGAAATTGCGTTAATGTTTGACATTTTCGATCTGCTTATTGTATTGCTAATGGCTCCCGTTGTTAATTTAGATCTAGCTACCTGTTCCTGAACGGCTGTGCTGAAAGAGTTATAGAAGTTGAGCGTAGTTCCCAAGTATTTATAACTATTGACAATTTCGATTATTTGGTCCTTAAAATAGAACTTCTCCTGCTTCATCCTAGCCCCTTTACGAAATACTATAATTTTAGTTTTTTGGATATTAACTTTTAATTGCTTCAGCTATTAATATATCATATATATATATATACCCAAGCGAAAGTAATTGTTGACGTCTATTTACAGTAGTCCGCAGTAATAAACAGTGTGTGTTTTGAAAGGTCGTCTCAATTATAAACGAACTCAAACGCGAAATCGGTAATAATATGTTAAAGCTGTTTCAATAGGAGTCTCACTCTCTCATTATATGAGTATCCTCGGAGTGTACATAGCTATAACTAATCTCAGATTGTTGGATTGACGGGCTTCCACCTCGATGCTTCGGCACTGCGGGAGCTCAAACAGGCCGAAATACATGTCACGCGTCTGCTGGATTTCGATATTTGTTTAGTTTGATAGTTTCTCGGTCGATCTGATGATCTGAAATTTATATTTTCATTATTCATTGTTACACTCTAGCACAAAAACTTCCGCCTTTTCCTAAAGGCACCTTTGCATCATTATATTGTTTCAGTCCGACACTTTTGAATCACCCTGTATAAATATGTTATAGATCCTAATTGAAAAAGCGATTGAGTGGGTACTCATAGTTATAGGCATTATCTTAATGTCTTGATGAGAAACGCATTATTTTTATTTTGGACCATTCACTTCATCAAATTCCGATATAATTTCGTTGTTCAACAATTCGGCAATATCATTAGCGATAATGTAATCTAGATGGGAGAAATCCGGGTAGTCGACCAGCTTCAACGCCACCAAATTCGGCAGTTCCCCTGCTAGCCTTTCAACATCCTGCAAAAGATCCGTCATGATTGTTCTTATAAGAAAAAGTGTCATGAAAAACTTTACAATCGGAGCGGTGAACCAATCTTTTTCAGCGTAATGCAGAATAATCGGAGCTGTTATTTTCGCCGTGTCGTATTGCGGAGGTGTGTCCTGTCCATAGTATTCCATATTTCCTTCGCCATGATCATACTGAGCAAAGTTTCCTGAGCTCGAAAATTAGTAAGGTATACAAGGGGTACAAAAGTGACGTTTAGTACTCACCCGAAGATATTTCTTGGTAATAGTGAAGAGGCTGGTTTTTAGCACAACCTGCTGGATCACTGGTTCCCATGAGCGGAATCATATTCTAGAAAAGGACAGAATTGTTTGTTTTATTTTCACTATAGCCTCCTAATGGAAATTGCACCTACTCTGTCAAGTTGTGCCGAATCGAAACCTCCAAGTGCAAGAACGAACACCCCGCAGATTTCTTGGATTGAGGATTCTTCAGAGCAAAAGTCTCTGGCCAAGTTTTCAATCGACTTGGTGTGAGGTAAGAGCTCGTAGAGCTCGAGAGCTTCAAATATTGGCTACAAGAAACCAGCATAAGAAAAACATCTTGATCTCTAAAATGCTATTTACGTTCAAGGTGGCATGATATTTCTTCAGAATTCTAATAAGGGGGTGCTGGATGTGCTCCATATACGTCACCGGAGCCAAAGCAACCATCAGCTTGATTTTTGCATTGTACTCTGGCTTTTCGGCTGCCATTACGAAGAAACTGGTCGTGCCCTGAGAGTGACCAATAAAGTTCAAGCGTTCCACTGCCGTTGATTTTAAAACGTAGTCAATACTAGCCGGCAGATCGTAGACTCCGATTTCATGGAAACTGGAGTTCTGGCATTATTTGTTTGCAAAGTCTTGAAAGTCCCTTACCTGGATGCAAAGAAGTTTTTGGGGTCAGTATCAGGATCCATAGTGACATGCTTTCGTGAATGACGATTTCCTCTGGCGTTTCCCATCCAAACATCGTACCCGGCTTCGGCCAGAAGAAATCCTAGGGATTTTTCCGGACCCATATTAACCCAATCCATGGAATTGGACAGCAAGCCGTGGTTCAAGAAAACTGGATCTTTTGTGGCATGATCGTTGTTTTTGCCGTGCGGAATCCTGTGGAGGGTTAGAATGTACCCATCTTCAGTTTGTACTTCATGAGATTCCATGGGGTATCCATATTTCGTGACCAGTTCGGTCTGGAATCACTTGAAAATTAGTCTTTTTGCTGCCATATATGCTTCAAAACAAAAAATCATACAATGTTGAGCCCGAAATCTGGGTGGAGAGCGAAGCCATTGCCAATGAGCAAGATGAGCAAAACACAAACCGATTGCATGTTAGGTACCTATGTACTGTATGGGACCATTTTTCCATTGATTATTTATACATATGTAATTTTTATCTTGAAATTTTTTGCGCAGATTTAATGCCTTATCCTGGAATCTTGACATAGATATGTTTGAAATTTTGAATGTCACGTTCTTGTGTTAAGTGTTTTGTTTCTTATTAATTAGATTGTTTAATTTACACCTGCATAAACTTTACGCGGGTCAGTTGCAAAATAACAATTACTTCAATAAAATTATTATGAGTAATGCGGTTCTAGTGCGGGAGCTTGGCGTCAACATACACACCTCAAAATAATCTAGGGAACCAGCAAATTCAGGCGATTTTCAAAATCATCATAACTTTTGATTTGCTGTCGGCGATTTCATATCGCGGTTTCCAGTGCTCTATACCCCATTATTCGTTTTCATGCCTTGATCACGTCAAACACGAAAAATGTGATACTAAGTTTCTACAGGGTGATCAACCAAACAGTGTGAAACTTCCGAAAGTTCAGTACGAGTGCGATTTCCCAATACAAAATGTTCATGCATTATTATTGCATTCCAATATTCAGTTATGAAAATTGGTGCTTAGCTCCAGAACCGCTTTCGAATTTTGAAAATTCAAGGTAAAATGGCGAAGATAATGATCATTTTCACATTGAACTTCCAAGAAAGTGATCTAATTTCAATGAAACTTATTGGAACACACTAATGTCTAGTTTGAGTTATTGGAATTTCAAAGTCAAATGTCACTTTCGGTCACTTTTAAGCCGCCATTTCGAACTTTTATATAGATGACTTACCTACTGAAATATTGTAAAAGTGATCCGAATTGAGTAAGACTTCGAATACATTCATGTCTGGCTCGTATCTCGTGTCTGGCTTCGATAACTAGGATTTTGAAGTCAAAATGTGATTTTGAGTTGCTATGAATAATTTTGAGATTTTCAAGTTAAATATGACTTTCGGGCTTCTTTGAGCCTTTTTGGCGAAGTCATTTATATCTGCTGATATCGAGGCTGATACTGGTTACAATTTGAACTGGGTCACTCAAAAAACTGTTCGGTTTTTGAGTGACCCACTTCAAATCACTTGAAAATCACCAGATTTTGAAATAACTCACACCAACTTCAAGATAAATCCTTCTACTTTCACCATCTGCAAGTGCTTGTTGGCTCATGACAGCGATATGTTTAATACAGGGTGATATAGGATGCCTTGTAATTTTGTACTTTTTTGCAATGGTACAGGAACTTTCGTGGCCACCCTGTAATTTTGGATTTTGCTGTATTTGGTAACTAATAGTATAAGGAACTAATTGTTCCTTAGTTTGATGCTCTACGTGGCTTAGTTACGAAAATATGTTTTTTTTTTTCTTATTTAGTTACTTTATCACGTTAATTTATACGTTTTTTTTTATTATTATAGATTTAAAATGATGAGCAACAAAAAAAACGGGGTAAAATATTTCAAAAGAAAGTTGGACCTGGTCTGGACTGCACTACTTTTTGGTAGGATCTAAACATACCTTTGAACAGGTTATTGATAGTTGCCACAGGGATTTCTCACCACTTCGCGGTTAGAGCATCCAATAAGTTCTTTTCTTGTAGTGAGTTGTACTGGTAGTGCTGACAGTCTTCTTTGGAGAGCATCCCATTATGTGCTCAATTGGATTGATATCGGGCGATAAGTTTAGCCATATTGTACTTATTGAACTCATTATTCACGAAAGATTAA
Source organism: Anaspis maculata (assembly GCA_949128115.1). Lineage (NCBI taxonomy): Eukaryota > Metazoa > Arthropoda > Insecta > Coleoptera > Scraptiidae > Anaspis > Anaspis maculata. Next base: position 66,633,208 of record OX421965.1, on the reverse strand, counting down.
TTCCTAATATTGCCATGTTACATCTATTATTATTGTTATTGTTACAATTTTCAAAGTAATTTTTGCTAAACTCAGAGAAAAACTGTTTATATCAACATCAATAACTGTCAAATTGATCGACTCAACTTGAATACCTACTTGATTAAATATTTGAAGCCACCTGTGAAAATTAGAAGCAGTGCAGCGCGAAAAATCACCTCATAAAAATAAAATCGCATTTCTGTAACTATGCAACCTGGAGCATCAAGCTAAGAAGCAATGAGTTCCTCATACTATTAGCTACCAAATCAAGCAAAATCCAAAACAGGGTGGACAATCCATTACAGGGTGGCCACGAAGGTCCCTGTACCTTTGCAAAAAAGTACAAAATTACAAGGCATGCTTTATCACCCTGTACTGAACATATCGCTGTCACGAGCCAACAATCACTTGCAGATGGTGGAAGGAGAAGGATTTATCTTGAAGTTGGTTGTGAGTTATATTTCGAAATCTGATAATTTTCAAGTGATTGACAGATATTAAAAACCGAACAATTTCTTGGGTGACCCACTTCAAATGGGGCCTTGCAATTGAAAAACTCAACGTGAGGTCGCCACTACTGTAGGGGGCGCCTACTTCGATGAAGCGGCCGTAACCACGGGAAAAACATGGGAGTTTGAGTAGTTTGACCAGTAACTGACAGTGACTGGAGACGTCAAGCAAGAAACAGAGGTTATCCAAATTTCAAATCAAGACATAAAATGACGGACGTCGGTCGCTGAAGCGTCAACGCAGTCAAAATTGTCGAATTTGCCCCCAACGGTCGTGGCGCCCTCGGTGTGTGAAAGTGGCAGTGCAAGGCCCCATTGTGATCAGTATATTTTAGGCATATGTCAACTCAAAAGCAATTTGTCAAACATCACATTTCGACTTCGAAGTCCCAGTTATCAAAGGAAAACGTGGCAAGATCGAGGGGGACCTGGGAGTTAGCGCCGCAGCCGATTTTTCTCACAATTGGGTGAGGGACTTTGCAAATGCTCCCTGGTTCCTTTTAGGACACCCTTATGTTTTTTCTCTGAAAGTTGGTAGGAAGTTTACCTACGTATCTTACTGGCCACTGCTCCAGTTTTGCTTGGGGTAGGTACTTTAGTGAGTGCGTATACCAAGTTTCGTGCTTGTATCACAATCTGCAAGATGGGCATGGGGTCCCTTGCTTACTTCTCGTTCCCGCACTATTCGTAGGTATGTTATATCAAATCACTTCGGAATTCGCCGAACTATTGTATCATCAATGAGTCAAGCAAACATAATTACCTACCTATCTATCCTATTATATACTTAGTACGTAAATAACAGACTTGGGTAGTATCCGCATACCAATTAACTTAAATCCTACTCAAGTTACTTTCTACGGTATTCGTATTCGAATACAGTCAAATTATATCCCAGTTTTCCTCCGGATTTAGCTTACATCGCTTATTATATATTATGCTTAGCTTAGCTTTCTTAAGATTATATAGACTCCAGCGCCCAAACGCGCGTCAGTTACGACATTGCACGCTTAGAGCTCACATGCATTTATCATTGTATTTTTGTGAATAGAAACATTTTTTTTTAAGATTCTCGAGAACGAACATTTAATTGTCATGAATTCTGTATTCGTATTCATGCAGCTACTTTTGCTTTGCCGATATTCAGGATTCTGGATTCAAGTTACTATTCTGCGGTATTCTAGTATTCATAGTATTCATTGTATTCGAATAGGTAGGTACTTTAATAGAATCCCTGGATTCTACATCAAAGAAAAGAGTATTGGTATTCGAATCCCAGTTTGGAAAAGAATCCATGGATTCAAAAGACTCTAATTTCGAATCCATGGATTCTGATTCCGAATCCATGAATTCTGATTTCGAATCCATGGATTCTGATAATCTGAGAAAAGTAGGTACCTACCCCGAGGGTAGGGTGAATTTCAAAATAACAATTTGCCAGAACTGCGCAGTTTTGAAGATTTGTTTTTGATACACGATAGCACAAGTTTGTTACCTCTTCTAGTCCTTATGACCAGGATAAAGGTCCAGGGCCGGCGGCACCGACTAGCTCTGGGCGGGGTAAGTTCAGGACGTCATCGTTGATTGGCGGGCGCCACGTGATTTATCTTCAATGATGCCCTTTGGCTTCAAACCACGAACTTTCCAAAGGGACGAAAGAAAAACGGTCCTAGTGCTTCGTTTCAATTTCGTTTATTCCTCGAATCGTGCGTATCAGGCAGGGTCGAACGGCAAGGATCGCTGCGGCGATCGGCAAACGGGGTAGTTTCGAGTCTCGGGCGTCGTCACTTTTGCTTCGATTTATGTTGGCCGAAAAACCAACTTGCTTGTATTGGATTACAAGTCACAGTACGGAAAACAAGGCCTAAAATGAATTTCAAAAGGATGTCGACATTCCACAAAAAAATACAAATAAAAGTACGGTACCTCCAACAACAGCCACTGTGCCACTTTAATCCGTCCTCAGACGATTTCTTCGAAAGGTGCTACGGCCTCCTTAACTTTCTCAAAAAAGCACCTTTTCAAAAACTGGGGGGGTAAACTTCAAAATTCGACCTTTTGTCGTTTTTCCGAAATACGGATTCTACCTAAGAAGTTCCCCCCATCAAGCGCACGCTGCGGCGCGTTGGAGGCCTTGCGCTGAACTGACCGATAACGGCACTTTTTAGAAAAACGAAACTTTGTAAAAAACTATCTACATACTACCAGCCTAATTTATATATTAAAACCCAAAAACCCGTAACACCACCCTATGTTGAAATTTATAAAAAAAACAACAACAAAAAAAAAAAAAGAACTTTGTCTTTTGGGTAACTAACTGGAGTCCAATCAACTTTTAGGTCTTTAATGTGCCAGTTCCCGATTGATCTACCCGTATCAAGCTCCGCGAGCTCATAGACGTTAGTTGAGACACGTTTAACAAACGCATTCACACTCATCTCGTTCCGGTTACCCGTGAATTTCAAGTTCCATTTATGAACCGGACTAGACCCTTGACGAAAACCTACCGCAGACTGACCCGTAGATGGCTGACTAACATTCGAAGTACCCGCACTCGCAGTAGCAGGAGGAGCACTCAGTGACAAATTATTAACCGACGTTTCGATCGTTCTACATTGTTTAGCTACGTTATGAATACTCTTTCGAATAGCTTGGTCTTCCGGACTTTCAAGTCTACTTAACCGAGCAAATAAGTTGCGTAATTTAGTGTCAACAACACGGGCTTCATGGCAAGTGGTGGACGAGAAAGCGCTGGAATTGGAAGTAACGTACTCATCCAACTCGATGGCTTTCTTGTTGCAAATATCGACTTCGCTGACAATATCGGGTGTGAAAGAAGCATGAGTGACGACCTGACCGAAAACTTCAGCGCGCATCAAATTTTTAAGCTCTCGCCGCATAGATGTTACCGTTTCGGCCAGTACATTAGCATAACCCCTAACTTTCATTTCATAAATTAATTCCTCTCGATTCAATCGTTGAGGATCCATTTTCAGCAAATAAATACCAACAACACAAATCACAACAAATGTAGGTACCTATTCCTAGAGTATCGAGATGCAGCAAAAACAACGAATGAACTGAATATAATCACCCACCCATAATAAATTCCTATCTAATATACGCAATGCAAAAATATTATGTAGAACAAAAATATCTAATCACTGTAACAAGAAATAAACATCTAACAACCTAACAAAATATATAACAGCATGCCTACAATCTAAAAAGATAACAACAACGATAAACAATACAATAATTCAGCGCAACCGAAGCAATTTCGTTATGAACGTTTAGGTATACGTTCCCCCTGTAATGATGACTTTATTCGACGGCGATTCAACACGAATTTTCAAAAACACCAATCGCCTTTCCAAACTTTAAAAATAGCGTAGTAAATATTAAATTTTAGCTTGAATATTTGAATGAGATAATGAATTTATAAACGCTTAAAATTGAAACTGTACTGTTATGAAAAACACTAGGACTTGATAACACTTTTTAGTGACAAAAACTACCAACAATAAAATTTCTCAATCAACCGGACTTTTCGAAAATCAGCCCCACGTTGGGCGCCAAAATCCTGTTACCTCTTCTAGTCCTTATGACCAGGATAAAGGTCCAGGGCCGGCGGCACCGACTAGCTCTGGGCGGGGTAAGTTCAGGACGTCATCGTTGATTGGCGGGCGCCACGTGATTTATCTTCAATGATGCCCTTTGGCTTCAAACCACGAACTTTCCAAAGGGACGAAAGAAAAACGGTCCTAGTGCTTCGTTTCAATTTCGTTTATTCCTCGAATCGTGCGTATCAGGCAGGGTCGAACGGCAAGGACCGCTGCGGCGATCGGCAAACGGGGTAGTTTCGAGTCTCGGGCGTCGTCACTTTTGCTTCGATTTATGTTGGCCGAAAAACCAACTTGCTTGTATTGGATTACAAGTCACAGTACGGAAAACAAGGCCTAAAATGAATTTCAAAAGGATGTCGACATTCCACAAAAAAATACAAATAAAGTACGGTACCTCCAACAACAGCCACTGTGCCACTTTAATCCGTCCTCAGACGATTTCTTCGAAAGGTGCTACGGCCTCCTTAACTTTCTCAAAAAAGCACCTTTCCAAAAACTGGGGGGGTAAACTTCAAAATTCGACCTTTTGTCGTTTTTCCGAAATACGGATTCTACCTAAGAAGTTCCCCCCATCAAGCGCACGCTGCGGCGCGTTGGAGGCCTTGCGCTTAACTGACCGATAACGGCACTTTTTAGAAAAACGAAACTTTGTAAAAAACTATCTACATACTATCAGCCTAATTTATATATTAAAACCCAAAAACCCGTAACAAGTTTCTTCTATTGCTCACTTCCCTTCCGCACCCCCATCGACCTTTCGCGCATAAGCAACTGAATGATAAATTCGCCAATAAGGCAAAATTTGAGCCACGATTTATTTCAGATTCTTGTTATCTTTAAAGCTGATGGCATCGAAGCTCGAATTATTTTTTAGCCTCGCAAGATGTAGTGGCGGAGGCTATTTGTGGCCGCTTTTTTTTTCGTGATTTTTTTTTCCTCGTTCCTCGTTTCTGAACAAAATTCACCTAAATCTTCCTTATCTTTTGAACGGTTCAATATATCCAGTTCATTCTTTCGCTAATCGCATCTCAACTATTGCAGGTTGATACCGACGACATTTAAAGATGATCGGTCAAATATAAACAATCTCCAACAACAATAAAGAATGCACAACTCGTGAAACTCATTTAAATAGAGAAAACGCATGGATGCCAGCCTTTCCATCATCAAATCTTTGGATCTAATGAAGCTTTGTGTCTAATTTTTTTCCAAATTGAAGTACATATCCAGACCTTTGTCACAGTGTGACAGCGATTGAGAAACAATGGTTTATTATTTATTTATAAGGTTTATAAACATTTTCATCGGCTATGAATGCAGCATGATTTTCAATCAGCGAGGAAAATTTTTATTTTCACAGTTTTCTATATACAACCAGCAAAGCGATTGGAGCCAAAGTTTTGCAGAATTACTTGAAAGAAAAAATTTTGATCTAGCTAGGACTTTTTTTCTGACGCAACCAACAACTGTAAAGAAGTGGTGCGCGCATGCCACTCATATATACTATGCAAAATGCTCTATATTACTACTGAGGTGGGCATTTTTCGTATGATGCTGAGCTTTCACAGAAATAATCAGATATTTGCTTTTTACAAAAAAAAAAACAAGGCACCCGTTTAGGCTAGCCTAGTTATGGAGTTAAGACTGCCCTCAACGGTACAATGGTATTAACGTAAAGTAGGATGATGGAGATGAAACTATTCACCCCTTATTTCTACATCGAAAAGATCCTATTCCAAACATTTGCTCTGATCGTATCTTTCAAACTTTCAAACTATTTAGTTGAATAATCTCCCATTTTTACCGCAAATCGCAGATGAGAGGTATTCTTACGTGTCACATACAGTTCCTCTTTTTATTTCATTGCCTTTTTTTTTGCATTAATGACTACTTACTTTATTATTTTATCTCAGGTCACATTTGGCAAATATGTTTCAATATCACTTCATTGAAGTTTTAGAGTAGGTACCATCATTATTTTTTTTGCCAAGCAAAGTTCAAACAGTTTCCAAGCTAAGAAAACAATAACGATACTTCTTATTGTATGTATGTGTGTACGTGTTTTATGTGTACTTTTTGTAATAATGTACCAAAATGATTTATTGCTGCGAAGACCTTTTTTGGGCGAGGCTTCCTATTAGACACACCGCAAGGTGGGGAGATGGACTGGTTCTTTTTCATATTTTTAAGTCTCGCCAGACATGGTGGCGGAGGCTATTTGTGGCCACTTTTTTTCTCGTGATTTTTTTTTCCCTCGTTCCTCGTCCTTGTTCCTCGTTTCTGAACAAAATTCACCTAAATCTTTCGTATCTTTTGAACGATTCAATATATCCAGTTCATTCTTTCGCTAATCGAATCTCAACTATTGCAGGTTGATACCGACGACGTTTAAAGATGATCGGTCAAATATATACAATCTTTAACAACAATAAAGAATGCACAACTCGTGAAACCCATTTAAATAGAGAAAACGCATGGATGCCAGCCTTTCCATTATCATATCTTTGGATCTAATGAAACTGTGTGCCTAATTTTTTTTTTAAATTGAAGTACATATCCAGACCTTTGTCACGGTGTAACAGCGATTGAGAAACAATGGTTTATTATTTATTTATAAGGTTTATTAACATTTTCATCGGCTATGAATGCAGCATGATTTTCAATCAGCGAGGAAAATTTTTATTTTCACAGTTTTCTATATACAACCAGCGAAGCGATTGGAGCCAAAGTATTGCAGAATTTTTCAAAAGGAAAAAAATTTGATCTAGGACTTATAGTTTTTTAGATATGATTGTTTTTCTGACGCAACCAACAACTGTAAAAAAGTGGTGCGCGCATGCCACTCATATATACCTACTATGCAAAATACTTTATATTACTACTGAGGTGAGCATTTTTCGTATGAAGCTGAGCTTTTGCAAAAATAATCAGATATTCGCTTTTTACAAAAAAAAACAAGGCACCCGTTTAGGCTAGCCGAGTTATGGGGCTAAAACTGCCCTCAACGACGGTACAATATGGTATTAACGTAAAATAGGTATGATGAAGATGAAACTATTCACCCCTAATTTCTACATCGAAAAGATCCTATTCCAAACATTTGCTCTGCTCATGCCTTTCAAACTTTCAAACTATTTAGTTGAATAATCTCCCATTTTTACCGCAAATCGCAGATGAGAGGTATTCTTACGTGTCCGTGTCACATACAGTTTCTCTTTTTATTTCATTGCCTTTTTTTTGCATTAATGACTACTCATTTTATCTCAGGTCACATTTGACAAATATGTTTCGATATCACTTCATTGAAGTTTTAGAGTAGGTACCATCATTATTATAATTTTTTGCCAAACAAAGTTCAAACAGTTTCCAAGCTAACAAAACAATAACCTCGACAATAACTATACTTCTTATTGTATGTATGTGTGTACGTGTTTTATGTGTACTTTTTGTAATGATGTACCAAAATGATTTATTGCTGCGAAGACCTTTTTTTTGGGCGAGGCTTCCTATTAGACACACCGCAAAGTGGGGAGATGGACTGGTTATTTTTTTTATGCTCAACAGTTCCCTAAAAATAGATTTTTTGTTTCTTGAAGCCTGAGTTTTTTTTTTTTTTTGTTTATTTAACGTCGGTCTATTTCCACAACGAGACCTAACACCGACGCCGGTGAATGCTTTCCTCCACCATACCGGAAATTTCGCCGAACCCCTGTGTGTTCCAAAACAGGATAGGAATTTTCGAGGGAATTTTCAACGACCACCAACTTCGCATGGGGTCGGCACCATCGTTCGTATTTTACGTCGCGCATTACTAAACCAAGAAGCTTGTTTTCGAGGCGAAAATCCATCCCTGGCGGGGATCGAGCCCGTGATCTCTGGAATGGCAGTCGAGCGCACTGACCACCACACCACAAGCTCCTCAATTTTCATTTAGTTTTCATTCAAATTTTCATTAGAATGAACTTTTTCCAAAACAGAATTTATTTGATTTTTATACCGACCTGGAGTGCTATTTTTGAACGTGTTCAAAAAGTTTTCGTATACGAATTCTCCTTCCAGACTGGCCAAGTGCACACAAAACCAAGGAGATTCATATACGAAAAGTCATTTGAATAACTCGAGAATAGCACCCCTTTTACAATGAAATCATGTTTATTGATATTTTTGTTTGCGGAATAAGAGTAGGTACTTTCAAGCCTAATAAAGTACGTAAACAGGTATATATTGTAATGTACCAAGGTTTTGGCACGCTGTGTAATATCCTGGTCATGACATAATTTTATAGTGTTATGGTCAGTTCATGATGAGCGATACCCGGCGGAGCGGAGCTGAGCTGAGCGATTTTTTTTGTCTGGACCAATCCCGTCCATTCATGATGTCACGTCCCCGCATCGTAATTGGCCTAGGCAAAAAAATCGCTCCGCTCCGCTCAGCTCAGCTCAAATCGCGGCAAAAAATCGCTCATCATAAACTAAGCTTAACCCCGTTTTCGATGTTCGGCTGCGATCGTCGTTATCCCTTTCCTTCTTGACGTTGCTGTTTACCTTTTTTTTCTACGTTGTGTTGTTGAGTTCTTACTCGAGATGAGAATGTGTCGTGGAGGATGAGGTTTGATTCTTGAATGAAACGCGAATAAAATGCAAGTAAAATGAATGTTTATTGAAAATCAATTGCAAAGTTTTTGAATGAATTTGTTTCTTTTCTCAAAACACCTACTGACAGTGATAAAATGACACAACATGAATGAAAAACAACAAAACACAAACAAATAAAACAGGAAAAATCATTACAAATTACTTAGACAATGCAGGAGTTCACAACAATAAAATGAACACAAAATCAGATTAACAAAACAAAACAAGGAATCATGAAACATGTTAAACTGTCAATTTAATCGCAAAGGAAAAGTGACGTATTCGCTGACAGGCACACATGGGAAGAACACGTCGAAGAAACCCATGCGTATAGCCTGGTTGATTGCTGAAAAATCCCTTCCCAAATGATTTTAACAAAAGTTAAGTGTGAATGAGTCATGATGAAATGACAGAAAAGTCACTCCAGTAATTCATTGATCAAGTCAGCGTGAATCGGTGTTTGAACCTCTTTGAAAGTTTGTTTCGTTTACAAGTTATTTACGTAACAACAAAAGAAAACTTTACGCTAAGCAATTAGTTTTTCACTTTACAAACAAAAAAAGTCAAATTGATATATAAATAAACAATAAAGAAACGATCGATAAACAAGTTAATGAAGCAGCCAGAGACAAATGATCAGTAAACAAGTTAATAAATCAGCAAGAAACAAATGATAGATAAACAAGTAGATAAATAAACAAAAAAACAAATAAGAGATGAACAGGTTAACGAATAAAAAAGAAACAGGTGAGAGATAAATAAGTAGAGAAGTTGGAGTTGGTCATACTTTTAGTAAGCAATTGGAAGAAAGAAGTATCTATAACGCATTCGCCCGAAATTCCCCAGCAGTTACCCATCACAAACCCCACAGATACATACAGACAATCAAAACAGAACAATGGTTAGTAAACAGTAATCACATACAAGAAATAACAGTGAATACAAGAAAATCGACTCGAGCCAACCTGTGGCCCTCTCTTCGTCGTGTTACATAATTTCCCCCCCAAATAAGGAAAGGTTAGTAGACTCAACAAGGCAGATTCATACGAGTAGGTGGAAACCCCCCCCCAGGACACGGAGAAGCGTGCAAGTCTTCTTTCCTTCGTTTACTTTCAGGTATAACCCGACAATGAACAATGAAATGTGAATGAATCATGAAAATTACTGTTCTCTACTTAGCGGCTGATTTTTGGGCGTAGCAGTTCCTTTTTGTCGTCTTACTGTTTGTGACGTAACTTGTGGAAAGAAACAATTAATGAAACCTCGAAGTACGCGCGATAGCTCGGCCTTGAGGTCACGTCATGAGTGCGCAAAAAAACACACTTACTAGATTTACGGCTTTTGCCGTCAATATTAAGATCATCTGGGAGTAGATAAATTACACAAAATTCAAAGCTGTGCGAAGCACCTTGATTTCAAAGGGGAAAAACTGCGGGTTATGCAAGCCCGTTGAAAACAAAGAGAACAAAGAATGTCGTGTTATTTACAATAATTTCGCGGACAAAATAGGTATCAAAATGCGTGATTTGGTGAGTGGGTGGAAGCCAACATTACGATACAATAATTGAAGAAATACCGACCTTAGAGTTGTAAAAACCACGCACTCTTGATGCACTGAAAATCACGTCCTCGTCACAACCACAGCTGATCCTCTTCTCCTCTGTCTGCCCGCGACTGCCGCTCGCCCGGCTCCGCCTAGCGCAGCGCCATCTCCCTCTCCTATCGGCAAACGCTACGAACGTCAACGCCCGTACCTACTTCAGGTACCAACGTATAAACAAAACAAAGTGGAAATACCACAATATCTATGTGGGTATTCAAAAACGGTATACCTATTCATTTTCACGAGTACATGGATTCAAATACTTGGTATTCGAATACTTTCGAGAGTTAGTATTCGAATCTTCTGGATTCGAATCCTTTTTTTACATCAGGATTCAGGATTCGTATTCGAATAGGTACTTTTTTTCGGGATTCGACCCAAGTCGAGACCCAAGTCTAAATAACATCCCGTGCAGCCAGATGATCGTCATCAAGTCCTGTCGCTGTGTCGTTGATGAGGCGTATAGCTATATCCCTTTCACTTTTTATTTTCAGTAAGTAGAATGACTTTTTGGAGCAAAAATAAAGTGACAGGCTGGAGCGTTGGGAGGATGGGTACGGCTGATGGCCGCTGATAGCTTCACTCCAAAACTTTGCAGGTGCCATCAGCCGTAGCCGTAGCCCCCCCAGCTTATTGTCACTTTACTTTTGCTCCAAAGTCATTCTACTGAATTTAAAACATGAACATCATAATGTATATGTTCCTCCTACCAAGCCTATCATTCCGAAATAAATTATATCCCGGAATAGAGACAAGTCAAGTCACTCACGTCTTCATTTAACCATATGTTTCCGTTACAGCAACAGTATCAAAATTGTTCTGCAGAACCATCTGCACATGCAAACTTCGTAAATCCTGTAAATATTGACCTGAGACCTGAGATTCAAATGACAAACACTCACATACCTACTTATAATTACCATCCATTTTTATTTGTTCCCACTATTTCTTTCTTTAGCTTTTCAAGTTGTTTGTTGTATGCATGACAAGAATGATCCCAGACCTCATGATCAGTGGCGATGTCCAAGTTCAAATTAGTTTTAAGTTTATGACAGTTTATACATTTCAATCTTTGAGATCTGCAGCCCTTCAATGTGTAACAAAGCGTGATTCAGCCGGCGCCTAATAATTCTAGAAAAACACCGACAATGCGGATGGGAATGCTCGCGAAATTCTAGTACCTACCTCTATGTTTTGTAAATACGTGCCCGATTTTGTAAATATTGTGCATATCAATAGCTTTGTTTTTCAATAGACGAGCCATCTCGAAATTCGAGTTGTTTGGATATATGCACTCCCGATCTTTCCCTTTTTTTGTTACTAATGACGCACGCTCGATTCTAGAAGGGCATTCAGAGACCTATATAAGCTGGCCAGTGGGGCCCGTAGAGCAAAGTGAATGTAAATAAGAAGTTCAAAAGAGTCACAGTGCAATCCTAAGTTACGAGTGCAAGTACCGAGTGATACCACATATTACACACTTTGTGAAGGAGCTTTTTGGTGAGTATCTCTAAATACTCACGGGTATTTGGTTTTCTCATTAGTCATTTCTTGATTAATTACAAAGTATTGAGGGTCGGGCTTGAGCACACGGTAAGTGGGTTGCACCTACTAGTGCGCAGTTCTGCCGTTTTAGTGGAGGCTAGGTGGACTCAGAGTGGGTCTCCGTCTGAGTTCATTGCACGCCTAGATCCAGGCCTCTCAGCCTTGCCTGCTGTGGTTTTCCGGGGCTTGGCTTGGCGCAGTACGTCGGCAGGGACCGAGTACTGGGGGCTGTGTGTGGTGGGTGGCCCGTCTAGTACGGCTTGGGTTTCCAGCGTGCTAGACAGAAGCCCGTTGTGCTGGGTTCTGACTGTAAGGTCGTTTAGATGCTGCCAGCTGTACAGAGGCTATCAGTTTATTCGTTTAATTTCTTTCTTTATTCATGAGAGCCCAAATACTCATAATGTTTTTTTGCCCTTTTCAGGGTAGCAGTGTGTGGTCTATCTGACTCCTGATGCTCGGCGCTTAATCTACGGTTCTTCCTGACATGTGTTCAATACGCCGGAGAAAATGTGGTGACAAATGCATGTGGACCAGAGCATCTTGGACAAATCACCGCGTCTTTTATTCTGGGACATTTTTTATCAGCCACATGATTGTAACCACAGCAGCTGTAGCAACGTCTCACATCAATCGCACAATGCACAGGGCAATCAGAATCATAGCCTACAACTAGCCTACCCGCTCTGATAAGTCTATGATAGCTCTGAACCTCGCTCTGCACATCAACCTGATGAAGCACTGCCTGGAAAAAACTTTTATTGTTACGATGTGGCTTAATGTACCTACACAATCTCACAGGAGCTATCTTGAGTGAAAATTGATTTATTTTGCTGTCGTAAGTACTTGATCAGCAAATCATTCTCAAAGTTCTCGGAGATATTGGAGACTCTCACACGTGGAACGTGGATGTAGTGATGCAAGCCCCGAGATTTCATATTTTATCTACTATACTGCCTACCTATAGGCTACTAGACGTCCCAATATGTTCCTTTCAAAAAATTCCTCTACGATCAAGTACCGAGCTCTACACCATCAGGTGGCGTTTTTAAAATGTAAATCGCCTATATTCCTTCACGTTGAAATAATGCAGAACTATAGAACACTTTTTGGGTCAAAAACATATAGTGCGTGACAAGCTTGGAGGCTAAGGCTAGTAAGGCTACTGTTGATTACACCTGACACCTGCGAGTCCTGCGACAGCAGTAGCCATCAGTCGTACCCCCTCCCACCCTCCAGCGCTGCAGCTTGTCAGTTCATTATTGATCCAAAAAGTTCTAGATAGTTCTGCATTTCCCATTGCTAGTTCTACTAGTCTTCACTATCTGATCTGATATTTGGTTACCAATTTGCGCATTGGGCCTTAATGGCTTGATGGCCACCTTTAGACTGAAAAGGCCGAAAAATATTGAATACGCCCCTGTGCTGCCGCACCAGGTGACAGGGATTTAATTTTTTTCCATTTTTTACAACTAGTGTCACCGACCGTCACCTGTCACCTGTCAGTGTTAATCACAAATCCTAACCTCAAAGCCCACACTGAACATTTCGTTAACACATTTTTCACGATTTCTGAGTGATTTCCACAAAACAAAGCTCATGTCATTCAATACAGGACACATTTGAGTCGAACCCGATAGAAGCAACCAAAGAAAAATGGCTTTGGAAGTAAAAAAGATGAAGCAAGGCATGTCCTACTCCTGCAAGGAAAAGACCATAATCCTCAACGTTTTCAAGTACTTCCGATCACAGAATCCCGTCCTGTGCGTTACGGAAGTCGTCAGACGCACGGCCAAAGCCACCGGCTGCAGCGAGAAAAGCATATTCCAGTTCCGGAAAGAAGAAGCAAGCGTTGAAGGTTTCAAAGTGCCGTCTACCACGAAAATTCGTCGCAACATCAACATAAACAGCCGGGACATAAAGTATGATCAGAACGTTAGGCACGGCATCAGGAACATTATTTACGACTTGAAGTACAGAAACGTAGTGCCATCCTTGAGCATCATCCTCAGGCACGTGAATGGAGATCAAACTCTACCAAATTTCTCACTCATGACACTCCGGAGGTTACTGTTTGACATGGGGTTCAGTTACGAGAAGAACGGAACGAAATCTTTGCTGGTAGAAAAACCGGCAGTGAAAAAGGAAGTCAAAGGTAGTAAAAAGAAGAATGTGAAAAAAGAAGAAGCTAAGCCAGCCGTTCTGCAAGTTGTAGTCCAGCAAGAACCTTTGAATCAAGTTCAACCGCAGCTTCCCCCTGCACCTGTGCTGTCCGAGCAGAGGTTCCTGCCGCAGCCTCAGCACCAACCCAACATGCATGTTCCGCACAATGTCGCTCCTATGATGTTCAGTCATCGGGTGCCTTCTCATTCACACTCACTGCCACCTCCTCCAGCGATGAATATGCACATGAAACACGACATGATGCCGCACTGGATGAACCATCACCATATGATGAAACACTAAGTAATTCAGTCAATAATTTATTTTTTCTATACTCGTATTTACAAAATCACAGGCATAAAATTTTATGTACAATAACATACAAATTTGCCCAACATCTGAGTACCATAAGATTCATAATATTTTAATTTCTGTAATGGTTTCTCCAGGATTTCAGCGTTTAAGTACATGGCACTTTGGTTCAATATCACACACTTTTCTGGAATAGATCTGGTGGCGTCAGAGAGCACTTTCTGATTCTGTTAATGCATGGTGGTCTTCGAATGGAGCTGAGCTTTTTAGAATGTTCAAGTTTTCGTACATCACTTCGTTGGTTTTATCTGTATAAAAAAAGTAAAATGTAATTGTATTTTCTTCTGCAGATTTTCACTTTTCAGCCAATCAGAAGTCATATGGAAAGCATCAAAGCAACTACTTGAACTTAATGGGTCATTATAGTCCAAGTATTTAAATTTATAGCTTGACAAAATTAGCGACTGGCCAAAAGCAGAGCTGGGTAAAATACTTTTTGAAAGTATTTATTATTTAAATACTTTTCATTTGGCAAAAAAAATATTATTTAAATAATAAATACTTTATTTCAAGTGTGAGTATTTAAATAACAAATAGTATCTTTATTTAAATACTGTTGTCATTTAAATACATCCAAAGTATTTAAATAATCCAAAAGTATTTAAATACTTTTTTTTATTTAAATACCTTGAAAGTAGGTATTTGAATCACCTAAGAAATTTCTAGAAGACATACCTATCTACAGGGTGTTCATTTGAAAAGTTCTCACCCCTGATTTCTGGCCGCCAAACTTTTTTACAGAAAAACGCCGAAACAGGCCGGTTTTTGTTTTGAAGGGGACATCTAGGACACATATTGCTAAATTTTTACTTTCAATCCCTTCGCCCCCACCCTACCCTATTTGAATAATGAATAACGTATTTATTATTACGTATTTAAATAACGTAAAAGTATTTACAAATACTTTTCCAAATAATAAATACCATATACTTACATAAGTATTTAAATACTTAGGAAAGTAGGTATTTGAATAACGTAAAAGTATTTACAAACACTTTTCCAAATATTAAATACCAAATACTTACAAAAGTGTTTAAATACTTTGGAAAGTATTAAAATAACGTAAAAGTATTTGGCTAAGTATTTGTAAATACTTTGAATAATAAATACTGAATACTTTTGGATAGTATTTAAATTTAAATAATAAATACTTTTCTGACAGCAGAACAAGTATTCAAATACTTTCAAGTATTTATTATTTGAAAAGTATTTTAAAGTTTAAATACTACCCAGCTCTGGCCAAAAGTATGCAAAACCTACTATACACTGTCTTGGCCCTAACATTTCAAAAGTCCCTTCCAATCCCGTGTGAGCATCTCCTCTTTCCAGGGATTTTTCTCTCACGATCATTTCTGGTGCCTACCTATTTATAAATAGGCAGGAAAAATAGTCGCGGAATGAAAAGGCTTGGAAAACAATTGATCGGAGGAGATTTTTGATATTTTGCAACAGAGACTGTTGAGGCCCTCAAAAAAAAATATGATAAGAAAACTTTTGCATATTAATAAGTAATAATAATATTTTAATAATTGTTGAAGTAAAGGTCAAGATGTTTATGTTAAATTTCGAATAGGCTTTGGGTTTTCCTTGAATCAAACGGTAAGGCTGTTGTCAAAAAATCATGGAAGGATTCCTCCTAGGGAAGGATGGACCACACCTTGTACATATCACTTATAGTCTCAGATTCTCAGATTCTGCATAAAAAGTAATTGCAATATAACCGATATTACCTATGCTGCTATAGAGACCTGCCGTCTATAATCATTTTTTAGCCTTTCTCATTAGAGCAAGCCAAAGAAAAAATGTGTTGTGTGGGCACGAATGGTACGATGATGACTTGATTTTGACGCCTTGATAAATGTGCTATGTATAATGTGACAGCTATCCAGTGGCGGCTCTCTGGTAAGGGCGCAAGGGCACGCGCCCCACATGTTTTGGACCATAACAATAGCTTTTGAATTTTTCCTTTACGGATATTAGGACAATGCTCATGTTTTGTATTTCATGCATTACCGATCAATTTTTTTGAGCAAAAATAAAATTTAAGCGCACGCCGGGCACAATCTATACGTGCCCGAGCTCTGGTCTAAAGCCTGGAGGAGAGAGGGAGAGCGCACTAGAGCGATTGTAGTGTGTATGAGCGTCACTCCGCGCCCCATCAGGGCACGTGCCCGCCACCTCGCTACGACCACGCCAAGGCAAGATTTTCGGCTGTGGGGCGAGATCATGGGCGAGATCCCTGTTTCGTGCGCCGATATATCCCGAATCCATCGTTCCACGCTTTGGCGATTTACGTTCTCAAAAAACCGAGCCCGAGTTAGCACAGCGGTGTGCGATGGCGAGTTATGAATATTGAAAAGTTTGTGTTTGTGAAGAATATCTATTTTTCAAAGTCCTGTGCCGTAAATGCCGATATTAGTTTGTGTTGGTGTGACCCTGTGAAATCAAATCGTTTTATTCATCTCGATCTCCAATTTGAATCGGCAACCAACCATGAATGCAATACAGAAGCTGCTCACGTCTTCAGTAAATTTCGAGGAAAAACTTGCCATTAAAGAAGCTGGGCGGCCCATGCCGGATTTGCAAATCGAGCAAAAGTGCAGCGGGGGAGGCAAAAGAACATGCATCACAAGAACATTTTACAGAAATATTTACGGTAAGTGTTCGTGGATATGCGGCTGTGAAACAACAAACAAATTATTTTGCTTTCCCTGCCTCATTGTGAATAAAAATTCAGATCCAACTTGGGCCAAAGCTGGCACGTCTGATCTCAAACACTTGCAGGACAAAATAAAATCTCATGCAAATTCCCAAAAGCACTTGAATAGTGTGTTGGAATTTCAATTGTTGGGTAAAAATGACATAAGATGCCAGCTGAGTGAAGCTTTTAGGCAGTCAATTATCAAAAATAATTTGGCAGTGGAAAAAAATCGATACATTGTTTCAAAAATCATTGATGCTATTAAGTTTTGTGGAGCTTTTAAACTGGCCCTTCGTGGCCACGACGAAACAGCTGATTCAGAAAATCCCGGTATATTTCGCGGCTTGATTAATTTCATTTCAGAAATAGACACAAAATATATTTTGTGCCAGTATTGTGATTCCTGGTGTTTCATTTACTTTGTTACCTACTTTTGTTTAATAATTAGATAAGCTGATCAATAAATATTTTGACAATCACTTGTGTTTTATTCAGTGCAACACATATTGTCAGGGGGGTCAAGGGGCCAGAAGACCTCCCCCAAAATTCGAAAAAATTTCGCCTGCGGCGCTTTCTCGGGGGGCTACACCCCCCGGACCCCCTGCTGTCGCCTTGTACTTCACCAATGAGATTGTGCCCCACCTATAAAAATCTGCCAAAGCCGCCACTGCAGCTATCACCGTCATCTCATCGCGATGCACCCATAAGTGAAAATTTTCGAGATTGCGCAGCAAAAGTCTGAAAACGTAAGCCCCCCTGAAGTGAAAAATGCTGTGGTCCACAAGGGACATGTCTACCATGGTTGATGGCTCTCGGCTGATGCCGCTAGGCGAGCGATGGTCACTGAGGAAAATTATGGCCAAGTACTAAAGAGAATAGAATGAAAATGTCCACTCTCTAGTGGCCCCTGTGAGGTTGAAAACTCTTCGTTCGATGGACCATAATTTCATGGACTTGAAATTGCACGTGAGTGTACTGTGTTGGAAACTTGTCCATTTCCTCTATGTATCTCTTTATACATTCTTGCTGTTTCTGTAGGTATAAGCTAGAATAAGAAGTACTCACTACTCAGTGATTTTCATCCCATTCTCGTTAGTACTGCCGCGCTTTGACATGCCGAGATACATACTGGCAATGGACAAGTTTCCAACACAGTACACTCACGCACGTTACGTCACGCGTGAAATCCAACTCCATCAATTATTGTCCATCTAAGAAGTTTTCTCAACCTCACGGGGCCCACTAGAGAGTGGACATTTTCATTCCACTCTCTTTAGTACTTGAGTGCTTGAACATCATCTCCTTCAGTGACCATCGCTGGCTTTGCAGCGTCAGCCAGGAGCCGCCAACCATGGTAGAGACGATGTTCCTTGTCAACCACAGCAACTTCCGCTGCAGGGGAGCTCATGTTTTCCTACTTTCGCTGCTCAAGTCTCAGACATTTTCATTTGGGTGTGCATGGCGTTCGAGATGATGGTGGCAGCTGTCGCATTATACATAGCACATCTATCAAGGCGTCAAATCAAGTCAGCATTGTACCATTCGTGCAAACACAACGCATTTTTCCTTTTTTTTTTCCATAGCTTGCTCTATAGTGGGAGCGGTACGCAAAACCATACCGCATTTTGGAGTGCAGTAACGAAATTTTGCATGGGCGTATTTTATAGCGAGACAAGCAATTTGACCCGCAGCACTCGATATTTTGTCCCTTAGGGGGCCAATGGGGGCCCTCCAAATTTTCAAGATGCAAGAACTTTCACAAAATGATCATCGAGTATCGTCATGTATGTCGTAAGTAAAGCTTACGGGTCTATTGGGAATGTTTTCATCAATTGTCGTCGTGTCCGATTCATTCTTCACACTTGAAAAAAAAATTCTTTGGCAGAGGTCAAAAAAACTGTTTTTATTTTTTCTGCTGGGCAAGGAAACGATAAATTCATATGTTTTGTTGCGTTCCCAACTAAATCGCGTTCCGTAAGCCCAAATATGAAGACAATTTTTTCGCCATATCATTTTTCCAAGAAGAGGTGACCTCTTCAGTATACCTTTTTCAACAGCATTTTTTTCAATGTTCCTACTGGATAAAACTGTCAATTTTTGCAGATATGAGAAGCTTGAACTCTTTTCTTAGTAATTTCCATGCAACATGGCTTCAAAACGCATAAGAGAGTCCTAAAACTTTTTCTTTCTGCTGGGCCGTCAAGTTTTTGGCATGTTGATTTTGTAGTAGGGGAGACGCGCAAATAAATGAGATCTAGTCCAGGCGAATAAGTTCTACCAAAAAATATACCTACTAATACCTAACGACTCTGCGTTTTGTTGTACTGCAATAAAACACGGCATAGAAGAATATTTTTTGTTGAAACCAAATCGCCTGCGCCTGCAGCCTGGATTGAATATTGGTTCGCGTCTCTCCTACTATGTATTAGAATCAAAATATCGTAAGTTGGACGGCCCAGCAGAAAAAAATTCTCTTTGGGCTCCCTTGAGCGTTTTAGAGTCATGTTGCTTCGCAACTATTAAGAAAAGAGTTCGAGGTCTCCATTCCTGCAAAAATTACGAGTGATATCCAGTGGGGACATAGAAAGAAATGCTCTTGGAAAAGAGGTACTGAAGGGATCACCACTTCTTCGAAAAATATCATTACAAAAAAAAATTCTTCATAATTAGGTTTAGGGAATGCGATTTAGTTGGGAACGCAACAGAACATATGAATTTATCGTCTCCTTGCATAGAAGAAAAAATAAAAACAGTTTTTTTGATCTCTGCCAAAGAATTTGGCAGTGTGAAGTGCCAAATTGTGAAGAAGTGTGAAGTGTGAAGACGAATCGGACACGACGACAATTGATGGTAGCATTTTAAACAGACCCGTAAGCTTCACTTATGACATACATGACGATACTCAATGATCATTTTGTGAAAGTTCTTGCATCTTGAAAATTTGGAGGGCCCCATTGGCCCCCTAAGGGACAAAATATCGAGTGCTGCGGGTCAAATCGCTTGTCTCTGTATAAAGTATGCCCATGCAAAATCTCGTTACTGCACTCCAAAGTGCGGTATCGATGTGTTTTTAGGTGTGTACCGCTTCCACTACTAGGGAAAGAGCCGTGAAATTGATTATTTGATAGTATTTTTATGACTTACTACTGGGTGAAATTGTTAAAATGGTACAATCGCTCTATATTTGTATAATATTCTTACCATGTGAGACTGTAGGCATCTCCAGTGCATCCCTGATGCAAGTGTGTATAAACATGTACTGTTTCTGGAATCGAAATGAATTCTTAGTTCAAAGTATACTTATCTACGTTAAGAACAATTATTTTGAGATTTCGTTAAACTCACCTCAGTCTGCACCATATTAATTCGTTGTTTTCTTAGTTCAAGGACACTTTTGAAGATATCAATGTCTCTGTGGTCCTCAATGGTCTGAAGTAAGATGTCTGTTGCTATCAACGTTCCAGTTCGACCAACACCAGCGCTGTGAGTATAGTATAACGTTGTTTTTAAAAAAATAGGAAATGTGAAAATAGGAGTTTGAAACAAATTATTATGGGAATAAGCAGTGTATACTGCAACATTGCTCGTCGCATTAACTTGTTTGATATCCAAACAACCGGCCGATCAGTGGACTAGCAGAATCTTCCCATGTACAGTGAACCTACTACAAGAGCCTTTGGAAAGATGTATCTACCTGATTTGGGGCCCATATTTTTTAAACTGGCTAGATGATGGAATTCACATGGGGTTGCTATAGCAACCGCTCTTTTCCGCTTCTGCAATTGGCTGCTGCCGTAGCAATCCCATGTGAATTCATCTCGCGCAGTCACCAAAATCAGATCGTATTTAAAGCATGGGGCAGTGTAGGACCGAAATTTGAACAAGGTTGGCCGCTCGTTGCAGTATCTTGTAGGTTAGTGCCAGGAGCAACCCTTGCAATATACTTTAGAGTCAGAAAAAAAAACTGCTTTTATTGCCATAGGATCTCATGTTTGATGGTCCCAGTTTTTCTTTTGATGACTGAGTTCTTGTGTAAATTGCAAGCTTCTCTACAAAAAAAGTTTCATTTCTACATACATTATGAATAAAATTGAAATTTATTACAATAATTATAAAATGAACAGAAAAACTAGCAATTGCATAAGAGGTCTGGACAGGTGCGAAACAATCAGGTGTTAGCTCTAGCCCCTAATGTAGGTATTATCTGTTCACAATCTATTTGGACACGAACTTGTATATGAGGTGGCTGTGTTCCATCATGTCAGATCTTTTATAACCTATGTTGAATCATGAGCTGGTATATCGGAGTTACCATGACAAGAGCATAACAAAACCTTATACAGGGTGTTTCAGGGTTGATACAAAAAATTTAACTGTGGGTAGATCTCGTTAAAATATGACGAAAACCTATGTACTGAAATGTAATGAAAACCTGTTAGTGCTGAATTAAAGCTAAATTTGTCAAAACGTTCCTGAGTTACAAATTTTTGAAATCCGAAAAAAGTGAACTTTGGAGGGCTGTATCTTCGTCATCAGGCCGAACATTGCAATCGGGTATATAGGTTTTCGTCATATTTTGACGAGATCTACCCACAGTTGAATTTTTTGCCAACTTGACGAAAAAAACATTACCGATTCTGACTGCTACGTCATCGGATCGTCTGACCTGGATGGTTTCGCACAAATGAATCCCCATGAGGGGCGAAACACATGTCTGTAGAGTTCTGGGGCCCTATCACGATGAGTAGAATACTACGCTTGTGACGTCACGTTGCGTGGCAACAGCAACCACTTCTCTGATAGGCTGCTGCTAGGCAACGTGACGTCACAAGCATAGAATTCCACTCATCGTGATAGGGCTCCTAATTGGATAATTCGATGTGTAGTAGTCCGACCGTCAGTTCCACAAAAAAGATAATCAGCGATCAAGGCTGATTGCAGATTAACTGAACTTTTTTCTGCTAAATGTCAGGGGATTACCCACAAAAAATGCCTGAAATCTGTTCTAGACCCATCATATTTTCATTATTGAGGGATAACCTAGCATTTCCATTGATCAACCAGCTACAAATTGACAAACAAAAATCGCGAATCAACTAATTTCGTATTATCTGTTTTGTGGAACCCACGGCGAGAGCTCTGTTTATTAAAAACTGTTGGACTCGCTTTGGCTCTTCGAGGCGCATGCGCATCCATTTGCGTTTGGTTCTTCGTGTATTACCGATGTGGTTGTTCAAATAGATTATGAACTGCATATGAATTCTAACAAAACGTTGAAAATGCCAAGTTTTTGTATACAAATTTTGCCACTGGTAGATAAATAAGTTATATTAAAGATTGAAACTTTTTGTGGATATCTAAATATTTTGTGAACGCTTTTGAAGGCATAAGTACCTACTTTTTGCGTCCAAAACTTGGGCTAAATATTACTTCTAGGAATTATATTAGGTACTCGTACCACCTACTCAATTCATTAACCAGTGCCATGACTTCAGTAGTATGATAGATTGATAAGTAAGTACCTATCTACGTATTATCAGAGTGGTATCATGAAATGAAAATAATGAAAACTGCTTAGCATGTTAGTCTGTCTACATCAAACTTCCGACTATAGTGGCTATCAGTGATGGGCAATTTACCCGGTAAGTATATTGAATTTTGGTAAATACCCGAATATATACCCGGTACCTACTTATCTGGTATATACCCAGAATGCTCAAATCATTCAAACTCTTGGTCTTGATCAAACTCAATCATTTGGTATCTACCCAAATTTTATTTACCTACCCGACTGATAAATCTACCCACGACCCATCACTGGTGGCTATAAAAGTAAGGTGACAAAGTATAGGAGTTTCAAGAATGATCTGGCTTAGATTTCGAAACACTTGGGCGCTGTTACCGCTAGCGAACCTAGTGGATAGCCGACGAACTGTCGAACTTGCTGCACAGTTTTCTGTATTTTTTTCAAATTGAGCTAAATTCTAAATTCACGCCGAGCTGGAAGTTTGCTGAGTTGGAATTTTGATAAAGACGCACCACGATGCTTTGTTTACACACAAATGTTTCAAGGACTTCTTGTTTTAAAATTAAGTTAACGTGAATACTAAACAAACTGTCAGTTCCTAAATTGTATCAATAATTTAAGTAACTTTTAACTTTGCTTGCCTAGAGCTACAACTTTTATTATACACAGGGTGACTCACAGCTTGTAAATTTTCTGCGAAGGGCAGATTCCTTGACTTAATCTGATACAAAAAAAAAGTGTAAAAAATATATTAAAGAATTTTTCAATTTTTTTTAATTTTTTTCTAGTGATAATAAAAGAATTTATGATGGAATACGCATGGGTACAAGGTATTCAGGTACTCAGTTTCAAATTTGTATTCTCATTTATATTCTATTTATTGACAAAAAACTAACTTTTACCTCCAGCTTCAACACGCTGTGTAACTTGAAAGCCAACCCGTTTACGACAAATTCATTTTGAGGGTTTGTTATGTAACAGATCAAGAAATCTATTCTTGGCAGGAACTTAACAAGTTGCCTGGTTAAATGAAAGCATTGTACTTGACAAGTTAGTGTAGTGTGAAATGCTTTCTGCTCATTTAAGATAGGTGGAAGCAATCGTCTTCGATAAAACGCTGACTTGGTTGATCGCACTTAATCACTAACAAAAGCCGTTGAAATATAACTATGTACTGTCAGGTGCAAAAAACTCCATACATCAAAATTTTTGTCATTTAAAAAAAGCGACAAGGTCTTGCTTTATTGCAGTTATGGCCTAATAGAATAAAATGCCTGGTTTCTGGCTCCATGGTGAATGTACTACGTAAGGGCTCCTTCATGGCTATGTCACATTTTTTGGAATTACGAAAATTTTAATGTATGTAATACAGTGCTCCTGGCAGTACTTGCATGAGTATGCAGGTTTTTTCTGAACATATTGAGACAAACCTGGGTGAAAAATCTTCGACCAACTCCACCTATCGCTAATGAACTCATAGATCGTGATAGTTTAAGAAACACCTCAAGCCGCCATATAGTCTGTTATTTTACCAGTATTGTTAAGGTCTAAGTTCCGTTTATTTTTATACAAGTTTTTTATACGAATGAAAACAATAAAACCGAAAAAAATCGAAATACCTGCAGTGCACCGCAATTAGTCCACCTTCGGATTTGATCCTCTCCCTCATTTGCTGGCAAAACTGGAGCATGTTGTCGGTGCCCACAGGAACTCCGAAATCAGGCCACTCCAGGAATTGCATGTGGGTCACGGTATGCTGGATCTTATCCTGAAACGTTGCGGTTTGTAATGGAAACTAATAACAAATTCTTCAGAAAAAGCAAAACGACGCAAAAAGATAATTTCGTAACCGTTGCAGATACATGCATATTTCCAGCGTGCAGACTGTGAAAAGTTCAGTCGATTACCTTCTCAACTTGCAGCGTCCTCACGCAGTAGGTGCCGAAGTGCAGTTCCGTAGAACACGTCACTGCTAAATTATCAGCGAAGCTCATGTTTTCGTGATTGTTCGGGAAGTACTTGAAGCATTTCTCCTTGTTTTGTTCCACGAATTGTGACACCATCACTATCATGGTGACGTTTTCTTGCAACACCATTTTCCAGAAGTCTTTGGCAGTGGATTCCAAAGGTCCTTGTGTGGCTATGTACTCGACTTTTCCCGAGTAACCCTTGAATATGTTACTTGAGCATTTTCTTGTAATTTGATTTGTAACTTACTTTGACGTACGAAGCGTTGATGTAATCCGAGCAGATTTCATCGTCCTCGTCGATTTGAAGCTTGACTCTCGTGTCGTCAACTAGAAAAACAGTTTTTGAATTAAAAAAAATACACATAAAAGTGAAGATGAGTTTACAAGGTAGAATGTTCGTGTATCGATTTTTTCGTCTGTTCTCAGGCAGAACAGCGTAAGTCGTGGATAGTTCCAGCTCTTTACTGCTGGTGCCCAAAACCGTGAATTGAACTTTCAATAAGCTGTAGTTTTCTTGGAGGTAATCGTAGTGGGCGCTGAATTTCTTGACGCCAACCGGGCCATGTGATGCACTCGACCTTCGCACGCTTTCTTGTTTGATCAGTCTGTAATAATCATTATGTAATTATTCAGGTATACGACTTTGATAGAGAAGATTTTGAGCTCGAAACCAGTAATAGAGCATATATCCACTTCTAGAAGGACTTACATGTGCCTCTTTCTCCTCCACAGAATCACTATGAAGACTATCAACGCAGCCGCTGCTAACAGTCCGAAAATTAGGCCCAGGATCAGGCCGAGGTTCAAATCGTCCTCGAGTGCTTCTAGAATGTAAAATTTCAGAACGCTGGATTAGGATAGGTACAATCAAATTTTACCGGTTCTGAATTCCAAACACTGGCTATCCCTGTACGTTTTTCTCGTCAGTGCTCTCACCACGAGGCAATATTTCGTGTCTTCCTTGAGCGCTTTGTTACAGAAGTGTTTATCCGAACAGTCTTTCTCTATTCCGAAGACAAAAGATATGATCTCTCTTTCACCTAAAAGCTAGAAGGTTAGTGAATTGTCTCGCTTGCTGTTCTAAACCCTGTACTTCGCGACAGGGAGATGCCGCCGTCGCCAAGTTGGCTCCGTTTTTATAGTTCACGCAGCAAGAACCGCTCGATAAATGCAAACTTACCCAGTTCAAAAGGTTGCCAAAATTTCATGGTCGCTTGGTAGGGTGCGATGCCTTTGCCGGCATTTTGTGGCAAATCAGGCCAATTTTTGCCATCCCAAAATCCGTAGCTCAAATGCTCGGTCTGCTTCGCCGCCATCAGTATCAAAGCGTAGTACAGCACGTCGCCGTTGGTCTGATCGAAAGCGTCGCTGGATAAGCGGAAATATGCCGTCGAGGTACCGTTGGATTTGGGCACTGGCAGCATTGTAGACGGTTTTGGCACTGGGAAAACTCGTAAATTGAACAGGATAACAAGGCAGTTTGAAAATTATACCTCCTGGTTTGGAATGGAACGTAGATACTTCGGTGGTTGATTGGAAGTTTTGCGTCAGCACAATCACCTCGATGGTGTAGTCGTAATCTGGCAACAGACTGATGTCGTATGTAAATCCAGAAATGGTAATCGGACCGCTGTCGTTGGTCTGATGTCTCTTTGACCAGGTGTATCGGACCTGGTACCCTTTTCCAGGGCCGTTGAGGTTGCACGGTGGGTCGAAGGTAATGGTAGATACGCCGGTGTACGTGTCAGTTTGTCCGTATAATTCCTTGGATTTTGCGTTTCGAACCTGCTCAGGTTCTGCAACAAATCATATTTAGGAAAAATCGAAACAACACAATGATCTTGTAGGTACATTTTTTATTGTTTACACTAGGGCAGACAGTGTGTGGGCATTATTCCCATGTAGGGAGGAACCTCAGGTGGAGAACGGATGCGAACGGATCAGCCGAAACGCTTGCAGTGGAAGAGTTTAGGAAAGCGGGAAAAGCATGAAAGGAGGCGAAACACCAGGACCGGACGGGATCCCACCCGAAGATGTGGAGTTAGTGGTTGGCTCGTTCCTCGAGTATCTGGTCGAGATGTCAACATCACGTCAAGGAGTGTTTCTCGATGAATAGAAACTGTTGTTCAGGAAGCCAGAGGTCGAGTAGGGGCCATCCCTTAGGGCCGATATGTTTTTGTATACATTATTAGGAAAGCTGCTGGAGCATCAAGCCGGTGGCAAAGTTTGAAAGCGTAATAGTGAAGTGTGGCGCATGCAAAAGGCAGTATTGAACTCGACGATAAACGCCATCCAAAAAGTGTGCATGACCGATGAAGAACTCTTAGGTCCAGAAAATGCTGTACTCTCAGAACAATAGACGTGAAAAACGCTTCCAACACGGCTGCGTGGCATCTAATGAAAATAATGGATGAATAAAAAAAACGTAAGGTTCGTTTCAAAATAATGGAACGTTATTTTACGAACAATATCTTGGAAGTAGAGAAAGAAGGTGTGAAGAGGGAAATAATAGCTGGGGTGCCGCAGGGCAGCGTTTTGGGACCACTTCTGTGAAATTTCTATACGACGGCTTACTGAGACTGGACTTGAGAAGCTAAGATGATAGCTTAAGCCGACAACCTTGTGGTCGTAAGCTAAGATCATAGTTTACGCCAACAAGCTGGTGGCCGTAGTCAGAGCGGAACAGGAGAGACGGTAGCTTGCTACTACGACCCCGTGGCTGTTTTGACTGCAGGGGTGACACTGGGATTAATGTCTCTACTAGTGTTGCTTCACAAAAAAACTACAACCTACTGTACAAGAGGGAAAACAGTTAGAAATTGAGATAGTAAAGGAACTTACCGGCTTCTGGGGTGGTACCGCTCTGGACGTCGCTCTCCAGCCCGGTTCCAGCCGAAGTTACCGCGGCCAGGTGAACGGTGTACTTGTAATTCGGCCAAGCCTGATCGTATTTGAAATTGGAAACATCCGGTCCCACAGACTTTGATTTATTGTCGTCCTTGTCACAACCGTTCGGCACCTCGTGAACAGGTTCCGGTTCTATAGTGATGGTATATCCTGTGATTTCGCCAGCTCTCATCTGCGGTTTTTCCCATCCGAACGCGAAACTGTTCCGCGTGATGTCCTCGATGGCGCCCAGAATCGGCTTGCCGGGATCTTGAAATATCAGGACTTACTGAATTACGTCTAAAGCTAACCGCCCTGAGACTTACTTACAACCAACTGGTGAGTCGAAGGTCACCAACGCTTCTGTTCCAACCGTGCCGTCCTCCAGCACAGCTTTGATTTTCACTTTGTACTCGCATGCAGGCTTCATAGTCAAGTTGTAACTGTAGAAAAAACTATCGTCGCTGTTTTTGCTGATTTCAACTTGATTGGTTACGCCATCGGTATCTTCAACGTATCGTTCATCGATTTCCATTACGAAGCCTTTAAGGGGTCCGTTGGAATCGCATGGGGCGTCCCAAGTGATGGTTTGTATCGCGGTGTACTCTTCTGGAGTGTTCATCACGTATGAATCGCCGTTTTCTAGGTGTTCAGGCGCGTCAGGTTCAGCAGTTTCAGTGAGAACACTTGTGGTGGCTTCGTCACCTGCTCCGGCATCGTCCACGGCGCAAACTCCGATGTTGTACTCGTAATCTGGATATGCTTCTTCGAATTCAAACTGGTAAACGTTCCCGTCTATTTCGTACGAAGCGTCGGTGGAATTTTTGCATTCATCTTGAACCTCGTGCTTGGGACCTTTGCTCGTTATGTGCACGCGGTACTTGAGCATAGCTCCAGGTACTTTTGCAGGTTCCGTCCATTTAAGTTTGAACCCTCCTGATGTTGCATCGAACGCCTCCAGAGACTGCGGTTGTGACGGAACTTCCTTCAGAGTTTGTATCAGCAGTTCGGAGGAGGGTGCCGAATCGCCCGCAGAGTTTGTGACAATGGCGGTGCAAGTGTAATTCGTGAATTCCGACATTTGATCTACCGTCGTCGTGATTCGCCTCCTCTGTTGCGAATCTACGATTTGTTCTATCTGGATCGCCTCCCGTATCACCCAAGTGTTGTGTTCCAAGTCGTTGTTTTCGGGTTTGGCTTCGCAAGTGACCGTTAAGTTTGTAATTTCGCACATGTTCTCATTCCAAGCTTCCAGCTCATATGTGAGAGTGACGGAGGTTTTCTGTGGAGGTTTACTGGTGATCAGTTTGGGCGGGTCCGTGACTGAAAAATTGAAAAAAATCAATTGAAACTCGTCCATGAATTCTAACATGATGTTTCCAAAGCGAGAATCGCCTAGGTACTTGCCTTGTTTTGTAGCATCAACTTCCGTAGTATTCGAAGGTCCCTCTTTACTGGTCCCAATTACTGGCGTGACCATTACCGAATACTTCATACATCCTATTAAAGGTTTAATATCATACTCTGGGCTCTCAGTTATATCACTTCCAGTAACTTTGTTAGTGTCCACATCCCACCAGTTTAATTTGTACCCAGTGAGGCATTTATAAATTTTTTCGGGCGGTTGCCAGGCGACGTGAATTCCTTCTTTTGTTCCTGTGGCGGTCAAGCTCTCCACTGCATCGGTAATTTCTACAAAAAGAAGAACAAAATAAAGCAACTACGAAGGTAAAGATAAAGCAAAAAATATTACTTTCAGGTTCAAGGGTGTCCACGGCCTTGGTGGTTTTTTGGCCCCGGTTGCCTTTGAAAGACACTGCAATACCAATATTATATTTCTGGCATGCGTTCAGTTCATCAAGTTCGTATGTGAGTTCCGTTGTATTATATCTTTCGATGTCGTCCAAAAAGATATAGTATTCATCAACGTTTCCATTCACTGGGGGTTCCCATGTGAGAACTGCTTTGAAGCTTTCAGGTGCAACGTTGAAGTTTTCGACGGTTTGAACTGCAAAAGATCAACCTCTCCGATTAGATCGCCAGAAAATGTACCGTAGGACCTTCAATTTCGTGATGTGTTATAATACATGCCCGTGATACATACAACGTGTTACGTACGTATGGCCCCAAGATTGTCCTCACAAAAAGACTATCGCACACAACTTGAGGACATTCGTATAATTTGATCTCATTACATCATGTCGTATAGGTACATAAGATACAGGCTGTCACACTATAACAGTAAACATAGCCAAAAGCGTTCCTAGATGTCAATGCTGGATTCGGAATCAAAAGGTCCACGTTTGTGAAACTAGAGGTAGATGACGAAATATCGCACCATAGCGGGTTGAAGTCAAATTTTAATTTGATCCTCCAATCGCCTATAATCTTTTTCGAAATTAGGTTGATCAATGTTTTTCCCAAATCTTCAAATTTAGAATTATTGCAGTTATAGCTATGAAAGTAAAAATGTATGTCCGCATTGTCCGCGACTTGATTCAAATTGCGCTTTAGAGGCGGTTGGCCAGGCAACGCGGGAAGATGAATCAAGTCGCGGACATCCGTTCCCACTTCCAAAGCTTCCTCCAATTCGCAGTTCAAAGAAATTATCTGAACAACAAAAAGATTTTTTGTGTGACCATTACTTTAGCTATTATAAAGGATAACAATTATTGATGAAATGTTCGCAAAATAACTGACAGATAACAACATTCTAGAGACACAAGACATTGACCTTATCAAAAGGACATGTGTTTTTTTGTAGAATTTTTGAGCTGTTAAGGATTTCGTTGTGGCCTCACGTGCATCATTTTCACCATTATCATGTATCAAATTGAGTGAAAAAAAAACAATCGAATAAAATAGCTGTACCCAGCCTCCCACAAGAGACTTTTAGGTCGTTAGCCTTTTGTACACAAACATACGAATGACACGTGTTAAACATAATATAGACCATAAAATTTTATATTTTAGGATAAAAAATGAATAATGAATCAGGCTTAGGAAACATGTTTGAGTAAGAGATTGTTTATTTACGGGACAATAGAGCGTACGCTAGCAGTTTGAAAAATTATCAGTGGTAGGTATTATGCACCTGTAATCAAAATTGCATAGGTTCCTTTTTCGTAGCTACCAATTTATGGGAGAAAATGGAGGACTTGAGAATGATTGAAGGCTACAGAAAAAATGCAATCAACTGCAAAAACTTGAACGGTAGGTAACGCACGTGGATTTCCAAGAAAACCGAGCTAGCCAATTTTTATTATTCGGTATGTATGTGCTTTATCAGCTACACATTCTGTTGCTTAAACAAAACAATCAAGTTCGCTGTGATCTTGAATTTTCATGCAGCTATCTGCTAAAGTGTAGTTACCTATTTTCCAAATACGGAAACTTCGTTTGTTTTACAGTAGTAGTAGTCCAGTAAAATGAGGCGATTTTTAGGCCAAAGTTGGAACAAATCAGGGGCAGGATGAAAAAAATATGGCGATGTAGAGAATGGAAAACTGAATAAGAAAAACTAAACTTCCATTTCCAGTCACCCCGGGAACCATGAAAAAGAAATGGAGAAAATGGAAAAACATGCGCCGCGATCTTTCTTTTGAAACGGTGAGAGAACGGTAAGAGATGTGTGAAAACTGTCAGGGACAAAGTTGTAGAGAATTCAATAATCTACAGAAAAGTCTCTGGAGGCATATGTCTAACTTCTTTGGTTTAGCCGTTTATCGCAGTCAAAGTTCGGCGCCGGTCTAGTGAAATGGAAAAACTGTCCACGTGACCTTCCTTCTTGGATGCTGTGAGAACGACAAGAGATATCAAAAAATTGTGAGCGACAAAGTTGTAGAGAATTGAATGCTTCACTAGAAAATCTTCAAGGCCAATTATTATCACTTCTAGTTCAGCCGTGAACCACGTTCGAAGTTGCGTGACAATCCTGTTGATAAAGTGGTTCTTCTGGAAAACTAACAAAAAACCTTAGACTCGATGAAAAAACTATGACAATGTAGAGGATGAAAAACTGGATCTAAAAAACCAAAGTTTCATTTCACACCGTTCCGGGAAATCTAAGAAAAAAAAAGAAAAAGTTGGAAAATAGCGATTTGCACTCCCAGCTTCCTCATTGAATACTGAAATAAACGTGATAAATATGGAAAATCTGAACAAACTAGCTTGTAGAGGATTAAATGATCTATAGAAAATGCCGTGATGACATGTATGCATCTTTGTCGACTTAGCTGCGGAGCGCTATCAAAGTTGGGGTACATAACTAGTGACGCTTCGCATATGTGGTCAAACTGTCACGACGTTGCGGTCATTGTTCAATTGATTATGGAACATGATTGAATGATTTGAAAAAATTGCGTGCTTTGTTGAAGGTCTGGTAACTATTGTTGGAAATGTAACTCCGCGGATGAACGCTTTGTTATGTATAAAGTTTCTTGTTTGGCAAAATTAAAGTCGTGAGTGTCACTGTACTATTTTCGTCATATTTTCATTCTAGAAATCTAGGACAAGAGACTAGGTTGCTAGGGGATTTCTGAATTTGTCGTTTCTAATCATATATTTATAGCATCAAAATAGTACGAAAATAGTATCGTGACACTCAGGCTTAAAACTGAGAAAGTACTCGTATTTTGCAACACAATATGTATAATAATTGAAAAACGTGATTCACGTTAGATATTGAGATGTTTTTCAACTGATTTCTGATGAACAAAGATCATTCAACAACAGCTCAGAGATAATAAACAACTGTCCACCTGAACATTGGGGTTGGAAATTAAACATTTCTCTGTTGATGCCTATTAGAACCCAGGATAACGTAGCTCTCGAAAATCTGCTACGGCTGATTTCCTGCAGATGCTTGAAAAACTGCAAGAAGCTTTGTGGATGCAGAAAAGCTGACCTCAAGTGTACCAAGTTTTGCCACCACTGCCATGGAGCCACCTGTTCTCACGCTTTCTGCATTGTCGTTTCGGAAGACGATGATGATGACTACAATGATAGATAATTCTAACAATAAGTATCTACCCAGACGTTGAACAGAGCACGCAATTTTTTCAAATCATTAAATCATGTTTTATAATCAATCAAACAATGACCGCAACGTCATGCCAGTTTCACCACATATGCGACGCGTCACGAGTAATGTACCCCAACTTTGATAGCGCTCCGCAGCTTAGTCGACAAAGATGCATACATGACATCACGGGATTTTCTATAGATCATTCAATCCTCTACAAGCTAGTTTGTTCAGATTTTCCATATTCATTACTTTTATTTCAGTATTCAATGAGGAAGCTGCGAGTGCAAATCACTATTTTTC
The DNA here is from genome assembly GCA_949128115.1 of Anaspis maculata. NCBI lineage: Eukaryota > Metazoa > Arthropoda > Insecta > Coleoptera > Scraptiidae > Anaspis > Anaspis maculata. The sequence continues at coordinate 66,600,328 of OX421965.1, read as the reverse complement.
AAGTTTTTCTTTTTTTTTTCTCAGGTTTCCCGGAACAGTGTGAAATGAAACTTTGGTTTTTTAGATCCAGTTTTTCATCCTCTACATTTTCATAGTTTTTTCATCGAGTCTAGAGTTTTTGTAAGTTTTCCAGAAGAACCACGTTATCAACAGGATTGTCGCGCAACTTCAAACGTGGTTCACTGCTAAACTAGAAGAGATAATAATTGGCCTTGAAGATTTTCTAGTGGTGCATTTAATTCTCTACAACTTTGTCGCTCACAATTTTTTGATATCTCTTGTCGTTCTCACAGCATCCAAGAAGGAAAGTCACGCGGACAGTTTTTCCACTTCACTAGACCGGCGCGCAACTTTGACTGCGATAAACGGCTAAACGGAAGAAGTTAGACATATGCCTTCAGGGACTTTTTTGTAGATTATTGAATTCCCTACAACTTTGTCCCTGACAGTTTTCACACATCTCTCACCGTTCTCTCACCGTTTCAAAAGAAAGATCGCGGCGCATGTTTTTCCATCTTCTCCATTTTACTTTCCCGGCCCACCCACGAACACGGAGGGAAAGTATTGTAATCGTGCAGAAAAAAAGTTTTGAGATTTCACCGGATATATCCGTTTTGAGGTCCTCCAAGACGATTAAGACCATTTTCAGAATGATGTCTGTCTGTGTGTGTGTGTGTATGTGTGTATGTGTGTGTGTGTGTCTGTCTGTGATCTTCCACGATAACTGCCGTAAAGTTGACTGGATCGACTTGATATTTGGTATACAAACATGGTTGTTTCCTGAAAAGAGCCCATTAGTTTTTGGCTGTCATCTGTCAAACCCAACTGTCACTATCATCAAATGTCAGAAGCTATATCTCACGGAACTCAACTTGCAATATGTCATTTGAAAGCCCTTGAAAAACTGTATTCATAACAGTTGGAAACATTGCCCTATCTGTCATCTGTCAAGTAATAAAAAATGTTAAAGTTCAAAACTTTACCAATTAATAATTCAAAATCTATCCGATGGATTGGAACCAGATTTGGCAGGAAGCAACACAACAAAAGAGTCAAATTGAGGCCGCAGTTGCAGTTTTCCACCATTCTCCAGTTGAGCGTAATGAATTTTCGAAATTTCTCCTGGCCGTTGCCACTCAGGAGGGGCTCTCGCCGGTGTTTCGACCAGCACGACTCGCTTTTGTAGCAGGACTCCACTCAAAAATTTATTCCTGCTCGGGGATCGACTTTTTTTTAAAAATTTCAACTGATATCGAAAGTAGATTGTCTTGAGCGTCGTGCAGGTCTATTTTCAGAGTTGACACGGTTTCGGTTTTCCGACTGTAATTTTTTCAAAATGAAATTTGCACATTCCGTGAATTTGAGAAAAACGCAATGCAAACTTCTACATGCGGTAGGCCCCACGAGATATTAATTTTAGGTGCAGACATGCTGTGAATAAAAGTTAGAGAAAAGATTGAGCTAATTTTTGGAGGAAAAATTTTCGAAATCGGATCAACAGTTGCCGAGTTTTCCTCTCTGGAAAAACTGCAAATTTTCCAACTTTTTATTCCGTGAACAGATTTCTTGGAATTGTTTTTTTTAGAGAATAGATAACTGGTTCTTGAACATTTTCCAATAATTTCTCTCCAATTTCCCGGAAATTTTTCTCCTGAAAATATAAAACCACTCATGCGATCGTACAAATTAAGCGGTTCTGTCACGATAATTACCGAATTATTGATCCGATCAAATCGAAATCAGGTACGGAGGCCTAAGTTCAGCCTGGAATGTTCTGATTAGACTTTGGGTGGATGATTTTGATCGGAAGCCCTCAGGTGGCACATTGGGTCTGGGTTTGTCTGCCCAAGCTCTAAATTGAAAATATAGAGTTGAAATTTGACACACAGATGCAGTGAAAGTTTTCAATCAAGTTTTTGTAATTTCATCATCATATCTGAAGTAGGAACAAAAATTTCAATAAGGAACCAGCATTGCATTTTTGAGATATCACAACAGTTAGCTACCTAGTTCTACCTTTTGGATCATTTCATCACCTTGGAAAACTGACCTAACCTGTCATTTTTTCTGTCCGCTCAACAATGGATGCAGGATGCTCGCTAAACGCTCGACTAAATAGAATTTTTTCATCGATTTCCAAATCGAATCGCCCCCTCCCGAAGGGACACTTCGATCAAAATCATTACTGACGTCTCTGGATACCGCCGGGAAAGTTTTGTGTCGCCCCACAACAGATTTTTTTTCCATGGTTCCCGGAATGACTGGGAATGAAACTTCAGTTTTTCTTATTTAGTTTTTCATTTTCTACATCGCCATATTTTTTTCATCCTGCCCCTAATTTGTTCCAAGTTAAATCCTTATTTTACTGGACTATAGGGCAGTGGTACTTGTGGATAGGATAACATTTCCCGAACACGAAAAATACCACCACATGTGGCCAATTCCATTTACTTAATACCTATAAAACATCAAACACCATCCGTCTTTTGATCAACTTATACTGACCAGACCTCACTCACTAACACGTGCATCTTTATTTTCACCAACCCCAACAAGCAAATTAATCTCTCCACCACTGAATACTTATTATTTGTCTCACTATTGTCAGATCAGATCGATTTAATGATTAATAGATGTCATGGCTTGAGCAGGGATATTCTACTACTCCATATCATTTCCAATTTGCCATTTGTGCCATAAAGTTTAGCAGCGATATCAGGTTGATCCCGATCATTACTGACCAGACCTCACTTACCGACAGGTGCATCCCCACCAACATTGCCCCTAAGCCAGGGACTTGATTGACAAAGTGAGGATTTACTGATAGCTGACTCGCCGAGAAGCCACACATTGTCAAGCAACTCGACGGCATGGCTTTTTACTAACACCAGAAAAATTCCCCGGCCCGATATTCCCATTTCGTAAGTATGCGTTCATCCGAGCGTTCATCTAAGGTTACATTGATACACTAAGAGAATTATAATTGCATAGACTTCATGTCAGTGAACTTCATTGTTGTAATCGGCGTTAAATGCCGAATTAAAAAATGCTTCAATAGTATATAGGTGTGAACCCCCTGGACTAACCTCTCTGAATTCAATCAGGTCAAGTCAAGATAGATGGCATTTTTTTTAGCCATCAGGTTTTATTACGTCACCTGGTAGTGAGTGAGGTCTGATTAGTAGAAGTTCGAGCAGAAGTTACAACTGGAATCTGTTGATTGAGATAAAAATGTGAGAATCAGAATTGTCCTGTCAGTAGAGTTGTCCTTCGTTGAAATATATTAAATCGATGAGTAGGATATCGGCAAGTTTTTGTACTCCCTGGCCCCCCACATACGAGATTACATATTGAAAATACGCGAGAAACACAATCATCTGGCAGATCCATGCTGCGCAACGTTTGTTAGTAACATCAAACATTTCAGGACTTTTGATGAACTTCAACTGACCAGACCTCACTCGCTAACATTTTGCATCGTTTGCGGCATAATTCCCACAGACAAAACGTCATTCCCACCATCAGGCAGATCGCGATTTATTGCAATCTTGATAATAACCGCCTTGTTATCATGATCTGACCTGACTTCACTCCAAGTATTAATTGCATGTCATATGTTGCTACATCAGAGGGATCAAAACTGCCGAGGTCTAGGATTGTATCTACTTGAAAATACATAAACACTTGAGATTTTTGAGTCATGCGAACAAAAATAGTTGAGTAACGGTTAAACTTCCTTGTGTTAGATTTTACAGCTTGAAGTAAGGTGGATGCCAACACTTACTGTCGTCTTCAGGTGTCATCCCAGTGCGTATTTCGCTTCTCGGTCCTATTCCAGCTGCAGTTTCAGCTTGTACGTAAACCCTGTATTTGGAACTCGACCGAGCTTCGTGCTTGTAGGTGAACACGTCCGCTCCAACTTGTTCAACTGTTCTCACTTCATTGGTGTTTACGCGACGTCCATCTGATCCCCCATTACCTTCCGGTTCCACAGTGATAATATATCTCAAAATCTTTCCGACTTTGAGCTGCGGTGCTTTCCAACTCACTTCAAAACTATCTCCGGTCACGTTCCCTAAGTCGTCCAGAATCGGCGGGCCGGGATCTTGAAAATTACAAAATTACTTGATTACATCTAAAAGCGAAATGTAAAGACTCACTTACACCCATCTGGCGACCGGAAACTGATGCGTGCTTCTTCTCCCGCTTTGCCGTCTTCCAACAAAGCACTGATGCTCACATTGTACTCATACGAAGGATCCAGCGTCACGTTGTAAGTGTAAAACGAGCTGTCGTCTGTATTTTTGTTAATGGTATCCGTAAACCTTGTGAAGGTTTCTTCATCGTCAACGTATCGTTCGTCAAATACAAGGCTGAATCCTTTCAGAGGTCCATTAGGATTACACGGAGCATTCCAAGTGATCGTTTGTACCACCTCGTATTGACTTTGCATGTTGTTGATGACGTTCACCTTGCTTGTCACAGATCCAGGCGCTTCAGGTCTTGCAGTTTCAGTAGTCACCCTTGCTGCGGCCTTCGTACCGTTCCCAGCACTGTTCACGCCGAATACCTGAATCGCGTACTTGTAATTTGGATAAGCTTCTTCAAACACAAATTCGTGAACGTCTACTTCTGTTTCTCGTACAAAGCTCGTGGTATTCTTACATTCATCTTGAACTTCATGACCAGGACCTTGGTTCGTTATGTGAATGCGATACTTGAGCATAACCCCTGGTATTTTGTAAGGTTCATTCCAACTCAGTTTGAACCTCCTGGACGTAATGTCGAAAACTTGCAGACCTCGCGGTTGAGACGGTTTGCCCTCGAGAGTTCGCACGGGAATTCCAGGTGAAGCTTCCGAATGGTCAACGCTGTTCGTAACGAACGCAGTGCAAGTATAATTCGTGTACTCCGAAAGTTGCTTCACCGTCGTCGTAATTCTTTGCTTCCGTTCTGAATCTTTAACTTCTTGCACCTTCGTTGTTTTCGTTTTGACCCATTCGTGCGTCAAATCATTGTTTTCCGGTTTGGCTTCGCAAGTGATGGTCAACGAATTGATTCCGCACGCGTCGGCATCCAGCTCCAACGTGAGCTTGGCGGAGACTGCGTACGGGAGACTGGTGATGAATTTTGGCGGGTTCGCAGCTGAAAATATTGTGTGAGGGTCGGAATACTCGCGCTAATTTGACTCCAGTTATACTTACGGCGACCTGGAATGTCTGCAATTTTGCCGATTTGCTCGCTTTCTACATTATTGTACGAGACGGTAATACTGATGGTGTAGCTTTGGCATGCGGTTAGTACAAGATCTGCTGCGAGCTCTGTAGTTCTCGTGTACTCTTTGTAGTCCAAGTAGATCACGTATTCCGTGACGCATCCATTTGCTGGAGGCTCCCAGGTGAGGCTGGCAGTTGTACCGTGGATTTGTACAATGAAGTTTTGGACAATCCCAACTGAAAAAATATCGTTTGATTTTTACTAGTAGGTAGGCTCTGGTCGCCGTGTTGAACTGACGTATCATGAGTTACGTATCATCTTTGAAAAAGAAAGTGCCTACCTAGGTGCCGGTAGCTAACAGGATGACTGGTAGACAACATTAGCGCGATTGCGCGTCCAGTTGGTATATTATTACGGACTGTCATCACTTACCAAGAGTCGTGGTTCAGTGAGTAGCGTTTTGCTTTATCTTAGCAAGCAGGTGGTACCAGATTCGATTCTCTGCCGTGGCATATTTATAGCGGCTTTTATGGACTCTTGAACGAATTCGACATCGTCAAGACCCTGGCACGGAAATGCTAGACGCGGGACTTTTTGTTGCTGTCGTATTTTTCGGCCTCACGGCTGCGTTCGACACAATGAAGCGGAAGTTCGTTGGGGAAAAATTCAATTTTTTGGGAATACGCGGAAATCTTGACGAATGTTACAATCAGCTCCACGGCTTTCTTCATTGGAGCAAAACATGAAAAAATTAAAGCGAAGTTAACCAAATCGATAAACCCAAGCGCGAATAATAATTGAATAACAAAAAACAGTGTGTTTGAACGTTCGTCTCAATCATAAAAGAACCCAAACGCGAAATCCGTAACAATATTCAATATGAGATGCAGAGATTCATGCCATGGTTTTTTTTCGCTGAAGGAATCCTGACGTGACTGGTACAAATTGTTGAGCTACATCTACCGAAACAAATAGCGTTTTCGAGTCGCCAGAGCCGAGCCGGCTCGGCTCTGAAATCGCTATAACTGATTGGCCAGGGATTTTCGAGAACCAATCAAATCCCCCGATTTTAGGGCCGAGCCGGCTCGGCTTTAGCGACTCGAAAACGCTAAAAGATAAGCCGAGGACACACAGTGACAGCCATGAGTATTTGATGCAAAAGCAAAATATGCACAAAATCTGTCTCATTGAGAAGCCCAGTAGGTACGTTCTTGGTGAAAAGATCACCGTTTTATGCTGGCAGCGCACATTTTAATGACCTGTCTCCAACCGTTGCACTGGCTGCATCGGCAAATCTTCAAACACAGGCTCAAAGTATATTTTTTGTAGGGATAAGCCCCTGCAATTTCTCGGAGTTTTCAAATGATTGTTGATGTCTGTATATTGTTTTTTATATTGTTTATACAGGGTGATTCATGAGTGACCTTACATAGGCTAATGGGAGATACAGGACTTCGAGGCGAGTCAGGATCCACTGAGGAAATTTTGTTTTCTCTATTGGTTACGAAGATACAGGGTGTTTTGTGTGTTTCGTGTGAAACTTTGATCAGCGATATTTCTGAAACGGCTGAAGATATTGTGTTGAAATTTACCAGTAATATTTCTCTGCTGGAACTTATCCAGAAGTCATACCGGGTGAGTCAAAATCCAGGGCCGGAATTGAAAAAATGTGCCCCTTCTTTATTTGATCAAAAAGTACATTTTCTGACCGCTTTTCTGAAAAACTGTTATCGGATTCGAAAAGCTAAGGAAAAATGCTTCAAGAATCACTCTTCAATTTAGATGGCACACCTAGACCGTTTCGACAAAAAAAATTAAAAGTAATATTTGTGGGTAAGTTTCCATTTTTGACCGGACATAATCGACTCATTGTTTGATTGAATTCATTAAAATTCATTTTTTAGCTTGTCTCTGTGGAACAGAAGGGCTTGGTAGTGAGAAAAATTTCATAGCCGGAAAAAATTTTTTGACGATCAAATCGAGTCTAATTTTGGTTTCGCTCTAATTTTGTCATAAAAAAAAATTGTCAGCTCTGAAATTTTTTTTCCAACCAAGCCCTTCTATTCAACAGAGACAAGCCAAAAAATGAATTTTAATGAATTCGATCAAACAATGAGTCGATTATGTCCGGTCGAAAATGGGAACTCACCCACAAATTTTACTTTTAATTTTATTGTCGAAACGGTCTAGGTGTGCCATCTAAATTGAAGAGTGGTTCTTGAAGCATTTTTCCTTAGCTTTTTGAATCCGATAGCAGTTTTTTAGAAAAGCGGTCAGAAAATGTACTTTTTGATGAAACAGAAAAGGGGCACCTTTTTTCTAGCCCGACCCTGGATTTTGACTTACCCGGTATGGCTTCGGGATGAGTTTCAACAGAGAAATATTACTGGTGAATTTCAACAAAATACCTTTGGCCGTTTCAGAAATATCGCTTATCAAAGTTTCATACGAAACACACAAAACACCCTGTATCTTCGTAACCATCGGAGAAAATAAAATTTCTCCAGTGGATCCTGACTCGCCTCGAAGTCCTCTATCTCCCATTAGCCTATGTAAGGTCACTCATGAATCACCCTGTATGTATTCATGTTTTTATATGTAGGTATATATCTCTAATATCGATTTTATCAGATTTTTGCCATGGCTTTAACAAATTTTTGTTATTTGAGTCCCAATAAAGATTATTGTTATTGTTACTGTTTAGACTGGTCTCGCAAACATCTTGACTGGCTGAGTATTCTACTCGGTATCCTAGCAGAATAAGCAGGTATCTGTTCTAAATGGCTAGTTGAAATCGCTCCTGAGGCCTTGTTTACGCGAGGTTTAAAATTGGTATTAAGGTCCGAAACATCAATGTTATCGTCCGCATAAACACCTCTAAACGCAAGTTTCGCAACAGCTGTTAAGCTTAGCTAAATGTGATTTTAAATTGCATTTAGTAAGCAAACAAGTGTTGGCAATCGCACGTAAACGCCCATGCACATTACGACGCATGTGCAAACCAGAAATCGGTTGGATTTCTAGCAGATTTATGGGTTGGGTTGGATGTTGGATGACCTGTGAGCATCAGTTTATTAAAATTGATAATTGATGATTAACCATCTTTTGTTATGATCTCTAGAAAATGTGGTTATAATTAAATTTCGTTTTGACACTTCTTTAAAAGATGTCTCCCTGAGCCGCTATTCTTGAATCGTGTGAGAAAAGTCCCTGGGAGTAAAATCCATTCCGCAGTACACTTCTGTAGCGAAAGTTGCCTAAAAACGACGATTTTAGGCAACATCGCTACATCAGTGTACTGCGGAATAGCGGCCCAGGTTAAGGGGCTGTCGGCTGTCATTTTAGTCGGCGCGCGTAAACACTCCTAACTAACCACTGTTAAAATCTCTGCTAAGCCTCGCGTAAACAAGCTCTGATGAGATAGGTTAAGGTTACTTGACATACCTACAACAGTGTCAAGATATAATAAAATACCTAAATTATTGTAAGGTCTCGTGAACACTTCAAAAATAAACTAAACTAAATTTTCATGTAAGTTTTTTTTTAATTTTGAATTTGAGCTAGCTGTGGAAGTGGAAACGTGTGCCCGCGAGACTTAATTCACTTTTTTCGTTGCCTGGCCAACCGTTCTCAAGGACACAATTTGAATCAAGTCGCGGACACACGGTTTTAATTCCATGGCTAACTGCAGTTCAAAATTAAAAAAAAAAAGGTAGGTATCTCAGGAATTAAGACTGTGATTGTCGAAGATATGCAAATGAAAATAAGTCACGCTAATTAGTGACCTACGTATAGGTATGTTATCGATGGCTGGCTTATCATCGCAAACAAGTGCTTATTCGTTGGAAAAAGTAATCAGATAACGAATAATTAATTGAAAAAATAGAAGAGGATCAATTATTTGGAAACTGCTCGACATGCTGGAGGCACCTACGTCATTTCTACGTTATAGGTACTTATTCGCGTGATTGAAATAACATGAATAATGCGTAGGCAATAAAAATTTCATAGGAAAAACTGGGTGAACAGGACCACTTTTGAGCTTTCAAGATCCATTATTCCATTTTACTTTCCTGACCCCCCACGATCATGGAGAGGAAAGGAAAGGAAAGGAAGGAGAGTATGGTGATTGTGCAGAGAAGAAATCAGATTTTGCTTGATATATCCATTTTGAGGTCCTCCAAGACGATTATAAAGACCATTTCCAGAATAATATGTCTCTATGTATGTGTCTGTTATCTTCCACGATAACTGCCGAATAGTTGATCTGATCGACTCGAAATTTGGTATGTACCTAGGTATGGTTTTTCAAACGGAAGTGACTGTTGAAAAATGACAGAAGCTATTTCTCACGGAACTCAACTTCTGGGTGTCATTTGAAAGCCCTTGAAAAAAGTATTCTGAATAGTTAGAAATAATGCTCCATTTATTATCTGTCAAAAGCTATAAAATAACAAAGGCCAATTCAATGACTCAAAAACCACGTGATGGATTTGGATCAAATTCGGCAAGAGGCAAGGTACCGAAGAAAGAAAGTTTCAATCAGCGGTCGGGGTTTTCTGCCATTCTCCGGTTGGACGCTACGAATTTTCAAAGTTACGGAAAATCCTTCCCTGGCCGAAATCACTGGGAATGACTGCACGCTTGCGTTCACGCTAGATATACTTGGCTATGGTTATGTTGCAACACCTGTTGAAATTAATTCCTTTGACAGGGTTTGACAGTGATGAACGTTTCACGGCTTTTTTTACAAATTTTAAAGTTTCTCAAGTCCTGCAGCCACCCTTAAGGCTGGTTTATATTGGATGTTAACTTATGCCGTTATCCTTGACCGTATTCTTTATTCTTTAAACTTTAACGCTGTGGTTTATATTCACCGTAAAAGCATTTCAGCTGACAGTGCCTTGACAGGGAAGACACGTGTTCTACATGTGACAGTGAGAGCTACACATATCAAACCGTCAGATTAATTTGAATAACTTGCTTATTTTGTTAACTATTTCCTTCCAAGTCTGCAGGAGAGTTACAGTACAATAATTAAAATGAATACGAACATGTAGTAACGATACCGAAGATTTTGCCATTTGCGATTCCGCCAGTGCAGCAGCTGAAGAACAAAACAAGAAGAGACCACAAAGGAAGAGGCGCTGGAGCGTCCGGCCAATATTTACGGAACGAAATGAAAAAAGGCATTCCGTTATTTATTTCAAACCATGGTGTGCCATAAACTGGTATATATATTTCATAGAGTTCAAAAGCAAAAATGGTATACAGCAAATAAAAGAAGAAAAAAGTATCAAATTTCAACATCAAGTGCCGCTATCCAGTCAGTTGCGTCCTCACAGGCTTGGTGTGTTTCCATTTTGTTTCCGTAAAACGTCTAATGAGGCAATCTAACACGATAAGGTCCATAGTTTGGATTGGGTGTCCGCAGTCATATCCTGGCTCTTTCGAAAGTCCCCATTTATGGTTGAAAACCCCCACCTCCCATGGCCCCGGTTCTGATTCGGTTCAGTTTACACCACAAATGCCTGTCTAGTTCGAATCTTGCAGGTTGCATTTATTCGGGTCTTCGATCAGATTCAGTCTGTCTGGATTTGTTCTTGACCATTCGTTCATCCAGGCCGTTTCTGTGTCGAAGTTTTGTTCCAAGAGCTCGTTTGTCAGACTCCACGTTGGCTTTCTTTTAGTCTCGTTCGTCTTGTGCAGTCCGGGTGGACTGGCAATCGATGATTGTGGTGGCATTTGAACCATTCTTTTTTTGTGATAAGTTTTCTACGGATCTCAGGAGGGGCGATGTTGGACAGAACTGGTGAAACGAAGCAACCGAGTTGGATCAACTTGGTGTCGAGATCCATTTTTTCCTCCGTTTCCGTACAAGTAGTGAGAACAAAAATAACCAACAAATCAACATCAGATCGACAGTGACGTTCGACGATATGATTGTGCAGCTGGTTGTATGTGATTGGCTGTCCGTATTCCCTATGCCGTAAAACTTGAAAAGGCTGGTTTATATTGGCCGTAACCGGTAACTTATTCCCTTACCGTAAAGTTGAAAGGTAGCATTTGAATACAAACGTTTAAGGCTGGTTTATATTGGCCGTAACCGGTAACTTATTCCCTTACCGTAAAGTTGAAAGGTAGCATTTGAATACAAACGTTTATATTGACAGGGAATAATCCCGTGATTTATTCTCTTACCGTAGAATTCGCCAAGTTTCAAGTTTTACGGCATAGGGAATGCGGACAGCCAATCACATACAACCAGTTACACAATCACATCGTCGAACGTCACTGTCGATCTGATGTTGGTTTGTTGGTTATTTTTGTTCTCACTACTTGTGCGAAAATGGAAGAAAAAATGGATCTCGACACCAAGTTGATCCAACTCGGTTGCTTCGTTTCACCAGTTCTGTCCAACATCGCCCCTCCTGAGATCCGTAGAAAACTTATCACAAAAAAAGAATGGTTCAAATGCCACCACAATCATCAATTGCCAGTCCACCCGGACTGCACAAGACGAACGAGACTAAAAGAAAGCCAACGTGGAGTCTGACAAACGAGCTCTTGGAACAAAACTTCGACACAGAAACGGCCTGGATGAACGAATGATCAAGAACAAATCCAGACAGACTGAATCTGATCGAAGACCCGAATAAATGCAACCTGCAGGATTCGAACTAGACAGGCATTTGTGGTGTGAACTGAACCGAATCAGAACCGGGGCCATGGGAGGTGGGGGTTTTCAAGCATAAATGGGGACTTTCGGAAGAACCAGGATGTGACTGCGGACACCCAATCCAAACTATGGACCTTAACGTGTTAGATTGCCTCATTAGACGTTTTACGGAAACAAAATGGAAACACACCAAGCCTGTGAGGACGCAACTGACTGGATAGCGGCACTTGATGTTGAAATTTGATACTTTTTTCTTTTATTTGCTGTATACCATTTTTGCTTTTGAACTCTACGAAATATATATACCAGTTTATGGCACGCACACCATGGTTTGAAATAAATTACGGAATGCCTTTTTTTATTTCGTTCTGTAAATATTGGCCGGACGCTCCAGCGCCTCTTCCTTTGTGGTCTCTTCTTGTTTTGGTCTTCAGCTGCTGCACTGGCGGCACCGGCAGCTATAATGAGTAACATGGCGGAATCGCAATTGGCAAAATCTTCGGTATCGTTACTGCATGTTCGTATTCATTTTTAATATTGTACTGTAACTCTACTGCAGACTTGGAAAGAAATAGTTAACAAAACAAACAAGTTATTCAGATTAATCTGACAGTTTGATATGTGTAACTCTCACTGTCACATGTAGAACACGTGTCTTCCCTGTCAAGGCACTGACAGCTGAAATGTTTTTACGGTGAATATAAACCACAGCGTTAAAGTTTAAAGAATAAAGAATACGGTTAGGGATAACGGCATAAGTTTACATCCAATATAAACCAGCCTAAAGGCTGGTTTATATTGGATGTAACCGGTAACTTATTCCCTTACCGTAAAGTTCAGAGGTAGCATTTGAATACAAACGTTTATATTGACAGGGAATAATCCCGTGATTTATTCCCTTACCGTAAAAGTTCGCCAAGTTTCAAGTTTTACGGCATAGGGAATACGGACAGCCAATCACATACAACCAGCTACACAATCATATCGTCGAACGTCACTGTCGATCTGATGTTGATTTGTTGGTTATTTTTGTTCTCACTACTTGTGCGAAAACGGAGGAAAAAATGGATGTCGACACCAAGTTGATCCAACTCGGTTGCTTCGTTTCACCAGTTCTGTCCAACATCGCCCCTCCTGAGATCCGTAGAAAACTCATCACAAAAAAAGAATGGTTCAAATGCCACCACAATCATCAATTGCCAGTCCACCCGGACTGCACAAGACGAACGAGACTAAAAGAAAGCCAACGTGGAGTCTGACAAGCGAGCTCTTGGAACAAAACTTCGACACAGAAACGGCCTGGATGAACGAATGGTCAAGTACAAATCCAGACAGACTGAATCTGATCGAAGACCCGAATAAATGCAACCTGAAGGATTCGAACTAGACAGGCATTTGTGGTGTTAACTGAACCGAATCAGAACCGGGGCCATTTGAGGTGGGGGTTTTCAAGCATAAATGGGGACTTTCGGAAGAACCAGGATGTGACTGCGGACACCCAATCCAAACTATGGACCTTATCGTGTTAGATTGCCTCATTAGACGTTTTACGGAAACAAAATGGAAACACGCCAAGCCTGTGAGGATGCAACTGACTGGATAGCGGCACTTGATGTTGAAATTTGATAGTTTTTTCTTTTCTTCTTTTATTTGCTGTATACCATTTTTGCTTTTGAACTCTACGAAATATATATACCAGTTTATGGCACACCATGGTTTGAAATAAATTACGGAATGCCTTTTTTCATTTCGTTCCGTAAATATTGGCCGGACGCTCCAGCGCCTCTTCCTTTGTGATCTCTTCTTGTTTTGTTCTTCAGCTGCTGCACTGGCGACTGGCGGCACCGGCAGCTATAATAAGTAACATGGCGGAATTGCAAATGGCAAAATCTTCGGGATCGTTACTGCATGTTCGTATTCATTTTTATTATTGTACTGTAACTCTCCTGCAGACTTGGAGGGAAATAGTTAACAAAACAAGCAAGTTATTCAGATTAATCTGACGGTTTGATATGTGTAACTCTCACTGTCACTTGTAGAACACGTGTCTTCCCTGTCAAGTCACTGTCAGCTGAAATGCTTTTACGGTGAATATAAACCACAGCGTTAAAGTTTAAAGAATAAAGAATACGGTTAAGGATAACGGCATAAGTTAACATCCAATATAAACCAGCCTTAAACTTGGCGAGCTTTTACGGTAAGGGAATAAATCACGGGACTATTCCCTGTCAATATAAACGTTTGTATTCAAATGCTACCTCTGAACTTTACGGTAAGGGAATAAGTTACCGGTTACATCCAATATAAACCAGCCTTTACACTATCATAAACCTACCTATAAAAATGATTTTTGGTGGTCGCAGATGGATGCAAGTTTGTCTATCAGGTTGGACCCGTTTCATAAATGTACATAATTATGTCTTATTTTACAAATGTGTAGCCTTGGCAACGTTACAACAATGGTAACCAACACAATACACTTGTAGGATCAGACTTGTCGCTTTTATGAAACGGGGCCTAGCTAGCTTTTTTTTTAACATATTATTAAGAGTTCAGAGTTCAGACTGCTAGAAAAATGTTGGAAACATCTTATAAGAAATGCCATATAGGACCTCGCATGGGAGCGAAGTCATGGGATAACCGCTTCGTAGTTCACAGAGGATAGATGCAGTACAAGAGCCGGCATGCAACTCTTACTTTTTATCGACAGCCCTATTTACGTCATTCGAAGACAAACTGGCTGGAAAAACTTTTAGGTCGTTAGCCTAAAGTAGGTACAATATATGCCAGCACAGTTGTTGACACCTAACAGATAAATGCGTAAAGAAATTACATGTGTTCTAACTTCTACACACGTAAAACTTGAAATATGAAAAAAAAATAATGAACCGGCCTGGGGAAATATGTTCAAGCATAGTAAGAAGTTGTTTATTTACATCCTATTCGCCTACACACTACACATAAATATACATAGGTACAATAAAAATTCAATGGAAGTACATCGGTAAGTACCTCCTATAAGTACATCACTTATCCATTAACAGTAATAACAACTATAGAAGCACTTATGTAATAAAAAGAACCACAATAATTGTAGAAATTTATTATTATGCGGAACAGAAAAAAAGCAAAATAGGAAAACATTCAAGAATAGTAGATAATTTGGGCACCAAAGTCATATCATATGGCAGATATACGAGGGCAGATATTTTTTGACCGAATCTGATGGACCCAAAAGAAACTAAATAAGTACATATAGGTATTTTACTTGCAATTGATATAATAATACCTAATTGATTCAATCATTCATTACTAACTTTGAACAACTTGGGAAATAGTCGACTGTTGACTTCTATAAGTTGTTCCCAACCGAGTTCCCAACTCCAACCCAATATGTCAGCTTCCTTCCACCCTTCTTTTATGTCAGTTTCGACCTTTGTTATACGAGCTTTCTTGATCGTTGTGAATGCTGTTTACGATGTGCAAACAAATGGTTTGAGCACGTTTGAGATAATTTGGGTAGTTGGTTCACAGAGACGTGAACTTCCATGATGGGAACTTCTAAGCAAGAAATAAGCTAACTAAGTGATGGAAAAGATGAAAAAATTTACAAAAATATCTACCAGGCACAAGGTTGAAGTTTCACTTGAGCTTTGTTTTGGAAATCGCTTTCATTTATCTACGTCGGACTTCCTTCAGTTCTTCACGTAGCGTAGGGACGAAACAAAACGAATAATCATTGCGAAACAGGGTAAGCTGCGAATTAATGGTGTATCCCGTTCACTTCTTATTTTCAGTAGAATGAGTTTTTGGAGCAAAAACGGCAGATACGGCTGATGGCTACTGATAGTTTCGCTCCAAAATTTTGTTGGTGCCATCAGCCGTAGCGTAGCCCCCAGCTTGTCACTTTATTTTTGCTCCAAAAAGTCATTCTACTGAATTTAAAACGTGAACGGCATATATGTATACATACCTCGCCAGAAATGCTTCATGGTGCATGGTGTTTGGGATGTACCTTGGTAGTTGGTACTGACAAACTGACATTACTAGTAGCCGAGCCGAGGCACACACATTTTTCAGGTGAATATCATAAAAAAAAATCCAAAATACATTCAACAAAAGTAGCAAGTGACAGAATAGACATGCAGGCTATGAAAGCGAAAACAATTGACGACTAGCGGTCACAAAAGTGACATAGGTATGTGCACAAAAAAGTGACACTTCACGGCTTACGTTAGTCCAAGGTTAAATTTTTGAGTCGCCAAAAAAAAACTCAATTTTTAATCAGGAATGGAATGGAATGAATAGCTCGGTTCAAATTAGTTATTAACCCAAAGCGCTGTTTCAGGCCCAAAGCTTCGGTTTGGTGAGCATGAGGCGCAGCCGAATGCCGTATAAACCTGATGCCCTGAAATGAAAAAGCACTTGGGTGTCATGCGACATTTTTCGTAATCGTCTGATGAGATGAATTTGATAAGAGCACACTCGAATTCGTAGTAAATTTTGACACTACTTTTTTGACAAACGTCAAGCGTGATACATAAACGGTAAAAATCTATATGGTACTTATTTGGTTATAATATATCACTTTCGACGTTATATATCTAATAAAACGAATACGAAAACATGATAAAAACAGTCACGTATTCAACCTTTCAAAATGAATAATTTGATAGAACTTCCTTCCTTAAGGACGTGAAGCTGTGCCCAACCACAGTTTCCGATAAAATTTGCAATATTTACACACTAACATAAATTCACTTTCGTGATAACGCATTAATTTACCTAAACACTTAACACTTATGTGACTATTGTTGATGTGTATTTTTCCTTAAATTGAATCAATGATTGATAAAGCAATATTTCTGTTCTTGATTTTAGTATTGTTCACTATCGTAATAATTTAAGTGATGAATGAATGATCCATCACCACGATGAAAAGCAAGAATGGGCTGTCAAAGTGATAATTATTTTGTGTCTGTAAAATTGACTCACGAAGGCGTAGAGGGGCCAACAACAATGGGGTACTTGCCTTAAAATTTTTTTATTAGCTTAATCGATAGTATGGTCAAAAATAATGTACCCGTATTTTTTATTTTTTTCATATCCCTAAAATTGCGGCCGTGATGCGACTGATGCGTATTTTAAAAATATATTTGTGACGTCACAAATATACTAAAAACTAAACAAAGAGCACTGTTGGATTGAAAACTCAGAAAACTGTTAGAGAGGCATGACAATATTTGAAAAATGCAAAAATTAAAACTCCACTAAAGCTTCCTAACCGTTACCTACCAACCTTTTGAAAAAAAAATTGAAAAAAAAATCTTCTCAACCACTTGATATATTTTTTGGAAATTTTCAGGAAATACTCTTCATCACTCTTGTTGATGATTAAAAGTATTTTCAGACAAATCTATCTCATTGGCAAGTACCCCATTGTCACACCGTTGAATCAAAATTGAGGTTGGTTGCATTAGTTGCATTTCAACTAATCAATTGTAAATTTGATCTACATTGATCCGTAAAAGTAGGTAGTACCTACTTGATAGGCTTCAAGCTCCAAGTAAAATGTGTAATTTTAATCAAATAACTATGATTTGGGAGTGATGTACATAGTTTATTGGGCCTAAAACCCGAAGGAGACATCCTCGGAACTGTAAAATCTACATACTTACCTAATTTGCTCAGATCACATATACAAAGTGTGCAATTTGATTTGAAAAGTTTACAGTTTTAAAAAGTGTTGGCCGCCATTGTCAAGCTGGATTCCCTGATGCGAATATTCGGACAGGAAATGCGAAATTTTATGTCAATATTTGAATTCGAGGCCTCTGATCGGCCAATATGAGGATTTTGACATAAAATTCCGCATTTTCTGTCCTGTCGAGTACTAACTCATTAACGCCCTTGCGGTGACTTCCTCCGTTTCACCCTTTTTCCCTTGATGTGACCGCTCGGTTAGTACACGCCAGAGTACTTGAGAGCGCATAGAGAAAAGCCACCTGCCCCAGCGGGATTTGAACTCCGGACATCTGGGTTTGGCCAGAGACGGAGCCTACCGAGCTACCGCCGGAATCTCTCCAACTTTTTGAAAGTTAGGAATGTATCGATTGCCAACTCATTGTGAATAAATACTACCGGGTGTTTATAAACGACTGTGATCGCATCGCCTTTGGAATCCGCTTTCGATCACTACAATTGCGTCTGTTACTGCGTTTTTCGACCTGACCCATGCCTGCCGCGATCACAGTTTCTTATAAACACCCCGTATTATTGCCGCTCTGTCATGTCTTTCTGTCAAAAAAAGTTACCCACTGGATAGTTGACGTACAGTAGCGGTTAATAAAATTTCAGCAGTGTATTTTTTCAAATTTGTACCATTTCCACCTTCTTTCGCGAATGCACCAAACTCGAACTGTTTTCTGTCTAGGCCAAAACGTTTTCATCCAAGACAATAATAAAATTGAAGTCTGTGTGTTGATTGCTCAAATGAAAATAGGACATGGCTTGTTTTTGTTGTGTGAGTACCAGGGTGCAAAAAAATCGTGATTAAAATTAAAAAAATCGGTTGTGTCACCCAAAACTTTCCCGACTAGTATCCAGGAACCTATGGAAAATTTTGTTCGAAACGTTCCTTCGGGTGGGAAGTTGGAACTAGAGAGAGAGATTGAAAATAATTTGCAAGGAAATTTAAATTTTCCGGGAAAACCTCATACCTTATTCCAAATCATCTTTTTGTAAAAATCGTCAATTAAGACTTCACATTAAGCTCCATCATTCAAGAGTCCCGTTTCGAAAACCCAAGCCGGTTTTACATTCTCAACAGGAAAATTTTCGGAAAATTCGAAAAAAAAATTGTTGGAAAAATGTGAAAGAACCAGTTACCTTTGGTTGAAAAAAGGTGAGAGTGGTGACAATCTGTTCACGGGATAAAAAGTTGGAAAATTTGCAGTTTTTCCAGAGAGGGAAACTCGAAAACCGTGGGTCCAATTTCAACAGTTTTTTCTCCAAAAATTAATTCAATCTTTTATCCAACTTCCATTCCCAGCATGTCTCCACCTAAACAGAATATTTCGTGGGGCTCACCGCATGTCGAAGTTTGCACTGCAGTATTTTCAAATTCACGGAATGTGCAAATATCATTTTGAAAAAATCACCGTCGGAAAACCGGAACCGTGTCGATTTTGAAAATGGGTTCACACGACGCCCAATTGAATCTTCTTTCGATATCAGTTGGAATTTTTGAAAAAAAATCGATCCCCGAGCAGGAATGAATTTTTGAATAGAGTCCTGCTACAAAAGCGAGTCGTTCTGGCCAAAACACGGATTTTTTTGACTTAGATCAGATTTTTGCGATTTCAAATTGTTTGCCAATTTAAAAAATCTGTGGTAATTAAGGCTTAACTATAGTACGAATATCGATACTCTTCCGGTGTCGAGATCCTCTGTTTATTTTTTAAATACATATTTGGTCTCGTTTTTTCCCAGAGAAGCTGAAACTCTGGGAACTCATAGCAAGTGTAATTCAATGCCAATCGTAACCAATACTGTATGGAACAATTATGCAATAATTTGCAATAATGTACTTGTCAAAACAACAGGTGTCCTCACGTCTTGAGGATGGTTCGTCGTTCGTCGGGGGTGGGGTGAGCTGATTGTGGTGGGCATATAAGAGATTTTATATTTGCTCAGCGCTCAGGAAAAATGTCGGGACGAAGAGGAGATGAAGTTTGGCGGTATTTCGTGAAGAAAACTGTACCGGGGAATCAAATACGATAGAATGATTTGAATCAACTGATTTAAATACAAAAATCGGTTGATTTAAATCCCGATTTAAATCAACTTGATTTAAATCTTCGCACCCTGGGAGTACCAATTTTATTCGAAGGGTGAATCCCACCTTTGACACTCATCTACGCTCAACACACTCATCTCTTCAGGCGATTACTGCATGAATAGCTCGATGAATAGCACAAGGTAATTGTAATTCGCTACCTGCTACCTGTAGTTGAAAATGAGTCGAAACGACGGTTTGGAGCGAATAGATTCTTCCGTATATCATAGCTTTTCTCTGGATGTACCGGTCGTGATCTTGTCAAAGAAGTCTCAGTGAAAGTAATTTCAATTTTTGGAACTGTATCCAACCTGAAATATCTACCTTTATATCTATTCTGGCAAATGAGACTTTTCTAAAAATATTTTCAAGTGCAATAATATCACTACTTACGATTTTGATAGGCACCTACCTATTATTCAATTTTGTTTCAGGTTTTATTCGTAAAATGTTGAAAAATACACTCTCTTTACTATCGACATCAAAAGTTCAACCCCCGCCTCACGGAATCTCTTCTACTATGCAATTTTTTCTCATTTGTAGGTAGGTACACAGGTGTCCCCGAAATAACCGATCGTCGAATCTTTCATTCAAGGAACAAGGAAGCGGTCATTCGAGCAACTTCTTTAGGACATGTTTTGTTCCATTGTGATTAATTAATCATCATTATCATTAGTTTACATTAAAAATAGGTACCTGCTTTACCTATTTACTTATTATGTATTTTTAAAATTCAGCATTTTTTTCCTATTGAAAGACCCCTAGAAGTTGTAAAAGACACCCTATTACAAAAATAAAAACACAGTTCTCCTCAGAATTTTATGGGCTTTAAAATGATGTGTCACAAGTGATATTCTGTCATTTGTCAAAAAATTACATCTGTCAAAAATAATTTGACATATCATCAGTCGAAAGATCTTGTTTTTGTGATTTCAAAAATATATAATATATTGGGTGTGAAACCCATAATAAAGATGCTACGGGCTGGGGCCTAAAATAAAAAACGGACGGTATATCTGTCACTGACGAGAGCTAACAAGCTCGAAACAAACGTTTGTGTGCCAGTTATGGGGAATTAACGGGTTTTTTTCGATGAAATAGTCAATTCGAATTGACATTTCATCTTACCTTTTCTACCTTTATTCTTTCCAAAAATGATTTTTGTTGTCACCTAGTAAATTCAATTTCCCTTTCATGTTGGTGGAGGGCAGGTGGAGGGTCGGGAAAGTGAAATTTGATTCTTTGTTACGACCCTTCAGTTTCCCAAGTTCGGACGGAACCACTGGTTCGATTTAAGTGGAATAGTGTATACAGGGTGGATCAGTTTTAACCGATCAATCTCTGTGATAAGATTCTCCTCATCCTCCTGATTCAGAAACAAAGTTCACTCTTTTCGATTTTCAAAAATTTGTAACTTGCGAACTATCAAACCAAAACAGCTTAACTTATTTAGTATGGACTGTTTTGTCAGAAACATCTACCTACCATTACGGACAAAAAAAAGTAGGTCAGAGCCTGTCACGGAGTCTACCAAATTTGGCCTTGTGTCACAATGACACCACGGCGAAATTAGGTCAGTCTCTGTTCTACATTTTTTTGTCCGTAATAGTACTTGCAAATTTCGAAGAAGAATCCAATCAGTAGCGTTAGGAGTTATATGAGAGGTCATCAATCTGGAAGCATCTGAAGAAACTTTCAAATAAATAATGTTCTCTCCAGAACTCCTAGTGACACCCTGTAGGTATCTTTCTTAGGAAGCAAGTGAGAGGCACGTATATTACATTATTCTGAATCAGGAGAATCTTTCAAAGTCTGATCGGTTTAAACTGTATCACCCTGTATATGTGAGCAAATGCATTAGCGTCTGCTGTTATCAGTAATTTCGACCAGGAAAAGCTTTTCCGCAGCTTTCAAAAATCCTCGCATCCGACCGGGGAATGATGGAAAACCCCGACTGCTGACTGAAACCTTCTCCGTTTGACAGACGATAACCAAAAACTGATGAGCACATTCTTGGCTGAAACCATACTTAAACTGGACCAAATATGAAGTGGACCACCCCGAAATCTTGTCTTAGTTAAAATGAGGATATCTCGAGAAAAAAACTGCCTAATTTAGCAAATTTCTTTAGCGCTCGATAAAGCAATTGTTTGACCACAGGGTTCTATCTTAGAACACCTGATTGTTGACTTGATGGACGATATATAGTTATATATATCGGTTACTATATATATAGTAACCGCTCCGGTAGCGGTTCTTTTGGTGCACCAGCCTCGCCCGATTATTTTCTGAATCACCTATCTATAAAGCGAATCGGCCAAGATGACATAATGCGTGCCATTGCGAAGTTGAAAAATGGTTGCACAGCAGGTCCAGATCAGATACCCGCTTTTCTGATCAGAGATTGCCGCTGGATTCTTGTCAGTCCTTTGGAGACCATTTTCAATTTGATTCTCGAAACGTCCCATTTCCCCTCAATCTGGAAAACTTCTCGTCTGTGTCCCATATTCAAGAAAGGTAACAGGGCGGAGGTCTCGAACTACAGGCCCATTGCTCTTTTGAACAATTTTTCCAAGGTGTTTGAAACGATTTTGCATGGCCTCATATCTAGTCATGTATCTCACTCCGTCACAGTTCATCAGCATGGTTTCATGAGGGCTCGTTCCACTGTGACCAATCTTGCAAACTTCACCCAATACCTCAGTGAAAAAATTGATGGTGGACAACAGGTTGATGCCATATATACTGATTTCTCGAAGGCATTTGACAGACTAGACCACGGCATCTTGCTCCGCAAATTGAGTTCTTATGGACTTTCTGACCCACTAATATCCTTGTTTCGCTCCTATCTTTGTAACAGGTACCAATACGTCTACCTTAAGGGCTTCAGATCCCGCAGGTTTTTACAGGCTTCCGGAGTTCCTCAGGGTTCTGTGCTAGGTCCCTTACTTTTTATCCTTTTTATAAACGATATAGTTATGAACATCAATGCGAGGTACTTGCTTTATGCAGACGACTTGAAGGTTTTTAGTGTGGTGTCTTCCCTCGCAGACTGCG
Organism: Anaspis maculata; assembly: GCA_949128115.1. Taxonomy (NCBI): domain Eukaryota; kingdom Metazoa; phylum Arthropoda; class Insecta; order Coleoptera; family Scraptiidae; genus Anaspis; species Anaspis maculata. The sequence continues at coordinate 66,577,538 of OX421965.1, read as the reverse complement.
GGCGCCTGCAGGCAGATCTCAATACAATTGTTGCTTGGTGCAGTGAGAATGGCTTGCCGATCAATGTGAGTAAGTGCAGCGTTATGTCCTACAGCAGAAAACATGCAAACGTCGTTTTCGACTACACTTTGGGGGGAGAAATATTGCAGAGACCTCGGACGGTGAAGGACCTTGGGGTAGTTTTTGACGGCGGTCTATCCTTCAAGGAGCACATCAGTTATGTCTCGAGCTCGGCATACAAAAGTCTTGGCTTTGTGCTGAGAAACTCAAAGGCATTTACCAACGTTGAAACACTGAAAGCCTTATATGTTTCTTTCGTCCGGTCCAAACTTGAATACGCCTCTCTTGTCTGGAGTCCGATTTATGACTCCTTCGTCAATGATTTGGAGAGAGTTCAGAGGAGGTTTTTGAAGGCGGCTTATTTTATACTGGACAACCAATACCCTCCACGTGGTTTTCCTTAGGAGATCATGTTGGAGCGGTTCAACCTGTCATCTTTGAAGTCTCGAAGAGTGTTCCAGTCAATCCATTTTCTTTTTGGTCTATTTAGCAACACGTTGGATTGCCCTGATTTTCTTGGTGCTGTGGGTCTCAGTGTTCCTCGGCTTTCCTCTAGATCACACAGTTTATTCCACCTTCCCACAGCTAGAACCAACATCCTAGTGGCATCTCCTCTCTATCAGATGATTGTCAATTACTCTGCTTATGAGAGCGAGGTTGATCTCTTCAACTGTTCTCTGTCCGACATAAGAGCGAAGGTTTTTTCCTAAGTATGTACCCCCTCTCGGTTTTGTCTCTGGTATCCCTCACCCTTTAACTGGGCTTTTTTGCCTGTTGGGTGCAGTACAATAATAATAATAATAATAATAATAATAATAATAATATACAGGGTGGAAATAAAAGGGAAACAAAAAAGACCTGACTTTAGCAAGGTAGCCCTGTTTCGAGAGAACAAATCGCAGAATTTTCTATCCACATTTTTGGAAAACGTACATCAATATCTTGAAACTGTTGTAGACTTTTGGTCGTATTTAGTTTTTTCAAAGACTCATTGACTTTCTTGCTGAAGTACCTACTCACTTTTGCACTGCTTCCATTGTCACCCTCTAGATCGTAGAAAAGGTCAACAATCAGGTGACAAACAAAACAAAAAAGGAAAGTTTCTCGGCTTTCTGTTTTTTTTTTCCATAAGAAAATTCTCATCGACTGCTCTCTATAAGGAAGTAAACGTTGAAAAACTGGCGTGGCCTGGTGACTCACCAGGCATCAATCCAATTGAGCACGTCTGAAGTTTCCGAAGCGACGTCGAATGGTTCAACGTAGAAACAGCCGGGATAGCTGACTGTAGCGGCAGGTATAGAAAAACGACCGGATCTTTTTCAGAATACCATTTTGGAGGTGTGGAGGTAGGTAAATACCTATGCCAAGACGCATCAACCACGAGCTCTCGGGCACTTTTGCATCTCAATGATTCACGAAACAAACCTCCATGACGCAAATCTTTTCAAGCCGTTCTTCTCGCTGTATTTTTTTCGTGATTCCTTCTTGTGAAATTTTTCGCTTTGAAATTTTTCGTTTGGTGCCTAGTTAGGCTTGCTTTCCTCGACCTTATTTAGTATAGGTAGGTAGCTGGAGCTGCTACATAAAGGAAATACTCTTCACTGCATGAATCACTTAGCAGATTGTTTTTATCTTTCGAAAGAACTTCAGCAGAGTAAACATTGTCCATATCTGACAAACACGATGTGATATTTTGGAAAACTACAACAGTAATTACTAAATCATAGGAATACAGAATATTGATACAATAAGGGCTAGTGTTTCCATCCTGGTTAAGGACGGAGTTCGATTGGTTAAATAAGCGTTGCGAAATCAATCCGTCTGGGTTTATTCCTTGACGGATTTTTACCATTTTGGTCTCTTTCGAAAGCTACAAGGATGTACTTTGGTTTGAGCCCATTAGCATTTCCAAAATCCAAAAATAATTTTTTCAAATGTCAAAATTCAATATTTTTTTGGATTTCGGAAATGCCAATGGACTCAAACCAAAGTACATCCTTGTAGCTTTCAAAAGAGACCAAAATGGCAAGAATCCGTCGAGGAATAAACCCAGACGGATTGATTTCGCAACGCTTATTTCACCAATATGACTCCGTCCTTAACTTTAACCAGAAGGTTGAACGCCGCAGACTCTATGCAGATACCACTGTTGTGCCACAACAATCGCTGCTATGACATTCAACCACAAGTTGATCTCACTGATCTCAGGGTAGAGTTATCGAGGGATGGAAATACTGGAAGAGAGAAATGATAAACGTCGTTAACGCTCTTGCCATCAACTTCTTTTTTGCCGTTTGCCGGGGTTTCAAATGATCTTTCTGAATATATTATCGATTTGGAGTGTCTTTGGAGATTTTTATCATATTTGAAGGATCACGTACCGTCTTCATCATTACACGAATCCTTGAGATCGGAATCACCCCTCCGTAGATCAAAGCGACTCAGAACGCTCGGGGTTCCCCACGGTTCCGGCGTGCTCCAGTATTCGCTTTCCGCAGAGGTCCGTTCTGAACCCGATGCTGTCACAACAGCGTCCAGTCCGACCAACCGAGCCGCAAAACAACTCGAAAAATGAAAATCCACGCACACCACCACCAACCACCACCACCGCACCGTGTTCATGTTTCAACTACCGCCGGTGTTCCACTAAATGTGTCGCATTAGCACTCGTTTCGCGGATTATGAGTGTGAGTGTGTGTGCATATAATAAACTATAAACAACAGGATGCCTTTTATCAACACCATACACTACTCTCACGCTGCACTGTGCACATTATAGACTCCAATAATTAATTGTTACAACAACTTTCGGGCGCTCTCCTCCCGCGAAAATTATTTCGCTACTACCGCACAATGCACATATTATCATCAGCAGCAGCAATAAACGAACCAGCATCATTATCTTCGATTTATCCGTATCTATGTATATGTACACTCTTGTCCCGTCAGTACTCCAAATAGATTAACTTTCGATCAACGTCCACAGTTTGGCTTCAATGAGACTTAATTTTTTATTTTGTAGAGTAGGTACAATATGCTTGCGGTCCTCAGGGGGAATAAAGCGACGATAACTTCGCGCCAGTAGGACTGAATAATAATGGTGCATCATCATAATGTGAGCCCAGCAAAGTGATAAGCCCCCACGGAGATGAGATACAATGTAAAGCTAAAAATAGATATGGATGTGCGGCGTGGGACTCTAAAAGGGTCCCGCAGTGTACGAAAAACTCGCAAAGATGAAGAAAAAGTCATGCCAGAGAGTGCTCGCGATACGGTAATTCCCTATTGTTTTTTTTTTAATTTGATTTGAATCGATGTCGGTGACGAGTTATCTAGCCTTACCAAGGCGACTAGCCTGACGTATTCCCCCTTGACTACTACCACTGAGATTTTGGTTTGAAAATATATTTTGTCGTTCTGGTTTGAAATATTTTCACTCAAAAAATTGAAGCTTTGTTTTCAGTACCTACATAATAACTCTTACAATTCAGTGCCATTCGACCCTCACACCCTCGGTATAGGTAGGGTAGGTAGGTACTACCGTGGTTTCATGAATCCTACGAAGGTCCATATGATATTTTTCCTCTGTAACTATATGGTTCTTTTCAGTGGCTAGTGGAGTGCAATGAATTTTTTATTTGTCATCACATCTCAGAAGTATCCTTGGAAGTATCACAGTTATTGGAATGCTGAAACAAACTTGAAAAAGAATGCTGGTCATTGCAACGAGCAACAGTTTTCAATTTTAAACATACCTAAGTGGGACGGAACGCACGACTTCCGTAGACGACCAGACACCAGCGCTGCAAGAAGAGCAGCACTTGAGCGAACGATGAGCAGTTAGTGCAATAATTCATTGTAGACCATCCGTTTGCCACATCAAAAACTTTTGTAGGAAAAACTAACTTCATTGAATCATTGATAAAAGCGATGAAGCCAATGAGTTCCCATCAAAGCTGTGTATCTCTGTCAACACTGCTAATCAATGCCAGATCGACGCACTGGGATTTCTTGGATATTTTATTTATAGGTACAGGGTGTTTCGGTGACCTTGCATAATACTTCGGGAGGTGATTCCCCTCAAGAAAATAAGTCGAAAAGTGGGAGTAACATTTTACCCTAGAATGCTTCCTAAGGGAGTTACAGCCCCTCAAAGGTACGAAGTTGAACAAAGTTTTCAATTATTTGCTGGAAAACCGTCAAAGGTAGGAACTTCAAATTTGGTTAGAGAAGTTTCTCAACAGTGCAAATGTACATGCAAAGTTCTAAACAAATCTAACCAGTGGCAGCGAAATTAGAGGGGATTGGGATTATGTTGAAAATTATTCATGACACGTCCGTGTTTTCTCACTTTTACTTCAGAACGATGCATCCTACGGAAAAAATGCAAGAGGAATAAAAGTTTTCGATTGAACGAATCTATCGAAAAAATCACATTTGAAGCTCTCACCTTTGACAGTTCTTGAGCAAATAATTGAAAACTTTGTTGCATTTTGTACCTTTGAGGAGCTGTAACTCTCTCAGGGAGCACTTGAAGAAAAAATTTTACTCCTACTTTTCGACTTATTTTTTTGAGAGGAATCACCTCCCGAAGTATTATGCAAGGTCACTGGAACACCCTGTATATTTGGATATTTTTATAAGGCGCTACACAACTTTACTGCCACGAGAAGCTTGTGGTGCGGTGGTTAGCGCACCCGACTGCCATGCCAAGGGTCGTAGGAAAAACTTTACGATGTCAAAAATATAGATCTTCAACTTCACGTATTAGGGTATTGAGTCACTGAAGTCGTATTTTTCCAAAGTTTTCAAGGGGATTTCAGCCATATGAAATTCAATGAAATTGGACGATTAAAAAAAAATACACGTGAGATGGGACCCCCCAACAAAATAGTGAAACTGAGTGACTCACTTCTAAAATTTGGCGCTGCAGTCAGCAATCTGACCAATCAGAATAATGTCCACGAAATTGAGGTTTTTTTGACAAGTTGTTTGTAGAATGCTGTTTTTGGTAACCAGCATAGAAAATGCATGTACTAGAATAATTGAATACTGGGTGTCGTAAAAATAGATTTTTCCAATACCCTGTATTTCATGAGATATAGATGAACGCAACGTAACCTATTCGAGAACTACAAAAAAGTTATCAAGGATTAGGATTTTTAAAAACATCTCAAAGGGGGAGCGTTTAGTTGGGAGTCCTCCTCATTCTATCTCGCGTAAACACCATGTACAGGGGTGGCCCAACAAAAACATAGAAGACGGGTTTTCGGGTACCTACTCAACGTCATCTTTTTTCTAAAAAAGCTTTGACAGGTCAATTGTCTTTTCAAGGGAGTCGTTCAAGTGCTATTTGTTCAACCATGCTGTTTCATCCCCATATAGCTGGGAAGCCAACAGCCAACTCTTTTGAAAATTTCAAGTGACTATTGGGGTTGAGCGATATACATATCAATCATCTTTTTATGATAATAAGTGAATACATTTATTGTTATAAATATTTGTTTTTCTCCTTATTGGCATTTCTCATGCCATAGAAGTTGCTGCACTTTATTCAAGTATTATTACAAGTGAACAATCCGTTTACACAGCACAACACCAAGACCTGCTATGTGCGGGAATCGAACCCGGGAGCTCCGCTTGCCGAGCGAACACGCAGTGCACTCGACTGGCGGGCCGTCTACAACACTTATTATAACATGTTATAACTATGCAGCAAGAGCTCCTCAGAAGCATCGTTTTTGTTCTTTCAATAATGGTATTATGAACAATGAATTCGATCTCAAACTAAACGAGTACACCAACAAAGCTCTTCATCAATTATCTTTACAGTGGTGCTATTTTTTTTCTGGCTAGAGGCAATTTCATTTCAAAATATCACCAATTATTTCAGACTGTTTAGAGGGTGCCAGCCCCTTGTGATTTTTTGAAAAGAACCCGCACCTTCAATTTCTCGCCGCTCAATTTTTTTCTGAACGAAAGCTGACACAACCCGATTTTTTCTTCGAGGAGTACATCTAGGACACGTATTGCCTAATTTTTATCTTCAATCCCTTCGCTCCCACCCTACCCTACTTCAAAATTCCATCCTGGAAATCGACCTGTTTTAGCGTTTAGCGCCCAGAAATAAGAAATTCTGGCTGCTTGACAGGTGACATTTCAAAATTGACATTCGCCTACCTTCTATAGGTCGCGAGAACATAACCGTCACGTTGGCACCCGCTATGGCAACGTTGCAAGTATGCCTGACGTGGCAATTGCACATCCTTTTCGACGTTGAATTGACATAAAACGCTCGCGCAAGCGCAGACAGGGTGCCAAGGTACCACTGTAGAGATTCCTTTCTTTTTAACATAACTCAGACAAATCTTGAGTTTAGCACAATTATTTTTTTGATAAAGTGGCAATTGTTCAATAAATCATCTATATTATTTATTACAACTTAAGAAAATGGTAGGTATTCACAAGAACTAGTGAAAATAACATTATACCATATACCCATCTTTAGCACGCCATTTTTGTTCCCGCGACCTATTGGCAATAAATTATTCCTATATTGGTTGGAAAACAGTTCAATAATATGCTCCATTAGAGCACTGTTTTTGATGTAATAATGAATCCATTAGTAACACGCAAAGTAGATAAAGTTCTTTATCCAATCCTATTGAATAATGCACGCATTATCACGCGCATACATGCCCGCATTTTTCAATAGGACTGGATAAATCATAGTATTCTACTCGCGGGTAATGGCTATTACTCATTCGGATGCTTTACGACACTCGCCAAGGCTCGTGTCGGCAAACTGCATCCTTATGAGCAAGAAGCAATCATTACCCGCTTGTTGGATAATATAGGTACTATTTTCTCATGTTTTTTTTGCGAATAACTCTCAAAAAATAAACTCATAAGCGACTTGACACACCAAGTTGAAATTGAACAGATGGAGAGAACAATTACAGGGTGGTCCAGGTTTTAGTCGACAAACTTTGCAGGCTGATAAAGGATAAGAAAAGAAGTCGACTCGCCCAGAAAAGTACCTATCTAAAATGCATAATAAAAAAGTTACAGGCCTTCAAAGTTGCAGAAAAAAATTGTTTTTTTCTTGATAACTTTTGAACGGCTTGACCGATTTTGCTCAAATTTTGCACATATAGTTAGCAAACACGTCGTCAGTGATTTCTTGAAAAAAATTCTGTCAGAATGACGCAGTGCCGTAGATATGGGGGGGGGGGGGGGTACTAACCCTTTACCCCCCTACTTTCTACGCCAATGAATATTTTGGAAAACCGTTGAAAATATTGAAATAGGCGTTCAATTCTGAAGAGAAAATTGGCGTGTCATTGCTACATTTGGAGCAGCGGTTTCGGAGATATTTGTGTTTAAAGATTCAAAAACACCGAGTTACGCAAATGTTTCAAAATTCGAGCAAGCTTTGATCCATTAACTATCAACTTTTTTTTAATTTAAAGTTTATTGATCCATAATTTAGCTCATGAGAAATTGGAAATTGGTTGTGAAAATTCATAATTTCAGCAACAATTAAATATTCAATAGGTACCTATTCACTTATTACTCATAGTTGGGAAGTTTAGTAAGAACAAGAACCAAGTGCCCTTTGTTTCTTATTGGTCACGTTACTGAAATTAGTAATTTTCACAACCAATTTCCAATTTCTAATGAGCTAAATTATGGATCAATGAACTTTGAATTGAAAAAAAAGCTGAAAGTTAATGGATCAATGGTTGCTCGAATTTTGAAACATTCGCGTAATCCGGTGTTTTTGAACCTTTAAACACAAATATCTCTGAAATCGCTGCTCCAAATGTAGCAATAATACGCCAATTTTCTCTTCAGAATTGAACGCCGAATTCAATACTTTTAACGGTTTTCCAAAATATTCAGTGGCGTAGAAAATAGGGGGGTAAGAGGGTTAGTACCCCCTCATATCTACGGCACTGCGTCATTCTGACAGTTTTTTTTTCAAGAAATCACTGGGGACGTGTTTAATAACCATATGTGCGGAATTTGAGCAAAATCGGTCAAGCCGTTCAAAAGTTATCAAGAAAAAAACAATTTTTTTCTGCAACTTTGAAAGCCTGTAACTTTTTTAATATGCATTTTAGATATGTACTTTTTGGAGTGAGTCGACTTCTTATTTCAACCTCTATCAGCCTGCAACGTTTGTCGACTAAAACCTGGACCACCCTGTATAGTTTGACTTCACTATCGACCTTCAAGTAAAATTTCTGAAATATTCCACCCAGTTCTGAAGTTAAGTGAGGACAGAACTGACAAAATATTAGTTGAATTTTCAAAAAAAATATCACAGTTCATCTAAGGACTCTACAGGGTGTCCGTTTTTCGAGGCTAAGCATGGGTATCTCGCTTATCTTTAGAGATACAGAGTCGGGTAAATTAGAAAAAAGTTGCGAATTTTCATGACAACCAATGATCCAAAAAGATATTTGACTTGTCAGTTTCAGTTTTCGAGATATCGAGAAAAGACAGAAATTTGTAATTTTTGTTTTTATTTTTTATTCGAAAAATGGTTGAAGATAGCCTTTTCTAACTAAGACATTGTGGAGGCACTTTTCCAAGGGGAATTCAATGTTGCCAAAATCTTCATTCTAGCTTTCAAACCAACCGAGATATGACATTCAACTTTTTTCTCTCATGGGTGCCATATTGGATTTTGACATTTTCAAATACAATATTTGTTTCTGGTTACAACGATGTGTCACATGCCACTGTTGAATTCATGCTTTTGAGCAAAAAAAATTTTTCATTTTTCAAAGAGTGCTTTGGAAACGAAATCAGCACCGACAATAAAAAAACGTAAATGTCGAACATTTATTCAACAGTGACATGTGGCACATCGTTGTAACCAGAAAAGAATACCGTATTCAAAAATATCAAAATCCAATATGGCGCCCATTGGAGAAAAAAGTTGAATGCCGTATCTCGGTTGCTTTCAAAGCTAGAGTAAAGGTTTTGGCAGCTTTGAATTCCTCTTGAAAAAGTGCCCTGGCAATGTATAGATTAGAAAAGGCCATCTTCAACCGTTTTTTTGAATAAAAAATGAAAACACAAATTCAAATTCCAGTTTTTTTACGATATCTCAAAAACTAAAATCGATACGTCAAATTTCTTTTTGGATCATTGATTGTCATGAAAATGCGCAACTTTTTCCTGATTTACCGACTTTGTATCTCTTAAGATAAGCGAGATACCCATGCTTAGCCTCGAAAAACGGACACCTGTATATGGTTGCTTTTTCCGCCATTAGTTCTGGGACATCTGTATTGTATGACACCACGCGAATTCTGTAATACTAGTATAATAGGTGTTGTTTTCGATTTTTGTTGGGCAAACTCTGGAGGGATAATAATTCGGTAAGTGACGAAATAATCCAGTTAGTCACTAATCCCCTTGTAAAAGCGGCAGGTAAAAAGTATACAGATGTCCCAGTTTTAACCAATAAAATCTGATTCAGAAAAATTATAACATATGGATCTCACTCGCTTCCTGAGATGAGAAAGATGCAGGGTGTCAAAGTTTACCAAAAAATATTTTTCTTGTAGTAGCCGCCGTGCATTTATATTATTCGCAACATACGGCGTTTGATAAACAAGCAATGCTTTTTTGCACGGTTGTTCTTGAAGCTACTCAGGTTTTGGTTTGAATTTTGCGTCAGATATCGCCCAATTTTATCGAATTTTTACTGAACCCAGCAGCCCCCCCCCCCCCCCCCTTAAAAAAACACAAAATTGTTATCGTAAGTATGCTATTTCGTTCACAACTCCACATGCAAATGATAATGACAAATATTAAATTAGTGTGCACAGTGAAATTATGGCTTTAATAATAATAATAATAATAATGATTTTAAAACAGTCATGTTCGTACACTTTAAAAGTTGAACCACACTCATATGATCCTATAATATTGTCTTGAAAAATCTAGCGTTTACGGAAGAATAATGGCAGCCTCTAAAACAACGAGAGCTTCTTCAATAATAATTATTCTTCACCGTGCAAATACACCACCAAAACTTCAGTTTACCTACCATAAAAATAAATTAAAAAACGCGACGATAAATAATTAACTAGTTTACTCGATTTAAATTATTCAAAGAATTCAGTGACCTCTTGGAGCTCACGTTCCCTGGCTTGTCCATGCGCCCACCTGTCCTCGGCCAGCTTGTCAGACAAAGACCATTTGAAATGGTATATCCGATTTCCGCAAGTCTTGCACCTCTTGTTGCCAAACGGAGGCGTTTTCATAAAGGCGAAAAAGCACTCCTGATGGAATAAGTGACCACAATACACCCTTTCTATGTGTTTCAGTGAGTTTTCGTCCGGTTCCAATTCCTGTTCAAAATAAAAATCAGTCATTATAATTGCCGTGATGAAAAAAATAAAATACAGAATTATACAGGGTGTTTTACTACTATCGTGTGATCGATTGAATGAAGGCAAATACCAAATTTTCTCTCCCCAGATGGCGCTGAAATGGCTGGAGTGATTTAAATTTGGCGGTATTATTGAACGGCTGGAATTCGTCGTGCTTGTGCCATCCCGGCGGCTGCGTGCTATTGTAATGATGTCATCGTGAACTGAATAAAACGTGTCCAGCAAAATTTCAAGTAAAATATGGTCAATGGGACGCTTGTGAATTTTTTATTTCTAATCTCTTCAACAGTGATTGGCATGCGACAGGTACATTGGTGGAATCAATTTGACGACTTCGACAGTGATGACATTTAGTTGACGGTTTATGAGGGCAAATAACCAAATTTTCTCTCGCCAGACGGCGCTGAAGTGGCTGGAGTTTTTCAAATTCAGACCATATCATCTAGCGGTTGGAATTTCTTTATGCTTTGTGCTTTAGGCACCATCTAGACAATTGACTACTTTGACAGCGTGATGATATTTATATGTCACTTTTGAACTACTCCAGCTACATCTGTGCCATCCAGATAACTGTCAGTAGTTGCCCCCTGGTTTGAAATAATTTTTTTTTGAATATCCCAAAGTGCCTTCAAACTTATTTTGAGATAATGAAAGAGGTTTGACATCCCGCCCTCCAACTCCCATATTTAAAAAGAGACTTATTCAACTTATTCAGATTTTAAAGGTTTTTCTTTTTGGCTTTCTTGAACCTCTAAATTGTCCTGAACTTTTTTACAGTGAATCCGGAGTACCCTGTATAACTGAAGTTACCAGTTAGTAGCGCCAGTAAGTTGCATTTCAAAGTTGGCCATGTAACTTTATCTTATTTAGGATCATCCTGTACACACAACAAACTTACAGATGGGTCAGAAGGAAAACAAAGCTTATTGCAGAACTGGCAGTTCTCCGTCGGGATTCTCTTGACACAATCAATTAAGAACTCTATGGACTTCTTGAGGGTAGGACTCGGCTTGAACGGTGGGTCATTGGGTTTCTTCTTAAGGGGCGGTTCGACGCATCTCCTGGCTATTTCCTTTGCTTGTCCGACCATGTGCCGGTGGAAGGCCGGTGTGAAATTGGTGTTGACATCTTGGATGCTGCAACTCAACCGGTTAAACCCGAAAGCAAATTTCAAGAGCGATTTTCAAATGGCCATACTCTACGGCGAAATTGGGATAGTCATCTGGAACGGCGATGCGACAATTCAGATAGTACTTTTCGTTGAAAACCTTGAGAAGGAGGCTGGACGACTTCTGTTTCAGTTTCAGCTCGTCGTTGCCGCTCAGGGTCTTTTTCAGGGTGTTGATTTCGTCATAGCAACAGCTGAGTGGGTTCTCGTCGATGAAGTTTCGCAGGAACTTGAGCAGGTTGAGCACTTGGGCTTTGCCGAGGTACTTTTTTATTTCTTGTTCGCAGACATTGGTCAGGCCTTGGAGCAGCTTCTCGCTCAGCGTTTTCGATTTGAGTTCGAGCAAAAGGGGCTCTTTGGGGTAGTCGGAGGGGAACTGGATGCACGCTATCAGAGCTTTGAAGTCGGTTCTTCTTATTTCGACACGGACCATGAGACGGACGCAAGAGACGAGTTTGCTGCCGGCGACGACATTTTCGCAGAGTTTTCTGACTTCGGAGAGCTCATCTTCGATAAATCCCATGAAAATCGGTAGATTTCAACCGTCAATTTGAGGTTATGTCTTTCGTCTAAAAAAAAAAACGATTTTTTTTTTAAGAAAATTTCAGCATTGTTTTCCATGCATCATTACTATTTGGATGTTGGATTTTGAAATGGTCAAAAAAAAGGCCAAACAATACTTAATGGTAGAGCCCAAGGAAGGGAGAAGACAACAAGACAACTCACACGCTTCACCTTCAGGCCTTCTACACTTACTTTGAGCTTTTCTGGCAACTCCGTTACTTAGTTAAGAAACCTTGTACGTGTATAACTGGCGTTTAAATATTTCGAATTTATAGATTTTTCGAAAAAAAAAATTAAATTATTCCATACGTATGGCTGGTTGCCTACAGTACAGTTGGTACAGTTTCATTACACTCCGTTGTTTGATGGATCCGTAATGGCGTAATGTACAATGTACGCACAGGACTGTATTCTAAAATTTTAAGTTCAATTTCGGTTTCATTTCCAACTTGATTTCGGCATTTTTTTGCAGTTATCTGTGTTTAGTCCAGTCAAATTAGCCCAAAATGGCGGGCAATCGTGCATTAAATCATAGGGTTCCGATTTTTTCAGGAATGTGTGGTGGATATGTGGATATGGTCCCCTCCGCTATGTGCATTCAGTCGAGTAGCGACATCTCGCAGCCGAAAATAACACAAATAGGCATACTTCAGTTTCGTAAATCACCACTTCGAGTTTGAGCGCTGAGTCGACTCCTCCCGGCGAACGCACATAGCGGAATCACCATGTGCATTCAGTCGAGTAGCGACATCTAGCTACCTACCGAAAACAGAATAAATATAGGCATTATTCAGTTTCGTAAATCGTCACCTTGAGCGCTGATGTCGACTCCTCCCACTTTTTTGGCGAACGCACATAGCGGATAGCCCCGTAGTTCCCTTCGATTTTAGACGCCGCGGGGCGGGGGAGGGGGTTGCAAGTGTCACTTTTGTCAGTTTTCGCCGTTTATCTCGAAAACGGTGCGTCGCACAGAAATTTTAAACCAATCCAAATTAAAGCTAATAAAATTCCCTTCCAAATGGTGTATCCATAGATTTCACCTAAAGTGTTACCGATTTCGGGATAGCAGCCGTTGAACTTTTTTTTTTCTTCAAAAAAGTGGTAGCCGTTCAAGTATCTTGTCAAGCTTCCTCGTCTAACTCAATACTAAATAACTTCCGAGGTAACTCCGAATTAATTTCACAGGAAACTCGTGGGGAACAAAGTTGTAGGGCGAAAAATCTCCTTCAAAAATATTCAGTTATCCCTGACGGAAATTTATTCAGATAAAAATTCTACTTGCTCTTATATTTTTCTATATGAAGGTAGTGGATCCTATATGATATCATATAAGCTATGAGGTAATCACATATAGTCAGCTTTCATATGTTTTTATATGAAAAGGTTGAAAGGTTTTTTCGATTATATTATATGAAAACATAATAGTTGTAATGTATTTGGAATTCATCATTGAATTTCTATAAGTTTTTATCTTATGAAAAATACCTATTATGAAAACCTTATAGATCATTTCTTGGCAACTGCTGATAAAATTTGTCTCCTGCGTTTCTATTATGAAATACTAATAGCTTTTGAAGATTTTGAATTTCCCGGGAACTGCCGATAATACAGTGAGCAGTGCCAGTGACTGACTCAGCCATAGCGGCGTCTGGCTGTCTGTTCTTCGGCCTCGCGGCATCTATTTGTGTTTGCTTCGTTTTCTTTTGTTTAGTTTACTGTTTATGTTGTTTCTGCTTGATGCTGGTGTAGTTTTCTATGAAGAAGACCTTCTGGAAGACCTAATAAGAACTCCACGATTCCACATTTCACAGGCTAGTGATGTATTCTCCTGCATGTTACATTTTCAATAATTCCAAGGCCAAGAGCACAGAAATAAAAATTCAATAATCGACGCAAAAAAAAAGAATGAGTATATAATAGCTATTAACGATACAAGAGTTGAAAGTAACAGATATTATTTTGTGAGCGCCGGGGACGCTTGCGAAACCAGCGTTAGCGAGTGGAGCAACCCCGCGAACAAAATAAAAAATAATGGTGGATTAATGCATAGAAATTTAAAATTTAACATTCAATTTTATTTACATAAGTAACCAATGGGTGAACAGTTGAATGTTAAATCTTAAATTTCAAATTTAACTGCATAATTTCCATGCATGAATCTACCATAAGACACTTTTAATGCGTGTATCTTACAGGATTTTATCTACAATGGTCTTCAAAATTACTACGTTTCCATGGAGAATTAAAATCGATTTGAAAACGGCATCGGGATTGAATACGGAAGTGTTCACATGAGTGGTTCGAAATCGGTATTTAAATCGATTTGAATTCTGTTTACATATCTGCCATGTAAGTCTAACCCTAACCTAAAACTATCCCAACCTAATGTATCAAAGAAAGTGCAAGAACTCTGCAAACTGCCAGTGTGCAGAAGGCAGAAGTGCAGACAACAGGTGCAAGTATGAATGCGACCCTCGATGCGACCAGAACAGCGGTTTTACTCATTGCTATGTATCAGTTTCTGTTTGTTGATGTTTCGATCCAATCCGATTGGGTTTCCATGATTATTATTTCGATCCGATCCCGATACGATCCCAGAATTTGCCGAATCGACCTTGAGACTCAAATCGATTTGAATACGATGTTGCAAGCGTTTACATGCAATTTTCAATCCCGATACAGTTTTCAAATCGATTTCAATTCTCCATGGAAACGTAGTAAATGTTTGGTAAATGTTATAATTTATTGAAAATATGACAGGAACGTGTTTATAGGTCGGTATACAAGAGTAGTGGGAAGTTCTAGATCCGATAAAAAATCGCGGTTGGCGATATACATGAATCTATATGATTTTATATTTTATTTTACTTATCCTGTTCGAAACTACATATACAATTTTATATGTTTTTATATGCCAAATGCGGTATTTTATATGCTTCTCGAGATGCTTCTATATGAGTACCCTATAGGCTATTTTGCCTAATCCTATTAGTTTTTGCAAATAAAACTCTACCTGTTTTCTATTTGCAAACTACTGCTGTTTCAAAAACCGAATACAGAATACAGAACATATAGGAAACGTATTATAGAATTCTATACATATATGATTTTTTTTATATGATTATATCTGAAATTTCCGACAGGGATGCTAGCTTATCTCTACCGGGTATAGGTAAATGGTTGAAGCATTTTGAGGTTTAGGGGTACGTTGTACGTTTCAACATTTTGCTTGTAAAATACTCGTCACGTAAGTTATATACCTTTGATAGACTAGCCGTGTGGGTTTCACAGAACAGATAATGGCTACGTTTACACCGTGGCTTTGGTCCTCGACCTAAGCACTAAATTCGACCCAAATAAATTTAGTCTACGTGGTGTAAACGATCACGTACAAGGACTAAATTAGGACCAGGTTGCTTGAATCAGGTCTCCGGTTGGCCGTGGACCGACCTAAATTTGGTTTTCAAATTTATTCACTTTGGCCCGTATTCATATCCCACTTTTAAGCTAAAAGCGCTTTTAGTGCGATGCGCATTTAGGGGCATTTCTCATATTCCAGTGTTCAAAAATAGATTATTGCGATTGGGAGCGATTGTATGTACTTAATTGCAATTAATTTGCGAGTTAATTTGTATTTTTGAACACTAAAATATGAGAAATGCCCCTAAATGCGCATCGCACTAAAAGCGCTTTTAGCTTAAAAGTGGGATATGAATACGGGCCTTTTAGTTTATATTTTAAAATAGGTCGGCCTGTTAGTCAACCTGTGTAAACTCTGGAAGAGCAGAGTTCATTTAGGTGGAATTTGGGTCAGTGCTTGGGTCAGTCCAGTTTTAGTCCACCGGTGTAATCGTAGCCAATACGAGATTAGTTGATTTGCGATTTTTGTTTGTCAATTTGTAGCTGACGGATCAATGGAAACGTTGGTTTATCCCTCAATAATGAAAAGATCATGGGTCTAGTACAGATTTCAGGCATTTTTTGTGATTATTCACCTAGCATTTAGCAGAAGAAAGTCCAGTTAATCTGCAATCGGCCTTGATCGCTGATTATCCTTTTTGTGGAACTGACGGTAAAAAGCTGAATGATCATTACGCGTAAATTACGATATAAATTACTAGTGTGTGTCACGTCACAAAAGTCACGTCGTCATTTACTTATGGCGTTTTCGAGTCACAAGAACCGAACCAGTTCAGCTCTAAAATCAAAAGATTCAATTGGTTCTCGAATATCCTTGCCCAATCAGTGATAGCGATTTTCGAGCTGAACTGGCTCTCTGTTCTGTTCTGGCCAGTCGAAAACGCCATTAATGATCATCATCCAGAATGTGGGTCCATGACACTTAACCGACACACTTGTAAACACTTTTTACAACCACGAAACAAACTGTGTTGCCTTCTACTCACGATGATTAGTCTTGACCGAGGGGGAAATTACGATCACACTTACAGTTTATTTACAATCGAATTGTTTACGTCGTACTACTTTACTATGCGGCGTCCATCTTAAGCCACTCACAACATTGCGCAACATTGTTTTGTTGGTGTCATAAGTAGGGAGCGGATTTATATGCGGTAAAAAAGTATCAAAATATGCGGTAAAAATGTTCAAATAAAGCAATATATGCGAGTAAATATGTGATTCAAGCTGCAAAAATAGTGAAAATTTTAGCATTCACATGTAAAACCGACCAACCATATTTGACCATCGAAGTAAAAAAAAAAATTCTTCAAAAATTTTCATTTTTTTTCTCTTGAAATGAAAAAATCGTGATTTTCTGGTTAATATAGATGAAATGGCCAGAATATTGACAAATATTCAGTTATATGCAAAAATATGGACTAAATATGCGGCTATATGCGATTATATGGACTATCAATTTATATGCGGTAAAAAGTCAAAATAATAAATTATATACGAAATAAAACTTGGTATTTAGGTTCCTTATAGATTGAAACGTCAAGCTGCAAGTCGACAGTTGCATCCAGCTTAGCGAATAGAACATGTAAAAAATTATAAATCCGCTCTCTACATAAGTCACTGTACCCTGTACCTAATCTAATTTTTCACTGAAGTGATCGATGTAGACAATCAACAATACAACAACATCCAGTAACTGAACTCAAAAACGCTCAAGAACACGAGAAAAATATTCAAAAAAATTTGTGACGTTCATTTTTGAAGATATGGGGGATCAAAGAGTGAGACTTCGCCCCTCTTTATTTCTGTAAGCTTAAGTTACTTTGAGGAACCGTTTGTAATAGACTAATCAGTAAAAATTATCAACCTCTGGTGTGCACTGAACTTTGATTTAATATGCAGGGTGATTCATAAATTTCAAAAACTCATTTTCCTTCAAAAACGCCACTAAAAATTTTTCTTTGGAAACGAGATCAGTCAAATCTTGTTATTCTAAATCATTTTAGGAACCAATGTACCAAACTTGGAGCTAGGTGGAAAGCACCCAATGTCTATTACTGCAATACATACGTACAATGGCAATGCTTTAGTTGAGAAGTAGATACCTACACTACACATGATATTAATTTGAAATATATAAATGTATGTGTAATAAAAGCATTCACTATTATTATTATTATTATTATTATTATTATTATAATTATGCGATGTATTATTCACAAATTAGTTATACTGTATAACATTAAACAAAACAGGAAGGAAAAGAACCGCAATAACAACAGCAGAAAGCTAGAAACTGTAACTGAAAATTTTGACGTCTGTCAAATGACACATAAAATTATGCTTCGAGTGACACCTAGTAGCAATGTTTTAAACTATTTCTTATTCTTATTTTTATTTCTAAAGTATAAATGGGCAGTTGCCGTGCTTTTTTTTCTTATTTTTATTCTTATCGTTATTTTTATTTTTATTCCCATTTTTTGGGAGCATAAATCCACCTTTAGATTCGTATATGAAATTTTTGTGCGTCGCACGGTTTTCAAGAGAAACGGCGAAAACTGACAAAAGTGACATTTGACACTCCGTCCCCCGCTTGGCGGCGCCGAAAATCGAAGGGACTTTATTAGGTCGTTAATTAGGTGTTGTTCAGGGGACCACCCCTCCTCTACACATTCCTGAAAAAATTGGAACCCTATGGTTTTATGCGAGATGAAAACCTAATTTGATTTTACTAATTATTTGGTAAATCTTGCGCTTTCCACAACTACTGTGGTTTTAATTTATAATGCTAGAGTCAAGTTTACCGTCACGAGGCCCGCAAAAATTTGAATACAGCTCTGTCGCCGTCAGCACCTGCGTCTGGGAACTTCGCGCTAGCGTGTTGGCGGCATTGGGTAACCGAACCGAGTTGACGTTTGGTGACATCTCCATCTGCCATTTCTTTTCCATTCACCGCTAGAAGAGGACGCGTGTCATCCGAGATGTCGTAAGTAAATTTCAAATAATCTTCTCAATCCTTGCTCGGAAAATTGTTTTTCCGCTTTTAATTCAAAGCACGGTTCACGTTTCATATACCGAAACAGAAATTTGTAGAAACTTTTCAGGATGATTTGCGTTTTTCCAGGTCGAAAGTTTCGCGTGACACTCTATACGAGTGCGTCAATGCCGTCTTGGAAAACTCGAAAACGGTGAAGAAGAGGAACTTCCTCGAAACCGTGGAAATCCAAATCGGTCTGAAGAACTACGATCCCCAGAAGGACAAGCGTTTCAGCGGCACCGTCAAGTAGGTACACCTGACCTGGTTATATTGAGGTTATGATCTCAGGCCAGAGTCAGGAAGTTGGGTGTAAACCTAACGGACCTGTACCCAGGGTCTTAAAATAACTGGGGAGATCTTGCCTGTCATAGGCATTATCGACCCCTTTAATTAGGGTTCAGTTCGCCTGTGGTGAGTGACACCCTGGTCCCCAATCCCTAATCACTCTCTCAACACCAGTAGCGACGTTCCAGATTAACATGATTGTATCTTTGTAATCCAGGCTAAAGCACATCCCTCGCCCCAAAATGCAAGTGTGCATGCTCGGCGATCAGCAGCATTGTGATGAAGCTAAGGCCCAGAACGTCCCTTACATGGACGTTGAAGCTCTGAAGAAGCTGAACAAGAACAAGAAGTTAGTCAAGAAACTCGCCAAGAAATACGACGCTTTCCTCGCGTCGGAGGCCTTGATCAAGCAGATCCCCCGTCTGTTGGGTCCTGGTTTAAACAAGGCTGGCAAGTTCCCCGGTCTCCTGTCCCATCAGGAATCCATGACCCAGAAAATCGATGAGGTCAAAGCCACCATCAAATTCCAGATGAAGAAGGTTCGCATTTTCCCATTTCACATTTTATTGCGTTGTTGCACCACCAAAGCCAACAGATCAATGTTTAAAATTTGCTTTTGTACGGATGTGTGGTGCAAAATCAACCGCATTTTATAACTACCATTTTCACTTAGTGTGACTGTGGCTTTAAAAAATGCGTACACTAGTCTCAAGTTTCAAAAATTGTTTTCTTCCTCTATGTCCAAATTCTAATTAATTTACGTTTACAGGTATTGTGCTTGTCTGTGGCAGTAGGTCATGTTGACATGACTTCTGATGAGTTGGTGCAAAATGTGCATCTGGCCATCAACTTCTTGGTTTCGCTGTTGAAGAAGCACTGGCAGAACGTGAGGTCGTTGCACGTTAAGTCATCCATGGGACCACCACAGAGATTGTATTAAGTTTTTGACATAAGATTTGAATAAAATTTTATCTCGCAATTTGTTTGCCTTTATTTACAATGTAGTAAGTTCAGTTGAAGTGCAGGGTAGATAATCAAATTACAAGGTATCGATAATTGAAATATCAGTTGAGAGGATTAATAAGCAGGCTTATTAATTGGCTCCCTCATTGGACACGACTGGTTTTGGGGCACGACGAGCTTTCGAGGAGTGTTCTAAAGGAAGGAGTGTGACAATACGTCTTATTAAACAAGTGTAATATATTATTTTATCCAATCCTATTGAATAATGCACGCATTATCACGCGCATACATGCCTGCATTTTTTAATAAGACTGGATAAAACTACATATTCTACTCGCGGGTAATGGCTTTTACTAATTCCGATGCTTTAATGCGGTTTGCTTCAAACTGCATCCTCATGAGTGAGAAGCAATCATTACCCGCTTGTTGAATAATATACTATTATCTCTACTTCAATCTGATGCGGCAGCAAAACTAATGTGAAAAATCTTGATGGTGAAATGGACTTGAGGTGAAAGTTGATGAAATATGCAAAAATGTAAGAACTTATTTACGTACAGGGTGTTATGTTAACACGATAGGGATGCTCCCCGTAAAAAACTCCCTTCGTGATAATTCAATAAAGAAAAAACTTTCCTGGAACAATTTTTTCCGTAGTTTCTGAATAGGTATGTCGAGTATAATTTTCCATTTTAGTGCCTATATTTTCACCGTGCCATCACCACAATCGATGCACATTGTTATCCTGATTACAAAAATGCATGACACTTGCATTTAAAAAAGAAATTGAAAAGTTAACAATGGCATCTTGAAAAACATTTTTTCAAATGATGTAGGACTGTGTATCTTACGTGTTAACCGGGCCCATGCGCGTACAATTAGGCGCTTAATATGAAACTTCCAGACAAATAGCGTCTGTTAACACGTATCATGATTAGAAAAACTCTCAATAATCGTTTGTGTAAGTGAAATTTTCAACTATTGATGCTCACTGTTGTTAGTTGTGAGTCTGATATTATTTTGATCTTTTAAAAATTGAAAACAATCATTTTGAAGGTGGAATAGGAAGGCACGCTTTCGGTTCTTACAATAAAAAATGGAAATAAACACTGTGTCATGACAAGTGTAGAAGCGAGAGTCGATACGATGAAGAAAAAGGTTTTATTTTATTCCGTTTCCGCAAACACGTGACGTGGAAGTTTTGGTCAGGGCCCTCTCAGAGTCTCCTCTAACTAAAACACAATGCTAAAACCCTCTGGGGCCAAAGGTAGGCGAGCCGCGAGAGCCACTCTCACACGTTACGTTTTAGGCAGTCCTTGCTACATCAATGTACTGCGGGTTGCATAAGACTATCCGGACCAGAAGCCAGGCAGGAGAACGGCAGAAGCCTCGTTCGGGGTTGCCAAGTGAACAAGAAATATAAATTTCAATTATTTCGATATAGTAATTTCTAAACTTTGAACTTTTATTCAGTATGGTGTCAGATTTCCTAATTAGAAACGCGCAAGGAAACATATTGCAAAACAAATTGATTTTATAGTGACTATTTGAGGTGCCAGTAATTGTAATATGAATTATTATTGGTAACGGCGGCCATGCTAACTCTGACAACATTATTGCCATTAACAGACTGTGAATCATTTGCGAAGTAAGCAACGAACGCCCAATATTTTCATTATGTTGTGAAAAAGAACTACACAAAACAAAAATTTGGCTTGCGACTGGTTCTTCTTCACATTTTTAGTAACTTTTTTGTATCTATCTGGAGACTTAGTCATGAAATAGCCTGGTATTTCATAGAAAAGTCGATATTTGTCTGGATGTTTCAAATTTGGCGCTAAATAGCGACACTTGCGTCCATGTTGCATCTGTGCCGTCGGGTCAGGAGAACGTACTATCATGTACTATTTAACCGTTTGCTATAGGTATCTATTTAATTTTAATTTCTGTAAATATTTACCTTCATGCACCTTAGAATATGAATTGATTTATTCTAAACCTTACTATCACTGTATTATAAATAATATTTATGTTGTATAGATATTCATGGTTGAGTGGATTAGCTTCGCGGCTAGACTTTACCACACAAAAAATTTTTTTAAAGACTAAGAATATTACTATTATTATTATTACTATTATTATTATTACTATTATTATTATTACTATTATTATTATTACTATTATTATTATTGTTATTATTTCAGAAATCAGATAAGGTGGATTTATGCTCGCAAAAAATAAGAATAAAAATGAGAAAAATAAGAACAGCAACTGCCCATTTATACTTCGGAAAGAAAAATAAGAATAAGAAATAGTTTGAAACATTGCTCCTAGGTGTCGCTCGAAGCATTAAAATGACAGTCGTCAAAATTTTTAGTTACAGTTTTTAGCTTTATGCCGTTGTTATTGCGGTTGTTTTCCAACTTGTTTTTGGTTTTGTTTTACTTGAATAGGTATTAGGTAGGATACTTGAGAATTTTTTACAACGCATTATTTCAAATTAATATCATGTGTAGTGTAGGTATCTACTTCTCAATCTATAATAAATAGGCTACTTCGTTTGGGCCGGTGCGCATGCTTGAAGGCTCCAAATTTTGAAAACTTTCGTACACCTGTCATTTGAATGGCAACGCTGCATGCTTTGTTAAGCCGCCTGACCAACCACTGGTTCCTGGCTGTCACTTTTACACATACCGTAAATGCATCTTTTCTTAGCTTCTTTGAACTTCCTGCTCGGCACAGCCATTTTCAACAAGTTGTGTTCTTTCGTGAAAACATGAGCAAATGAAATGTAGGTCAGGTAGAAACGAGAAGTGTGATCATCATTGTCACAAATGACAGTTGGCGCCGATGTTTTGTTGTCTTGAGCGCTGTTGCCATTTTCGTTGTTCCTGAACTTCCACAAATAATCATTGAACTGAATTTCAATAAAACATTTCCTTTGAATATAAAAAATGGTATCAAACATTCAACCAAAATATTTGTGGAATTTCAAGTGCCTTACAATATTTTTTAGTGTTAATTTTCAATATCGGTGTACGAAACTATGAAATTCGCGCCAGACATGCGCACTCAAAAAAACCGAAACGAAGGGACCTATTATTGCAGTAATAGACAATTACCACTGATGAGAACTTGTGAGGATAACTGGTAGATGGCGCCATGTTTGGACCGCCGTTACGAAGCAACCCGTGGGAGTTTCTCGCCTACCGAAAGACAGGCGGTTTGAGGCAACTCTTGCTACATCGATGTACTGCGGATTGCATGAAACCAGCCCACATCGTTATAGGCAAAGCTCGACTGCGTTCGGCTTATCTTCGAGCAGAAGTTGAAAATATTCAACTTGTCAATTTTATTCTTAAATTTCTTGGGCAGTAGCGGCGATAAGTATTTTTTGGGAGGGGCTAGGATCTCGTCATTAACGGAAGGAAACACAAGCCACGGAAGGCTTTAGAACATATTGTAGAATATTATTCTACATAAGTTAACCGCGTAACTTGATTATTCAATAACATTGAGGATGATTTGTGGAGAATTTAGGAAACATTTCGCCCTCAAAGACTCTTTTACGCCGCCACTGTTGACACATATCTGCGCAACTTCAATACGTAACAGTGAATGGAAAGTTGGAGTTCCTTATTCTTATTGTTATTTCTTATTTCGGAGCATAAACGCTTGAATCTGGCAGCTCATTTCCAACATTTTCCTATTTTTATCCTTATCGTTATTTTTATTCTTATTTTTGGCGAGCATAAATCGAGATACCACTCCAGAGGTCTCCGCTGGGGACGGTTTTTCGCCTCGAAAACAAGCTTCTTGGTTTAGTCGGAATGCTTGCTAAATGCAAGAACGTCGCATAGCACGTAAAATACGAACGATGGTGCCGACCCCATGCGATGTTGGTGGCCGTTGAAAATCCCCACCCTGTGTTGGAACACACAGGAGTTCGGCAAAATTTCCGGTATAGTGAAGGAAACTCGGAAGAAAAGCATTCACCGGCGTCGGTGTTCGGCCTTGTTGCGGAAATAGGCCAACATTGAATAAACGAATAAAAAAATGGAAAAAAAAACTCCATCCTTGAGCAGTCAGTGCGGTATCGTAGAGCCTTTTATCAACAACTTGAGAGGTCACACATTGTATTAGTTCACATTTTGGGTTGACATTTTCCAAAATTGTTTTATATACACACTCGGAACACCCGGAAGTAAATGATCGTTTGGGAGCAATTGGCGGAAAAATTTTCATGTGAAATTATACATATTGTTATTATTCGCATTTAAAAAAGTATATCCTTAGGGCTGGATTCCAAGTTGAAGATACGCCCGCGCAAAGGTTGCGTAAGTCCGCTCACTATGGCAACATAACACATTCCGACGCGATGATTGGCTTATCGATTGCCGTAAATGAGTGGCGCAAGTTGCGTCGCTGACTTGAAATTCAGCCCTTAGGCTATCTCCATGTGCTGATGTTGACACAAAGTGTATTATTCTTTTAGTCTCGCTATAGGGACTAGCGGAGGCTTTTGTCGCTGTTTTTTCTGTTTAAAATATGCAGGTATCTACATATACCGAGTTATCATTCCTTTGCCAAACAAATTTTATCTATTTTGGCTCGACAGCCGAGCCTTCTTAGGCTTCGCATTCAAGGACGATCGGTCAACCATTACCAATTTTTATACAACAAAAATGATATTATTATGAACTTGTGCTGAGTAGGTACATAAGTACCTACTTGATAATCAAGAGACAAATGTTAAAACATTGTTATCACTCCGTATTTTATAAATTACAAAACACATGAATTGTCGCACTTGGATATCGCACTCCGCTGTGTTCGCGCTGTCGTCCCGAAATTGACTCTGCTGTCCGATACTGAGTCGTTCCTTTATACAGCTGTCCCAAAATTGATGGCGAGAAATGTAATAATAGTAGGAGTATGTGTAATAGTAATAACACTTTTCAAGAGCTCTTGCGAATACAGGTGGAATATGCCAGAATAGAAACGACAACGGCCTTCGAGGCGTTTCCGGAAAGAAGTCCCAACGAC
The DNA here is from genome assembly GCA_949128115.1 of Anaspis maculata. Taxonomy (NCBI): domain Eukaryota; kingdom Metazoa; phylum Arthropoda; class Insecta; order Coleoptera; family Scraptiidae; genus Anaspis; species Anaspis maculata. The sequence continues at coordinate 66,552,580 of OX421965.1, read as the reverse complement.
GCGACGGCGCGGCGCCAGCATTTCTTGAACGGGTGGGCACAAAAAGGCACACTATTCAGGGAGGTGGGCACTCATCCAGTCAAGGTGCGTTCAGTCAGCTTATTTAGCCGCAAGTTTTAATTTTAGTCGTAAGCGCTGCATCGCTCATCGGCTGTTCTGAGGAGGCTTGTTCATAAGAGCCAATGGGCGTCTCTGCGCTTGCGACTAAAATCAAAACTTGCGGCTAAATAAGCTGACTGAACGCACCTTTATTATGTTCAACCTCCAATCCTCCAAACAACTTTTTTTTTGATAAAAAACAGTTGAGCGCGACAAAGTTTCATAAAAAAAACAACAAAAAGCAACGGGATACGTTCTAATTTTAGTTTGTTTCCGAGACATTTTCTGAGAAATCGGGTGGGCACCTATGATTTTAGGGGAGGCACGTGCCCACCCTGGCCACCCCCTGGCGCCGTCGCTGAGAAGTCCGGAATATTCTGAAATGCTTAAGCAGGTAAGTATGTACAATGTACATATATACCGGGTGGGTCATAAAAAACCATATTATGAAGGAATAGACCTTCTTCGACAATTCAAGACAGCAACCAATCAAATCGATCCATCTGATGAGGAGCCACGGCCAGTTGAAGCGAAGCCTATTTTCCGTTTTTCTATTCCAACAAGGACGAATAAGACACATCTTCAATAGTTTCTGCCATCTTGAATTTTGACATGTTGGCCATTTTCTTATATGAAAATGGCAGCCTGTCCAATTGGCTAGCCATTGATACCAAATTTGAAAAAATCGGTTGGAAAATAAGGATATGGCGGGAAGGATTCCTAAATTTGGGTCATTTATGCGGGAATAAAGAAAGTAGGCTTCGCTTCAACTCGCCGTAGCTCCTTAGCAGATGACCCGATTTGATTGGTTGCGGTCTTGGATTGTCAAGGAAGGTCAATTCCTTCATAATAATTATTGGTTTTGACTTTCTGCTAATTTTTATTGAAAAGCAATAAGGACAAAAGAAATTCTATATCCAATTGCTTCCGCCATCTTGGATTTTGGCATGTACGTCATTCTCTCATATGAAAAAGGTAGCCTGTCCAATTGGCTGGCCATTGACACCAAATTTAAGAAAATCGGTCAAGAAATGAGCAAATGGCGGATTGGCGGACAGGATACCTAAATTTGGATCAATTATGCGGAAACGAAAAAAACGGAAAGTAGGCTTCGCTTCAACTCGCAATAGCTCCTCAGCCGATGACCCGATTTTACTGGTTGTGGTTTTGAGTTGACAAGAAAGGTCTATTCCTTCATAATACATTATTGGTTTTGGCTTTCTGGTATCTTTCAATAAAAAGCAACGAGAACAAATAAAGGCCTATTTTCAATTGTTCGGGCATCTTGAATTTCAATATGTCGACCATCTTGAAATACGGAAATTATAGCCTATTCAATTGGCTAGCCAATGCTGAAAAGTTCGAGAAAATCGATGGCGAAATAGAAATTTTAGAAAGAAAATTTCCGAGCACGGTTTTTTATGGCTCACCCGGTATAGGTGCCCCATAACTGATGGCAGAAAAAGCAACCACGGGCACGGACTCCCCATTTGATGTGCAAATTGTTATCCTTTGCAATTTGTAATCCGAAATTCGGCTCAATGACCGAGATAAGACATCTTAAACTTGAGCTTGCTTTCAAGTTTTCTCATAAATGGCTTGAACACCAAGTTGTAATACTTCTACTTCTAAGTCAAATTTCAGAAAATATTTACCAGCGATTTCAAAGCTGAGTGACAGAAGTAGCAAAATACAAGTGGAATAGAAAAAAAAACTCCATAGTCGACCTCAATATCATCTAAGTACGCTATGATTGGCTTCGCGAGTATTTCGGCAAGCTCTCGATGCACGGCTCCTCCGCCATCTGTGCAGGTGTGTGTCTTATTCGCGCGTCGTAGTCTCGAGGTAGTTTCATAGCATTCATGTGAAATTTTTGACAAACTGACAAATATTTCTCCCTAATGTTACCAATGCAGCACCCTTCATGTCTAATTAAATTATTAGATACTTACATCAAGACATTCTTGATATTTATAATCCAAGAACAAGTTGATATGTCACATCCTTATATGTAGGTGCCTACGTAAATACACAAGAGATGGATATGGGCTCTGAGAAGAAAAGGAACACCCTTATTAACACATATCCACAAGAAAGCCACGTGGCATGGAACGAAATTAAAAACAGGAAAAGGGAAAAATGCGAACCGTTATCAATTACAAGGAAGCGGAGAGCGGTGCTGCGGTGTCTTTGAACGGTTGAATGAGCACGGGTCTGGACAGGTGGTAAGAGGGTGTTGTACCTATGTGTGTGAGCGCGCGCGTGGGGTATGGGTATGACACGGGTGAGACTTGAGGCCCGTCATATGGTCAAGTACCCAAGAGAGACCATGTTGTTGTTGGAATCCTCACCATATTGCTCCACTTCCTACCTTATATCGTCTTATATGCACACACGCCGGTATTGCTTTCATTGAGAGAGGGTTCTCATCCGCAGTTCTTCTTGGCTGGACTTGTTAATTTCGGCCATGTGTGACGCGTGTCATAAAGTTTTCAACGACGAAAACTGAGCAAACATTATTCAATAAATAGGTGGGTAGCATGGGGACCATTTTTGCAGCTGAGTATTTAGGAAGTAGTATAACTTGGGATGGCAAGACACAGACAGCTCCAGAGATAATCTCGCAGATCACAGACCACTACATAGGCACTACGAGGTAAATCGTATAATTGATGCAAAAGATTCACACAGTGACAAGCAGTATAGCTATCAATAAAAATTTCAGGGCTGTTCATGCCAGGAAAATGCTTGGATTTCTAGCTATAGATTTAAAATTTAAAGATTTTCATGGACGGGCAGACTGGCAGACAAGCAGACCGACAACCAGACAGACAGAAAAAGTTAGTAGGTACAATAACATACATATTATTATGTTATTTGGTTTGGCGAAAAAAATGTTTTTTTTTTGCAGGAAGAGTCGGTTAATTATGCGAGCATGTCTGGCCCAGTGCTCCACTGATGGTGCTGCTGCAAACGCCCTGCGATGATTTACGGCTTCGGACTTGTTCGCTTCGATATTAATCTGGAATTGTGCCATGTTCCCACACCGACAATCCTATCTCATGCACTTGAATCAATTTGGAGCCGCATTATTCACTGTACATCCACCCTCTCTATGTTGTAGCATGTAACGTAGGTAGGCACACTGAAGGGTAGGGTAATGTTGCTATCAGTGGGCAACTTCCTACCAACTTCCTGTCATTTTTCAAAATTCTTTTCTTGGGATCCTCTGTTCGACCCCATTCTAATCTGTTAGTCCTAGCGGTATAAGCAAAATTTCATAAAAATGGCTCTAATTGTGACAAAAGTGTGAAATTTGGTGTGTAGACTCCCAAAAGCATTTAAAAGGTTTTTAGAAGGGGAGCCAAGAAAAATTTTGATTTTAATTTTTTAATTTTTTGTGACGTCATTTTTTTTCTCCTTTTTTCTTCTTTGAAACTATGTATTTGAGATTTTTGACTTTTGTCTTTGTACTATGGTGAGTGATTGCTCATTCCAAGAAACGGGAGAGAAAATTTGCCAAAAAAATTAATTGAACTAATGATGACGTTTTTTGTAAAAATCAAACTTTTTAATTTTTTTCGAAAAATATTGTAAATTTGTAAAAAAAAGAGAAAAACAATTATTCCTCAAAAAAGCCCTATCAGAAGTTCTTTAAGTGTTTCTCCAAATTCCAAGCCGTTTTCGAGATATTTGGAAAAATGTTATTTCTTGCAATTGTTTCTTCTATTCTTGTTAGCTCCTATTACATCAAACACATCACAGGGTTCTTTTTTCTTGGAAATATATTTAGGATTTTCAGGAATGATCAGACTGAAGATTTCTTAGTAGTTTATTGTAAATTGTGATTTTTCCAGTGGCGTAGATTATGAAAATTCGAACTATTTCTACCCTCTCACCCATGGAGGTCTCTCACCGTACTTTCTACACCACTAGATTATTCAGAAAATATATGACATTTTGGCATCATGATCATCTAAGATCACCTAGTATGACACTTTTTTGAAAACAAGATGAGATCGACGATCTTGAGCATACAATTTTTCCGCTGATCAGATCGACTGCTGAATATTACATTTTGTATCACCTCCTCGATCATCACCAGCATGACTGTTTTCGATACATTATAGATCATTGTTCCCCCAAACTGAAAATTATTCACTTTATCAACAGCAAAGTTGGTTGAGTGACCATCAATGGCGTCGAAGGAATACATGTCATCGCATCTATTTTGTAATTATTCCAGTTTGGAACATAGGAACATACCCACATATTTGTTTGTAAAAATTAGTATTTTAATGGGGCCTTGAACTGCCACTTTTACACACCGAGGGCGCCACGACCGTTGGGGGCAAATTCGACGATTTTGACGGCGTTGACGCTTCAGCGACCGACGTCCGTCATTTTATGTCTTGATTTGAAATTTGGATAACCTCTGTTTCTTGCTTGACATCTCCAGTCACTGTCAGTTACTGGTCAAACTACTCAAACTCCCCTGTTTTTCGCGTCGTTACGGCCGCTTTATCGAAGTAGGCACCCCCTACAGTAGTGGCGACCTCACGTTGAGTTTTTCAATTGCAAGGCCCCATTGACAAGATGATCATCAAAGGCCACCTGTTATGACATCCTGTTTAAAAACTCTGGGAGGGGGGGACAATCAACTATAATAAAACAGTCATAATGGAGATGATCGAGGAGATGATACAATATGCAATGTTTCGAAGTTGATCTGATCAGCGAAAAAATTGTGTGCTTTTTAAACGAAGTGTCATGTTAGGTTATCTTGGATGATCATAATGCCAAAATGTCATAAATATTTTCCAAATAATCGAGTGGTGTAGAAAGTACGGTGAGAGGGTAGAAATAGTTCGAATTTTTATGATCTACGCCACTGGAAAAATTACAATTTAAGGTGCGTTCAGTCAGCTTATTTAGCCGCGAGTTTTAATTTTAGTCGCAAGCGCAGCGACGCCCATTGGCTCTTATGAACCAGCCTCCTCGGAACAGCCAATAAGCGATGCGGCGCTTACGGCTAAAATTAAAATTGCGGCTAAATAAGCTGACTGAACGCACCTTTACAATGAACTCCTAAGAAATTTTCGGTCTGATCATTCTGAAGTATATTTTCAAGAAAAAAAAAACCTGTTATGTGTTTGTTGAAATAGGAGCTAATTAAATACGAAGAAACAGTCGCAAGAAATAACATATTTCTAAATATCTCGAAAACGGCTTGGAATTTGGAGAAACACTTCGATAACTTTTGATAGGGCTTTTTTTGAGGGATAATTACCTTTTTTAATTTTTTACATATTCGCAACATTTTCCAAAAAAATGGAAAAAATTGATTTTAACGAAAAACGCCATCATTTCAGTTCAATTAATTTTTTCCGCAAATTTTCTCTTCCGTTTCTTGGATTAAGCCATTACTCACCATAATACAAAAGCAAAAGTAAAAAATCTTGAATAGTTGCAAAAATGGAAAAAAAAATAAAAAAAATTACATCACAAAAAATTAAAAAATAAAATCAAATTTTTTTTTGCTTCCCTTCTAAAAACCTTTCAAATGCTTTTAGGAGTCCACACATCAAATTTCACACTTTTGTCACAATTAGAGCCATTTTTACGTGTACCGCTGGGATTATGTCTTGATAGATTCATGACGAAATCGGGCCCTTGCACTTGAAAACGATACTTGAAAATTTTGTTATGGATTTCGCCTTGGACTCTTTTATAATTGAGACAACGTTCAAACACACTGTTTATTACTGGGTATACTATACTATGAATACACGTCAATAATAATTATTCGCGCTTATTGGGTATATCGCCAATTACTTCTCGCTGATGTTGCTCTGAATTAGTGCAAGCGGTACACACCTAAAAACACATCGATACTGCACTTTGGAGTGCAGTAACGAGATTTTGTATGGGCATACCTACTTTATACCAAGACAAGCGATTTGACCCGCAGCACTCGATATTTTGTCCCTTAGGGGGCCAATGGGGGCCCTCCAAATTTTCAAGATGCAAGAACTTTCACATGACGATCATTAAGTATCGTCATGTATGTCATAAGTGAAGCTTACGGATCTATTGAAAATGTTTTCATCAATTGTCGTCGTGTCCGATTCATTCTTCACACTTGAAAAAAAATTCTTTGGCAGAGGTCAAAAAAACTGTTTTTGTTTTTAGCGCATTTTCCATCTTGATGAAAATCGCTATTGCAACCGCTTTGTCCGTCCGTCCGTCCGTCCGTCCGTCCGTTCCTCGAACTCCTCCCAAACTAGACGACATAGATTTCTAATTTTTTCGCTGTTACTCAGCTGCCACTCCCAAAGGAGGGCTAGGCTATATTGGATGTCCATATTGCGCCGCCAACATAGAGAAAACCGCCCCCGATAAACTTGAAATAACATAATACTGCACTTTCTACCAGACCTGATGCTCTAGTGTTCTCATTTTTTGAATAATACATAGTTGCCAGTTATAAACGTAAGCCAAGAAACATTCCGTCTTCAACATGCGCCGCCGACATGAAAAAACTGCTAAAAACCGCCCCCAATCACTTTAAAATGAAAAACATAAACCCGAAGACATAGCGATCTGATTCTTTCGGTATATAAATAGCTGACTAAAAATGGGAAAGGATAGGCTACTTTTGGTTGGTCGCCGCCCCCAGATTCCGCCCCCAAACGATAAAAAGTGCAACTTTTACAAATGTTACTGATTGAGATGTTCCCTTAAACATTTAGGAACTGCCAACTCAAATTGTGCAACATGTGCTCAGCCGAACGCTGCCGCTCCCACACGCCGCCCCCAAAGTAAGAGATAAATTAAAAACATGAACCCGAAGACATAGCGATCTAAGTTTTTCGCTATATGGATAGCTGACTAAAAATGGAAAAGGATAGGCTACTTTTGATATGGCGCCGCCTCCAGCTTCCGCCCCCAAAAGAAAAACAGTGCAACTTTCAACAATTTTCACTGATTTAGCTGATAATGTTACCTCGAACATTTAGAAACTCTTGACTCAAACTTCGCAAGAATTTCTTTGCCAAACTCTGCCGCTCCCACACGCCGCTCCCAAAGTGAGAGATAAATGTAAAACATGAACCTGAAGACATAGCGATCTAATTCTTTCACTATATTGATAGCTGAGTGAAATTGGAAAAAAATAGGCCACTTTTAATTAGCCGCCGTCTCCAGCTGCCGCCTCCAAACAAACAAAAATCCAACTTTCACAATTTTCACTGATTGTCATATTTCCTTAAACATTTAGAAACTCCTAACTCAAACTGTGCAACAGTTACTTTGCCGAATGCTGCCACCCTCACACGCTGCCCTCAAAGTAAGAGATAAATGGAAAACATAAACCCGAAGTCATAGTGGGCGTGGTATAACCGAAATAGGGAATATAAGTTGCAAATGATGATGAAGGCAAACCACTTTGCAGGGTTACAACTGAGACCTTGATAAACGATTTGACCCGCAGTGCTTTTTTTTCGTCCCTTAGGACTTGAATAGCGCCCCCTTTTCAAAATGGCGGATATTATCTAGGGGCAGAAGGTATCGAATAGCCTAGTGATGTCCAGCTTAGTAGAAATATATGGGGCTATGTCTCAATCGGTTTCTGGGACATCAAACACTATTTGAAAAAATGGTGGAACATTGCCATCTACCGCAGGCAAATTTGGTGGAGGCGCCAAAAGGAATTTAGTACTGTCTAAGAAAATTGCTGTAACATTTTTATTTTTCAACCGATTTTAACATAAGACATCTCATTTTGTAGAAAAGTGAATTCTTTTTGTTACCTTATACCTTTCATTGAAGTAGACATTGAGGAATGTTCAAGAAAAAATAAAAAATGATTTGAATAAAAAAAAAGATTTTTTATTCTTTCATTTTCATGAAAATTGCATCATTTGTACATTTTGATGTGCCCTTTCTAAATTTGCACTTTTCCGATTTCTATCTTTGCAGCACGCGCCGTCATATTAAAAAAATGATGTCTGAAGAGAAGTTTTTGACAATATCTGAGTTTTGGCCCTTGTGACATTTAAATGTTTATATACATTTGAAAGAACATTCAATCCTCCACAGTTTGACACCTAAAGCAGCTCTATGCGACCCGCGGTTCTTGAGCTAGACCTTCTGGAAGTATCAATTTTCGGTTCCAGAAGAATTAAAAATCACCTCTTGGGGCTGTGCCAGGGTTACCAATGTTCATGATTTGTGATTAATGACGATGGGTAACTTGATTAAGACATGGTGGTGATCCAGTGGTGAAATCCGGTAGACGCGGTCACTATTTAACACCGGAAATTGATACTTCCGGAAGCTCTAGCTCAAGAACCCCGAGTCGCACAGAGATGGTTCAGGTGTCAAATCGTGGAGAAATGAATGTACTTTCATACGTATATAAACTTATAAAACGTATAAACTTTTATCTTGCATGGACTAAAATTCTGATATTGTCAAAAACTTCTTTTCATATATCATTTTTTCCAGATGGCGGTGCGCACTGCGAGGATATGAATCGGAAAAGGGCAAATTCAGAAAGGGCACATCGAAATCTACAAATAAGGAAACTTTCATGTAAATGAAAAAATAAAAAAATCTTTGTTTTTTCAAATTATTTTTCAATTTTTTTTTCAACATTCCTTGATGTCTTTTTTCATGGAAGGTATAAGATAACAAGAAGAATTTACTTTTCTACAAAATTAGATGTCTTGTGTTGAAATCTATCAAAAAATTGAAATGTTAAAGCGATTTTCTTATGACCGTACTAAATTCATTTTGGCGCCTCCACCAAATTTGCCTGCGACAGATGTCAATGTTCCACCATTTTTTTTTAAAGTGTTCGATGTCCCAGAAACCAATCAAGACATAGCTTCATATATTTTAACAAAGCTGGACATCACCAGGCTAGTCGATACCTTCCGCCCCTAGATAAAATCCGCCATTTTGAAAAAGGGGCGCCATTAAAATCCTAAGGGACGAAAAAAAAGCACTGCGGGTCAAATCGTTTATTCAAGTCCTAGTTACGAACCTGCAAAGTGGTTTGCCTTTATCATCATTTGCAACTTGTTTTTTCCTACCACGTCCACTATCATAGCGATCTAATTCTTTCGCTATATGGATAGCCGACTAAAAATGGGAAAGAATAGACTACTGTTGATTAGTCGCCGCTTCCAGCTCCCGCCCTCCAACAAAAAAGTATTGATGAGTAAAAGAATTTTCATTCAAATCTATTTCATTGGCAAGTACCTCATTCTGATAACAAAATATCACAATGAGTTTCGAATGAAGAAAGTGGGCAAGGAATGGTGTTTCTCCTTCAATCAAATTTCTTTACGTTCACAATATGCCTCTTTAAGAAAATGCGCTACTGAGACTCACGCACGTGAAGGCATACTCACTTGTTTCTTCCATGCAAGGAGACGATAAATTAATATGTTCTGTTGCGTTCCCAACTAAATCGCATTCCCTAAACCTAATTATGAAAAAAAATTTCTTGTAATGGTATTTTTCAAAGAAGTGGTGACCTCTTCAGTACTTCTTTTCCAAGAGCATTTCTTCCTATGTCCCCACTGGATATCACTCGTAATTTTTGCAGGAATGGAGACCTCGAACTCTCTTATTGGTAGTTGCGAAGCGACATGACTGTAAAATGCCCAAGAGAGCCCAAAAATTTTTTTTTCTGCTGGGCCGTCCAACTTACGATATTTTGATTTTATAGTAGGAGAGACGCGGACCAGTATTCAATCCAGGCTGCAGGCGCAGGCGATTTGGTTTCAACAGAAAATATTCTTCCATGCCGTGTTTAATTGCAGTACAACAAAACGCAGAGTCTTTAGGTGTAAGTAGGTATATTTTCCGGTAGAACTTATTCGCCTAGACTAGATCTTATTTATTTGCGCGTCTCCCCTACTACAAAATCAACATGCCAAAAATTTGACGGCCCAGCAGAAAAAAAAGTTTTAGGGCTCTCTTGTGTGTTTTGAAGCCATATTGCATGGAAATTACTAAGAAAAGAGTTCAAGCTTCTCATATCTGCGAAAATTAACGGTCTTATCCACTAGAAACATTGAAAAAAATGCTGTTGAAAAAAGTGTACTCAAGAGGTCACCTCTTCTTGGAAAAATTATATTGCGAAAAAATTGTATTCATATTTGGGCTTACGGAACGCGATTTAGTTGGGAACGCAACAAAACATATGAATTTATCGTTTCCTTGCACAGCAGAAAAATTAAAAACAGTTTTTTTGACCTCTGCGGAAGAATTTTTTTTCCAAATGTGAAGAATGAATCGTACACGACGACATTTGATGAAAACATTTTCAATAGACCCGTAAGCTTCACTTATGACATACATGACGATACTCAATTATCATTTTGTGAAAGTTCTTGCATCTTGAAAATTTGGAGGGCCCCCTAAGGGACAAAATATCGAGTGCTGCGGGTCAAATCGCTTGTCTCGGTACACAGTACGCCCATGCAAAATCTTGTTACTGCACTCCAAAATGCGGTATGCTTTTGCGTACCGCTCCCACTAAATATAATGGGGTGATTCTGTAATTTCGTCATAACATTATGTTGTTACAACACTGTGTTGGCTACATAGCTCTGTTGTGCTTGCTACAACATAATGTTGTTTGGGGCGTATTCTGTAAGAGGCAATGTTACTGACGCAACAGCATCAGAGTCCCATCAGATAGAAAAATGTTGTTTTTCAAAGTAATGGCTGCAAATGGGGCGTGCACATAATGTTGCGCATGCGCACCTATCAATTCTGTTGTCTGTCTGTCATATCTTTGTTGCAAGTGTTCGTCCATATCTTTGCTGCAAGTGTTCGTATATCACATGCGACATTCGTCATCGTCATAGGCAGTTATAGGCTGTTATAGTATAGGCATTCGTTTACTCCATTGTCGTTGTGCAGGTTGTGCAGTGTAGCAATAAACTAATTGAATTGTGCAGGTTACAACCTCAAAACGTAAAAACATGGGCGATGATTTTGCAAGTCCTTCCTTATGGAATGATATAAACACTTGCAACACTCTGGATTGAAAAATTGGAGGATTGCTCTACCCTGGGTATACAGGGTGGTGAAAATTTAGATGCTCACTATTGGTATCTTGAACACGGAGAAACTTTGAATATTTTGATTGGTTCCTGATTTATAACGAAAAAACTAAAAATTCTGATTTCAGAAATTATTTTTTATCTTTCCAACCATTCAAGCTTTTTCAATCAAACTTGGTAGTCTAATGTTCTTGATTACTCCGAGTCGAATAACGTTGACAGAAATTTTCCAGGCCTCCTAGATTTCAAATTATGATAGTCAACTTTTATTTTTCTTGTGGCCGCCATATTGGATTTTTGCACCAATAGATAGAGAAAAAAATTAGCCTTTCGATTCAGTAACCAACACGTTCTTTTTATGAATTTTCAAGCGTCAAATTTCGAAATTTTCGTAAATTATTGACAAAATCGGGAATGTTTCAAAAAACAATCGAAATATTATCAATAGCAACAACGAAAAAGTGACAGATTGTGTGCATTTGACGTATCTAACTTCTTAATCGTGTTTTGTGCTTGTTTGTACCGAGAGTTCAGTCAAGGGTGCCTGTGAATTCGAAAACGTCTGTCGAAACTAGGGTAACCCTACTCCTTTTGTAATAAATTTGTCCTCGAATTTGTCAAACTTTAACAAGAACGATGCTACTTCCGCCAGACGTTTTCAAACTCACAGACACCTTTGACCCATTTAATTTATGAACTATCGGTACAAACAAGCAAAAACACGATTAAACCCAGCCGGTAGCATGGTGAGCTCGGCCCCGCTTTCAAAGGCGAAGGTCCCGGGTTCAAATCCACACTGGGCCAGATGGACTTTTACACGCGTTTCCTAGTACTGGGGCATCAACTATCGTGCGGTGATGACCCGGGAAAAGGGATGAAACGAGAAAGCCATCGAAACAAAACCACATCGTTACTGAAAAAACCCCCACAGAAAAACCTGCTAATAACCTAGTACCTAGTAGGTAGTGGGTAGTTGATGCAGGGCAAAGAAACACGATTAAGAAGTTATAGTTACGTCAATTGCAAACCATCTGTCATTTTTTTGTTGTTGCTATTCATAACATTTCAATTGTTTTTCAAAGCATTCCCGATTTTGTCAATAATTCACGACTAAATTTGACGCTAAAAATGTCATAAAAAGAACATGTTGGTTACTAATTCGGAAAGCTAATTTTTTTTCTCTATCTATTAGTGCAAAAATCCAATATGGCGGCCATTAGAAAAATAAAAGTTGACTATCATAATTTGAAATCTAGAAGGCCTGGAAAATTTCTGTCATATAAAACTACCAAGTGTGATTGGAATAACTTGAATGGTTGGAAAGATAAAAAATAATTTCTGAAATCAGAGTTTTTAGTTTTTTTTTTGTGATAAATCGGCAACCAATCAAAATATTTAAAGTTTCTTTCCAGATTCCTAATTGCCACAAAAATGCGCAACTTTTTTCTAATTTAACCGACCTCGTATCTCTTACCGTTTCCAAGATACCAATGGTGAGCATCGAAATTTTCACCACCCTGTATGTGGTTGCTTCGTAATGGTAACTGCAGATTACCTGCAAAATGCTAATATGTGCCGCTCCTAAAAAGTACAAAAATATTGCCAATATTTTCTATTACGAGCTTTAACTTTGATTACTGTTTGATTCCTACGCAAATATTGATGCGAACATTTGGAACAGTAGGTAGATGTGTTGGAAATTTGTTTTCCAGTCGGGCTTGTTAGGACGATCAGAGCATGAACAAGCAGAGCAGAGCATTACCATGCAAGGTCCTTCTGCAGTGTAGGATTGAAGGGCAAGCTGCTTTTCTAAGCAAATCTCTTTCTATTTTGGCATAACCTTAAAAACATATGTCAAAAGCCAGATAACATTTCTCTGTTGTTACTAACATCGAGGGGGGGCCGCGCTGTTAATATCAACAGAATGTTGGCAACATTCTGTTGGCAACATTCTGTTGGCAACAGAGCATGTACAGAATCGGATCTTCTCTGTTGCTAACATTAACAGATCTGCAACATAATGTTGTTCACAACATTTCCTCACAGAATCACCCCATAAGACTGGTCTGTTGGCCGATCCATCGGTGCTTACATACCTCCGACTGTTATTCTGGAAGTTTCCACCGGTATCTAGCAAATTCCACATTGACCGCGGCATATGGCTTCGAAGCAACTCTCGATCAATCCAACACTTTGCGGGTGTATTCGGCGTATTGGGCGCCTTCGCCAATAGACCATTTCCACATGACGTCACACGCACGTGTCGAACGGCTGTTTCGGAGCAACGTCAACGGCAGTTTGTCAAAAATTTGTGATACCAGTGACTTCCACACACCGACACCGACTGACAGATTGACATACTACCAAGCTGACTGACGCACATGACTGACGTAGCCCACGTGCCCCGTGACAGATAACGCATATCTGACTGACGTTGCCCCGAATCAGCTGTTCAAGGCGGAGCTGCGTGACGTCAGTGGAAATTGTCTATTGGGCTGATGTCCATATCTTGCTCGCCTGTTGATATTTTCATTTGTCACAATGTCAAACTAAGAAAGACATTGTACGAATCGCTCGTGATTCCCTTCGTAGAGTATGTTATTGGCGTTTACTTTTTCTGTTTAGATAGCATAACAAAAATAGAGTTCAGAAAGTACAAAATAGCTGTGTCAGGTTCATTTTCGGTTTGAGGAAGTACGATCGCATAATTATCTTCGAGGTTGAAAGAGTTGGAACTGGTTGAAGATGGAAAACTTGAGTAAGCTGCGACCATCAACTTTGACTCATAAAATTTTGCTAACCTTCTCACCAGAATATCTTCGGGAATAACTAATTCACACACCAAACCTCCAAACTATCAGCTTGAGATACAATGAACAACTTGTTTTGCCGCGTTTTCGGACAACCATTTACTGCAAATCATTTAATTTCAATGCTGTAAAAGTTTACAATCATTTACCTGCGAAAATTAAGGATATGTCTATTTTGAGATTTCGATATTCTGTTAAATTGTTTTTATTAGAATCCTAACTTTGTTGTAATTATTTTGGTCAGAGGTCAAGTTGAATAGCGCAAGCTAGACTTTGCCTCTTTGGATGAAGCCTATTATTATTATTATTATTATTTAAATTGAATGGTCCAAACCATCGCGCATGCTCTCGAATGCACTAGAGCTTCGCAACTCGTAAGTCGTAACACGGCGATCGAAACGGTCTAGAAGGACGGTGTGTGCTCTCAAATGCGCGAGAGAATCGCCACTCGTAACAATATCAAATATCATCATGAACTGAGTGGTTTCTCCCGGAAACTGCATATTTTTTCAACATAAATTCAAATCTCGAAAACTGTTAGTTATATCACTTATATGCCATGCACTTTCTGTTTATAGTAGAATGACTTTTTGGAGCAAAAATAAAGTGACAAGCTGAAGGGCTAAGTTGGCAGGCTAAACCTGCAAAGTTTTGGAGGGAACTATCAGTGGCCATCGGCCGTATTCTCCCAGCGCCCACTTTGTCACTTTAGTTTTGCTCCAAAAGTCATTCTACTGAAAATAGGAAGTGTATGGGATATAGGCGATTTCCGGACACCTCGATTCCATTCATACCGCCCCTGGACTATTTTGGTCAAGGTATATAGGTACCCTTAGTTTGAAAAAATTAAAGAAGTATTTTATACGGAGTGTACCTACTGATTTGGTTTGCTGTCATCACAAGTCACAGTGGAAATAAAGCCAAAATTCATGAAGCCGGTACCTGCGTAATCAGCATATACACTTCATACTTCATGTGAAATCCTGTATCTGTTTCAATTGAAACTGGTTGTACCTATACCTGGGTACTCCAAAGCCTAGCTGAAAACAGAGATGAATGCACTGAGCACAAAATAATGTCATCCCGGACGTACGGTGACATTCGAGGTAACATTGTCAAAACAAACATTTTTTGCTGCTCTCTCTATTTCCCACGTAACCTAAGTATCTGAACCCACTGTTACTTAACTCGCTGAGACCACACTGCGCGAAATGGACACCTTCACAATTGCCGGAGGAGCCGTGCATCGATGCAATATTTGCTAAGCCGTTCGACTTTTCTAGAGCTCTCGCAAATACAGGTGGAAAATCCCGCGATGGAAATGACGAGAATCTCCGATGTTTTTTCGGAAGCAGTGCGGAATGTTCTGGAATGCAGAAGGGCGTATATCAAAGAGCAAAGAGCGGCTCATCATCGGAGAGCAGAGTTGAATGCAGGAAGACTGTGGAAACTCTGCTGAGTGTGATAAGTGCGACGATTTATGTGACTTGTTAACTAGTAGCTCACAGTAATAAATAGTGTGTTGAAACGTTTGTCTTTAAATAACACATGCGAGTATCAAATACAAATTCATAATGGCATTACGTATGCATTTTCACTTCGTGTGTTCCAACCAAGTCGGATTCTTGTCTTTCGTAAAAAACTCCTCAATCATGTATAATCACTCACATGATGTGAGTTATTGGATTCCGCTTCACACACCTGCGTCCATAGTAAAGAAGCGGAAACTTTACGTGCTAAGCAAAATGTGACGTCTTCTGTATTAAAATTTGAATTTGCCAATAAATTGGGGTGGCGATTCAGACTGGTATCGCATGCGGTGGTAAGCCTTGCGAACAAAAAAGATTCTAACGCAGAATGACGTCACCAAAAGCTACTAATAAAAAAAATTCAAGTCTGACTTGTGCCCGGAATTACGTTGGATTAACATGACAACGGTGATGAACAACCTCCTCTTTCAGCCAATTGGGCTGTTGTATCTGACAATTTGCACCGCCGCAACTTTGCAACCCCTGACCCTGACTTGAAATCGAGCCGTAAGTTTCTGGTGTGCAAAGCCTAAAGTTCAAAACTTCAACTTTGATTTCCAAATTGAAAAATGGTTATACGGGGTGATTCATGATTACCTAACCGACACGGAGTCCGAAGCGGTTTACACAAACATCTGAAAAATGCTAGAAAAATGTTGTAAACAATTGTACTGTGGTATTCCCCCTTTGTTTTATTAGTACGTTGGTACCTGAAGTAGGTACGGTCGTTGACGTTCGTGGCGTTTGCCGATGGGAGAGGGAGATGGCGCTACGCTAGGCGAGCCGGGCGAGCGGCAGCCGCGGGCAGACAGAGAAGAGAATCAGCTAGTGTGATGAACACGTGATGTCTCAGTGCAACGAGTGTACGTCGGTTTCTCCTAATTTAAGGTCGGTCTTTCTTTGATTATTGTACCGTAATTTTGGCTTTCATCCACTCACCAAATCAGGCATTTCGATACCTATTTTGTCCGCGAAATTATTGTACATAACCCGAAACTCTTTATTCTCTTTGTTCTCAACGGGCTTGCATAACCCGCAGTTTTTCCCCTTTGAAATCAAGATGCTTCGCACAGCTTTGAACTTTGTGTAATTTATCTACTCCCAAATGATCTCAATGTTGACGGCAAAGGCCGTAATCTAGTGGGTGTGCCTTTTTGCGCACTCATGACGCTGTCCCGAAATAACATTTTGTTGTGCGTGCTTATTTCGAGGTGTCATTAAATTGTTTCTTTCCACAAGTTACGTCACAAACAGTAAGACGACAAAAAGAAACTTTGCTACGCCAGATCAGCCGCTAAGTAAAAAACAGTACTTTTCATGGTTCATCCACATTTCATTGTTCATTGTCGGGTTATACATGAAAGTAAAGGAAAGAAAGAGAGACTTGCATGCTTCTCCGTGTCCTGGGGGGGGGGTTCCACCTGCTCGTATGAATCTGCCTTGTTGAGTCTACTAACCTTTCCTTATTTGGGGGGAAATCATGTAAAATGACGAAGAGAGGGCCACAGGTTGGCTCGAGTCGATTTTCTTGTATTTACTGTTATTTACTGTATGTGATTACTGTTTACTAACCATTGTTCTGTTTTGTATGTATGTATGCTGTAACAATTAGTTTCCGCTTCACGGAAATAATTGTTCAAAAATAAATTGGAAATAAGTAAGCACCTTAATATCAAATTGTAACGCTTATCGCAAGTCCGAGGTTTTGTGCGAACAGAAGAAGGTAGGAAGAACAAGCGAATATGCCTCATGGGCATGAGGCTCAGTAGCGCACTTCCTTTTTGGAGGATTAGTGAACGCAAGATGTTAAGTGATTAGGGTTCTACCGTCTTGGGCAAAAAATTGCAATATGGCGGCCAAAATATCGACAGAATCATGAAATTCGGCTTGAAAATCAAAATGATCGTACTAGACAAGGGTAAGTTCCAAGTTTCATGAAAATCGTTCCACTAACAAGAGATTTCAATATGGCAGCCAAGATGGCGGCAGAATTATGAAACTCAGCTTGAAAATAGGAATGATCGTACGAGACAAGCGTAACTCTCAAGTTTCATGAAAATCCTTCCACTTATAAGAGATTTCAATATGGCGGCCAAGATGGTGGGGCAATCATGAAATTTGGCTTGAAAATAAGAATGATCGTACTAGACAAGGGTAAGTTTCAAGTTTCATGACAATCGTTCCACTAATAAGAAATTTCAATATGGCAGCCAAGATGGCGGCCGAATTATGAAAGCCAACCTGCCTATTTGGTCCTTGAGGACCTAAGCTATCCACCGGATAAAGTTCAATCTTCAAGGGCTGTAGCTTTATTTCCCGAGGAGAAGTTCAACTTCATCGAAGTGCACAGGAGATCTCTGTTTTTTGAGAATAATGATAACGATGTATGGATAACAAAAATAGTGCCCATTGGCCACCCTTGGGGACATCAGCTATTAATCGGAAAAAAGTTCCAAGACTCTTGTTTCAATTCTCGAGAAGGAGTACAGCGTCTTAATTTCTGCACGGACTCGGACGGACAGACAGACAGACAGACAGACAGACAGACAAACCGGCCACATAAGCGTCATTCTGTTACTTATATAAAAAAATGTTCTCCAACTGATTTCGACCTCCTGAACACTAATATCGGGTTCACTTTTGAATTGGAACATTTCTTTTTTATCGAAAAACCGAAAAAATGGTAGCCTTGTCACATGATTTTTAGTGATACCTACCTACTTTTTTTTTTGTTATTGAGCGAACATCTTTCGTAATTTGAGTGCCATTATCCTTCAGGTACCTAGTATTGACTATTTCAAAATGTTCAATTACTATTTCGGCACGTCTGATTTTAAATTTGTAGGGTCGTGTAATATGCGCCGAGCCGTGGCTTTGCGGTCGTTTTCAAAAATTGATAACAATTGACCCAACGGTCGGATCGAAGTGGGGTTTTTGTCAAAAGAAAGTTCAAATTGTTCTCTAAATATAATGCCGTACATGCAGTGATGTATTTCATTAAGAAATTGTAGTTGCCTGCATATCGCAACTTTCTACATCTTACCGCGAATGCCAGCACTTGATCGGCGAAGCCGCCCTACACCAAAATGTTATTTTTGTAATTGTTCATGATTATTTCGGCAAAATTTTTCTTGATTCGCGTACCAAGGCCATGAGCTACCCATTCGAGTTGAAATATTTTCTGTATTGAATTTCGTTTTGTTCGGAGGAAAGGATATCAAGCACCAGCAAGCAACGAATAAATCATTTGCGGCCGAGCCGTAGTTTCGGAGTCATTTTCAAAAATTAATAACTACTAATCGGCACTTCGCACCGATGTGAAATTTTTATTAAAATAAAGTTCAAATCATCCTCTAAATATAACTCCGCATATGTATTATGGTAAAATGATAAGATCGGGTACTTCCTCGCATGTGATAACTTTCGAGATCAGGCCGGCTTCTGAAATGCAGCATTCAACGGCGATGCCGCGTCACACTAAATTGTTATTATTGTCATTGTTTATTATTATTTCGTCAAGATTTTTCTTGGTTCGGGATACAAGGTCATGAGCTACCCAATGGAGTAAAAATTTTTCGCAAAAACCTTTTCGTCTAGGACTAGATGCTGTGACGGACGGACGGACGGACGGACGGACGGACGGACGGACGGACGGACGGACAAAGCGAGGACAAAAGCGCCTTCCCGTTTGGAGAAGTGCGCTAAAAAGGGTATATAGATAACGGCAGCAGAACCGATAGCCACGCTCGGCGTTTTCCTCCAGCCAAAATTGGGAAATAGTACCCATCCAGTGGTTTTCTGGGATATAATTGGCGGAAGGAAATCGGAAAAAGGACCGAACCGGTGTTAGGTTGAGTCCCACGCCAAGTTTAGGCGGATATATTTTGTCGACGCTACGTTATCTTCAACACTTAAATTCAAAAACTTGAACATCGCACCTAGTTTCTTCTGGTAAGGTTTTCTAACTCTTTCGCATACAATCGAAATCTAATTCATCCAAAACTTTTAGTTCTGAGTGCGCTTCAATTTCCACGTGGAAAATTCTATTGATTATTCCATCGATCACGCTTCGCCTTCGCCATTCGCCATTCGTCATACGCCACGGTCGTAGAAAGCACGCGGAAGAAAGCGTAGAAAGCGGGAAAACGGCTGGGAAAAACCACTCAGAAGGGGTTATCTTTCCTGGAAAATCAAGGAAGAAAGAAAACATCATATTGGGAAAGTTGACCGCCATTTTGTGGAACCCACGTGAAATACGGGAGATTCGATTTGAGACGCTTTTCATCCAGTCAATCAGGACAAACAAGACCTTTTTACACCTACAGGGAGTTTCCTGCACCGGATTTCAGTGATGAGTACTTAGAAAACCTAGTTTATCAATACCTCATTTTTCTGCATCGCTTTCACATATTTATCTTGAGAATATTTCCAGTCAAGTTGATTATTGTCATTCAGTTCAGAGTTTTAAAAGTTTATCTGCAGTCACTAGTTCAGTCGCAATAATTTTACTGTTAGTTTATTTCGCCAATTTAAAAAAAAAAGGAAAAGAGAATTCACCCACACAGTGATTATTGTTTCGTACAAAATAACTGGGGAACGTGACGTCACGGGAATCGGTATTTTACTCTATGAATATAGTTTATTTCTGAATTCTATTGTCGACCATCAGACGCAGGTACCTAACAATATTCATAGTCCATAATTTACTACCTACTATCTACTACTTACCGATTTATTTTTGTTTACATCGTGATTTATTCCATCGCTTATCATTTATATTTGTTGTGAATTATATTTTGGGGAAAAAATTTAATATTATGCTGGTATCTGTGTAAATGTTATTTTTCATTTCATTTTTCCCCACAACCCTTGAGATCTCTCTCTCTCTTCGATTTCTTCGACTTTTAAAGAATCTTTCGGATCAGCCGGTCGGGAAATTGCTTCAGGTTTTCACTCTTAACCGGTCAGTGGGTTAAAAGAGTGTGGCGCCCTTTGCATTTTTGTTTTAATTTTAATTTTTACCAGCTTAACCCACCCCCTCCGACCGATTGAGCTACGGGACCCCCACTGACTAGGGAGGTAATTTCTTGGGCTGATTCAAAAGGAGAAAAGGGGAATTGTAGGCGTTGCAATGCATCTGTGGAGTTTGTGATGGATAACTGCTGGGGAGTTTCGGGCGAATGCGTTATAGATACTTCTTTCTTTCGTTTGCTTACAAAAAGTATGACCAACTTCAACTTCTCTACTTATTTATTTCTCACCTGTTTTTTGTTTATTCATCTATCTATTCATCTCTCATTTGTTTTTGTTAATTTACCTACACCATCACTTATCATTTGTTTCTTGCTGATTTATTCACTTGTTTACTGATCATTTGTTTCTTGCTGATTTATCCACTTATATACTTATCATTTGTTGCTTGTTTCTTCACCTACACCATCACTCATCATTTGTTTCTTGCTGATTTATTCACTTGTTTACTGATAATTTGTTTTTTGCTGATTTATGTACTTGTTCACCGATCATTTATTAATTGTCTACTTATCTATCAATTTGACTTCCTTTGTTTGTAAAGTGAAAAATTAATTGCCGAGCGTAAAGTTTCCTTTTGTTGTTAAGTAAATAACTTGTAAACGAAGCAAACATTTCAAAGAGGTTCAAGCACCGATTCACGCTGACTTGATCAATGCATCACTGGAGTGACTTCTCTGTCATTTCACCAAGACTCATTTACACCTGACTTTTGCTAAGATCATTTGGGAAGGGATTTTTCAGCAATCAACCAGGCTATACGCAGGGGTTTCTTTGACGTGTTCTTCCCATGTGTGCCTGTCAGCGAATACGTCACTTTTCCTTTGCGATCAAATTGACAGTTTGACATGTTTCATGATTTCTTGTTTTGTTTTGTTAATTTGATTTTGTGTTCATTTTATTGTTGTAAATTCCTGCATTGTCTGAACAATTTGTAATGATTTGTCTTGTTCCATTTGTTTGTGTTTTTCTGTTCTTTATTCTTGTTGTGTCATCTTATCACTGTCAATTTCTTGTTGTGAGGTGTTTTGAGAAAAGAAACAAATTCATTTTGCTTGCATTTCATTCGCGTTTCATTCAAGAATCAAACCTCATCCCCAACGACACATTCTCATCTTGAGTAAGAACTCAACACAACGTAGGTAAAATGTAAACGACGTGGGGAAGGGAAGAAACAACGACGATCACTGCCAAACATCGAATACAGGGTTACACTACAGAGATGGTCCCGCAACGAGGATACATTACAGAATGGTGCCAAGACCTTGGTACACTACAGAGTGGTGCCGTGACAAGGATACACTACAGAAACGGTGCCGTGACCAAGATACACTACAGTACATTCTTATTTTTGGCGATATGGGGGGGGGTCAAGTGGGGGAACTGGACTATCCTCGTTATTTGAAACGATCTTTGTTAACGTTTTGAGTTAGACTGAAGTGGATCTTCTTGAATATTTGTATGTCTTTTTAAATTTGATTAATGTACAGGATAAGTGACTCGGTGAGTGCATGATTAACTAAAATTTCAGTTTTTTTCAAAAACGGTCCCTAATAGCTCCATACGCTGATGTCCACTCGATGCAGAACAGAAAATAGCACGATTCGTTCGCATACAAATGGTTTTACAGGTATTTTTTGAGTAAGCTAGACTATCAGGATTGATGACACACCCTGTATAGTAACTCAAGTTTGAAAACGCGTTCAAAGGTTCAGAAAAATGTCTCTCCGAGTTTAAAATGCAGCATAAATAGTAGTATTTTTTATTTTTTTTTCAGTTGCAGCAAAAAAATGTCGACTCCCTAACGCCGTTTATCTATCATTACATGTGAAATTTCATGATTTGTACGGTTTTTCGAACACGCGCAATTTTTTCTCAGCGCGTCGGGGTGTCAATTAACTTTGGAAACATTACTAGGTATTGCGGTGGCCCGCTTAGTGGCCGGAACTCAATTCTGACAAACCATTGACTTTGAAGGAAGAAGGAAGATTATACAATCGTGTATTTTTTACGTTTTTATAAAACTTTGTAAACATGCTAGGCTCTTGACATATGTCCAACTGTCCACTGAAACCATACTTTACCCTACTCGCACGAAGCTCGACGCTCGACGCGCGCTAATTCAATTCCCCATGCGTTTTGACCAACTGCATCGGCTCAGCATAATAATGGACAAACTATTCGAAATGGGCGGAGGGGTGATTTATGGATGTGCAAGTAACAAACCATGGCAAATTTACAATACCGCAAGGTACCTACATACACAGGTACAGGTACGAATTAATTATACCCACAACAACCTGTGTCGTATCGATTCGCCCCCAATGTTACATCATCAGTGTTTGTATCCACGAAACGTGAAAAAAATTCTCTTCGGCCACATAAGAGAGAGGTTGATGGGTGGTGTACCCGTGGAAGCTTGAGTGTTCCCCACAATATGTCTGGTTAAATATTTATTTTGTGCGGTTTTTTATTGGAGCGTTCTTTGGAGCGCATAATAATTCAGAGAGTTCACTCACACTTTTGAAATATTATGATAAATTACATTGATTTTTAAATAATATCGATATAAGCTATCAAATTGTTTGTTTGAGTCGTTCTTTGGTTCTGTTGGTGTGTGTTTGTGTCTCTCTCAAGTAGCCGGTTAGTCTGTTCCTTCCTTTTTTTCAGGTGCCACTCAAGTTTATTTAGTTCATTTTTTTTTTACCTATCTACCTTCACCTGAACACCTTTATTCATTATTTAGTATCTTATCAATTATTGTTAACAATTACCAAAATTCAAACTGACAATTTTCCGTCTTGACATACATTTTTTTCAAAAATCTAAAAAGTTATTTTGAGTTATTTTGAATTTTGGTTTCTGTATGTTCATACCATTAATATATTTATTTGTAGCAAAAAAAACCCTGATGATGAGCGCTAGCTCGAAATATATATTGGTCAAATAGACAACGCCTTTATAAAGTAGTGTAGATAGAAGAACTTCATATTTATATCAAATTCAAGTTATTATAGCCTTACCGAAAACTTCCAAGCTTTCCCCTTCCAAGCTTTCCAAGACTTCCGTGCTTTCTCCTTCAGCAGTATCACAGGTAATAGGTAATGATTGTTATCACAAAGCGTAAGTGTAAGTAGAACCTATACGAGTATACTCTGGCAATTTACTTGATCTGTGGGTAATAAAAGTAATACTATCGTGCATAAAAAATCTATTAACCCCTGCTTTGATTATATTTTGAGGAAAACGTAGTCTTCCCATTATGTCGATTGTTTAGTCTTTCATTTTTCCCCAACTGCCGCCCAATTTTGCTTTTATCGGAAGCTATAGTAGATAATATCATCGGAACTAAATATTTGGTGAATATTGGACAACGAACGTTAACGATTGGGATAGAAGAAATAGCGTTGAGAACATCCTTCAAGAACCTCGTCTACTGGCAGAGAAGACCGTGCCTGGAGCAGGCGAATCCGAGAATAAACGGCCAGCTTGGAGGATATGTCGCCGGCATTGCTGAACCTGATACAGCTACAACTGGAATACTCACGGAAAAGACATTGATCAACATCGACAAGATCAAAATACCAATAAGAGTTATGAAGTTATGAGATGGTTAATGCAATACGACAATTAGAGTCCTTGGTCCCTTGGATAAGTGTGAACCGGTAGTAAATATGTCAGGATGTAAAGAGAGGACCTCTGGAGCCATTTCCCGAAGCATTTGGAAAAATAGCTAGTGTCGATACTGAAACCGTTGACTGAAAACATTTTACGGAGAAGGAGATGACCTGAAGCGATCATATTTTATCAGAGAAGAAAGTATTCCTCCTCCACTACCAAGGAAAATCTCAACCGGTTGATCCAGAGCGGTAAAACATAAACACTGAGAACGCCGACAAGCTCTAAAACGTCTACTACTGGTGAAGCAAGGAGAAGCTTCGAAGCTCCTCAAGAAGATGTTGGACGGCTCTGTCGTAGAGGAATTCATGAGCCTATGGTCACCACTGGCCGTAATAGCCACCAAAAAAGATGGCAACATGGTTTCTGTGTGGACTGCCCGGGAACTCAACAATGGCGCCAAAAAATACAGCTATCTTCTGCCACGAACTGATGACACCTTGAATAGCTTGCCTTGTCCTGATCAATATGGTTTTCGACGTTTGCCTTGGAGTGGCTATTGGCAAGTGGCCGGAAGTGGATGGTTCCAATTCAGTGTCATGCCTTCTGGGCTTTGTAATGCACCGGCTACCTTCGAGCGCTTGATCGATTATCTCTGCGAGATCTCATGTAGAAAAAGCGAAAAAGCGATTTTTTAGACCCCGTGGTATCGTAGGAAGAAATCGAAACAGATCGTGGAAAGTTGGTATGCTGTCAGAGAGGAGGGTCGACCGGAGAATCAGCACAAAGTCAAAACTTTCTTCAAAACTCCATTTTTGTGGTTCAAGCGATGTGAAGACTCATCATTCAAGACACTTAAAATAGCGTTTTGTTTGATTTTCATGTTGGCATACGTATCTTTGGCCACAGAGATACGTGGCTTTATTTTGGATACCGACATAACGACAGGTGCGCGATGGCACTATAGGTGGACGGTGGACATCTTGGAGTCAACAAGATATTGGCGAAGATGTGCGAGAGATTTTACTGGGTCAACTGCTGGAATGGAAGCTTGATGAAAACTGTCGAAGCGACGCGACGTAGAGGCCTGGTATCGTCAGTTTTAAGTCTGTGCAGCTAGAAAGGGGCCAAGAAGAGTGGAAGATTTATAACGGAGGGGAACCCTTAGAAGGCATAGCCATCGACATAGCCGGACCGTTTCCAACGACATAAGATGGCAACATCTCAAGGATCATTGCAGCAAGTGACCTGAAGAATACGCCTTGCCTTACTTACCAGGAGGCTCCAACCGTAGCGCGATCGACAATCTCTGATCATTCGATTCGGTTGAATTCTTCTACTTTCCTGATTTCTGCTCACTGGTGACTGGTGTTCCGTTGTACATATGGCACACAAAGAGCTGCGCCGCGCTCCACTAGTAATCCATCGCCGATGAGCTCCTAGGATGAGACCTTACCCCCTTTATGGGTAAGTCCCGTCCTCCTATCGGATGCAACTTGACCCTCGTTCCGGGTGAGTCCTGTCGTCCGCACGAATGAGACTTGACCCCCTTCCCGGGTGAGTCCTATTCTCAGCTAGAATGAGTCTTGACTCCCTTTATCAAGGTGAGCCCTGACCTTCTTCAGCTGAGCTGCGCCGCGGCGCCTCAGAGATTGGATGCTTGGAATCTATGCGATTGGATATACGTAGAAGACTTTTACTAGAAGTCAATATATTGATTTTATGTTGCGAATAATTCGTGTGTCTTATTGTGTTCAAACTAATGGTTGAGTCGATCTCGACACCCTCAAGAGATCTATCCTCGAATCACAAGAAGGAGAGCACAGTGCCATTCTGATACTATTTAAATAGATGATCACTGGCCAAACGGTCCAAAAAGCGGGAAAAGTGATTTGATTCAAATAAGTTGAAATAAATTGAAGTATAATAGATTGTCTACCCATACAGGCGTATAAGCAAGAAGGATTTGGAAGTTTCAGTCTCCAAATTCACTTCGCAAGATGCCGGCACGTCGATCTTGTTCTTTGTATAGGGTAGCTGTACCTTTTCGCGTTTACAAGGTGATTGACTAAGCTTCTTAACTGCTTCGGAACATGATCAGTGAACATTATGAAATTTTCAGTAGCTTCCGCAATCGTCTGGAATGATCTTAATTATTGCTAATATCGTTGAGTCTTTATTTCCGCGGAAATGACTGAAACCCCATAAAGTTTATTGCGTCACTCTCTGTTATTGTAAAAACTAGACTTTTTGGCGCTTACTATGCAAATTTTCCCAATTACTCTACTGCCATAAACATAGGTTGCACTGCCCATGCCAGTGGGCATTACAGATAGGATTAATTTTATTGGGCTAGTTAAAACATTTATTGGCTTCTGGCGGTCTATTGCCCTCTTTCCTCGTTCGCGTTGTTTACTCTCGTGTCTTTCGTTTCCAACTTGCAGTAGGAGCTCCGCGTGGAAGGTGCGTAATATTTATGTACTCTTCGTTGAGGTGTTCGAGTTACGATGACATTTATGTCTAGTAAATTGTATTTTATGTAGGTAGGTACCTACCTGCTCGTATAGTACCAATTTGCAGCGATGAATCTTATGATGTAGCAGCGTGATAGCTATAATTAGTTATTGTGTTAACTGTTGAAAAAGTATAGTCCGAGGTATAGTCCTTAGCTTTTCATCTTAGGTGTTTTTAAAAGGCTTCGGCGCTTTTATTTTGGTGCTTTTTGAGCCTACCAGCATTTGCATTCACAAAAAGTCTTATTACGGTGGCTCTTGTAATTCAAACAATATCTATTGTAATTTTGTTGATTTTACGATCTTTATGAATACAATTATTAGGTACCTATGTAATAATTACTACAATAGTTTCTCGTCTATAGGTATCCCATACAGTTTCTATTTTCAGTAGAAAGACTTTTTAAATCAAAAATGAAGTGACAAGCTGGAGCGCTGATGGAAGAATACGACCGATGGCCGCTGATAGTTTCGCTTCAAAACTTTACAGGTGTCATCAGCCGTAACCACTGATAGCGGAGCAGTAATTATTGAAAATTCATAAGAATCGTGCACTTTGTGCCAAGTCTTTGAAATTTGGTATAGTCTCAGCTATGGTCTAAAGGTTCCAGGAAACCATCGCAAGCAACTTGTGCGCGACCTCTGGTGGTCTGCTTGCGTTAAATCCAATATGGTCGCCATCTGTGCTGGTATTTTTAATAGAAGGGCTTCTACGAGACATAAAATAGGATTGAATAATATATTACCATAATACCAGTATAGTATATGAATATAAGAATAATTTAAGAATATAAAGGGTGTCTCAGGTTGAATGAAGCATTTCTTTTTTGAATGAATGGCGCAGTTTTTCGAAAATCGGAAGTTTACCTATCTCATACCTACTAAAGTAGAAACATAAGAATTAAGATCAGTGTCGTGTTTAGGCATGGGCCCGAAGGGCCTGTGCCCAGGGCCCCGGCTTTTTTGGGGGCCCCCAAGGCGTCCTTAAATTTCTAAAAGTAAAGACTATTTTTGTAAAAAATGTTGTTCTCATGTCCCGTTTACGACGTTTATTTAATTATGTCACTTTCTGAGCTGATCGTCGCCTCCTCTTACCTCCCAAGAGTCCACGACGCTCTATCCCACTAAACTAATCAAGAAAAGACAGGTTTTCTGTCGAAAATTTTGAAAAAGCGTGGAATTTTTATGAAAAAAAGTTTGTTAAATAATAACCTGCGGCGGTGATGCTCACCTCACTCGTGTGCTTTTTTTCACAAACCTTTATAAGGGGGCCCCTCACTGCTTTGTGCCCGGGGCCCCATTTGTTCAAAAGACGGCATTGGTTGAGATGAAAAACAACATCTGTCCAATGTACTCCTTGGTTGTCTTTGCAAAGAGCTATTTTTTTAGTGAACATTTTTATTTCATTTTAGCAGATTTGAGGTCCTATTTCTTCAATAAGTCTCCGAATATTGTCTTTGAGCTCCATGATCGTTTAGGGATAGTTTAGATAGACTCTCTCTTTAACGTACCCCGTACCCCCATAAATATAGGAAACAACCTTATAGTGTAATTATCTGCAAAAACGCCTATACCAAAGGGTTCAGAATGGGTAAAATTCTTATCAAACTCCAACAATAAATAAGACTTATTCAACTTCCTCTGCGAGAAATTTGCTGAACTAACCACTGGTGCTTTATATGAACTGTTCACCACAAAGGATGATCAGGTACTGAACAACAAAAGGAGTGACATAATTATTAACCATTTCTCCAAGCCAGCAAAAAGAAAGCAAACATCGGCATGATGTTGCACTTGCAACACGAAGCTGAGCAAGGACATACCAAAGCGTGCCTCGCCACATTGGACACGGACATGGTTCTCCTGGCCATCTGTCATTTCACACTGTTGTTATGTCAGAGCTATGGATAGGTTTTGGTTCGGGAAAGACCTTTAAAGAGATTCCAATCCATCACATTTGTCAACAGCTTGGACCTGAACGCTTCGAAGCCTTTCTCTTTTTTCATGCATTTACGGGGTGTGATGTATCATCACCGATGTTTGGAATTGGTAAAAAGACGACATAAAATGCATGGAGTGCTCATCCTGACGTCACTGATACCTGATCTTCATCCTAGAGGATTGACATCACAAATACACCGAATAGTTTCACGTTGGAATCACAGCACATATCTCATCTTGAACGCTCCACAGTTCTGATGTACAGTAAAAACTGTGGTGCAAATTCAGTCGATGATGCAAAGAAGTTGATGGTTACTCAAGGCCTAAAGTCTCTTGAATCTATATCACCATCACAACATGCTCTATTTCAACATAAAAAGCGAGCTCCGCTCACTACCGCATTCATTTGGAAAGTGTCGCTGTCCAGAGCACCTGATATCCCTGATTACAGTAAATTTGGTTGGGAATTGAACGACAGAACCAAAGAAGTACCCTACTGGACTGATCTTCCAGATGCAAGCCATGGCTATTCATTACTACTCAATTGTGGTTGTTTGGTGTCATGCACAGGCAGATGTAAATGTTATCAAGCCGGGATTCGCTGAAGTCCAATATGTAAGTGTCAAGAAGGTTGCACAACAGCTTACATAACACATGAAGTAACAAATATCATATCTTGTTTTGAAGCTTGTCAGATTCTATCGTATTTGTGTCCACCGTTCATGTTTCTTTATATTTTGTCATTGCACGGGATTTATATAAAAAATTGTTTCTTCACCTTGCATCTTATTGTCTAATCTGTCATATCAAAGCACTTAATGACCTTAAAATTCATTTTTAAACACAAATAAGACCTGAGAAATGGACCTCTCGCATCTTGAAACCTATGAAAAGTGGTATTACTCAAGATTTTGTGTCCAATAGAAGCTGGTAGAAGTACAGATGGCGGCCATATTGGATTTAACGCAAACAGGCCACTAGAGGTCGCGCACAAGTTGCTTGCGATGGTTTCCTAAAACCTTAAGACCATACCTAAGACCATACCAAATTTCAAAGACTTGGCACAAAGTGCACGATTCTTATGGATTCCCCCTGAGCTATGACGTATAATACTAGACGGAGCTTTCCTATCCCCATTACACACTGTGTTGACGCGCAAGAACCGATAGGACCAGGGGAAAGTGGGGGGGGGGGGGCGGGAGTTTGTTATCAGGACGACACACAGGCGTGCTTGCAGCGTTTTCTTTATGTTAAGGGGGCAAAACAAATGAAAGTCAAAAATAACGTCAATGTATGCTCCCGGTATGCCGAAGCTTTTGCACACCTGGCACTGCTGCGGCATTATTACCTCGCGAAATAAGCAAAATATCGAACGAAACGACAAATAATAATGAGCAACAAAGAAATGGGCTGGCTATGGTGTGACGAGTGACAGCATGCAACGCGATCAGCTGACCCAGCGCGCGACCAACAACAAGGTGCTACAATACGAGGTGTGATCACTTGGAATTTAATCCCCACTCTCTACCTCTACTCCTACTTTACTTCTTAATTTTCAATCAGACATGGAAAATCTTTCCAAGAAATAGTTCAGAATTGTATATCTTGACGATTTGGAGTAAAAATCCACACAGTGGCCCTGCATTCATTAAGCGGGGTCACCTCAGTTGATATACTTGCATATTGTTATTTTCCTGACGTCGGCGTCGGCCATACTGGATTTAGGTCTTGGCCGCATCCACGGATGTAAACAACTCGGTCTAGTATTATACGTCAGTGGCCGTAACCGTAGCCCCCCAGCTTGTCACTTTATTTTTGCTCCAAAAAGTCATTCTACTGAAAATAGAAAGTGTATGGGATATGGATTGCAATATTTCTTCATTACAAGAACCACCGTAATAAGGTCCAATGTCTTTTTGCTAGTGCATTAGTACTACGACGTATTTTGTAACAAATCTGAAATTAAATTAAAGGATCACTATAAAGAATTTAAACAATAATGAAGAAGTATGTTGACCAAATCACAGTAACTGAATATTTGAGGAGGTTTTCCATCTGCTGTGAAATGTATCTCGATTGGGTTACGACGAGGGATACGACGACATGTGAAAAGGTTGGTGAACCAGATCGCTCATTCAACTAACCTGTTCTCAGTATTCCAAAACCTTGAAATAGGCTTTGACATGATACATCTCAAGAAACAAAATCACTCCGTGACTTTGTGAAAACCGTAAAGGAGTTCAGCAAATGATATTTTTGTGTGGAATAGCCCAAACTAACTGACTGAGTCAAAACATAGTTATAATCACATTGAACAATGGTAGAAGTAGAATCACAAAACATCAATTTTGAGGGTGAAAAAAATCATGTTTTTCTGATAAAACCGGGTCAAACACGTCTCTATCAAAGTTTCAAACTTAGTTTTGGAATCAGAATGTGCGATTTTGTCAAAAATGATACCAAACATGTCAAAAAAAGTGTTATAGTTACGGTTTACCATAAGACTTGTGAAAAATCGTACCTCGACCCCTTCGCAGCCGTCTGGTACGCCACTGGTGCATGACACCTTCTGGAAACTTGCCGCATTGTGTTCCTCGGCCTTGAAAATATATGGTCCAGTGAAAAAATTATGAAAAAAGCAACGATTTCAAAAATGGTAATTTTTTGGGCCTTCGACCTCTTAGGGAGCACGCCAGTCGCGTGTCCCATCGGGGCACCACTTCTCAAAAATTACCTATAGGTACCTACTATTCACGTGCAAAAGCGTTTCGCATCGGAATGAAATGCAAGGTTGATCCTGATATGTGCCGCTAACGTCCGTATACTAAAAGTAATCCCTATTCACAGGAAGAGCGCGGGCGATCAGAACGAGGTTGGAAACTATCGTCCTATTTCAACTGTCTCAGCAGGGCCGATTCTGAGTGGTGTGCTAGGAGTGCCCTTGCAGAAGGGCGGCCAAAATTCAAGGGCGGCGAATGGTCGCCCAATTTTTTTAAACGAAAAATTGAGTGTTGAAAATGAAACCGATATTATGATTTTCGAGACCTAAGGCGGCCGCCCTGCGTAAATTGTGAATTTTTAGTGCCGAAAAAACACAACAGTTTGTCAAGGATGGAGGCGAAGCGGCCGCCTTCCGTCAACTATTATAGATATTAGACTTCTTTCTCAGATAAGTATCTGAGGAAGGGCAAGAATTTTTATCTCTTGGTAACATTTCGGATAGTCTGTTTGGCTGATGAACTTTGCGCTCTATGCTCTGCGCAGGGTTTATTTGAAAAAAAGCCTATTCAAAACTTTTTGAGGGCATGGAAACACCCTCGGAAATACCGACCCTTGGTATAGGTATACCTGGTACCTACTATTCACAGACCTAGTGCTTACCTTTTATACATCAAATATGTATTAGGTTTGTCAAGTTTTTTTGTTTTCAGAATTTCGCAAGTTCTTGTATTTTCAAGATTATAGGTATTTTACCAATAATTATGACATTTTTTGGGGTTTTGCCTTCTTATCAATAAACAACCACCTATCAAAACAGCTTTTTCTGATTCCATTCAACTACAAAATCAATATACCGATGAATAATTGGTATAACTAAGTGCCTAAAAACTAATCTATAGGGTATACCGAGGGGTATGCTGAAGTGGGATGGCCATGGACGCACCTTGATCCTCAGCGCAAACTAGATTATAATTATTCATAGTTTTTGTTCAAAATGGGGGGCCTTGGCGGTTTTATGCCCGCAAAGTGAAAAAAAATCGCCTGCGGCGCAATTTCTAGGGGACCTAGATGTCCCCGCTAGAAAATTGCTGCGGGGCTGCAGCTGACGGGCGCCGGGCGGCCAAATATTTTTCGCACAAGGGCGGCCGACGAGCCAGAATCGGCCCTGTGTCTCAGTTTTGCCTAAAGTGATAGAAACTGCTTTCAAAGATAGGGTGGTGACGTATCTTGACAAATGTAACATTATAAACCTGAGGCAGTTTGCTTACAGAAAAGAAAAGTCTACGGTTGATGCTTTGATCGCCATGCAAAACTATTACCACATTTTGTGATCTGTCCAAAGCCTTCAGCCCTTCGACTGCATGATTCCGCGATTTCTTCGGGATACGTTTGAGGCTAGTGGGGTCAGAGGCCGAGCTTTGGGTTTCGTTGAGTTTTATCTTAAAGGTACATATCAGATTCTGTCTTTCGAACGTTGCCTGTTAGGTTACCCCAAGTTGAGGTAGGGCGTTCCACGGGGATCTATTTTAGACCCAATCCTTTCCCTTTCATATATCAACTAGCTTTCACCGGCTCGGGCAGAGCCCGGTCCTAAGTAGAACCGTTTTAGTGAACGTTACTTATCGGACGAAACGGCTGATGGTGATCGGGTAGCCATATGGCGTTATGCAAGATAATGGCTATTGTCGTATGTAATACACCGATAGGTGAGGTGTATTATCGCTACATCGAAAATTTTCACGAGGAAATCCGAGTGTAAATCGAGATGTAAGCGATAATATATCGAACCTAGAGGTGTATTCGTTAAGACAATCAACCGAACCACACTGTAAATCTTCCTGAAAAAGTGAAAACTGTTTGAATATTCAAGGTTGGTTATTCTGGAGGGGTGTTTTCACTAATGACCTTGGTGGTAATACACTTATACGGCCTACTGTTTTGAGGAGTGAGGTGAATTGTCGTTTGCATCTTTATGAAGCAAGGTTTTAGTCGCAAAATGCTTTTCACTTTCTCGCTTTTTATCTTCTCTCATTAATACAGAGTTAAACCGGAAATGAGCCTCCAGCAAAAGTGAAATCTGTCCACAGGCTCTTGGCATTAATTACCAACATGCACTTGCACCTTATTCCTACCTATCTAGGTGTTTTGACGCTAATTTAAAAAAGCAAGGCAAAATGCACTTTCGCAGCCTGCGATCAGTTCTCCCAGAAATCACTCTACAACGTGGAAAATTGGCCAATATTGCCAAACACAGAGGACTTGTTTTTCAGTCTGAAGCCTGGAAGATGACGATTGGGAAGATCGTGTCAGATGTCTGGGTTTGGTTTGGAATTCGAAGCTGTCCTGGGCACCACATCATGTCGGGATCCTGTTGAAAAGGTTATCAACAGTCCGTATACTGTATTCAGCTTGGCCACCTCCTTGCAGTGCTTGCAGTCATCTCCGCGGCCTTCGGGAAAGAGCATCTACATTGCCATGACTATTACCTAATCGGTAATAAATACTATCAACCGAAATCTATTCACTTCATGTTGAATGTTGAAGTCGTACTGCTTCAGTTTCTTAGTCCATTTTGCAAGTTGTCCTTGAACTTTCTCTGTGGCGGAGTATTTGCAAATATAGGACTCGGAACGCAACATTACTTCTATCTAGTGTCTTGAAAGCGTCTTCATATTTCTTGCATCGCAAGAACGAAGTCTTGTCCTCGATCAGTTTGTGCAATGGCTTGGCAACGTCAGCAAACTTCCAGCCAGGAATAATGTCCTCTCCGGCAGTAAGCTTGTTGCCTGTTTTCTTCGTTGCCTCTAGAATATTCTCCTCCGTAAAACGCACCACGGAGAGCCGAAGACAGGCCAACACGGGAGCATCGGATAAGGTGAGGGGTGTGAACCCTGTCGAAGAAGGCAGCGAACGCATGGGCAATAGTATTTTCAAACTCGGTGCTATTGGCGAGTTTCAAGATCGAATACGCCATCTGACGGCCAACGTGTAAACGACGTTTGTGCACGGATCAACCTCAGATTTGTGTGGGCTCTTATGAGCGTTGCGGTGTTTGGCGACTTCAATTGACCCCATCTGACTTAACGCGGCGTTAATTTTTTCCAACAAAGTACGTGAGCCACGCATGTTTCATTATCTTGAATATACTAGGTGTCGTCGGTTGCAAAAGCATTCCATTTTTAAATAGGAGTGGCACGTGTACGACGACTGGGAAGCAAAAGTGGCATCAGAATGGAAGGTGGCAAGATAGATAGTGACAAAAAGTGGCGAAGAATTTGTTGTGTTTCCGAGTGCGAGTCGTGCTGTGGAAACCGGAAAAAGGAAGAGTTACATTTTCACCGTTTCCCGTCGAAAGCGAAAGACGCAGGCTGGGTAGTCAAGATGACAAACTCGGCACTGTGGAAAATATGACACGAGAAAAGCCTGGGAAGTGTCGCTGAGAATGGGAACTTTTTATGGCTGCATCGAAGAAGCACAGTCTGCGATATGTTTATGTGTATGTCAGTATGTCCCGGACTGGCCTGCTTTTGCAAGTGCATTTGAACGTTCCAATTTCACAGGAACTGCTACTACTATTTCTTTTAATTACATTCCCAGTTCCTCGTGAGGAGATTCCTCGGGAGATTCATACCATGCGCTTGTTTGTAAACACAATCCAAATATGTCTATGTTAAAATTGATGCTTGATAGGGTTCGCTTTCGACCGCTTTCTCACAACCGAGAAATTGTGACTTCAGAATTCCCTCTCCCATCACGATAGGTAGGTATATCGAGAATCCGTTGAGGCCATCAAGTGATTGAAAACCTCCATAACACTCAATTGCGCTTCTGCCATTTTCGAGTTCTACCGCAATACTAATTAACCACGTTCCACGTCTGGAGGACATTAAAAACCGCTTACTACTGATAAGATTATGAGGATTTTTGAACGCGCGGGCAACAATCCGTGCACTATCCGACATGTTTGTTTACATGCGAAGCGCATCAGCAGCGCCACCATCGGTAATGTTACTCGCCAATTACTGCCCACGCCTAGCCTGAAACGAGTTCAACCCAAAAGTACGTGCACCTCCTAGATTTTTGTATTTATTTTTCCTACACTATCTAAGGATCATTTTAAAACAAAATGAAAAAAATCGGTAGAGCCGTTTTTCAATAATTATTGTTTTTATCATTTTTTGACAAAATGGCCTAGATGTTAGTTGCTGAAAAAATGTTTGCACTTTAAAATTTTATGATGCCAAGACGCCACTCAACAGATGTGCTGATTGAACCATTCTGATTCGATTCAGACTAGCCATTAGTTCTAAACAGTCCAGTGCTATATACAGGGTGGAAGGTCGAACTAAAAAACTTAGAAAATTGTCATTTTATGAATCAAAAGCAAGTGGAGTCTTGTAAATCGCCTCAACTTATCTACCTTTATGCTTGAATGGAGTTGGATTGGTGAAATAAGATTTTGCCGAATCAATTCTAGCGGTCTTATTTCTCGACAAAAATTAAACATTCAAATCTATTTCTGAAGCCACAGATAAGTACTCTATGTTATATGTTTGCTTCTTGTTTCTCATAATCATAATTCATGTTGATATTTGTATCGATCATCTCGTAATATATTTTATGCAGTATGTTATACATATGCATCTTCGATCACCAATGACTATCTTTTAGGCTTGTAATATGGTCTCAATGGGAAAAAGGGGAATGAAGACTCTTCATTTATATTTACTATGAATTGAAGGCGTTTTTGTTCAGAAAATTCTTGAATTTAGAAAATATTTCTATGATCAATTCATTAGTAAGTACCTACTTCCCTGTAGCTTCCAAAAACAACCTGACTGATAAATTTCTCTCACGAAATAAGAGCCCACTGGAATTGTTCTGCCTTATTTCATCAATCCAACTCCATTTTGGAACTGGTCTTTCTCGGTTTCACACACACATTTTCAGGGCTTATGATGGGTCAATTTTGCATTTTATTTCTCAACAGCACTAGACATGTTCTTAATAACAAACCTCTCCAGCCATGATATTGGATTTTCATAAATGATTTCTAATAAAGTTAAGGTTGATAAATATAGACGAAACCTAATTCTATAATATATATTCAAATCACAAAAGCCATCATGGGAACTACAAATGTGTGGAACCAAAAGAAACCCGATTGACAATGGCAACAAT
The DNA here is from genome assembly GCA_949128115.1 of Anaspis maculata. NCBI lineage: Eukaryota > Metazoa > Arthropoda > Insecta > Coleoptera > Scraptiidae > Anaspis > Anaspis maculata. The sequence goes on along the minus strand of OX421965.1, from coordinate 66,516,053 downwards.
TATTGTTCTTCAGAATGAGGGGATTACGATTGTTACGATTTTGAGAATTATTACATTCTTATTTAGGTACTTGTACTTGAGTTATTTTAATCTAAAACAAGTCTTAGAATTACTTAAAAAATGATTTTGTCAAAATAGTTGGCCCAAAGGTTAACTACTCATCTTAATTAGTTTTTTAAGTTGTTTATCATAGAAATGGCAAGTTACACCACAATGTTTTGGAGAATCACGGATTGAAAAAAATAAATATTTTTATGTAAATATAAAAATTTCTGTTTTTTTTTTCTTCTTTTATTCAAGAAACGGGTAAACACATTCAAGAACCGTTTGTTGGGACTTTTTAGGTATGAATGTTCCACTTCATTAAATAATAATCAAATAATAGTTTTTGACTTCTTTCTTTTTTCGTCCTGTGTACACCCCCGGTATGGTTGGCACCAATGCTACTAGTCTGAATTGGAAGAGAATGGCTCAATTGACACCTCTGTTGAGTGGCATCTTGAAATCATGAAATTCAAGGTGCAAACATGTTTTTAGCAACTAACATCTAGGCCATTTTGTCAAAAAATGATATTATCGAAAAACGGCTGTACCAATTTTTTTCATTTTTGTGTTAAAATAATCCCAAGATAGCGTAAAATGAGACAATACCAAAATCTAGGAGGTGCACGTACTTTTGGGTTGAACTCATTTCAGGCTAGGCGTGTGCCCCTCATGAAGCCAGGTACTCCAGATGTTCCAGGTTTTGGTCCTTTGTCGCGAACAAAGGACCAGAACCTGCGAGACGCGACGATGTCTCCTACTTCCTGCATGAAGTGAAAGATTTCATTGTCGCAATTGAATCTTTACAGAAGATCTAAAGATTTCAAAATTTCTCCACGTGGCTCGAACTCTCGGAGTATGAAGTCTTTTGAAAGATTTATACGCTTTTGGCGCAGCAAACGCTTGACGTTGCCAAAAAAGCAAAGGTGATAGAATTGCAGCTTTCCTGCTGACTCCGGCTCAGTATCTTTTCCTTCTCTTCTAAACATTGCTTCTCCTGTTCTAGAGGAAATTATTTAATTCTCCCTCATCTTCATGGCGTTGTTCTTGTGAAAAGATATTGTTGTTTTTGCAGGAAATTCTCAATTCTCCTGTCCTAGGTCCTAGAAGATTTTTCAGTTCTTCTATTTCGTCTAGGGGTTTCTTTTCCGGTTTTTCAGCGCACTTTTCCAAAAAATGAGAGAAAGGAGCTTTTAGCTTCACTTTGTCCGTCCGTCTGTACCCGGAATAACTCCCCAGGGAAGAAAGATATCGATGTGGTGTAAACGCTAATCAATAGCACATATGTCCAGGATGTCAAGTTGACTTTTGGTTTTTTGTTATTATGCCGCCATCTTTGATACGCCATTTTGAGTTTCTCTAAAAGTAATCCGATTGAAATGAAATCAGCAGGCAATGTAAACCACATCAAGATCTATCCAATTTTTGACAATTGATGCCCCGCCGCCATCTTGTATTCTCCATGACATGTTTCAAAGTGATAGAACTAGGAGAATTATGCCTCAATGAAAAGAGATATCGAGATATTGATGTGGTGCAAACGCCAATCGAATCCAATCCAATCCACCATATGTAAAGTTGACCAATGATTTTTGTCACTTGGCCGCTATCTTTGATCCGCTATTTTGAATTTCTCTGAAAGTAGTCCAATTTGAGTGGAATTTGCTGGCGATGTGAACTTCATTAAGATACATCCAATTTCAGACAACTGATGCCCCGTCGCCATCTTATTGTATTCTCCATATTAAACATGTTTCAAAATGATAGAACTAGGAGAATTATGCCTCAACGAAATGAGATATCGATGTGGTGCAAATGCCGATGAAATGCGTACGTGTCCACCATATAAATTTCACCAATGATTTTTGTCACTTTTGCCGCCATCTTTGGTCCGCGATTTTGAATTTCTCTCGAAGTGAAATTCTCCGATGTGAACTTCATCAAAATAGCTACATCCGATTTTGGACAAATGATGCCCTGCCGCCATATTGAAATTTCTTATCACTCAATGATTTTCATGGAGCTTGGGACTTACCTTTGTTATGTATGATCATCCCTATTCTTCAGCCAAATTTCAATATTCTGCCGCCATCTTGGCCGCCATATTGAAATATCTTATTAGTGGAACGATTTTCTTGAAACTTGGAACTTACCCTTGTCTATAACACGAACATTTTGATTTTTAAGCCAAATTTCATGATTCCGACGGTATTTTGACCGCCATATTGAAATTTCTGCCCAAATATCTGTAGAACCCTAATTAACATCTTGCGTTCACTAATCCTTCAAAAAGGAAGTGCGCTACTGAGCCTCATGCCCATGAGGCATATTCGCTTGTTTTTTTTTTATCCCAGCTCTTCTCCTGTTTTTTTAGTTGATTTTTTCTGCTGCTGCATCATTTTCATTATGCTATAGCTGAAGTGTGTTAAACTACTCAACAATTGAGTTCAACTTAAACAATTGAACATGCTTTTTGTCTTCGGCATTACCGGATCAATTAATTTGGAATTTTCAGGGCGGCCGGTAGCTCAGGAGTTACGACGCAAGACCACCAACCAAGAGGTACCCGGTTCGAAACCCGGCCGTTCCCTAAGAACTTTTCTCCTGAGCCAAGTGTTGATGACTGTGTGAGTATTGATATTGTATTATGTTACGTATGTAAAAATGAAAATTTGTTGATAACTAATAACTGACCATTATTGTGTACATATGACCAAATGCAAAGAAACACTTAATAAAAAGGGTACCCTCCTATGACAAACAATAAGTCGATAAGGAGTAAAATATTATTATTATTATTATTATTAATTTGAAATTTTCCAAACTCCTTATAGTCCAAGACTGAGTTCTTCTCGTTATTTGTGTAACGGAGTTGCGTTGGGTACGTTCATACCCTCACCCCCTTTCACCCACGCTATTGAAGTATTGAACAATTTTCAAGAAATTCATTTTGAGTATTAGCTCAATCAGTCCAATGGTTCAAAAGTTATTTGGAGAAAACGAAATTTTTTGCTCAACTCTGAAGACACATAGCTCCGTTATTACCTATGCGCCTCAGATATATAGTTCTTAGGACAGATCCTCTTCTTTTTTGATTTTCTATCGACCCTGTAAATTTTTCTACTAAAACCTGGACTACCTCTATACCAAAGTTCAACGTAAGAAATATTCCTCACCATAACCGAATCATAACACAGTTGCATGAGGATTTGAGCATGAATGTAATTCATGTTGATATACTTTTCAAATGTTTCACCTCTGCCTGACTGCTAATGAGGTAACCAGGCCAGGAGTCAACTGTGGTAGCCCAATCCAATTTTTCAAAACTATTTGTTTCAGTCAGAGTGTAGGTATCGTTCCACAAGTCAACACAGCCCTTAATTTTTCAAGTCTCACTAAAACTATATCTTAAATGGAATATCTCAAGGAGCTTCTCGCAGATTTATTTATTCGGCAGTAGGTATTTCTAAATACAGGTAAATCGTAAAGCGCAAGGTAGATGACGATGCGCTCCAGTGAGGACCCCAAAAACCGAGAATATACGGCAATTAACTGTCTTGTATAGGTAAACGATAAGCGAACTAACCCTAATAATCCACCAGCACAACCACACGACTGATGCCAACCCCCGCTCTCCCTTACCTTCCAACCCCAATTCCTACAACAGACACGCTACTATTTTCCACATTTTTTGTACCCGCCGGCGAGTTTTCCTCAACTTTGCATACAATATTCCCCGCGCTCGTAATCGCTTTTACACAAAACTAATAATTTAATACCCACAGACTTGTTTATTCGCCTGAAACTCCTCCATAACACATTTGCTTGCACACCCCGAAGAAATTACACTTTTTTTTCTTCTAATTTGTAGGTATACACTCTGCCCTCTGTCCACTCCCATATACCTCTGTGAAGTTTCTTGACCTGTTCTAGCAATTAACTTTCTCTGCAATATTCAAACGTAGGTAGGTAGCCAATTCCATATTGAACTTATTTGGTGCGTCAGAATGACATCTGAACTCTTTCGCGGCGCGTCAAAGTGATACAAAAGGGATGTTAATTTTCGAAAAGGTGTGTGGGAGGTGTTATTGTGCGAGAGGTAAAAGGACATGATAAATAATACCTATATGACTGCAGGACAATATCTTTTCAATATGAATTTTTGTGAAATTAGTTCGATTGTTCGAAAAGGTCACACAGTAATTTCCTATGATGACGAAAGTCTCAACTGTTGTACTTCTCATATAATCTCTTTTCGGCCATATTATTGTTCCATATTTTCGGGTGTTCTAGAGCCGTCGTCCGTCCGGCGCCTCCGCGTTTTGTTTTACATAGTGTGCTCCACTTGCAATAACGTTTATTGGATTGGATTATAATGTACCTACCCACTCGTCCTTTTTTTTGTAGAATTGTAAAAAGTAGAACCTTCACCTGCTGGTCTTTAAGCCTATTTCAGTTTCCATAGTAGATCTCAAACTTGTTCTACGTGAATCGAGAGTTGTCTCTATTAGCGGAAATCATCACCCCTCAATCAATAATTACCTCAGAGCAGGGAAATCTACCACAGTATTTTAATTTTAATTTTGACCCATCTTGTGCAAAATACGATTAATAAAACTAAGAGAAAAGACCTGTTTCCAATTACTAGCCCAAATCTTAAAAAAAATTACAGCAACCAACTGGTTGGTTGATTTGTAATTTAGTTATTACATTATTATAACATAATAATAATAATAATAATAATAATAATAAATAATTACATGTATCAAAATATACTCGTATTATCCGATTGAATGTAGGTAGTTAGTTACACATCATTTTTATTTTCAGGAATGAACCTACTACTTTATTTCACAACTCCCTTGGACAACTCCCATACGACTTACGACTTCAAATCAGCATTACTATCGTTGGTAGGAAAATCATGGGACACTAGAAATGGTACAAAATATGGTAATGATGGTGTGGAACTGAAGATAAAGACTCACTACAGCTAGGACGAGATCACTGAAATCCAACAGGTATGAGAGCTTTGGTATGAACTTATTGACACTACTACATTCAAAGCTAGATTCTTGAACACTGGAGGGCTAGGCTATTCAAAATCGAGCCAAATCTGATCAATTTCCCATTAGTAAATCACGCGCGACCATTAAGATTTCACCTGATAGCCCTAATTGAAATGTAAATGAAATTCAGATTGTGTTGCTTTACATCAAATTATTTTACATAAAAGATCGTTAGGTGCAATTTGGTATAGGCACTGCTGGTGGAAGTAATGGCCTCGGGCCATCGTCACCCATGCACCCCATTTTCACCGCTGTGTTTTATTATGTTCAACAGTCTTTGGTCGAGTGACTCCGATTGGCTCCAAGTCCCAGGTGTATGGTACTCCGTAGCGGGCGTTGGAGCTTGACGTGTCCTGGACAAGCCAGCAGCCCCACGACCCCACCACCACCTCCAACCACCGTATCATGATATCACCGGTAGGTACCACACGACTTTTATCAGTACAATTTCTAATACCGTTTGCTAAAGTTCTGTAAACGTACGAATCGTGTCATCATTCCTCCGGTTCTGCCCAAAAGTCTGGTGTTTTTCGCGAAGTGAGCTAAGATGTTTCGTTATCGTGGGATTATCAGTTCAATTCTCAATCATAGTAAGTGTTAAAGTTGAACTTGAACTTAGTAAATGTCTTGTAGTGACAACTGCAATGCAATAAGTACCTACCTACTCACCTCACAATCTACCATAATGTTTATTGGTTCACTTGGTTTTTAAGGACAAGGACAAGAACATTCTGAACCAATGGATGAAATCACGATTGTACCTACGTAATCATATCTTGAAACTGGAATATTGTCCTGGATGTGACAAACGCATTTCCAGAAATTAATGCAACGTTAGCTAATCTCGTGCCATCCTCGAGCTCCCGCAGCTCTCCGGGCGGTCAGGTTGACGCAAAACCCCTTGACGTGTTTTCTACGTTCGTTGCTCTATAGAAAGTAAAATTCATCGCAATTCATTCATGTTTTATATTTAGCAGTGCTCGTGATAAGCCCAAACTTATTGGCAGTTGCCATAAGCAACACAGGACCTAAATCGACAGTTCAGCTATAAGTACTGCGAAAGGGATTTAGAGCTAAGTAATGCCAAAGAAGCAGTCGAAGAAAGCGTTTCAGGTTAAAGCTGTTTTAAGTGCATTTTTCCACCAATAATTTGCAACCGCCTTGTCCGGTCGTCTGCCTGTTTGTGATCGCAATTCCCCGCAGTCAAAAAGCTTGACGACCTGATTTTTTTCACTAATCCGCATCGCTTAAGATTGACAGGTGAGGGAGTATTTTTTATGAAATAGATTTAAGGGAACAAAAGTTAGTGTCTTGAGTTAAAGGACCTATTTCCATCTCTAACTCGCAGTTTATTTTCTATAAAAAATTTGTAAACCTCAGTTTAGCCGTATTGCCATCAATAATCTCAGGTAGTGTCAGTTGCACCACCTAGTAATAATTAGTACCCTTGAAAAAAACACCCCTAAATCACACATGTTTGCATTCTACGTCATTCTTGGTCTCCCTTTGTCTTGCCTGCCATCCAAATCCATGTCTTTCACATCCGTCACCAACCTATCCTCACTCACTAATTCTACTCATCACATGACCAAACCACCTCCAGGGGCCCTATTCTTGAAACGGGGAACAGAGTCCACATGTGTAATTGCTAGGCAAGGGCCAATCATAGCTCTCCTTGCATAGCAACACCGCATGAGAACTTTGTTCCCCGTTTCAAGAATAAGGCCTCAGTAGTCTGGATAATAAGTAGGTCCGACCTTGATAAAGTCGCAGAGAGATGGAAATTTGCAGTCTGGTACAGTATTGTGTCCTGAATTACACACTGAGTTTTAGAATTCATCACATTTGCTGCCACGTCATCGCCATCAGTGCCATTTTTTGCGGTTAAAAACCAATAATTCTTTTGGCAAACGTCAAACGTGTAATTGTTCTTGAGTTGAAAAGAGTTCTTCTCAACCGGAAATATGACAAACTGACTTGGGTCAAGTCAGTTTTGACTTTAGGGCTGCCAATTCCTTCTTTGTGCATCGTATTCTATACAGGGTGATTCATGATGTGACCTCACATACATCAATGCAATGTTAGATGAAGGACTTCAACGCGACGTAAGATTCACAGAAAGTTTTTTTTTGTTCGCTGGTTACGAAGATACAGGGTGATTTGTGTGTTTGCTATGAAACTTTGACAAGCTATAATTCAGGAACGGTTGAACATTTTTTGTTGAAATTTGCTAGTAATGTTCCTTTGCTGGAACTTAGAGTTGACGGCACACCACAGGGACCTGTGGGCGGGGCTAAACAGAAAAACAAAAATCGTTTTGAACGAGTCCGTGTGTTGAAATAGGGGAAGCAACATCGTCAGCTAGAGTGGTGGACTATTACAAGGTCACATGCGAACCTAAAATCCCACTGCAAATCTAGGTGCATCACTAGATGAACTAAGTTCGCGCAGTTAGGCTCGGCCCACAGGTCCCTCTGGTATTCCGACTACTCTATCAAGATGACATTCTGCTTGAATAAAAATTCAGGACCGGACTGGGAAAAATGTGGCCTCCTCTTATTTGTTGAAAAAGTTCATTTTCTTGCAGCTTTTTCGAAAAACTGTTATTGGATTCAAAAAGTTGAGGAAGAATGCTACAAGAACCACTCTTCAAATTGGATGGCACACCAAAATTGTTTCGACAAAAAATACAAAGTAAAACTTAGGACCAGGCTTTCATTTTCGATTGGACATAATCTACGAATTAGTCGACTGAATCTAGGTAGGTACTCAAATTCATTTTTGGCTTCTTTCTGTGAGGCAGGAGTTGACAGAAGGGCATTGAAAAAAAAACCAGGGCCGGACAGTAAAAAATATGCCTTTCTATTATTTGTTGAAAAGGCTCATTTCCTGCCCGCTTTTTGAAAATCTGTTATTGGATACGAAAAGTTGAGGAAAAACGCAACAAGAATCACAATTCAAATTGAATGGCACACCCAAACTGTTCCGACAAAAAAACGCACGGTAAACTTTGCCCCAAGTTTTCATTTTCGATCGAACATAATCTACGAACTATTCGACCAAATTCACTCGAATTGATTTGTTGGCTTGTCTCTGCAAAGAAAGAGTTTGACAATCTAGGGCCGGTCTGTAAGAAATGTGCCCTTCTGTTATTTGTTGAAGAAAACATCTTTTGACTGCTTTTTTGGAAAATCCGTCATTGGATTCAAAAAATTGAGAAAAAAATCTACAAGAATCACTCTTCAATATGGGTGGGCACTCCTCAACTGTCTCAACAAAATAATGTCAAAGTAAAATTTGTGGAAAGTTCTCATTTTCGACCGGACATAATCTAATCGGGCATGGTTTGTCAATAAAAAAAATCGGTTGTGTCACCCCAAAGCTTTCCCGACTAGTATCCAGGAACCTATGAAAATTTTTGTTTCAAACGTTCCTTCGGTTGGGAAGTTGGAATTAAAGACACACAGACAGACATCATTCTGAAAATGGTCTTAATCGTCTTTGGGGTCCTCAAAAGGGATATATCCGGTGAAATCTCAAAACTTTTTTTCTGCACGATTACAATACAGGGAGGGATGGGGATGGAGAAGGGACGATACTTCCCCTTCCATGTTGGTGGAGGGTCAGGAAAGTAAAAGTAGACTGTGCGATTTTTGTAGTCGAGACTGACAAGTTAATTGCTTTGCAACGATTAGGTATCAATCACCCGAGTCTAACAAGATGGCAATTCGTTTCTCAGATTTTGAATACGCAGACATTATTTTTGTTTACGGCTTTTACAGTGAAAAAGCATATTTATCACAGTTCGGCTCTGGATTTTTTTCCAACCAAGCCCTTCTGTCAGACTCTTACCTCATCCTTACAGAGACAAGCCAAAAATGAATTTGAGTGAATTTAGTCGAATAATTCGTGGATTATGTCCGATCGAAAATGAAAACTTGGTCCAAAGTTATACTTTGCATTTTGTTCGTCATAACAGTTTGGGTGTGCCATCCAAGTTCAAGAGTGATTTTTCCCTTTAAATTTTCGAATCCAATAACAGTTTGTTAAAAAAATCGGTCAGAAAATAAACTTCTCCAACAAATAACAGGAGGGCACATTTTCCCAATCCGACTCTGGATTTTGATTCACTCAGAATGTCATCTTGATAAGTTTCACTAAAGGAATATTACTGGGAAATTCCAACAAAATATCTTCAATCGTTCCAGAAATATAGCTTGTCAAAGTTTTACAGTAAATACACAAAACCCTGTACATTCGTAATCAATAAACACCTTTTTTTTTCTGTGGATTTTGCCTTGCCCTGGAGTCTTCCATCTGCCATTGCCGTATGTAAGGTCACTCATGAATCACCCTGTATTTGTCGTTTGTCTTCTCGAGACACTGAGTGGGAGTCCTAGCACCTTGAACTTCCAGGAGCCCCCCGAGCCTCCTTTCGGTGAAAATTCGGCGTGGCTCCACCTCTTATCTGAAAGAGGGGCTCATTCTGAGTATGTATACCAAATTCCATGCTTTCATCGCCATTTGCAAGGTTCATCCCGATTTTGGCTCTTAGGACCCGCACTAGACGTTTTCTACTTGACTTTGCTATTTTTTGTTCAGTCTTCTGGGGATCTGCCTCCCAATGAACATTTTTGGTTATATTAAGGTGATCATTACATTTTCTTCACTAGTTTATGAAACTATAGGTTATATTAGTTTGCGTTCGTTACTTCTACATAACTTTTACAAACCATCTATATATCCAAAGTGGAGAACCCTATAAAGGTTACCGTCACGTATCAGAAGTACCCGTTAGTTTTATAGTCATGGTTATATTATTGTAATCAGCGTCTCTTACAAACCTCTTATAAAACCTCTTATATAACTCTGCACAAGTTATTTCTGATTACTATAGGTGATGATATAGTTATTATCACTTACTAGTAATGATTATAAACTTAGTTTATAGAAGTTCTTATCATGTTTATATAACTACGTGACTGAGCTACTTCACAAAAAAACTATGCCTCTCTCTTGCTCGCAATATCTATTCATAATGTTGTCTCTCTTTCAATCCGGCATAAGATTTTTGCTAAGACAAGTCATGAATCCTAGACCGAAGAAGTGTGACGTCACAACACGGCAACATAGCCGGCGGTTGACATTTTCTGGAGGCCAACGTCAAACGTGACATGACCGTGGGATGCACGGCACGTGGCATGCACTTGACGTTTCTCTGTTTGTGTTTGTCATGTGTTTGTCAAATTTTTGCGAAGGTAAATAACGGAAATGGATATAACAAAAAAAGATCCATATTTTGGGCTATATCAGGTGGAGGAAATCAAACTATATTGCTATAAACTAAAAACTGCTAACTATAAACTGCGATCCATTGCTCTTTGCCTCTGAGCATCTCATGAACGAGATTGTCGACGGCGATTCTCCTGCCCAGTTTTTCTTCGAGGTCTTTTCGCTGCCTTGATGGACCGTTACAATGAAAACGAGCGTGTTCCGCGTTGTCCTGGCGCTGAGGCTTTTGAGGCTCCCCAGTATTTCTTTCATCCAACTTTGAACCAAGGCGTTCCACTGCCGTTGCCACTGCTCGACGAACTGCTCTCTGGCCTTGTTCCTGCTATCTGGTTTGCTGGTGGGCACTCCTAGGCTTGTTTCCTCTAATCGCAAGCATCAGGGCGAAGGGTGGGATACCCGAGAGCGCTCGTGCTGCATCCCTGCATCATGCGGAACCGTTCTGTAGGCACTGGTGGTTCTGAGTGCAGCTTTGCGCAGCTCTCTGTCAATGAGTTGGGCTATGTCTGGCCTTGTTGCAACCAAGTCCGCCTGTATGACGCTGGCTGTCTCTTAGGCTGGCCATTTCAGCAATGCTCACTGCCATTTTGCACTGACTTTTGTGACTTTTGTTGTGAACCTCCAGAAAATGTCATGCCAAACACAACCAAACATAGAAACGTCACGTTCATGTGACGTTGGCCTCCAGAAAATGTCAACCGCCGGCCATGTTGCCATGTTGTGACGTCATCACTTCTCCGGTCTATTATGATGGTAATGACCAATTTTTTGCCAGTAGACTCGCGAATAACACCTGGGAAGTACAATATATCGAGTAATTTTCTGACCTACCTCGATAAAAATCACGCGCTCCAAATATAAACAGGTTTTGATACTTTTTCATAGAAAATAGTAAAAATTATTATTGACAATTTGTTTTTTTTTTGTTTTCCTTGAATGACATTCGATATGCAGACCTCTTTCCAAGAATAAATGAATTTTCTATGATTCCTTCAATCAAAATATGCATTTTTACGAAATGTTCCAAACAAGCTCCATTATTTGAACAAACAAATATGGCCGAAATTACATGTCGCCAGCTATCACTTTTAAATAACAATTATATCACATGTATCGCAAATTTTAGACCTATTATACCCATAACAAACATTCAAGGAAGCATTGACACCAGTTTATGCCTTCAGGTTATATAGGAGAAGTACAAATGACCGCAATATACCCGAAGATTATAAGTGGTAGCATCTAATCGTAATAGTATAGTAGGTTCACTTGTACCGTGATTCTAGTTGGCTGTGAGATTTTGTTTCTAAGTTTTCAAATCTGATATTTGAAAACTCCCTAGAACTTGGCAGTTGGTTGCATTGATATTTGAAAGTTTAAGCTTGACGACAAGATCAACAACTTTACCGTTTGTCAAATCGAGTGTCAAATAGACTGAAAATCACGAGTTTCACGAAAATTGTGGTGAAATATGCCCATTACTGTGAAAACTGTGTTTGCGCCTCAGCTTGTGTCTTGAACAATAACGTCCAGTGCCCATTTTAAAGTCCTCGAGAGTGCCATCAAGAACTCGCTTCTGGGAGAAATGGGCGGAATAGGTGCTGGGCATGTACCCCATAACGTTCAGCTTTGCGGAGAAGACGTGAATCTATTTTCAAAAACCACATAATATGGAAGCATTGTGAACTGTTCCTGGTTTTTAAAAGAAGTACCCACACTCTGGAAGGCTGGAAACGATGGGAAGCTGAACCCTCCTAATTTTTGTGGGGATGGGATTCATCGGCGTTAATACTTGATTTCACTGCTCAGGACATCGTACTGGAACAAGAAATTTGCGGAACTTGTGAAAGGTGAACTACGTCCACTCCATATTTGCAATTTGCAAAGTTGATTTCGGTAAATTTTTCATTTTTGACAGCAACAGTCAACACACCATCAGTACCATCACACCAACATAACCTATCTTTTTGAAGCCAGACGCCCAGGCGCACACTAGGCAGTTGGACGTGAACTCTACAATGCCAAACTGTGAAATTTGCCCAGCCTACTAGAATCACGGTACAAGTGAACCTACTATAACAGTTTGATGCCTTTAAGTTTTATAGCAGAAGTACAAATGACCGTGATATACCCGAAGGTTATATAATGGTGACATCTAGTCGTAATGGTAATAACTGATCTCTTCATAAAACCTGCAGTAGCAACTGGGTTTCTCCCGCGCAAACTGCATTATTTCCTGTGCGACGCAAAATTTTGTGAAAATTCTGGCAATGTCGTTCAAAATTGTACTTGTGAGATGTTGATTGTAAGATGTACTCGTAAGAATGAGATTCAGGTTTTGTTTCACTCTACAATTAAACAAACCCCTTCTTTTACTTTTTTCCAATTATTTTTTATTCGCGAATTGACTTTCTTAATCTCTCCCGATCTGTCATCCATTTTGTTTTGACTTCAAACGACCACATATTACTCGACATAATTATTTTAGAAAGACCCCACTGTGAAACTCAGTGTTTTGTAATTGAAGTTATAGGTACTTTTGGCTTTTTAACAGTATTAGTCGGCACTAACAATTAGGTGTTAATTTATTTTATTTGAATAAATTATTTATATATTTACTTTTGTCACTAGGAAGGTTTCAAATTGGTTACTTATATACCATTTATGGGAGTTGTTTTATTGAGGTTACAGTAATTCTGGGAAGATTTATAGTTGTGTGTTGTTACACCGCTATAAAACCAGATTACCCTCAGTTACATAAGGTGGTAAATGGAGACAACTATATATCCACTTTTATAAACCTTTTAGGAATTAAACTTGAAGTGATCATGAACATGGTAACAGATACGTTTATGTCACCATTTTAAAAAACTGTAAGGTATATAACACTTCAGGGTTCTTAAAACTCTTAATATAACAACAAGTTGTTCAGAAAACCCTAATATACCTTTTATAAAACCAACATCCCTTTAGGTGACCCGAAATGTTCATTGGGTTGTCTTCTAAAGCCTGGCTATGTCTTCAGTAGCTTAGGTTCAGTTTTGCTTTTTATGTGATTTTCTGTTATTCTGTACGCCGCACATATCAGAGAGATGTCTCGATAATTTGTTACAATCTGCTGTATCCCCTCCTATGCTGTTTTCCAGTCTCGTGGTTTTGCTCTTATATTAGTCTTCAGGCTTCTTGGATTAGAATGATTGGATGATCCTGTGCAGCACCTCAAGCAGGGGACAACTCAAGGTCTTCCTGTCCCATGTACTTATCAATTTCTGGTCGAATACAGCTAATTCCCGGAGTTTTCCTTATCCTCAGCTTATATCAACTGCTTTCACGACTTTTTCCCAGTTTCACTTTTGTGCCCGTCTGCTTGTTTTGCCATTTGTCGTTATCCACGTTGAGTGCGGACTTCTGCCACATGTAACTCTACAGTAGTACTATTCTGGTGCACTATAATACAGGGTGTTTCAACAATGATAGCGAAAAAATTAACTTTATGTAGATCTCGTCCAAATAAGACGAAAACCTATAAAGTCCAGGCGCTTATGTGTCTCCGTGGCGGTATTCGTGATAGTTGAATGAAAATGGTTTTGTTCGATTGGAGATAGCCCTTGGAACAATTTTTTTTTTGTGGCAATCGACATTCCTCGTCGTTGATTTTTGATGGCTTCTTCAAAATGAAGACATAAATGGACATGAACCTTCTGGAGCTCCAGCTCTACTGGACAGATTTTCAAGTGTGTAGGTTTATTTTGAAGGTAATGTGAAACTCTACAAAATGAATGTAATAGTTTCTGTCAAAACCAATTTTGACAGGGTGGTTGGGTCTGTCTGTAATCTTCCTCGATAACTGTCGAACCGTTGATCCGATTGACTCGAAATTTGACATGCAGACATGGTTTTGCCCTGAAATAAGCCTATTGGCTTTTGGCTGTCATCTGTCAAATGTGAGAAGTGACACTATCAACAAATGTCAGAAGCTATATCTCACGGAACTAGATTTTCAATATGTCATTTGAAAGCCCTTGAAAAACTGTATTCAGAACAGTTAGAAGTGTTGCTTTATCTGTCATCTGTCAAAAAATAAAAAATGTCAAAGTTCAAAAGTTTACCATTTATGTATTCAAAATCTATCCATCGGATTGGAACCAAATTTGGCAGGAGCCAACACAACAAAAAATTAAAATTAAGTCTGCAGTTGTAGTTCTCCATTATTCTCCAGTCGGACGTTATGAATTTTCGAAATTTATAGTGGCCGTTGCCACTCGAGAGGGCCTCCCACCCCGGTTTTGACCACGCCTCGCTTTTGATGCAGCACAACTGTTCAAGGGATAAAAATTTTCAAAATTGTGAAAAGAAATGCTGAAAAATATTAAAGAACCACTTACCTCTTATTTAAAAAAAAATGGTGGAAATCTGTTCAAGGGATGAAAAGTTTGAAAATTTGCAGTTTTTCCAGAGAGAAAAGCTCGAAAACCGTCGGTCCGATTTCGAAAATTTTTCCTCTAAAAATTAATTCAATCTTTTCTCCAACTTTCATTTACAGCTTGCCTGCACCTAATGTTAATGTTTCGTGGGACCTACCGCATGTAGAAGTTTGCACTGCGTTTTTTCAAATTCACGGAATGTGCAAATTTCATTTTGAAAAAATTACCGCCGGAAAACTGGGACCGTGTCGATTTTGGAAATAGGCCTACAGGACGCCCAATCCAATCTACTTTCGATATCAGTTGGAATTTTCCAAAAAAAGTTGATACCCGAGCAGAAATGAATTTTTGAGTGGAGTCCTGCTACAAAAGCGAGTGGTTCTGGTCAAAACACCGGCGAGAGCCCCTATCGGGTGGCAACGGGCAGGAGAAATTTTGAAAATTCATACGCCCGACTGGAGAACGGTGGAAAACTGCAACTGCGGCCTTAATTTGACTCTTTTGTTGTGTTGCTTCTTGCCAAATCTGATTCCAATCCATGGGATAGCAAATGAATAATTAACTGGTAAAGTTTTGAACTTTGACATTTTTTATTATTTGACAGATGACAGATAGGGCAATACCTTTAACTGTTCTGAATAGAGTTTTTCAGGGGGTTTCAAATGACATACTGCAAGTCAAGTTCCATGAGATATATCTTCTGACATTTGTTGACCGTGACACTTCCGTTTGACAAAAGACAGACAAAAGCCAATGGGCTCATTCCAGGGCAAACCATGTTTGCATGTCAAATTTCAAGTCAAAATCGGATCAACGGTTCGACAGTTATCGAGGAAGATTACAGACAGACCCAACCACCCTGTCAAAATCGGTTTTGACAGAAACTATTACGTTCATTTTGTAGAGTTTCACATTACCTTCAAAATAAACCTACACACTTGAAAATCTCTCCAGTAGAGCCGGAGCTCCAGATGGTTTATGTCTTCATTTTGAAGAAGCCATCAAAAATCAACGACGAGGAATATCGATTGCCACAAAAAAAATTGTTCCAAGGGCTATACCCGATCGAACAAAACAATGAAGTTTTTTTGCGTCAAGCAGTCATTAACTAACTGGATTCTGAGCGAATGAGAAGGAATCGATTGGCAAAAAAAACGAGTCCTGAGACCCATTTTTCTGTGGCTGTAGATTTCGAGGCATGAAAATGGTTTTTGATTCCTTGTGTATTTCAAACCTTAATTTTCTGTACATGGCTTTTGCTTCCGTAAGCTTCATCATATTGCAGCTATTATAATAGTATTTTATGTAACAAGTACGCAAAATGAATCTTTAGCGGACGGATTCGCTTGCTTACGGACGAGGCGGAAGCCGAGTCCCTAAGGGCGGATGAAGCTGAAGCATTTTGCGCACGTGTTCCATACAACGTTTTTTGGTATAAGCTCTCGAAACCCTCTTCAACTCCTTCAAGCAGTAAGTACCTATTAGCTGTTGTAGTTCAAGCAGGAATTTACATGAATTTTATTCATAATCACGCTGGCTGAATTGTTGTCTTATCGCAACCTATTTAATTATGATTAGTTTTCAAATCGAACACAAAAAATGGATGACGTTCCAATGGATATTTCGGAAAAAGCAAAGAACATTGTCCTCGATTTTCCTCTAGCAAAGTTGTGCATGCAATATGAGCGAGAATATGATTTATTCATCGAATGGAAATAGGAAAATAGTGTGAATATTGTGAATAAAGATGTGGAATGGCATATTCCAATAAACAAATAATTCAGTCCTCTAAAGTGTTGCCTAGTAACCTTTAAAGGACTAGTCCGCTAAAGACGCATTAATACTGTTTTGGGAATTCTTGAAAGCTTTTTGCGAGTGATACTTATGTGATTCTGTTTTTGACTTGCAGCGCCCTTAGAACACCCACCGGAGTTTTTTTGGGATTATGATCTTGGATACTTCCGTTGTAAGGCTTTCAGTTTGGTGGAAGGAATCGCATGTTCGAGCTTACCGAGCAATTTGAAGAGACCTCTCCCAAGCCAAAAGTTTTGAAGTGAATCTTCCTGAAGCTAGAGGAACGTTTTTCTAAAATATAAAAGCGACCATTTTGGGTTCTTAGAGCGATATTTAGATGTTTGTAGAGCCAATTTCCGAAAGCTGTATTCCCGGTGTTCGGAGAGCGGCGGACATTTCGTCAATAGGATTGTAGAGCAGTTAATCATGATGAGGATTGTTCAGCTGTGTTTCGTATATAGGAATGTGAAAAATCTCTGAAGAACGTAGAAAATCTCTGGAGTATCTCTGGGGATCGTGGAATATCTACGAAGAACGTGGAGTATCTCCGAGTAACGTGGAATAATCCCTGACGATCGCGGAATAGTTTTTTTGGGATTATGATCTTTGATACTTCCGTTGTAAGGCTTTCAGTTTGGTGGAAGGAATCGCTTGTTCGAGCTTACAAAAATGCCACCTTTCTCTTGATTAAATAACTGAGATAAAATTTCAGGGCAAATTTTTTTGTCGAAGATAACTTAAAAAATTAATAGCACATAAAAATCTACAAGCAAGAAGCATGAGACTTTTCATGTTTCGAAAGTGTAGTAATTTGGCAATTGAAATCATAGAAAGCAAGCTTTAATTAGACTTTGCCGGATGGCTCGGCTCGGATGCGGCATCTGCAACTCAGACAGGATCAAAGTAACACTCGACTTCTCTTCGCTCTTTTCCGAACCTCTCGCATGTCCATTCGAAACACTGATGAGGACTTTTGAATTGCAGCGACCACCGCCAGAAGTGGAGGATCTAGGAGACCCCAGGATATCGCAGTACTACACAATAGTCCGCAGTAGGGACGTCTCGACGCGGGCGCCGGCGCGAGCAGGCCGGCATCATATCCTTCGGGCTGGCTCCGAGTCGGCTCCTCAGTCTCTGACGGGCCGTCGGCGTGCAAATATTCCTTCTTGCTCACACCATACACTACTTGGACCGTACCTCCAGTACTGCATACAACTCACACACACCACCTGCACCGCTCTTTTTTTCCAACAACGCACGCACGAGGACTCGCTTTTCCGGCATTGGCGGTTCCGAAAAAAAAAACCGAGATTTTTCGGAAAGTTTTTGGGCAAAAAAGTGCGCGAAAGGCCCTGCTCTGTCAAAAAAAAATCATGTGCTGCCGCGAGGGCTGCTGGTGGTGGACCTCTGGAAGGTCCTTTGCCTAACTCTGGTCGTCGTCGTCGACGTCGTGTCTTTTGGACCGCCTGGTGGTGTTCCGGTCTCCGTGCGTTTTTCGACAGAGAGTTGTGGCTCCCGCTCGGGGTCTCCGTTCTCAACGGGGCTGCCGCTATGATGGGCCGGCTTCCAGGGGAGGGCCCATGTTGTCCCTCGGGCTGACGATCCGGTGAGGGGCCGCGGAGAGAGGCCATGGCCCGCTGCCTGCTCGCGGCTTGGACCACCCTGCTGTGGCTTGCCTCTGGTAAGTCCCAATAATTTCAATTTTTTCCTTTGGTTTTATTGTCACTAGATTTGGCACTGAACTATTTTCCGGGTTCCTGGTGTACAAATTCAACGAATCCGGCATGTTTTAGCTTATACAATGTTATAAGAAATATAGTGTGTGAACTGGAATAAAACGAAGCGTTACATGTATAGAAACGCCGGTAGTGGTTTATAGCTACTGGACGTTGTTGGAGAGTTGCAGATTCTATTTCTTTTTTGTCTATAGGCATCATTATTAGCTTAAGAATAAGAATATGGTTGAAATGCTCTTGCGACATTTAGCCTAGTAATTGAAGTTTCTCCAATTTGTTTCGGGTTGTATTTTGTAGCCCGGTTTTAAGTTTGAGGGTGTATATCTCACTAGATGTGGAGTTGAAAAACAAATTCAAATGAAAAGTTTGGTCATTTGTCTGCGGTGCTTCGAGTGCGATAAATAGGTAGGTACCTACCTACTTATTGACAAAACACAAAATATCAAAACTTCAGCTTTTAAACTCCTTTTTGTACAAAAATCAAAAGTTACTCCATTGACTTTACTTTTGATTCCGGCAATCTGTTCAAATATGTACATGTATTTCATCATTGACTATATAGATCTGAATTCTGAAGTGGTACTGTAATGTTTCTTGATTTGTTTCAATTAGTTATCAAAACTGCTACCACGATCAGATCAGATTGGGTCAGATTGAGATGACAGCCGAATGCGAGGCCAAATGTCGAATAATAGGCCAAATGTCTGATAGGTTAGTGATGCGAATTGCATCAACCGAGAACTAAGCATGACGTGTATGGAAAGGTTTTTCATTTAAAAGAAAGAAATCAAGACTATCTGGAGAATAAAAATGATACAATAATGTCCGAAATAATTACATATGGGGGCGGGGATCCCTCACTGACTCTTGTCATTAGTTATGAGGGACAGTTTCTTGACCTTTAAATCGTAATAACAGTCATTCTTGACAACTTTTGTCAAGGTTATGCTTTCTTGATGCTCGAAAAATGCTGCTGTATGAGAGAATAATTTCTTTCAATATCGATGATTTCAAAATATTGCCGGATATGGTTGTTTATCTTTTCAACCCCTGGTTGCACCAAAGAATTCAATCATGAAGTAGCTAACTATGGATTCACTCTGATGTATCTTAGCAGAGAAATTCCTCACTTGACTATTTTATGATCAGATCATTTGCTGCAAGCGGAGGTAAAGATCGATATTTCAATCTCCTAATAGAGTTTCGAACTTTCGAATAAGAATTCGTTGAATAATTTCATTTTGAAAGTTCATTCGTCGAACTGTGCATGAGCGTCGAATGACTCGAATGTTGGGAATTTGACATTAAGGACGTCAATAATGTCAGCTAAAGTCAATACAATAGTGACAGCTTAAGTCCTATGCAAAATTAGGTCGGCCACCTTGATGTGGATAATTTCTTACCTACATGATTACCTACGCTGCAAAAATTTTGTTGACCAAGCCACAGAACAAGAGCACTGAAATCTATACTAAACTATCAAAGAATCAGCTGAAACTAATGAATGTATGTGGTGAGACCTTGAAGGGAGAGAAACTTTTAATATATTACTTCACGCATCTACTAGATACGCCTCGAACTGAATTTCACCAACCTCTTGTAAACTGCAGAGTCAAGTTACGAAGTTCCTCTTCGAAACCACAATGTTTCCAACATTAGCATAATATATCCATTCACCACACATCACCCCCACATACATTCATTAGTTTTAGCTGATTTTTTGATAGTTTAGTATAGATTTTACTGCTCTTGTTCTGTGGCTTGGTCAACAAAATTTTTGCAGCATAGGTAATCATGTCACTTCGACATTTAAAAGATTTTTATTCGTCAAATTTGACAGCTTTTTTGCTGCGACCATTTTGGTTTTCCATGTAAAACCTACTGCCTGAAATTTACTGTACTATTATTACTTACTCCTATTTTACCTTGTAGACGTCGTCGTCTTGAAAATGGCCTTAGTGCCGAAACGCGCGTCGACCAATAATAAAAACTTCAAAAACCGTGGCAAGACTTTGAGAGAACATCTAAACCTAATTACTTCTCTATTGAGTAGTTCTTCCAGAGAATGTCCTGGTTTTAGTAGAAAAAAATTCACATCTCCTGACAAAGCATCGCAAAATGATAGGACTTCGAAGAATTTTTGTTAAAGGCAAGACTGGTATACTGCTAAATAACAAAATACCATTTTCGTAGATATATCTCAAATTTTGATTTTCAATTATCTTGAAATCGGCGTTTTTTCATGTGTTTTTTTTTTACCTTCAAACAAAAATATATTGGAAATCGCTTCTCTCAGCATATTTACCATGGCCACTTCCTCCTCGAAAGTGAACGTAGAATTCAACAATCGTATATATTTTTCAAAACTCCCAGTGGCGTAGAAGAAAATGGGAGGTGGAAGGGTGAACTCCCCTTCCACGATATCCACGCTGCTGGACAATTTTGGAACAATTCACCACTGGCGGTTCATAGGTATGTATCTGAAAACTACCAATGCAAAATTTGGACTGAATCATTCGAACGGTATGAAAGCTATGCCGAAACATTATATATGTTATTGTTATGCTCCCCTCTGGAATATGCTTTCTGAAAAAAGTCCTATTATTTTTTAAAGCTTGATCGATTGTGAAATTTGCTCTACTAAAACCTGGACCACTCTGTATAAGTGCCTTCTTATAATAGGCATGTAGGCATATACATAGGCTTATAGGCATGGCTCACGGCTACATCGTGTCTAGTATTCAGAGGATTTTATTCTCGATTCTACTGGAAAATCATATGGGCGAAGAATGAGGATATTTTTCCGAAAACTTCTCGCAATTTTCAGAAAAAGGAGATTTTGCTGAGATCAGCTGTACTATTATTGTCTTCTGTTCAAGTGAAAATCTTGGGACAGGACTCAGTTTCTTCAGTACCTAATGATGTTTTGGGTTTTATTCCCAAACCCCAACACAACTCACTTCTGAGGGGGTCCAGTTTACATTTCAGAAACGACATTTGAGAGGGTGGAAACGGAGTATCAGTGGATGGAATTTTAGGTTGGTAACAGTGTGGTTGGTACTCAGTTCTCTCTTGTTAATTTCTCAGTTGATAGATTAACGACATTTGCTTTTACATTTTATTGATTGAATTTTGGAATGGATCCCTTCTCTTTTCTTCTAGCGTCCCTCATAGCAAAGTGGCAATTTCAATAATTGACATTTGGTTATGGACAGTAACCTTGAACCGGATGTAAACTAGGTAATTATCAGGAGGAATCAGTCAATTATTATCTATTTATAAACGTAAACTTTGAAATTGAATTTGTCAACTTTTGGGAATATGGCACCAAGCTTGAGGTGTTACCAATATGAAACATAAACAGTGACGGCAAGATGGGGGGCTAAACTAATAAAGGTTGGTGAAGGTTTTGGCTGTAACTTGTCTGAGATTTGTTTTGAATGACTGGCTACATAAGTTCCAGTCCAGTGAAGGAACGGATTCCTTCGTTCCAAACACGTTTTCTAAATAGGAACATATTCCTGTTGAACGTGCCCAAACTATGATAATAAGTTAATTTTTACTAAATTCTAACCATTGGTTCAAAAGTCAAGAGGGGCTAATGAGTCATAAAAGTCGATTTTCGAAAAAAAAAAAATTCCAGGGAATCATTTAATCAATTGAAGACTTTACAGGTTCTTTCTCTGACGTCACTTCTGGGACACCCTGTATGTATGTATAGTTTGTTACCTACCTAGGTCAAATTTGACTTGATTTGATTCGTCCGTTCAAAAGATACAGAATGTGTGATATAATAAGTAGCCGATCACAATTTTGACAAAATACTATCGCAGCCAAAGAAAGTCTCTTGGAGTAGAGGTTGAAACGAAGTATAGATTCTTTTGAACTGTGTCAGTCTCTGAAACACTGATATGAAATATCCATGCTCTTCGTCAATTTATAGTCCTAAACTTATTTTTTGTTACGATGCAATGGTACATACCTCTGATGCTACATGCCCCAGTTGCTTGTGAGAAACACCCTGTAGATGCCTCCGATAGGCTCGTGACGACGATTTTTTGCTTACAACATTCGGTTTTAGGTCAAGCTTGTAACAGGGTCATCTCAAATGGATTTGTACTTCTTGTGTATCTTCCAATATCTAATTTCCTAGCTCTGGAGCTCCATACGACAACCACTCGGCGGTAATTTGCAGACGCAAAAACGTCCCATAGTGGGTCGCCCGTTCGTGTTATCCGCCAGACACCATGTTTCGGTGCTGACACAGACAAAACTTTTGGGGTGATGCCGTAATTTCCAACCCCCTAACTAGTTCATGGACGAACCGCTTTTCCATACGGATTTCCCAAATCGATTCTAAACAGTTTTTTTTTCGGCTCAGTCTTTGAGAGAGGTCGATAAATCGCAACGCTTTTATTTATAACGCACCTGGTGTACTTAGACGGCTTGTTTGTGGGAGAGAGACAGAGAGAATAGTCCAGTCTACACGGAGACGGGAGTGTTTTTTTTTATAATCACTTTCACACTTTTAATGTAAAAATATACTTCTGTTCGTTCACTTTGACTACATGTAATAATATTACCAGTTCCACGTTTTTTTTTTGAGTGTTTCTTTCATTAGAGTAAGTAAGGCAATTGAAATTTGTTTTGTTCACCCTCGCAGCTTATCGTCAAATGTTCACAAATTAGAGATAGCCTGTGATTGTAAACTAGATTTGACTTACTAAATGGGTTATTTCCAACACAAATGTCAACTTCCATAGCTTGTTGCAAGAAAAAAAAGCCGTGAAATTGATTATATGTGATGTACTCGCGATAAGTGCGGCAGAGTTATTTTTAAGTTTGCGTTAAATTTGGCACCACTCTTTGGTGTGTATCAGACACAAACCGTGATCGTGTGTGTGAGAAAGTCTGGGTCCCACACTTTCCGCAGGAAGTCTGCCAAAACACCTCCTACAAGTACCTATTACAGGTTCATGATCTATGTTTGCACAACCAAACTTTGGTGATTCTGCATCGCCAACTTTGATAGACACACACGAAATTCAAACTTCAATTTGATTTCCAAATGAAACACCCTGCAATTCGATATTTGAAAAGACATCTTTTCTACAAATACAGTGGTGGTTCTAAACACTTTCTAAGATATAAAATGTATAACATTTTCGTAGCGCAATTAGAAAATTGGAGAGCTCGAGCCACAAAATCAAAATAATTTTCTAGGGTGGCCGTGATCCAATGATCCAAATAAAAATCTGACGTTCAAGTTTGTTCATGTCAAAACCATTGCCACGTTTTTCTTGGCAAAATATGTATTGCCTGTTCTAAGGTCTTTGAATGTAAAAAGTTGAACTGACAACGCTTTTTGGGATAAAACCAACGTTAAATATCATATCATGGTCGACGTCAAATCCTCACCGAGGCTGTTTTGGTTCTTAATATGTGGAATATTGTCATTTCAAAGTTTCTCAAAGTGAAGAAGATATAGCGATGGTTTTGACACAAACAGACTTTCAACGTCAGATTTTTCGTTGAACTATGAAAAATTATTGCTGGAGTTATATAGGCTGTCTGATTTCTACATGATTCGAGTGGGTTGTGTTTCTAGTTGTCATCGGCCGATCGCGGCCTGAATCGCAGCCCACTAGAATCATGTAGAAATCAGACAGCCTATATAACTCCAGCAATAATTTTTATTATGTGGTCCGAGCTTTTTAATTTTCAACTGCTATGAAATTGTTACTTTTCTCCATAGAACATTTCAAAAAACACTAGTTATTTTATCCGTAGAAAGAGTCACACTATCTAGATAAGTATCAAAATACACAAAGGTGTCCCGTTTGAAAATAAAAAATTGTTGTCATTTCTGGTCACTTCCATAAGTGCAAGCAACTGTATAATCGGTGGAAAAGGTGGCAAAAGTCTTGAATTCCCCAAAAAATTCAAAATAATATAAAACTGATAGGAACAAATAACAAATGTATAGACTGCGGTGGTGAAAAATACGGCTTCAGAGACTTATCTTAGTGACAAAACAGAGCCGCCTCCGATGGAAGTTCGATTCCGAATAGACTGCGAATAGATGATAGTGGTGCCGGTTCCGATGAAAGTAACACCAGTTTCCAAATTGGATGTGAAGTATTAATCACTTCACAATCTATACGGTGCAATACACTAAAGCCGGCTCGCAGGTATACTATAATCAATGAAAAGCCAGTCACGTAGCCCGGAAAATTCGGATTAAATTAATTAGAGCCTCGGTGTACGGAGGGCGGAATCAATTTTAATTACTTATTTAGTGTGGTGGTGGTATGGTATAGGTGTAGGTATATATGACCGATGATGGGAGAGAGTGGTAATACATCATTTCTTTGTGACACGACATGTTTAATTAGGAAAATTAAAAGGTATTAATAAGGGTTCAGCGCGGGTAGTTATACACAATGCAGGAAGCTGAGGGTGTTATTTTCCCCATTTGGTAAAATACCAGTAATTTTTTAGTATAATACACCTACATGCTATAGGAGCAATTGCAGTTCATGTCGAAGTGCTACGTTTTTTCTACATGTTCCCCCTTCTAACAGAGAGTTGTTTCCCGTACCTATGAGTCCTTCGGGATCTAACTAGTGATGACAGCATCGTAGGCATAAAAAACATTGTTGTCACCGTACAATTAAAATGTAATAATGATGGTGCATGCACTTCAGGAAGCTGAAGGTGTTATCCTCCCTGTAATGTACCTATAACTTTTCAGTGTAAGTATTATCTTAATGCTAGGTTAAATTGCAGTATTTATGTCGATATTTTTCCACCTTCTCCCCTTTATGCAAGTACAACTGTTAATAGTATACATAAGTCCTTCTGGATTTAGCACTCGTACCGATGATTCCAATGTAGGAATAGAAAACTAACAGTTCGATAGACATAAGCAGAGGTGCCCTTCCCCTGTTTGGCTTCAATTTTTAAAATAATACGACTAAGGGATAGTCGAGGGGGAGTCCTTCAATCCTACGGTGTTCCTGGCTTGTCTAGTTTTCAGGGTGATTTTATCATGCCCAAAATAGGCAGGCAATAGGCAGGTAAATAGATATTTCTAAAGAGCTCAAATCATCAATGAAGTAATCCATAATGTTATGGACAACTTGCGAGCTCAAAATTTCGTACATCAAAGTTGTCATTTCAGAAAAAGCGACAAGATCAGGCTTCACTGTAATCAGCAATAACCCGATAGAATGGAAGTCTTGACTGCTGGCTTCATGATAGATATGTTTCTCATGGCTGTTACAAAATTCGAAAATCCGCATCCTCAAGTTACGGTAACATGTCTGTTCACTACTATAGAAGTTGCGACAAGTGGAAATGCTAATGCAAGCGTAGATTCAACTTATTTTATTCTAGACGATTTTTACACCGAAATATTCCATACCCACATTTCTTCTCTGATCATGGAAAGCAGATCCAAAGTGGCGTTATCTGTCAAGTGTAGTCGGTGCAGTGGAGCAGGGTATAGTGTAGCATTGTTGAGGACGGCATCATCCTGTAAGACAGACTCATATACAAAGTGATAGAGTGAGAGAAACGGGAACGTACACTTTGTACTCACTAGGTGGGCTTATGAGTGCGCCAATAAATGTAAACAAAATTAAAGGCCCTTGCAATGTGACTGGCTAGCAAGTGATGTAGTTCTTTGGAGGTATTGCGAAAATTCCATTTTAATTTTTTTAAATCTGGAAAAATTCGAATTCTGACACGTATCATACTCTTCCTTATGGTATTTTAGAAATTCGTGGCTGTTTTCATTTTTTTCCATTAATTGGTTTTGATGACAGATGAGCACATAGTTGTCGTTGATTTGTAGGTTAGGAAACTACAACCTTAACTGGTATCTCAGCTGAAAAAAGCAGTAAAAATTGTCTCTCGCTAATCATGACATGATCAGTGGATGGGCACCACTGAAATACTCGGTAAACGTGCAGTCAAAACGTGCATCTCTGTTTAAAAATTCAATTGTTTTGGAAATTCACATAAGTTTGCTTTTTGCTAATCGAAAACGCTTATCTGTTTCGGCTCGACATCTTTTGTATTTGAGAACGACTGGTCAGCTATAAACAATTTGTAACAACGAATATGTACCATGCACTCGTACATCTCCAAGACTCCGAAGTTTCCTCTATGGGAGAGAGCTGTGAGAAAGTTCAGCAGCATGAATCTGGCAAGCTCTCGAATGGCTCCTCCGCCAATTGTACGGGTTTACGACTGACTCCGAGTAGAATCCTTCAACAATTATTGTAACAATCTCCCATATCTCCCAAATGGCTCAACAAATCCAGTTTTTTTTTTATTGATCGAATATCATCTATTTCAACGCAACACTGTCATTTGAGGACGATCGGTCTGCTATTAACAGCTTTTAACAACAAATATGTATTCATATATTATCTTTTTCTCGATAAGCAAATCTTCCACGTTCTTTCATATCTTTCAAAGAGCTTAACATGATCGATCTCGTTGTGTCGCTAATCGAATCTTCTCACTTTTGGCTATATTCCTATTGCTTTTGAGAACGAGAAGTCAACTATAAATAATTTCCAACAACAAAATGTACATCTTCAAGTAGGCACCAAGTGGATTTGAATACCTAATGTTTCTTATTAGTTATATACCTATACAGACAGGGAGCCCCGCGGTCGGCCGGTAAGTGGTAAGTTTGCTAAGAATGACGTTTCGCCCAAAGTAGAAACACTTAGTACTCAGTCGCTTCATTTGTTTAAATTGTCCAGTTGGTCGGGGCACGACATACTTGGAGTTACCAGTATAAGACCAACTCAGCCCGTAAGAATAAGAATGGTTATGTTTCTCGGGAGGAAACTGTTCTTTACAATCATCAATCAATTGTTCTCTGGCCATTACCACCTGAAATAGTCGCTCACCAGGGCTTTGACCAGGACAACCGCGGTTGGTGGAGGACTCAGCTTAGACGTTCTTTCCTGCTGAGTGATTTTTTCAAAGGTATATTGCATTGGGCATCGCATAGGCCCATTTTGAAATACGACACGGTCTCGGTTTTCCGGCGATGGTTATAATCAACAGTAATATCACAAGTGCTTAGATTTTCACGATAATTTTGGTCAGGCGATCGCGAGTGCTGATTGTAGCGATAAATGCCCGACTCCGTAGGAGGAGGGCATTTATCCAGAGACAATCAGCCCGAGGGAAACGCCTGGCCAAAATTATCTGGGAAAATCTCGAGCACGAGTGATATTTTAAAGATTATTACATAAAAGAAGTCCGAAGCGACAGCTGTCAGATTTTGTTGTTTACATGAATTTTATTCCGTTGCTATTGACAGTGGGATTTAGATAAGTGAATATTATCCTTGTAGGTCTAATAATCAAGGGCGTTGTATGTAATAATCAACAGTAATATCACAATAAGTGCTTAGATTTTCACGATAATTTTGGCCAGGCGATCGCGAGTGCTGCTTGTAGCGATAATTGCCCGACTCCGTAGGAGGAGGGCATTTATCTAGAGACAACCAGCCCGAGGGAAACGCTTGGCCAAAATTATCTGGGAAAATCTCGAGCACGAGTGATATTTCAATGATTACTTATTACAAAAAGGAAGTCCGAAGTGACAGCTGTCAGATTTTGTTGTTTACATCAATTTTACTCCGTTGCTATTGACAGTGGGATTTAGATAAGTGAATATTATCCTTGTAGGTCCAATAATCAAGGGCGTTGTATGTAATAATCAACAGTAATGTCACAAGTGCTTAGATTTTCATGATAATTTTGAATAGACCATCGCGAGTGCTGGTTGTAGCGATAAATGTCCGATTCCGTAGGAGGAGGGCATTTATCTAGGGACAACCAGCCCGAGGGAAACGCCTGGCCAAAATTATCTGGGAAAATCTCGAGCACGAGTGATATTTTGGTGATTATTGCAAAAAAGAAGTCCGAAGTGACAGCTGTCAGATTTTGTTGTTTACATCAATTTTATTCCGTTGCTATTGACAGAGGGATTTAGATAAGTGAATATTATCCTTGTGGGTCTATTAATCAAGGACGTTGTGTGTAATAATCAAAGTAAAACTTGCACATTCCATGAATTCAAAAAAAAAACTGCAGTGAAAACTTGCAGCCCCATAAAATATCCACTCCAAATGCAGACTCGCTGCGAGTTATAGTTTGAGAATTAACTTTGGGGGTGAGAGAATTTCCCAATTTTCCAAGAGCTTTTCAGTTGAAAATGCAAAACCAGGGCTTATCGGCCGGACTGAAATGATGATGGAGCTCAAAATGAAGCCTAAATTTGAGATGTTTACAATGAGCTGATTGGGGTGAGGCCTTGGAGTTTTTCTG
The DNA here is from genome assembly GCA_949128115.1 of Anaspis maculata. Lineage (NCBI taxonomy): Eukaryota > Metazoa > Arthropoda > Insecta > Coleoptera > Scraptiidae > Anaspis > Anaspis maculata. The sequence goes on along the minus strand of OX421965.1, from coordinate 66,487,338 downwards.
GAAATTAAAAAATCTTTACTTTTCGTTCAATTATTATGAAGATGATACAATTTTTTTAATCTTTCTCTCAAATTCCAACTTCCCACTTGAAGGCACGACCCAAACAAAAATTTCCATGGGCTCTTGGATACTAATCGGGAAAGTATTGTGGTGCCACAACCGATTTTTCGTTTATTTCTTGTCGTTATTTTTTTTTTGGATTGACGACTTTGAGCATTGAGTTATTGAAAAGAAGAAGATGTCCACACGGTGGGTATTTTCAAACTGCGCCTGCGCTGCGGTGTGATAACACATACCATGTATGAGTTAATTTTTCAGGAATTTCATGAAAACTCGCATATTTGCAAGATTTTTCTCAACCAAGTCATTTCAAGATTCCATCTGTTCCCAGATCAGATAAGTCTACGAATACAATTATCGAAAAGAGCAAAGTAGGTTTTCAACGGTGATGACAGTTGACATATTATTCACGTCAAAGAAGTAAAATAAAATAAAACCAATCACACCGTGACAGATCCTGAACTTGTTAAATGGAGGTCCATTATAATTATGGTAAACTATTATGTATCACATTTCATTAATATGCCGTCCCCCCAACTTGACAATCAAAAATTACAAGTTTGGTTGTCCAAACAGATTATGAACCGCATGTACCTGTGACAAGGACCAGCTATTCCAAATTAAGCACCAGCGACAAAGATCTTGCTTAATCTGATCAAATATTAGTTAAGATTTGGCCAGGAAGGTACTTCAAATTCCTCGTCGAGAGTTTGCAAATTTGCTTTTCATGTTTAAAAGCATTCGCGCCGTCTTTTGTTCAAACAATATCAAAGCAGCTCAAGTTTAATACAGATCCAGGACGATTCAAAAGCAATTAGCGTATATCAAGGACAAACTGGACAGGTGGGCTACAATGGGCATATCCCATCAGGCTTTTAACCAATAAATTCACGCGTTTTTATTAAATTTTTCCACCAACGATCGAGTCAACTTTGCGACAAATGTCTAACATCTCTTGTCATTTTAACAAAAACAACCCCTTTCTTGACCCCGTACTGCCTGTACTTTGATCGAGGTTTGCTGATGCAGATCCGTGACTAGAATCGGAAGTGGCTTGGCATTCGAGAACGTATCGTATTTGTTCAATCGAAATGCGCTAAACTTGACAGAAAACTAATAAATTATGCAAACTTCGATTGGTCCAAGCTCTTTATGGTCCGTTTTGCACGATAATTTGCAGTCTTGCAGCTAATTCTTGATGCTACAGGGTGATTTTGAAATGCCGCATTCAGAGTACAAGCAGAGTAAGTAGGTATGTCGATATTCATCAAACCGAAAACTTAAATTTGATTAGAGATATTTTGTTGTCGAGATATTACGTGAGTATCTTATGGATAGCATTTGTGTTACAATGACCAGTTTGGTACAAAATGAAACCCTTGTACAATAAACAGAAGGTGCTTAATCCACCAAATGATTTGGCACAAGTCGGAAGCTCGCCTGATGCTCCGGTTGTTATCCTCTATCCAGCTCTAATCCTGATGTTTTGCTTCTTACAATGTTATACAATAACAAAACGTATTTCATTGCGTCTCACAATGTCTATTTTTACTGCCCGCTAGATAGACTGACTTTTGCAAATATTTGCCATTTGGCCGATTCTTTACATACCGAAACTGATCTATGGGAACAAGGAAGGAAGGCAAGAGCGAAGAGGAATTTTATTGAGAGTGATGATGAGCAGTCGCAGTCTCGACGGGCGGTTGTAATAGCCCGAACACCTCAAATATTTATCTCATAAATCTTTCAAAACCAAACACTTTTAAGCGGACGCCGCTAAGTGATCAAGCAGGACTGTGCGCGCCTGATGCCTGCTCCTCCTGCTCGCGCTTATTTGCCTGTACTATAACATGCTTGTAAATTTGTTTTCAGATTACCGCATCTCGAATAATGCAAACATGAGTAACTTTTCGTCCATTTTAAAAATTGAAGTGTTATACGATCACCAGAGTTAACTGACATCCATCAAGATTTTTCATAATAATTATCATCATAAAACAAAATGACCGTTCCGCATGGTAATGGCTTCTGTCATTACAAAACACTGTAATTACGACATGCATTACTACCGACATCAAAATGCAAATGCCAAACCAACCCCTTACTATACATCGATAAACATCACCACCACCGCACTTCCATAGCTTCGCCAAAGTATTGTACAAATAAGAAAATTAAATTTAAATTTTAAATTGCAAGGGATTTCGCCCTTTTACTTGGCCCTTAGCATAATTTAGTGACACACTACGGAAGGCGGGTGCCTTTCGACCCATAAAATCCTGATGCGGGGCATTGCAGTGCCATTTTTTTTTGTTCAGGGAGAAAAACACACTTATTGTAATGGGATATTCAAAAATATGGGTTATTTTCAACATTTCAACACAACATCACCTTAATGTTTGCACGTGAATTTATTAAACACGGGCAATCGGTATAGGTGGGTAGGTGAACGGTGCAAAACTGCTGAATGCGCTCGTAAAACGCTTTCTACGTCGAAAAGTTCAGTAATTGTTATTATTCGCAGTTCGACAGCGCTTTATTGGAGAAAATGCACTAAATCAGCACTTGGATGGGTTTTTTTGCTTGTTTAGTTTTTTTGGCATTTCGTATGTGTTTTATTTATTCATGAATTTAAAGTACGCTTTTAATTGTTTGTTTTCCGGTACTTGTTAGCAGTATTGATTATACGAAAGAGAGTTCAACGGAGGGTGGAGGTTCTGACAACTTTGCGGGCCATGAAGGGACCGTCACAAAAATTCTTGATCGTTTATGATGGGGTGCTTAACTTTTTTATTTTTAACCTGGTCCCAAACATAACAAAATGTTGAGGTGATTGTTTTTCAAAATCCATATTTGTGCGTGAATTTTACGGAGAAAATAGCAGTTTTTAAGCCGTGAACGCGTTTTTTTTCACGCTCCCACACTCCACACTGGATCGTTCACAAAGTGCGTGTAAGAGAGTTGCATTCTTTAAGACAGCTGTCACTTTTGAAAAAAGAATTCTGCTATTTGAGCAGTGCTGTATTCCTTTTACACGAAATCTTAGATAATCTCACCTGAGTTAAAGAGAGAGAAAGCAAGAATGGGGTACTTGCCCAATTTTTTTTGAAGTGAAACTTCTATTCTCGCGCCTAGATCAAGTCTTCGAGAATGCACGGCCCCCAAAGCGGGGTGAAAAATGAATTGAAGCTACCCACTTCCATTTGAAATTTTGAACTAACATGTATGTACTTTAATTAGACAGTGGATTTTCCCAACTGTCGGTTGTCACAAGTTACTTTGATTTGTGAAAATCTGTGCAAAATGCGTTTGAAACATGGCCCGAACGAAATCGTATCATGTCGTCGGCACTCGTCGTGCCCGCGATAACTTTCCCCATTCCAAAACACTCAGAGGACCAGATTCCGTATCATGCATTTCAATTCAAGACTTGAATTGTATTGTTTTTTTCAAATTTTGTGGGCGTCCATCATTTTGTCCTTCAGTTTTCAACAGAACGACTTGGGATTTTCAACACATGCCGTGTATCATTTTGGTTATCAATTTGCATCTGTCAGATTTGAAATTTTGACGTTTCAGGGGTCGAAATTGATTAAATTTTTTGACAGCTGACAGGCCTGCCATTTTGTTTTGCGTTTTTCAACCAACCGCCGTGCACTTTTCAACACATATACCGTATGATCAAGAACTTTCCTCCTCTAAGCAGGCTGTGGCCTGGCCAAAATTAGCCTTGTTTGGCTGCCAATGACCAGACCGCAGTCTGCCCAGAGGAGGGAAGTTTTTGATCATACTGTACGTCTTGGAGTCGAAAATTGGATTGGTTATAAAATCTGATAATCAACGAAGCTCAACCAATGGATCGTTACTTGGGACAAAAGTCGCCAAAGAACGAGTTCTAGGACTTCTCCGTCACTTGTTGAGTTTTGTTTCAATTTGACAAATGAATGGTCAATATTTGTTATGTCACTTATACCTGTGCCAAAGCTCGATTACTTCGACCCTTCACGGAATGGAAATTTTCGAAAACGAGAGTTGAACTTTGAAGCCAGGTGATTCCGTTTAAAAGTGGTTCGTTTTCCGTTACAATTTTACAAACAGTAAGTATATAATTACCGTTGCTGAAACATCCTTCCATGACTCTTTATAACCAGTCCAATTTACTATCCCAAGACTTCAAACACTCTGTGAACCTACTTCTGACAGCAGTCAATCTCTATTTCTTAAATTTGACGCTCTGACGTTTCAGAGGCCAAAATAATCAAAATCGTTCTGATATTTGGAAAGGCCGACATTTTCTGTTGCATTTCTCAACGTATCGACTCGAAATTCTCGATCTTTTTTTGCTGAGAGATCGATATTCATCTGTAAAATTTGACATTTTGACAATTTCATATTCACCATATTGAAGTTTTGCAGTTTACAAGCGATCCATTTGCAATTTTGAACTAACATATACTTCAATTAGACAATCGTGTTGCACCTGCCTGATTTTGAATCCTAACAGTTCCAAAGGCCGCCATCTCAAAAATGGACATTTCCCAAGCGACTCACTTGAAATTTTGATTCAATAACCTATACTATTAGAAGTCGGAATGCATCTGACACATTTTGAACTTTGTCGCTTCCAAAGGCCGCAATCTTGAAATTTTTCATCTTCTACGACGCCTACTTTCTTCATGATTCCGTTTTTCATATAACACAGATCGTATACTTTTGATTCCAATTTCATATTTTCATCGTTTTCGATACTTTCTCTTTAGTAGTAGTCGACCTTGGACAGAAACGGAAATATTTGTCCACAAAATAATCAAGTTTCAATTTTTTTTGAATAGGGGTGCAATCATGATAAAACTCAATTCACTGACACTGACATTTGACAATTATTGTACATTATTACCTCGATTGTTACCATTTCAGCTACTAGATACTAGTAGATACCTGCAATACCCCAATACTCACACCAATGACATGAAATTTGACAAGTAGGAACAATGTAAAAGAGAGTCTGCTTTTGTGTCTCCCATTTGATCTTGTGAATGGCGTATTTAGCAGGCTACTAGTAGATCTAGTTCCAGGGGTGAGGGGCTGGAGGACTGCGCTACCAGCAATGCATTGCATTGCAGTTGCGGTGGAAAAATTGCGACTGGTGACTGTTACATTACACCTACCTCAGGCAGATGCAAGCATGGTATGCTGCTTTGCCAGTAACTCTCGCCCCTACCATTTCTGTCATTTAGTGCTTGCTGATTGATCTTCCAATCCCCAATGGGCCACAAAGTGAGCCCAAACCTGGATTTTGACAGTGAGGACACAACAAACGTTTGAGCCCAATTAGAAAAGGTAGCGAACTGTAGAATATAAAATGCGGATCTCCATGTGAAGTCTAAGCAGAAAATCTTTAGAAAAAAGAGACTGACGTTGCCAGCCAGCCCAAGGTGACCTTTTCTGGCATGCCAACAGTTGGTGTATGCAGAGGACTCGGTCCACAGTCGATGTTGCTGTTCCTTGGGTGAAAGCTAGGGGTGATGCAGAGAAAGATCTGCGACGACGCTGGTCATCGATGTAAGGCCTGATGAAGAGCCTGCGGGGTCCCAAGAGTTTACAAGAACAAAAAAATTGCGGCAGTGCATTGACAAGACAGCAAAGTGACAGTTTTGACGTGTCTTTAACTAACGTGGCAGACGACATTGCCTTACGGCAACTTAGTAGACCTCTTCAATTAATTAATTCCCCTAAATCTCCCTACACAAATGGGCCATTTTCCCCAATAATGTTATAGTTCACGTTTTTGAAGAACTTCAACTGACCAGACACTACCGACCGACATACGTTGCGCGCATGAAACATTACCCACAACAGTCTAGGCAAAAATTCCGGAACAATCGAAGAACAAAACAACATAATTTCTCAAATCCATGGCACTGATAGAGTTGGCGGCACACCACAGGGACCTGTGGGCGGGGCTAAACAGAAAAACAAGAATCGTTTTGAACGAGTCCTTGCGTGTTGAAATAGAGGAAGCAACGCCGTCAGCTGGACCATCATCAGGTCGCAGGCGAACCTAAAATCCCACTGCAAATCTGGGTGCACTACTAGATGAACTAAGTTCGCGCAGTTAGGCTCCGCCCACAGGTTCCGACTACTCTACTTGAAAAACTTCAACTGACGAGACAATACTCATTGACATCAAAAAATGGAATAAAATTGTCATGCACAAGGTGGGCAAATTTGGATGTTTCATAGGAGAACTCTGCAGCCACTGGGAGATATAGAAAAACGGATGACCCTTGATTTTTTCTTTCAAAGAAATCTATGATGTGAAAACCAAAATTGCCTATCGTTTTACTTTCTTGACCCCCCACTAATGGAAAAGAAAGTATTGTGATCGTGTGAAAACAAATTTAGATTACAAGGATCTATTTTTGAGGTCCCCAAGACGATTAAGACCATTTTCATAGTGATGGCTGGCTGTGCCATGTATTTATATGTGTAATCTCTCACGATAACTGTTGAGCCATTGATCCGATTAAGCCAACTTTTTTGCATATTATAGTCATAGTTCCATCCTTAGACGCGACCATTAGTTTTCCTCAATCTATTTAAATATGTCAAAATTCTAATCTCTGCCATTTATTTATTTAAAAACTATCCAGCGGAGCTTTTGCGAGCTAGTTTTCAATAATAATGGACATGTCGTAGAAAAAGCAGTTTTCAGTGTTGCCTAGGTACAAACCGTTTTGAGGTATGGCACTTCATTACAATGACATAATCATAAGGAAAAAGGAAACCGCGAATAAGGAAACACAGCCAACTGGAAAAAAATGGATGTGTCCAAGTTGATTGTGAACCGATAATAGGCACTAATTTTCCAGCTTCGGCATCGTACCCCCACGCCGTTATTATTATTATAAGCCCGCCGCACAGTTTGACAAAACAATTAGCGCCGATTTAAAATTCAATTATCCAAGAGAGTGAGCAGTTTAATTACGAAGTAATGAAATTTAAAGCGCCCGCGCACGCTGATTCCCTCCTCATAGCTTAATAAGTTCTCAAACAAACCCGGCGCGTCGCTCGCAAAGTTTTAGGGACGTCGCCGGTCTCTATAGAGAGAAGGCCCGAAATGAAATTCTGACGGAGATTAATAAATTTGTCGTCCGCATTTAATTAGTGTAGAGATATAATCGCCGTGAGAATTGATGCTGCCAGTGCCGTGCATCATGTGCGGTCGCCCGCGAGGACGAGGATTTTAAAGGGAACTTGCGGTCTCGAAGGACCAACATTATTTCGCATTCCTGTACAAATTAATCCTGCGCCGCGCCGGCCGGTGCTTTGCTCTCTCTTTCTCGGCGATTCAAATCTCAACATCCCGAATATTGTGCGTTTGTCCTTTGACTTTTCAATTTGATCAATTTACAAGCTTATGGTGATACTCCGTGTGAGGTATGATGAAGATGATGATGATGGTCATCACAAGAACTTGTGCAGCGGCTATGTCATTTCAATTAATTTAAAAGGCAATGATGAGAGATCGTTTGCGTAACACAAATTTATCGATTCGGTATGCAACGTTTGTTTTGTTGGACACGACGCCGAGACTGGGAACCCATCCTATTGTCATCATGGTCTAAAAATAATTGCAACAAATAAAAATCTGTTCTATATGCGCTTATTTCGTCTTATGTCAAGTGGTGTGAATTATTTTTAATAATGACTGAAGAACACAGACACGCCGCCGGTTGTTTTCATTCGATCTATGAAGTCTTACTACTACAATAATTTCTGTTGTTGCTAACGGCCCAGGCGCAAATGCAAATTTGATATACAACCTATCTAGACCAACTAGAATGGATCGTTTCAGGAAGAGCTCGCGCGGTTCTAGAAAGCAAAGCTTTCGTGGGAAAAGTCCTTGGAGCACAATTCAAGTTTAATCTCATCAATTTATATTGCCGTCATGTGATTTTCGGAAAACAGTTTGTTAACCTATGACGAAACGTTCGTACCGACAGACCCGATTTTCAGTCAAGGTCGCATCAAAAAATCACCGAGTCAGCAGTTTTTGCTGATATTATGATGGAAGAGGTTGTAATGTAGAGGTGAAGTGGTGGAGCGCATCCGGATTTCATTGACTAACCCATCAGGCGGTGTGTAGTAATCATAATATAACTGTGCGAACCATTCATAATTTTTAATGAATTGGCAATAATATTAACTTTTATATATCAACCGTGTGGCCGGTTTAGGTAAATTGGCTTCAACTGGTGTGCTGTTATAAGTGGCCGGTGGCGGATTTATTGCACTTCAGTAAATTGGTTATGTTATGGTTTCCGCAGTTCTACTTTAGATATCTACCATTGCATCTCCAGTTGGATTTTATCTCAGATTTCTGAGGGAATCTTCGCTCTTTGGTCTGCAATACGCAGGTGATGGTGATGCTCACAAACAATAAAATTTGAGAGCAGAAGTCACGTTTTGCAGTGTCAAGCTGACTTTCAATATAAAGATGAAGAGAAGAAGAACGAATGATAACAAATATTTTTAAGTATTTCTACTTAAACATTGTAGCTTGTTTGGGCAGGAGATTCTTATAAATAAGTAAATAATGTTCAATTGTTCACGTTTCCACTTTTCACGTTGATATAAAACACTTTACACAAATGGTTTCCGCGGTAGTTTGGGTCTTTATACCAAAAGCTGTTTTGATGACCCTTTTCGCTCTCTTTTCTTTGATCCGCCAAGCGTAGATGGTTCGTTCTCAAATGCGAGCAAAGGCACTAATTCGGAACACGGGGATTGAAAAACTAGGCATCTCAAGTCCATTGGCATCCGAAATTGGAGAACAACAGTCAGAGATTTTCTCTCTCGGTACACACATTGATGTCTTCGCAATTGGCAAAGGGTGATATCAACTTCCAATTTTGCCTTTTAATAACGTCACGATTTAAAAATCCTTCCATGAATGCAACGCCTCTCGAGAACAGAGATGAATTGGTAAAACAAAGCGTTGAGAAATCAATCCCTGTGGGTTTCTTCCTTGACACATTCTTACCACTTAGGTCTCTAGCTACAAGGATGTACTTTGGTTTGAGCCCATTGGCATTTCGAAAATACAAAAATAAAAATAAATTATTTGGATTTTTGAAATGCCAATGGGCTCAAACCAAAGTACATCCTTGTAGCTTTCGAAAGATACTTAAATGGTACTTGAAAGATACTTTGGATGGTGAGGAAATTCATTTTATTTGAAAATCTGTTATAGTTTGTTTTTGTCGTATTACCAAGTTACCCATTCAAAATAAAATATGATGAAAATAAAGAGTTTCGTGTACTCGGTGTTTTTGAAATTTCGAACTCAAATATCTTCGAAACCACTGATCTGATGGAAATTTGATACAAAAGTTTTCGCTCCTAAATTTGATAAGGATAGTTATAAAAAATCTGATGATTTTCCAAGAAAATCTAATGACGTCAAAAATATGCGGGGATGAAAAGAGACAACCCCTCAATATCTACGCCGCTGGAGCTTTTGTAGGAAATTTTAATAAAGTGATCGATGGAGACCTATGTGAGATTAATCTGCACGAAATTTGAGCAGAATCGGCCGAATGGTACAGAGGTTATTGAAAAAATCGGTTTTCTACCTCCAGCTTTGATAGGCTGTATCTCCGTTATTATGCATTCATGGTTCTTCGGTAGTTTTTTTTTGTTTTCTTATGCTTTATCGAGCATTGAATTTTTTCAGGTGAATCCTGGACCACCTGTATAGTAATGGCAAATGCCCGGTCATTTTTATAAGTGTTGATAGTCTACAAATTCAATCAAATTAGCTTCAGGCCTAGCTTCACGACCATATAATGGCTTCAAGATGTAAACAAGAGAAAATAATCAATTGATAAATGGTACTTTTTGTCTCCCTGAATGAGTTTTTTGTAATATTTCCATGCAATTGTATCAATTTTCATCGTTTTGGGGAGATTAAAGTGAACATTAAATCGCACATATTAGCAATAAACAGTCGATAAATGAGCGAATGCAAAGGCTATGTGGATCATCACTGGAATGTTGGGGGACCTCTCGGCGACTTTTTAAAATAATCGACCAAGACTTTTTCTGTCACTCTTGGTGTCACTTTTAGCATTTTGCCTGCCAACACTACTTCTGAATTACCCTGTATAATCTACCTCGGTGCTTCGCACCTCGTTTTTGGCCCTTTCTTGACTATGCAATCTTTTTTTCAAGTGCATTCGAAAACAGTGCTGCCATTTTTGTCAATTATTTTGGAAATATTAGGCAAGCGAAATGCTAATTAGTGAAATCGTTGTGATTTGTAAGTGGGACACAAATGCGTCGCAATCATTTTATGGCAGGTGAAAGGATCCTGACCGCGAGACACTTGATTAATTCAAATGATAAAAAACAGTCCAATCAAGTGGAAGGAAGGCGCCAAAATCGCAAAGAGAGCCTTTCTAATTGAAGGGAACATCGCATGAAATCAAAGAAACGCGTAATGGCAAAATAGCATCGATAGTTTGTCTGATGTGTTTTGGCTGGACGCTTTTTTGCAGTTGAGGACGATTGGTCAACTGTTAACACATTTCAACAACAAACATACGTGCATCTTCAAGTTTCGTCTAATTCGTAGAGCTCTAAAAAGGTACCCCAACTTCGCTATGAATCGGGCAGGCTCTCGAACGACTCCTCCGCCAATTGTACGGGTTTGTGGTTTATTCGCTAGTCACAGTCTCCGGGTTTGTCGCTTAACATCGAGTTGTAGTCTCCAGCGGATATCGTAACCATTTAGGAAAGAGTGGGTCTAGAAAAAATGCATTGGAGACGAGGCGGTCAGATGTATTTATCTACAATAGTTATGGGAGAAAAAAAATCAAAATTTTCAACTTCCACGATCTGTATACTTCCGGCAATACATATGCGGGTTTTTTTGATAAAAACGGTCTGAAGAAGGGGCTATCGGTTTTTGATTTTCTATCGATTGTCTAATTCTCGGCACTTGAAATTTAACTCAGCTTTGTATCTACGGGCACCTTGCTATTTATCGTAGAAAGTCTTCGTGCCAGGAAACATTAAAAAGCCCCTGTTTATGCAACCATACTTGTATGACATTAGTATATTCGTTTGGTACGACTTACCTAGTGTTTTGTACTCCAAAGTTTCCTCACAATGCTTTTGAGGTTGGATTCTTAATCAATTCGTAATAATGTTACCGGCATACTTATACCTATGAAAAGCTTCCTGAAAGAAGGTCACCTGAAAAACTGAAAATCAGGTTCTCGTAATATTCGAATAGCATGCGGATTGCGGAATATACTCATGAAGCAATATGAGTAAAATTGGGGGCAAAGGATAAGGGAGTATCGATATTAATGTTTTATAATGTTTCTGGAGACTATAAGGTGAGCTTTCACTCCTTTTTTGCACTAATTTCAAGCAAAAAATGGACCAGCACTAACGAGTAGGTAAGATACTGCCTACCCACAAGATATATGTTATTATTGCATACATGTTGGTTCCAACTTCCAAACAATCAGGACAGGAAAAAAAACATTATTTTTAGAATGATGTTTTTCGTCAACTAAGTTTCGTTTTTAGCGCATTTTCCATCTTGATGAAAATCGCTATTGCAACCGCTTTGTCCGTCCGTCCGTCCGTCCGTCCGTCCGTCCGTCCGTCCGTCCGTCCGTCCGTTCCTCGAACTCCTCCCAAACTAGACGACCTAGCTTTCTAATTTTTCCGCTGTTACATAGCTGCCACTCCCAAAGGAGAGCTAGGCTATATTGGATGTCCACATTGCGCCGCCAACATAGAGAAAACCGCCCCCGATAAACTTGAAGTAACATAATATTGCACTTTCTACCAGACCTGATGCTCTGGTGTTCTCATTTTTTGACTAATACATAGTTGCCACTTATAAACGTAAGCCAAGAAACATTCCGTCTTCAATATGCGCCGCCGACATGAAAAAACTGCTAAAAACCGCCCCCAATCACTTTAAAATGAAAAACATAAACCCGAAGACATAGCGATCTGATTCTTTCGGTATATAAATAGCTGACTAAAAATGGGAAAGGATAGGCTACTTTTGGTTAGTCGCCGCCCCCAGATTCCGCCCCCAAACGATAAAAAGTGCAACTTCCATAAATGTTACTGATTGAGATGTTACTGATTGAGATGTTACTGATTGAGATGTTCCCTCAACATTTAGGAACTGCCAACTCAAATTGTGCAACATTTGCTCGGCCGAACGCTGCCGCTCCCACACGCCGCCCCCAAAGTAAGAGATAAATGAAAAACATGAACCCAAAGACATAGCGATCTAAGTTTTTCGCTATATGGATAGCTGACTGAAAATGGAAAAGGATAGGCTACTTTTGATATGGCGCCGCCTCCAGCTTCCGCCCCCAAAAGAAAAAAGTGCAACTTTCAACAATTTTCACTGATTTAGCTGATAATGTTACCTCGAACATTCAGAAACTCTTGACTCAAACTGTGCAAGAATTTTTTGGCCAAACTCTGCCACTCCCACACGCCGCCCCCAAAGTGAGAGATAAATGTAAAACATAAACCTGAAGACATAGCGATCTAATTCTTTCACTATATTGATAGCTGACTTAAATTGGAAAAAGATAGGCCACTTTTAATTAGCCGCCGCCTCCAGCTGCCGCCTCCAAACCAAAAAAAAATGCAACTTCCACAATTTTCACTGATTGTCATATTTCCCTTACATTTAGAAACTCTCAACTCAAACTGTGCAACAGTTACTTTGCCGAATGCTGCCGCCCCCACACGCTGCCCTCAAAGTGAGAGATCAACCATCTATAATATGATAAGGTGATATTAATTCCCTCTACAGAAATGTCACTCATATCCCGTTCACTTTTTATTTTCAGTAGAATGACTTTTTTGAGCAAAAATAAAGTGACAAGTTGGAACGTTGGGGGGATGCGGCTGAGTTGTAGCCCCCCCAGATTGTCATTTTTTTTTGCTCCAAAAAGTCATTCCACTGAATTTAAAACATGAACGACATATATGTAAACTACCAACAACCTACGAGATCTACCGCTGCCACCAGTAGGTACCCCTGAATGATTTACTTATACCCATGTACCCAACTACCTACTACAGAACCTAATCACAGCCAAAATGACATAAGCAACAATCTAAATAATATTGTCCACTGGCTGTTTTAATTCAACTATTTCGCACAACTATCAAAAATGTAGCAGGTTTTAATGTTTGCGCTTGGTAGTTCAAATGAACGATTTCATCGCAGTATGCATTAATGTACCTAATAATCTACTGTAATACTCGCTGTAATATAACAAAGTGCTTTGTGTTTTTCCAGTTAAATCGACCCAACCAAACTGTCATTCACAAGAAAAAATTACAACCGATATAAAATGATATAATAAAATTTAAAAGTTAGGTAAGTGCTACGTAACAATATAAAAAATTTCTTCTAGTTTAGTAGAAGGAATGGAACGAAGAGAACCTAAAACACTAGCTGCATTCCCACGTTGTATTGCAATTGAGATTTTTTGTTTGAGGTATCTCGCAGAATGAGGATCACCGATATTAGTATATCTGAACAAAATCCCAAGACGAAGTCGGATAATCAGGAAAATATAACTTGTGCTTTGTGCTTGATTCGAGTTCATTGTTTTGAATCTCTCAACAACTAACTATATCAATCATATCAAAATACCGGGTGATCATTTGAAAACTATCCACCCCAAATAACTGCCCATTCCTAGTGAAGATATCTTCGAGCCAAAAGAGGTCCATTTTTGCATCGAGGGGGACATGTTAAAACAAGGGAAAATTTCTGTCTTCAGTCCCTTCGCCCCCACCTGCCCCAACTTTGAAATTTCAATTGACACACCTACTTTGCTACACATCAAATCAAACAAGATCACATTCTCTTTCCGAAAAAAATATTTGAAAAATTTTCAACCCCACCCCTTTTTATTGAAATTCTCTAATTCATGAGTGTCCAATTTAATATTATCGACTCCTCAGTTCTCTTCAATGCAGTCAACGTCATCATGCGGGACGGGAGACAGCATTACGGGAGAACATTCTATTTGGAAAAACCGCCACTCAAATTCACTCCTTCGCTAGGAAATTTGGACATTTCCGATTTAATGCTCGAAAACGTGAGCTTTTTTAACTGTTTCCTGATGATTAATAATTTAGTATGACAATAAAGTATGCATTGCTATCAAACTGATTGATTGAATCCAATTTTATCAACTAAAAACTTGCAAAGGCTTTTTCTGTTTTGATGTTCAAAGTCTTGAATTTTGCAAAAATATTTTTTTCTAGATCATTCTGTGAACTTGAAAAAGCTACGATATATACAGTCATATCAAGCTAAAAGCTGAAGCCTCGCTCAAAATCAAAATTTTGAAACCAATCTAGGTTTTTTGAACAGCCCAAAATTAGATTTGTCTAAATTTGTCAAAGTTCCAACCACACAGGTGCACAGCACACACGAATCGACACCTTGACCGTATGGAAATGCACGCGGTCGCATTCCTAGGAAATATGAGATTCCGCTGACTTTGGCGAAAATACAGGTCACGCCACTTTTTGTTTGGCACTAAGCGGCTGGCTGGGCTGTAGGAAGGGCTTTTGTGACCCCCCAAGCGCGCAGAGTCGATAACTTTTTAGTAGGTACGATGAATAGTTGAATAGTTGTAACCCGCACATGCGATCCAGACAAATCGGATCATTCCTGAATAGCATTATTTTTATTAAGTATTATTATACAAAACTACACAAACAAAACGGGATTTTGTTGGCGCCTTGTATGAGAGGGGGTTTCAACATTGATGATCTGGGAGGAGGGGTTATTGATGGATGATTCGAGACTATGCGAAGGGGTTGACATATAGACTTGCCAACAACATGTTAAGTCGGGGAAAAAAAATCGAGGTCGAGCGCGCTTCCTGAAACCGAAAGTCTCGCATTAAAACCGGGTTCCCCTTCTACGATTTGTGTGTCCTCGGCTTTTATGCGCCACGACCCTTTTGAATTTTGATAATTGGCATTCTCTGGCGCTGTCACGAATGCAGTAATCGGTCGTGACAGGGCATTTTTGAGCCACACGAAAACTGGAGAAGAGGAAAACGACGGAAGTGAAGGGGAAGTTTCAGTATACTTACTGTAAAAAGTTCAAGTATGATTCAAGTTTCATGCTCGCATACGAATTTTCACTTACAGATTCAAATAGATTAGAAAGAAATCTGTGATTCATTTTACTTCTGCTGAATCCGCATGGGCGGCGTATCGCTTTTTTTTTGGCGATATATCGCTAGATTCACACGATAACCAAAAAGCCATAGCCGCCCATGGCGATTCAAGCTTATCCCCGCCCGTAGGTATCCACAGCTCAAGGTTCATTTTGTACTTGAGTATGATTTTGGAGAGGAAACAAATATTCCAAACCCAATCTGCCTTAGACTAAGGAGACACGTTCCTAGTCTCTTGACGAGCTACTTGCTACTTGATGATTGTAGTCTGTAGTGGGTAGTGGGTATTTACCAGTTCAAATGAATAGAATATGTATCTCACACAAATCAATTACTCAAGAATAGAGCTAAATAAATTTGATGAACTGGAAAATGTCTTGATTTTTTCAGGAACATCCCAGCTTTATTATTACGATTCTGTCCGACATCCAGAATTGTGCTCCAAGAAATTCAACTTTTTTACGGTCATGTAAAATTGCACTTGGAGAACTTTTACGTAGGTATTGACTTCCCGAAACTGCAGCATTGCAAATGGTCGCTCGTTCCTTAAAAGCGCTTCAGAATTTATCGCCTGCACTACAATAAATTCCTGGTTCTCGGCTGTTTACCATTTTTATAGTGCTCTATAAAAAATTCAAAGTTCTGATGCCCTGCGAGCTTTTTGGAGGCCATATTTCATGCGGGTAGATTCGAGCGGTCGGGCCGTAACCAAATACCGTTTAGTCTTATTCAGTTTTTTTGTTGCGTGCATACCTCACACCGGGTGCCCCAAAAATTAGAGATTGTGAGGATTGTGAGGCATGCATCGCCAAAATCCACTGACGTCCAAAATCAAAGAATATTCAGCCTTAAGTTTGGCAACCGTTGGAATTGAAGTTCAACTCTTGTAACTCCAAAATAGGCATGCAGTGTGCCGTGCCGATCATAACGTGTGGTAAAATTAATTTTCAATTTAGGCAGGCTGCGGTCTGGCCGTTTGGTCAAATTCAGGGGTGCGAACTGCATTCGCCTAGGGCACAACCTGCCTGAATCAAAATTTCCTTTGATCACGGATAGATGGAGCCGCACGAAGATCTCGTATTTGAGTATCCTTCAGAAAGTGTACAAAGGTAATGTTAGATCACTGTCATAAAAATCTACCTTCGATTCCTGCGAACGCTAAATTAATTGAGCTTGTACACAACACACGAAAATTGTGTTTCATTGGATAAAAAAAAAGAACAAATTAATCGTCACCTGATTTATAAAAAAAATATAAGAATTCTGGAGAGATGGAATGTGTCCCGCTCGCCAGCAAAATCATTTTTTTTCTTCTCTTGCTGTCGTGTCAGGTATCAGGTGGCGCCTGATGTCGCATATTCACGTCTTATAGAATGAAGACGTATAGGCAACCAGTAATGTGTAATTGTTCCAGCCTTCTTCTTTACGCTCAATTCGTATGACGTAGTAGGGTGGCCTAGGTCAGGACGTTGTGTTGGCAATGCATGACAACAAACAGAGACAGTAGACTGTGTGAGTATGATAGGGGGTGAGAGAAAGCTCACTCGTTGCTGTTGGCAGTGACGGATCAACCAATAGGCTAAGTAGGCTGCAGCCTAGGGCGCCTCGATAAAAGGGGGCGCCGACCGAGGCAAAAAGGAGAAAAAAAATGAATTCGCAAAAAAATGTTGTAGTTTCATGTTCCATATTGTTGCAATAATTTCAGGCCAGCTAGAAAAGTTGGAAAGGTACTTCTCGGTATTCATTAAAGGGTGACTACCTACGCACCTTTGCTTATAAAAAACTGGTAACTGTACTCGAAAGTGAACCGGTGAAAAGGTGGAAGGTCTTTGCCCCACGGCGCTGGCGTAAGACGCCGGGAAAAAGGTTGTATCTTCGTTTATAGCTCAAGCGACAAATCGAATGAAATGTCACTCATCTTTGAAATAGCGTAAAATAACTTATTTCAAGGAGACAGACCTCTACCAATATACAGGGTGTTTCCAAAATGGTGTTACAAACTTCTAGGGTAGATTCCCCATCAAAAATGGACAAGGAAAATATATACCTTTGATGTTCTAAAATGCTCAGTTGAAAAGTTACAGGGTGTTCAAGTTGACTTTTTAAAACTGATTTTTTGACATAAGTTTTGAACCGTTCAACAGATTTTGTTCAAGTTCTCACCAAAGTTAACTGAAATAAGTCTCTATCGAATAATAGTAACGTGTTGGAGAAAAAAGTTCAGGGGCGTAGATAATGGGGGCTGTCCTCATATTCCCCCCCCCCCTATTTTTTACACCCCTAGCTATTTTCCCAAATTGTTCTTATTTTTTTATTCTACGTTCAATTTAGAGAAAAAAGTTACTCCTGCAAAATTTTGATTAGAGGCTTCGTTTTTGAGATATCTGAATTTGAAACTTTGGAAAACATCTCGAAATCGCCACTTTCAATGAGCCCAATTTTTTTTCCCTGAAAAGCTCTCGTTTCTTAGAGGAAATAGTGGTTTATCAACTTAGAAAATTGAAGAGAACCTATTTCTGCTGAAAAATCATGAGTTTTTTTTTATTCTAATTTTTTGGCCTTGGAAAGTGGCAATTTCGAGATGTTTTCCAAAGTTTCAAACTCAGATATCTCAAAAACGAAGCCTTTAATCAAAATTTTGCAAGAGTAACTTTTTTCTCTAAATTGAACGTAGAATAAAAAAATAAGAACAATTCGGGAAAATAGTTAGAGGTGTAAAAAATAGGGGGGGAAATATGAGGACAGCCCCCATTATCTACGCCCCTGATTTTTTTTTCTCCAACACGTTACTATTATTCGATAGAGACTTATTTCAGTTAACTTTGGTGAGAACTTGAACAAAATCGGTTAAACGGTTCAAAACTTATGTCAAAAAATCAGTTTTAAAAAGTCAACTTGAACACCCTGTAACTTTTCAACTGAGCATTTTAGGACATCAAAGGTATATATTTTCCTTGTCCATTTTTGATGGGGAATCTCCCCTAGAAGTTTGTAACACCATTTTGGTAACACCCTGTATAGGAATGAAAATCACCTACCCTCAGGCTAAAAGGGTCTATTCAGTTACTAGTGGTCACTAGTGTTTAAAGGTGCGTTCAGTCAGCTTATTTAGCCGCAAGTTTTAATTTTAGTCGCAAGGGCAGCGACGCCTATCGGCCCTTATAAACCAACCTCCTCAGAACAGCCAATAGCGAGGCAGGGCTTACGACTAAAATTAAAACTTGCGGCTAAATAAGCTGACTGAACGCACCTTAACACTTTACATACCTACTTACAGTGTGCTACTCTATGATTGTATTAATTTTGTTCTGTTCTTAAAACAGCCTATAAATTTTTTTATTCAATCTTTGAAAATTGAAGAAAAATCAAGGTGGATTTTTTCACTAATTGTTGTAGTTTCAAAAGTTAAGGGGGGGGGGCGCCGAAATGAATCAGCCTAGGGCGCCACTGCTTACTAATCCGGCACTGGCTGTTGGCATGCATTGTCATGGCAGTGCCCTGACCTGGGCTAACCTTCCATATCATCACTAATTGAGCGTATGGGGACTTTTCCGTTTTCGAATAGGACCAACTGCTTCTCGTTGATTTCGCGTCCTGATAGTCCGGATGTTAAGAAGAAAGACCCTGCATTTTGAGGTAGGGCGGAACCCCTTTGCATGTGTGATGCTTGGACCCCGTCAGATCCATAATGATCGGTAGCCACCGGCAAAAATCGTGCAGGCACTGTATACAGGGTGAAGCAGAAAAAAATTAAGAAAATTTGTATTTCGTGAACCAAAACGGATGGAGTCGCGTGAAACACCATATCTGTTTCAAATTTTGCGCTTATTGAGATAAAGAAATCCGTTTTCGATTATCTTGTGCCATTTTGAAATATCGGGAAAAGAAAAAAAAAGAAAGCTGAAAATTGCCTTTCCATAAATGGCTGAAAATTCAAGATAAAGAGATGCGATTTGGTTTTATGCTCTGAGTGATGTTTCAAGTGAAATTCGAAGAGTAGCCACCTGGGAAATCACTGCGGGCGCTGTTACAGGGTGAAGCAGAGAAAATTGAAGATCAATCGTATTTCATGAACCAAAACGAATGGAGTCACGCGAACCACCAAATTATGTTCTCAATTTTGCTTTTGACAAGATGTAAGCAATAGTTTTTGAAAATCCTATTCATTTTTTGAAAAATCATCACAAGAACTTTTTCTTTTTTGAACTTTTTTTTGCTTTTGATAAGGTGTGAGTAATAGTTTTTGAGAATCTCATTCATTTTTTGAAAAATCATCATGAGAACTTTTTCTTTTTTGAACTTATTTTTTTTTTGTATGGCTGAAAACCCAAGATATAGATGTGCAATTTGGTGAGTATGTCGATAGTGATGTTCTACGTAAAACGCGATTGATAGCTACCGGCGCCAGTACTGCAGGCGCTGTATACAGGGTGAAGCAGAGAAAATTGAAAAAAAATCATATTCCGTGAACCAAAATAAATAAAGTCGCGTGAACCACCTTATGTGTTCTAAATTCTGCTCTTGAAAAGATGTGGGCAGTAGTTTTTGAAAATCTTGTCAACAATTTTGAAAAAATTGCCATAAAAACTTTTTCGTTCTTAAATTTCTTTTTTTATGATCGTCTGAAAAGTAAGTATAAAGAGATGCAATTTTGTGAGTATGTCGATAGTGATGTTCTACGTGAAACGCGATTGGTGATCACCGACGCCAACACTGCAGGCGCTGTATACAGGGTTAAGTAGAAAAAAAATTGAAAAATCGCACCTAGTTGTTCGACAGGGATGAAGTTGTGTGAACCACCATAATATTCACCTGATTCTACAATTGTTATTATGCACAAAACCACTTGAGATACCCTGTTCCGTTTTGAACGAATCGCGATCAAAATTTTATTATTGATTTTTATCCAGTGATTGTATTGGCAGAAAGTTGAAGCTGTAGAGATGCCATTCGTCACGCACCTATGTCAAAAAGTATATTCCAAGTAAACTGCAACAGGTGGCCACCGGTGTCAAAAATGTGGGGGCTACATACAGGATACAGCAGAAAAAAAAGAGATAAACTTATACCTCATGGCGAGTCCAATTAGGAAAAAGATTAAAAGCTGTGACTGGAGAAACACGTTCAAAATTTACCTAATTCAAAGAATCAGTCTTGCCATTCAACGGGGAAATGCTGTGAGCATCATGGGCATGTTGCCGTCGAACATTCCCTTCCCATGGATAAAATATTTTCAATTTGACTTTACTCATTATACACATTATAATATTACAATTTTTATTATCAAAAAATTATATCAATAATAAAATTTTAATCGCGATTCTTTCAAAACGAAACAGTATTTAAGTGGTTTATTGCATCATCATAAATGCTAAATCAGGAATATATATGGTGGTTCACACGACATCATCCCTGTCGAACTACTAGGTACGATTTTTTAATTTTTTTCTACTTAACCCTGTATACAGCGCCTGCAGTGTTTGCGCCGGTGATCACCAATCACGTTCCACGTAAAACATCACTGTCGACATACCAACAAAATTGCATCCCTTTATCCCTCATTTTCAGTCGTTCATAAAGAAAAGAAATTCAAGAACCAAAAAGTTTTTAAGTCAATTTTTTCAAAAATGTCGACGAGATTTTCAAAAACTACTGCACACATCTTTTCAAGAGCAGAATTCAGAACACATATGGTGGTTCACGCGACTTTATTCATTTCGGTTCACGGAATATGATTTTTTTATAATTTTCTCTGCTTCACCCTGTATACAGCGCCTGCAATACTGGCGCCGGTGGCTTTCAATCGCGTTTTACGTAGAACATCACTATCGACATACTCACCAAATTGCACATCTATATCTTGGGTTTTCAACCATACAAAAAAAATTAAGTTCAAAAAAGAAAAAGTTCTCATGATGATTTTTCAAAAAATGAATGAGATTTTCAAAAACTATCACTCACACCTTATCAAAAGCAAAATTTAGAACATAACTTGGTGGTTCGCATGAGTCCATTTGTGTTAGTTCACGAAATACGATTTATCTTCAATTTTCTCTGCCTCACCCTGTAACAGCGCCCACAGTGATTTCCCAGGTGGCTACTCCTCAAATTTCACTTGAAACATCACTCAGAGCATACAAACTAAATAGCATCTCTATCTTGAATATTCAATTTCAATTTTCAGCTTTCTTTTTTTTTTTTTTTCACGATATTTCAAAAACGGCACAAGGTCATCAAAAACGGATCTTGATAAGCGCAAAATTTGGAACAGGTATGGTATTTCACGCGACTCCATCCGTTTCGGTTCACGAAATACGAATTTTCTTATTTTTTTCCTGCTTCACCCCGTATACAGTGCCTGCACGATTTTTGCCGGTGGCTACCGATGATTATGGATCTGAGAGGGTCCAAGCATCACACATGCAAAGGGGCTTCGCTCTACCTCAAAATGCAGGGTACCCCCTGTTTTTTGCTCTTAACATCCGGACTATGAGGTCATTTGGGAACAATGATGAGCTCTTATTGGCATTCTCGGTTGGCAATAAGATGAGCAATTCCCCATGCATGGAGTGAATGACACTTCCATGATGATCTTCCACGGCTCGTTCGGGTCAAAGTTAGGAGTCGTTTTTTTTTTACTTGCATCACTTTTGTATGTATAAATACGACCAAAACAAGATCTCCGACTTTTATACAAAACTGTATTGCTCTGTGTCATTGGTCTGCACAACTTTTTTTTCGGTCTTGCTGGGTTTAGTTTATGGGGCGAGTTGCAGAGAGAATGACGACTGACGACCCGCCTGTCTAAATATATAGAGTAATATTGCCGACGAAATCTTTGAACTGGATGAGTCTTCGACCGTAGCTTTGACTCGTGGGAAAAGCTCAACCCACTTGGTCGCGTGTCTTCGATGATGAAGATCAATTGGTAATGTTTGGGTGCTGGTGTCGCAGGTAGAGGACCGAAAAGGTCAATGAGCGATACCTCAAAGGGCCGCGAGCCTGCAGGAGGCCTGCTGATTTCTGATTTGAGGCTCTGCACCTTTGACATTCAGCACATTTACGAACGTAGTCTTCCACAAATCTTCACACATGAGTGAAGTTTCTGGAAAATCTTTTGGAATGTGGGGTCGACACCATACTGAGCTGCTGTTGGAGAATCGTGTCGTGATGTTCTTCAACTACTCGTCTGCGCTTGTGGCTTGGTTCAACCAACATCGCTCATTCAGAGCTTTCGTTGTCATGATATTTGTATAGCACGCCAAAAGTGAGCAACTATCTTCTCAAGGTCCACAAATTGTCAGTTATTTTTTTGATCTTTGGGCCTTTGAGCTTTTTGGCTCGGAAAATTCGCACTCTGCACAACCCACCTAATAAAGCGACCATTTCAATGTAGAGCAACCACTTTATTAGTTGACGGTCGTTGGCCAAAATACCAAAAAATGTATTGCTGATATATTCACGGAATTTGTTGTGGCCAAGACTTTTGTTTTTGAAGTTATGAAATGTCAAAAAGTGCTTCTCCGACCCTTCTATTCTCGTTACCTCAAAAGAATTTAGATAGAGTGATTCAAGAAGTGAAAAAATCCAATTTCTCCAAAAAAGTCTTTCCAAAAAAAGTTCCATGGAACAGTACCCTCTAAAAATCACTTTCGTGCACTACCAACTTGGTGGAAATCGCTAGATTCAGTTTGAGACTTTGTAAATATTTGAAATAGACGTGATATTCATGATTTGTTAAATTCATCTGCCTAGTGTCGACCACGGTGTTATTTACTTTGTTTCATCAGGGCGAGGGTCAAGTCAGCTCTGTTGAGGTGTTGCTGAACAAGTTTTTGCAGAAGCACTATATGCGGTGAGAAAGTCACACAAATAAGTTGACCTGAAGCACAAAAACTTCGTCAGTGTGATAGTAGTTGTCAGACTGTGACACATTTGATGAATTTTCGACAAATTAACGTAAATAAGCATTCAAAGAAAAATCCGTTCTCGCAACATGCCACTGTTTTCTCACGCAAAAGTGGAATGTTACAAACTCATAACGAATCCATCAGACAGTTGCCAGTGAGTCTGTTCCAAAAACAGATGATCTCATAATGATGAAAACACACCTATTAAATTAAACAAAAAACAAGGTTCACCTTGAGACTGATGTTTTATATCCGAAAGCTTCAACAAGTCGGGAATCAAAATATAACCTCAAAAAACACTACCTGATGATATACACTCTTTTAACTTTCACTACCTAAGAGCGTTTACATTGGGGAAGCCCAGACATGATGCGTAGATGTAGGTATGCTGGTGGTGGGCGAGTAAACAGTCTAGGAGCCTGTCTACTTTACTATAGCAATTACTGATGCTGTTGACACTACAGGGTTAATAATTAGCCAGCTTAAATAAGTGTTGTCAAAGGACGCGTGTTTCTGATTAGCATATAGCTCAGGATCAATCTTAATGTTTCCTATGCAGCCTGTAAAATGTCCGCAACATATAACTTTTGTGCTGTAACATACTCCAGACATAAAAATAAAATGGAGAGCCTTATCTGGAATTTATAAAAGAGACACTTGAAAATTACATTCCCAGTCAGCTATATTGTTCGGTAATAGTTTGGCCAGTGGTTGGTTGTAGTGTATAGTTACATAATAGAATAGACCTCCGAACTAAGTTTGAGCCATTACTAGTTCAACGTTACACAGTGCGATCAACTAAAAAGTTATTCAGGGTTGACTTTGGAAACAGAATATGAATCCGATTAGAGTGACTGGATTGGCTGAGTGACCAAATTTTTCGTCAGCAAAGCTGCACGATATCATACGTTTAATTTACGACGACCGTTATAACTTCAGCCGTTGAACTTGCTTTTCTTACTCGAATTAATAAAAATATTCCTGTAAAGTTTCGTTCATAATGGCCGGTAACTTATGCCGTATGCCGTAGGATGTAGGATATAGGATGTAATCTTGACAGTACGGACCTCGGTCTATAATATGGAATAGGAAGTGCCTCCGTAGCCGGCCCCGGCTACGTGTATTGTAGCCGGAGCCGGCTATTTGTATGGTGACCAGCACTGCCGGCCATCAGTATTGTAGCCGGCACCAAGTGGGTGACATTTAATAATGCATACTGCCGGCTTTTCGTTTCGTAGTCGGCGATGCCGCCTATTCCTTTGCTAGCCGGAAGTGGCAAGCCTTGTTTGTGTACCTGTTACAGCAGTGTCTTGTCGGTCTTAGAAATATTCCAATATTCATGGGAGGTACACAATTACCTAGGTACCTATATCCCGTCCACTTTTGATTCTCGCGTGATCACCTTGTATACAAAGGAAAGAATCGCAGGGTCCGCCAAAAGTAATAACCTGATTTCATGAGAACTTTCCTACCAAAGTACTTGACTTACGTCATTAGTTCCAAGCAAAAATTGAAACTGGTAGCTTCAAGTTTTGTGCCATATGATCCATGAATAGGTATGGAGTTTGCCAGATCGCCCAGTGGCTGGCTGTATAACTGGACTTTAAGAAACCCTCGTGTATTTCGTCAATTGAAATTTTGAGGGAATTCAAAACGGCAGCGAGGTGCTAAAGTCGTTGCAACTAGAGTCGCAGAGTATAAAGCGGACTTTATAGCACTCCGCCGCTGTCGGATTTCTTTCCAAAATTCAGATAAATGGAAATGGCAAAGTTTTTTGAAGTTTAGCTGTACAGCCACTGAGCGTTCTGGTAAACTTCATCTGTTCATATCACTCAGTTTGAAGCTTTCAGTTTCAAATTTCGCTAGAAACTTTTAAAAACGCATGACATAAGGCTCGACATAAGGTCAACCCGGGCAAGTGCATTTTCTCGTACTCATATTCATGACGATTGAGCCAATATAATTGTAGCATACACTCACCTTTCAACAGAGATAAGTCCCTCCGGAACTCAGGAACAGGAACTCTGGTGCGGAATTCTGTCGCTTGCGATACGAAAAGCAGACAGGAAGCACTGTCACTCACTTGGTGCCGGCTACAATACGGAAGCCAGCAGTGCCGGTCACCATACAAATAGCCGGTTCCGGCTACAATACACGTAGCCGGGGCCGGCTACGGAGGCACTTCCTATGGGGAATACCCAGACTTGAAGGTTTGCGGGGTGGGTAGTACTGGTAACTGCATGGTAGTATAATAGTAGGACTAGTAGCTATTAGTATTAGTAGTAGTAGTAGAACTTGAATCTTGGACAAGTTTGACAGAACGGCATAACGGCATAAGTTAACATCTCATTGTGAACCAAAACATTGATTTTCAACTGTTGAAGTTTTACGGTTACGAAATAAGTTAAAGTTAACAGCCATTATAAACGCTGCTTTATGCATCCGAATTAACTCAGGTGTGAACCTATTGGAAAGTTGACAATTCAAATCTGTCCTCGAATCTGTCAAAAGTCATTTGATGCATTTGAAAGCTCGCGGTAATTGTCAATGGAGTTGACATCGCTGACAGTTGATGAAAGCGTTGAAATTTCGTTCTTGATTTGTTTGGAAATTGAAAGAAAAAGATTTGTTCATTCAGTTTTTATCGGAAACTATACTTTTCTCCGCAATTTGAGCTGTCATAATAATGTATGTTGCCTACTGATCATAATAACTATTATTAGCACATAAATAGAAAACACAATATGGAAATCTTCCCTGGGGAATGATGCTTATGTGCTCGTGTGGTTTCCAAAATTGCCGCACTAATTTGGCAGCTACTTTTGGCAGTCTGAACTATAAACAATAGTTACTCATACACGAGACAGGTTAGTGGTCAGTGAAAACACTGCGAAAATCTCTTCAGTTATAGAAACACAACTCGATGAAAAATTGCTCTATGATAAAGATAAGTATACGTAATTCGTATAATCTGAATAGAAACTTAACAATATCCTTGAGTTTAGCTGCATTACTTTTATCGCATCTAAAATATTGCGCGGGCCTTCGAAAACCATTAAATGAAAAGCCTGGTGTGCAGTTATAATGTCACGTGCTTTTTAAAAAGCTGAAAACCCTCCATAAAATCAAAGTTGATTACACAGTAGAGTTAGCGGTGGGAAATTGCGAAATTGTGAGATTCGCGATAGCGCGCTGAAACCGTGCCAAGTCGAAATAATTTACTGCCCATACACAAACCCCAACAAATTGTGTACTAAAACACGAATCGTCTTTCCTAAATCCTCAAAGTCACAGAGATCAGGAAGTGAAACCTAGATTTTCCACCCCTGCTAACCGCGCTAGCATGACTTGACAACCAACCGCCTTCCGAAATTACGTAAGGTACAGTCCCCTTTGACAAACGCCATCGTCGGAACGTCAGATATATAATATCCTAAACCCGGCGTAGCATATTTTTGTGCACATTACATACCTTTATAAGTAGAACACGAAACTTCGATTGGTATATAGCTAATATATTGACTGACAAATCGTCACGCAACTCTGGTACTTTTTTATAGGTAGGTATGCCGTTTATGATAATATAAACCTAATTTGAATTCATTATTTGAAAAAAACGTTAATTTGCGGTTCGAAGGACCAAGCTGACCAAAGTGTAGAGACTGAAGTAGCTAAGTGTGAGTAGTTAATCCAATTTCCTCTTTCATCGATGTTTTAAAGCTTTTTCACGAGGAACAGGTATGAAGTGAAATTGAGTACCTATACCCAGGACGAGTCAAGACATGGATCGATGCGATTATATACCCATTAAAAATACAAGAGGGCTCGCCTGATTCTATGGAGAAGAAATGCGTGTGTTGGTAATGATGGCTGGATGTGTATTGATCTAGGTTGGCTTTGCTTTTATTTTGGTAGGTGTATGTTACTAAAATGTACTAAGTACAGAGTGTCACTGAGCTTTCCCCTTTCGGCGAGCAAAGCTCTAGACTATACTAAACCAAAAACTTGTCATCAGATTAGTTCCCAACAACGCCATAAACATACAGTATATAACTTCCAAGAGAAATGGTCCTTAACTGATGGTTTATTGCAAATCGATACTTCAGCGAAACTTTCATCAGCTTCCATTCTCATTGATTAGATATGCTTTCGGACGAGAAAAAATTGCACCAGCCGAACGGTTGTTTGGAAAACTTTCATCGGCCACAAGTGCTGAGGAAACAAGTGCCGGGCGGTTGCCAAGAGTCGGTGGGTCCATGTATCCGCCTGTATGTCATCACCAGGTGGGCGTACTTCTCTCCCAATAACTGCATCACCTTAATTTAGAGCGGAGAGCACTCCCGACACTTCATCATATGGTCAAGGGTGCCAGACGATTTATGAAAGGTGCGCTTCTATTAAATTTGCCAAACTAACACTATACACAATTCAAGGACGCGATTTTAAATAGCTAGTGGCTTCATATAAATGCTCTGTACCTAATAGACCTACGTATGAAGACAAGACCGAAAACGACACAGATCACTTTTCTTTGTGCTCGTACCACGGTGGTCCATATACTAAACGCAATAAGTTGGGGACGTAGTTGTCGCGCCGGGACAGCTCACATATTATAGAGCTTATTTACAAAACATTGTTGGATGGATAGTTTGTCAAGTTGTCGCCTGTTCGGGATGCCATCACAGTAATTTGCTCTTCCTTGTCTTCGCGGCTGGTGGGGCGGTGGGAAGCTGTCGCGGGCAATTTGTCAATTTTAAAAGCCCGTCGAATTGGAACGTGTTCCTGGGTGTCTAAGTCTAAACTGCGTTAATGGCGTGTGGTAATTTTTTCGCAGCTCCTTCCAAAGCTCTTGATCTTTGTAATGTACGATCTTAAACTAAGTGGAAGTTAATGTCAATATATCTTTCGTTTTTGGTTCCGGAATTTGCACATTAATTTGCCGGATAAGTCCTTTACTGGGCAAAATAGACCAATTTTCGTGCTTTTGTCACCAAGTGCACGGTTCATGTCACTAACCTTCAGACTACAAGCACACTCACTATTTGTTTAAAAACTACTGAAAAATGTGACTCCTTATAGGATCATACAATAGTAATATATTACTCGTATTATGAGTTTCATAAGACGTAGTATTGTCACACGACTGGTTTTAGGGCACAAGGTGCTGCAAAGAATACTCCAAAAAAAAATAATTTAACAAATGTCTTATCAAACGAGTGTAATGTAGTATTGTTGCAGATTTCGCGTTTAGGTACGTTCATAATTGAGACAGTCGGTTTAAAACACACACTGTTCATCATTGCGTACTATTATTTATAACATACACGTCAACAATTACTTGCCCTTGGGTTGTCGCCGATACCACTCGCTCTTATTGCTATCGCTCTGGATTGAATACTAGTCCGTAAGCCGAGGATCGGTGCTTTATATAGCTCCGACTATTGTTCTGGAATCCTCCACCGATCCTCCAGCAAATTACAAAATGACCCGGGATGCCGTTTTGAGGCGACTCCCGAAAAATCCTACACCTTTCGCGTGCATTACAGCGTGTTACAACGGAGCGGCAGTACCTCCGCCAAATCGGCTGATCTTTCCTACTCGACTGTTAAAGTCTCCCGTGTTATTCAAATCGCCAAGCCATCGTGTATGTTCTGGAATGTCCAGAGCTTCGCACTTGTACACTGCGATCTAATGTGAACCCTCTAGACAGACCGCGTGTGCTCCAGAATGCACGCGAGAATCTGCGCTCGTAACAATACTATTTTCACTACTGTACCATCATAATTCAGCAGACGTTGGGAATTCTATGAAAATCAAACTTTTAGGGTGACTGATTGCTGAAGAAACTGGTCTGGTATAAGGCGTTACTCCTTAGTTCGAGAACAAACTTACAAGCATTCAAAACTTATTAATTAGGTACTGGTGTTCTTATCTGTTCGCACTGTTTTTTGACAGCGCTTGCGATTTATGTTTGGTGAATCGGCAATATTTCACCTTCAACCTTGTTAGCGCGGTACACATAAAGACGGCAGCCTTCCGATGAAGGCTGCATTAAAACAATAACTCTTGGATTAGGAAAGCAGCAAGCGACAGTCAGAAATAAAATTCACAACAACAATCAAAAACTTTAATGCAAAACAAAGAAAAAAAAACACAAACAGACAGAATTACAAAACAATAAAAAAAAAACAATGTGAATTAAATGAAATGAAAAATCCGAGTGGTTCTGATCGGGGGCAGATTCGCTGGCGCCGATTGGCGTCCTGAAAACGAGACGAACTGCACTGAAGGTATACACCCCGGCAAACGGGAATAAACGGTAAATGGTAAAAACAATGGAAAATATGGAACTTACGGGATCTTATTCGGTGGCGGCGTCGTCCTGGCGGAGTCCGAAGGCGGCGTCGTGGTGGATGGCCGTTCTGGTGGTGGATTTCCTGGTGAAATGCACGAGTGCCCGTGTTCGTCACCAAAATGGCGGACGAACGACTCGATCCCGTCCGAAACTGGAGCTTTGTGTGCGGCTGGCTGATCCAAGCCGCTCCCCGGTGAAAGCGGTGAAAACTGCCGCTTTCTGGACTTGGAGATGCTGCAGAGCTCCTCCAGGAGTCACTATCGGACGCGATGGGCCTTGGATGGGCTTCTGGTCGAGTACGAATGTACGCCGATGGCACGACAAGATGGCCGCGAGAACGATGACCAAAAAAAAGACGGCGTGGCTTCCCGCTCGACGTACGGAGATCAACGCCGCTTCGAACGAAGCGGCAAAGGCACGAGCGGAAAGAAAGCCGAAGAATGCCGAAGACGGCCGAAGAAAGTGCTGGAGCTCGTTTACGCTTGCGCCTGACAGCCAAGTGCCAGGCACACCGAACAGGGGGTGAGGGGTGAGGACTTGGACGACACAGGGATATTTTGGGTTGCATACCCTCAATGCACACGAATGCAGTTTTCAATGAACGGGGCCGAGACATACTCCCCACCAAAATACCACTCGGGGTATTTTCAAAGTTCAAAAATTAATGAAATCAAACATTATACAAAAAGAAAGAGCATAGTGAAAACAATGACGGAAGTGAAAACACAGAATGCTCACTGTCCTGAAGAGAGGGGACAAAGTTTGACCATTGGGCGTCGCAGAACGTCGCGTTGAGTACGGACATCTGCGACACGACAAATGCCATCTTTGCCGGGGAAGAGTTTTGAAATTCTGCCTAACCTCCACTTCAGAGGGGGAGCGTTTTCGTCCTTGATGAGGACTAAAGACCCCACATCTGCGGATTCAAGGTGACGTGACTTGTGCCACTTGCCGCGTTGGTACAGCGTGTGTAGATATTCGTCGCGCCAACGCGCCCAGAAACGCTGTTGCATGGATTGGACCAACTGCCATCGCGACAACCTGCTGATCTTGAGGTGGGACAAATCTGGGTCAGGTGGGGCCGTTAACGGCTCGAGCGTCAAAAAATGACCAGGCGTCAATGGGCACAGATCATTTGGATCCGAGCTCAGCTCCGAAAGTGGCCGTGAGTTGAGCAACGCTTCAACTTGGGTGACCAACGTGGTCAGCTCTTCAAAGGTGAGTATTTGATCACCTATCACGCGAGATAGATGAGTTTTGACAGCTTTTATGCCGCTTTCCCACAGCCCGCCAAAGTGGGGACTGGAGGGAGGAATGAAGCGCCAAGTGATGGCTTCGGATTCCGCGGCGAGTTGCATTGACATCGTCAATTGCCTATGAGCTCCGACAAAGTTTGTGCCATTGTCGCTATAGATGGTAGAGCAACGACCGCGCCGGGCAATGAATCTGCGCAAGGCAGCGAGGAAAGCATCTGTTGAGAGATCGGAGGCAACCTCGACGTGCAATGCCTTGGTGGCGAAGCACACGAAAAGACAGATGTACGCCTTCGTAGTTCTGACACCGCGAGCGCGTGACATGAGGATTGGAAAAGGGCCACCATAGTCGAGCCCGACGCAGCTAAAAGGTTTTAGCTGAGAAGTTCGCGCCGAGGGGAGGTCGCCCATGGTGGGAGAAAAAGTTTGCGGCTTAGTCCGGAAGCACCGGTAACACGATGCAAGATAGTGCCGTACCGCGCGTCGCGTGGACAATATCCAAAAATTTTGCTGCAGGAGATAGCAGGTATTGTTGAGTCCCGGGTGGCAATGTCGGGAATGAACTTGTCGAATGACGAGTCCTGTCAAGACGTGACGAGATGGAAGAAGAGCAGGGTGTCTGGTTGCAAATGGCAACTCATGACAATGCTTCAAACGTCCGCCGACGCGGAGAACATCGTCACGATCGAGAAAGGGTGAAAGTTTTCGAAAGGGTCTTGAACAGGGTTTGCCGTTGCGTAACGACGCGATTTCGACGGCAAATACCTTCTGCTGTACATGTTTGACAATGTACAACAAGGCAAAATGGAGCTCTGTATCCGAGAGAGGTCCTGTGAACTTCTCATCGGACTTGCATTTGCAGAACCGATAGAAATAGGCGACAGCGCCCTGAATCTTCCGTAAGGAGGATATGCGCAAAAAGAGGTCGTCGATGTCAATCGGCGGCGGCTGCGGCACGCGCACGACCAAAGCGAGCTTTCGCTCTTCAGACGCAATGTCTGGGGAGGACACGGAGAATTTGTCATCCGGCCATGTGTCATCCGCTGATGACAGAAAAGGTGGGCCAGACCACCAGAGGGAGCACGAAAGCATGTCTTCGGGAAACAATCCGCGCGAAGCTGGGTCGGCGGGATTGTCCGATGTTGAGACATGTCTCCAACACTGAGGCGGGACACGCTGTTGAATATGCTCAACACGGTGAGCAACAAATGTTTTCCAGCGGTGCGAAGAGGAACGCAGCCAGCTGAGAACAACCGTAGAATCGGTCCACGCAAATATGGCATCGAACTGTACGGTTCCTGCGAGCGCTGCAACGGTGAAGGCAACGAGATTGGAAAGTAGGACCGCTGCACACAATTCGAGACGGGGTACGGTCAGCAATTTGACTGGAGCCACCTTTGATTTGGCGGTTAGGAGACGAATGGTGGGAACACCATTTCGAAGGTAACGAACGTACAACACGCTCGCGTACCCAGATTCAGATGCGTCGCAAAAGGCGTGCAACTGGCACCTGTCTGCAGGCGACGGAAAAGTATGCCGTGGAATTTGCAACCGCGAAAGTTGCGATAGCTCGGATTGAAAACGCAACCACTGCTGACATACGATGTCTGGAGGGGTGTCGTCCCAATCAAGGCCAAGTTTCCATAACCGTTGGATTAAATGTTTGGCGAAAAATGCAACAGGGCACAGAAAGCCGAGCGGATCGTAAATCCGAGCCACCTCCGACAAGATGGACCGTTTTGTGCACGGTAGTTCATTTGGATGAACCGTGAATGAAAAGGTGTCTGTTGCCGCTTGCCACTGGAGGCCAAGAATTTTTACAGTATTGTCAGCAACGTCACTGAAAGTGGACGGCTGAGTTCGAACGTGATCAAGTGGTATGTCTTGCAGCACATCAGGGTGATTGCTTGCCCACTTGCGCAATTCAAAGCAACCCGATTGGAGCAGGTTGATTAGCTGCGTTTGTAATTCCCGTGCTGATTCCACGGAGTTCGCACCGCAAAGTAGATCGTCTACATACAAATTACGGCGAATTGCCTGCGAAGCCAATGGAAACTTCGAGGCGCTTTGTTCTGCCAAGTGAAGCAACGTGCGAACCGCTAGAAACGGTGCCGAAGAAACACCATATGTAATGGTGTTCAATTGGTACGTTTCAATGGGTCGATCAGGGGAGAAACGAAAGCGAATGAGTTGATACTTGCGATGTTCGGGCGAGATAAGTATCTGCCGATACATCTGACGGATGTCACAAGTAAAAACGATCGGCTCACACCGAAACTGCAGTAGCAAAGCTGCTATGTCCTGTTGTAACTTAGGACCGACGAGAAGCGTCTCGTTGAGAGATAAATGATTCGGCGCTTGTGCCGAAGCATCAAGAACGACGCGAATTTTCGGCTTGTCGTCTTCGATCTTGACGATCGGATGATGAGGGATGTAATACGCCTCAGAATCTGGAGGTTCTGCGTCCAGCAAGGTCATGTGACCTAGGTCGAGGTAGTCGCGCATGAATGCTATGTACAGATCACGGAGTGTGTCCTGACGGACCAGGCGACGTTCGATAGCTAACCAACGGCGGTCAGCCATAGACCTGCAATGTTCAAAGGTGGGGGACTCCCTTTTGAAGGGAAGCGAAACCCCAAAACGACCTGACGGACAACGGTAGACAGAGTCCCGGAAACAAATTTCTGCACGTTCATCATCTGGGGACAAACGTGTTTTGGACGATGGTGACGAGATTTCCTCTACTTCCCAAAATTTGTGCAGAGACTCGTCGATTCCAGTTGGAGTGCAAACCAAAAAGGAATGCAGAGGTTTTGACGGGGTTTGAAAGGGACCGAGAAGAGCCCAGCCAAAAATGGTGTTTATGGCAACAGGCTGTGACGGACCTGACGAGACGATTCCCTCTTTCACGACTGACGGATAAACGTCGGCGCCCAACAACACTTGAATGGGGCCTGGCTTGAACCATGTGGGATCCGCCAGATTCGATAAGTTCAAGTGGAATTGATCCGGGTTCAAAGCGGTGTCTGGCAGGTTACCACAAATCCTGCGCAGGACAATTAACTCCAATTCAGGGATTGGGAGAGACTCATCATCAGCCTTGACCTGGCAAGTGACTGTGCCACACGTCGAATTGGCGGGGGTGAGACCCAAGCCAAAAACGGGCACATTGTGATTTGATGGGGATAGACCCAATTTGCGCACGCAGGAGTCCAAAATAAACGATGCCTGACTGGCAGGGTCTATGAGCGCACGGAGGCTTTGGTAGCCTCCCCACCGGTCACGAACGTGAACGATTGCCGTGGCCAACAAAACATGAGCTGCCTTGAGGCTTGAGGCGAGATTCGTCACCGAATTCGCGACATTTTCTGGAAGACCAGGGGAAACGATTTGCGGTAATTCAACTGGATTCGATAAAGAACTGGGTGACTCATGACCTGCAGTTCTATGTGGCTTGGGGAAGTGCAGCAAGGTGTGATGCCTTGCGTGGCACTGCCGACACGAATACGACGATGGACATTTTGGAGCGCCGTGATTGGTGCTCAAGCAGTTGGGACAGAGCCTTTTCTGTTTGACCGCCAAATATCTGTCATTTGGGGACATTGACAGAAAAGTCTTGCACGCGGTGACTCTATGACTTCTCGCCCCACAATGAGAACATGCTGACTCATGCGACGTCGCTGGGGCAGATGAAGTCTGAGACACCAACGTATGTGAGGCCCACGACTTGCGGCTGACCTCGGGCTTCACGGTAACGGTGTTTGCCCGTGTGGAGCGGGAGTTCGATTGCGTTTTAGAATTTAAGGCAGTTGCCTCGAAAGCCTTGCATTGGTCGAGCACGAAAGACTTGACGTCTTCGTATTTGGGGAAGGGGGTGCCAGCTGACTGCACCTCGAAACGTTTTCGCGTCGACTCATCGAGTTTCTGGAGCAGCATGCTCGACAGGGTGAAATCCCACAGGTCGATATGCGGATACTGCTCGAGCGCCACTAAATTTTCGTTGAACGTGTTCACAAGATGGCGAAGCGCTTGCGCGGAGTCAGATGTGACGGAGGAGGCGTTCATCATCGACTGCCAGTAAAAAGTGACTAGCACGCGGTCGTTCTGGTATCTCTCAACCAACGAGTCGAACGCAATTATGTAATTATCTCCCGTCAATGGCAGGTGTTTAACCATTGAGAGAGGTTCACCAGATAAAGACGAGATCAGATACTGAAACCGTTCAATATCTGAGAGAGACTGGTTTCTGTGTATTAACGCCGTGAACAGATCATAGTATGGTGGCCATAATTTTAACTTTCCGTCGAACAATGGCAACGCGATTTTTGGCAATCGGACATTGCTCCGGCCTGTCTCGAACCAAGTTTGCGAGGCTTGGCGAGAGAGCGAGGAAGTCGGCTCTGAATTCGCAAACGAGGCTTTTACCGCAGCAAGTTTGCCATACAAGCTGTCTGCCCGGAGTGTACGTTCAAGAAATGTAGCCTTCTGCTCCTCGGAGGCACTGGGGAGAGGGGCAGTGTTGACCGTGCTCTTGAAACCGTTGTAAATTTCCGCCGCAATGTCAAACGTGGCTAAAAATGCCGGTTGGAGGCTTGGCTCGGTGGTAGCTGTGACGCCTTGTTCCAGAAGGGGCTCAAGGCGCGCAATAGCTATCGCGATGGACGATAAAGTTGCGTCCATTGTGTACGACACAAAGAAAAATGAAAACAAAGCAACTGACCCTTAGGTTGGCGTACCTGAATGGCGAACCCAACCCAGGTGAAAAAGTGCGAATGAGACGGGCGAAAAACGAATTGATCAACACGCTGGACCAACGCACAAGTGTCACGTGGGTTTGACCCGTGACTTTAAAGTTTCAATAGTGAGGTGAATTAAATTCCTGACTGTACCATGCTTAGCCTGTATCCGGCTACGAAGGACCAATTTATATGTTAGCGCGGTACACATAAAGACGGCAGCCTTCCGATGAAGGCTGCATTAAAACAATAACTCTTGGATTAGGAAAGCAGCAAGCGACAGTCAGAAATAAAATTCACAACAACAATCAAAAACTTTAATGCAAAACAAAGAAAAAAAAACACAAACAGACAGAATTACAAAACAATAAAAAAAAAACAATGTGAATTAAATGAAATGAAAAATCCGAGTGGTTCTGATCGGGGGCAGATTCGCTGGCGCCGATTGGCGTCCTGAAAACGAGACGAACTGCACTGAAGGTATACACCCCGGCAAACGGGAATAAACGGTAAATGGTAAAAACAATGGAAAATATGGAACTTACGGGATCTTATTCGGTGGCGGCGTCGTCCTGGCGGAGTCCGAAGGCGGCGTCGTGGTGGATGGCCGTTCTGGTGGTGGATTTCCTGGTGAAATGCACGAGTGCCCGTGTTCGTCACCAAAATGGCGGACGAACGACTCGATCCCGTCCGAAACTGGAGCTTTGTGTGCGGCTGGCTGATCCAAGCCGCTCCCCGGTGAAAGCGGTGAAAACTGCCGCTTTCTGGACTTGGAGATGCTGCAGAGCTCCTCCAGGAGTCACTATCGGACGCGATGGGCCTTGGATGGGCTTCTGGTCGAGTACGAATGTACGCCGATGGCACGACAAGATGGCCGCGAGAACGATGACCAAAAAAAAGACGGCGTGGCTTCCCGCTCGACGTACGGAGATCAACGCCGCTTCGAACGAAGCGGCAAAGGCACGAGCGGAAAGAAAGCCGAAGAATGCCGAAGACGGCCGAAGAAAGTGCTGGAGCTCGTTTACGCTTGCGCCTGACAGCCAAGTGCCAGGCACACCGAACAGGGGGTGAGGGGTGAGGACTTGGACGACACAGGGATATTTTGGGTTGCATACCCTCAATGCACACGAATGCAGTTTTCAATGAACGGGGCCGAGACAAACCTGTAACACGTTATAATCCATTCCAAATTCCAAGCCTAAAAAAACATAGCTTGCCATGAAAAATTCTAGTGTCCCTGATTTTCGATGTTTAATGTCATCTTGATACATGTTCCGTCTATCTGCAAAGGAAATACGTAAAAAATGTGTTTCAAAACTGCTCCGGACGACTTCGTATCTCTTCGTGAATTATTGTGCCTAATGAAGCCAGAGCAGCCAACTGGAAAGTTCCTAGGATTTTCTATATTTCACATTTGGAAACTCAGAAAAAAAATCTCATAGGCGACTAGAATCATGGTAAAAGTGAACATGCTATTGTAAGAAGCCATAAGCTAAGGCCACGAGATCATTTGACACAAAACCATACTCCGGCGCTAGAAATGGGTCCTCATCACTCATTTTTGAAGCTCAATTTTTTTCTCGAAAAACGCCGAAACAGGTCAATTTTTTCTTTGGAAGAGGACCTCTAGAACATGTACCTATTGCAGAATTTTTATTTGCAAACCCTTCGCCCCCACCCTACCCTATATCTAAATTTCGAATAACATTACCTATCTTGTGATACATCAAATTGAATTTGATAAAATTGTCTTTATGCCAAATATATTTTAAAAAATTTCAAACTCATCCCTTGATCCTTTTAAAGTAAGGTAGGATGGGAACAGAGGGGTTTGACAAAAATGTGGCACACGTGTTTCAGATGTCTTTTTCAAAATAAATATCGACTTGTTTTTGCTATAAAATCGATTCTCAAGGTTCGAAAGTTACTAAGGAAAGAACTCCCCTTCAATTAACAATGAGATATTCTTTCAACAGGGAATCTGAGAATAGTAGAAAAAAGTTAAATTATTTTTGTCAGAATGAGAATTTTAGTATCTTCAATTTGATATTATATCACAAGAGAGGTAATGCTATTTGGAATTTCAAAGTAGGGGAGAGTGGGGGCGAAGGGTTTGAAGATAAAAATTTGGCAATTCGTGTCCTAGATCTCCTTTAAATGAAAATTGACCTATTTCGGCGTTTTCCTGAAAAAAAATTGGTGCCCAAAAATCGCAGCTGAGAAGTTTCAAAACTTATGAACTTATATAATCATAATCAAATATCAAGATATATTATTCGGACTTGAAAGAAGAAACCGCATCATTTCCAATAGTCAAATACAAGGTGTCAAAAAAACGCGAAATTTTTTGTGAGTATTCTGTATACTTACTGCAAGATAAGAAAATTTTGGTCTTCAAATTTAAATTCTACAGGAAAAATTGTCAAGAAATTTTTTTCCCCTGCCAATTTATTTCAACGGGGAAAATTTAACAGGAGGGGGGGGAATCTTGGTGGATCATCTTGTGCCTGAGGTACTGAGGTACGTATGTGCAGTGGCAAGCCATAAATATTGGTTGTCAACTTAGCTTTGCAGGAGTTTTTGCTTAGTATATTCTTAATATGGCCAATAACAATGCCAATAACTCAGTCAAGTTGAAATAAAATGGAAGCGAAACATGTCACTCTTTTGGAATTTCAAAAAAATTCACGTTCAATATTTATTGCTCGCCACTGTACCTGCCTATACTCAATACTGACGTACTTTTGAAACTCCCAAGGTCGCGCAACTTCTCCAGAGAAGTCCTCCACCTAAACCTCGTTAGTGCTCTTGAAAGAGCCCCTACATCGTCACTCGTTACAGTAATCGTCTTGATGATTTGTGAAATTGACAAAATGTCCTTCCTCCTTGTTAATTACTTTTGATTCTCGCAAGACCTAGATGCATATGTACGTCTCTCATTGCCGTGCACATATCTCGCGCAATTTCGCTCCCATTATCCGAAAGGACAAAGCCATGCTAATTGCAAGACTCCATAAGGAGAAACCCGTCTCTCTCTCTGGGCTCATTAGCCCCACTGTCACAATTTGTATACAATTAAGGACAAGCCCTCGTTACTACTCGCATATCGCGCCCCCCGCCGACACCTCAACGCAATTTTCCGGCAAAGAACCTCTCTCTGTAGGTATATACAATTTGTAAACAATTTCTTATACATTACGCTAGAGCACTACTACTCGCGAGATTACTTGGTTACTGATGGTGGCGATGTCTTTCGGATTGGATTGGTCAAGAAACGACGAGGACGACGCGTATCGCAGCATCGAGCAACAACATCCCCAACCTTCGACTACTCCTTATATGAGGCATAATGAGCGTGGCGGGAGGGATTATGATGAGGAGTAAATTATCGGTGTCCTTGAGGATGGTGTAGTCAAAGTTCAAAAACTCGCATGTTTCCATCCCTTGTACAACACTGATGATGCTCCGAAATCTGTGATTTATGGACGTGGCCATTTAAATTAATCTGCCGGGCGCGCAGCAATAAATGTCTGCCGATGTGCAAACACAATTAAGATGCTGTAATGGAACTGGAGGAATTATGGACGAAGGGTGGCCCGGGACAAACGCACATGGTATGTCCGGCACCTCATCAAAAACGAGGGAAATTTGCTCGTAAACCAGACAAATAGCACTTTGCTTGTCACAAGGGGGAGGCTCACGCTGTGTGTATTATTATACTCCCGACATTATGATTATTGACCACCGGGAGTTTGTCGGACGTGCTTCTCCCGATTTGTAAACATTAGAACTTGTAGTCCTTTATTGCAGTAGGTCTCGGTTCGACGTTTTTCGGTGGCAAAGACCGCCAGTTTGGAACAAATCTAACGGTTGGTGGGAGTCTGGGAGTTGGGAGGATCACCTCATCAGGCAGGAATGCAAACAAGTCAACAAGTCCACCCCTTAATTCCATCCAAGTTTCATGGTTTTTTCCATCACAGTACCTAAGCACTGGTCAAAATTTGTCAAGTTGGTAGAAGGCCATAACGTCGTTGCAGTCAGTCTTGTGCAGGTTATGATTGTTATGTGCAGAAATTATGAGACAGCTGACATGTCACCGTGATGTGATGTTTGTGTACGTTGAAATTTCCGAGTTTTTGTGGCGAAAATAGGAAAACGTGACTTTGCTTGAAACAGCAATTTGCTGACATCGTCCTGACTAGTTGGTGACTTTTCACTTGTGCTGGTTAGTGATGGCCACTGAATAAAATGAAGCCGAAGTGCGGCAGCGGCAGTGGCACTAGTGAAGAAAGTAGAGTGAAAATGCTCACCGTCCTATTATTTGATACCCATCTTGGCCTGGCGCCCATATTGAACTTTTTTGAATATAAACGGATCTTGGTGAAATTTGAAACTTACCTTTGTTTCGTATAACGTGCAATAAAGGTTCGTATAAAGGTCGAAGTCATACTTAGGTCGAACTATGATGTCGAAGTCAGTTCTACAATGCTCCGTCATCTCGATCAGCCGTATTGAAATTGTTCATCATGAAGGAACCGATTTTGATGACATTTTGGGAACATACTCATGTCTCATATGATCGTTCATGTTTTCTAAGTTGGTTTTACGAATTGCTGCAATTTTGGCCGGTTTTTTGACTTTCCCACAAGTCAACCCATTTTTAGGAAAACTTGTTTATCATTATGTGAATCCACCCGGAAGAAGATGCGCTTCTGAGTCTCACGCCCGTGAGGGCCTATTTATGAAAAGAATTTTTCACTTGAGAATATTTTAGTTAACAACTATTCAGGAAAACAAATTAGTGAAAATGTCTAGGTAATGTCTATATAGATTATAGCGAGTGGTGACCGAGTGGTTAAGGTGATGGCAAACCAAGTCATTCGCGTTGCCCTATGTCGGTTCGAATTCTGCTACTTCCTACTTCCATGAATATTTTGTGCTGTTTTTGAGGTTACATGTTAGAGCACCCTCAAAACTAAATGTCGCGCTCTTTAAATAAGAAAATTTATTAAATAAATAAAGGAATATTGTGGAATTGGCAAAATACGACTTGATATCAGACTGACGAGTTACAGGACAGATCGACCGTGACCATCCGTCGATGAAAGCGACTAGGCCATCTAATGCCAGATTGTCACACGAAGAAAAATGTACCCACTCAAAATGGATGGAAGTAGTGACACAAAAATAAACAACGTGACAAAAGGTACAAGAAAAACTAATTTTTCAAGTCGACAAATGATTTTTTTTCGTGATACCATCAAGATTTTGTGCACTGCATATGGGTCAATGACTTTAGCGGAGATTTATCACTGATGTAAAGAAAACCAGAACGTTTACCTACCCTTAACTCAAGACATCCAACAGTAGATCCTCATACGTTGCCCCAGATTACTGATTTACAACATTGATGTTGAATTTACACACGCATTTACCCTTTCGATCCCTCTATCTACGTCTCAGTGTTTCAAGCTTTGTGCGGTAATTATTAAAGCCGTGCGTCGAAGGAAACGGTAAACAACCATGGCTTTAAACCGGCATTAACCAAATCAAATCTTGGTAAGTATAAACATGTCAATATATTGTTCGATTATCGTGCGAGTAATTGGGGCAAGTGATGTGAAGTTATAATTTGTTTGTTTGCGTATTGCAAACACGCAAATTGTGGACGAGAAACATGTGCAAGACGTTAGGTGTCCTGGCGGCGGCAGATAGATTCAGTAGTTCAAGTAGGTACTAGTCGTAATCCAAACGCACCTTGATCGAAATCTAAAACTAGACTTGCAAAAAAAACCGAGTTACTATCGGACGTCTAAGTCTAGAGATTTAATTTTAAATCCGTCACACAAACAATCGGTGGCGCGAAGAACCAGGGCTATAATTAAAACCCACTCGAATAAAAATAATCCCGATCAAATCGTTATATTTTAAGAATAAAACCACCGATCAGAAGCATTGCGTCTAGACGGACGCTAGCCAAAAGTCTGGGGTACCTGGTATTACCTCTGTAAGGTAGGAGGATATGTTTTGACTTTTTCTTTCTGTCCAGAGGAAGACCACGATAGAATGGTTCAAACTGCGACCAGAAAGACTCATCGGTTATCGTCGTTATGATAATGGAGGGACAAAAGTTGGTCCTTCGATCGCTCCTATTTTCGTTGTTTCAAAAGTTAGCTAACTGTTTATCGAAAAACAATGAGTACAAAAAATCGACCTCTGAATCTGTATGGATTTTTGTTCTGTATACAGGGTGAGTCATGAATCCTGACAATTAATTTCATCTGAAAGCCTGCAAACAGTATAATGGTCCCATAACCTATGTGGAACACAAAAAATAAAATTCATATCAATAGAATTCTTTCGTTTCCGGTTTTTTAGGAAAACTTAATTTTTGTAGCACATAACTCACCCTGTATAGAGAACAGAAATTCAGTAATAATTCAGAGGTTGATTTTTGCTACTCATCAGTTTTTCGTAAACAGTCTACTAAAATCTTTTGAAAGTACAAAAATTGAAGCAATTGATGGACCAACTTTTGTTCCTCCACAACTCCAAAATTAAAAAACAAAATTTTTTTAACAATTTTTCAGCACTCCAATACACCTCCATATTATGCACCTATAAGGTGGACACTTTTGAATCAC
Source organism: Anaspis maculata (assembly GCA_949128115.1). NCBI lineage: Eukaryota > Metazoa > Arthropoda > Insecta > Coleoptera > Scraptiidae > Anaspis > Anaspis maculata. Next base: position 66,445,114 of record OX421965.1, on the reverse strand, counting down.
CCTGTATGTAGTTCTGTAAATTTTTTGGCATATTCAAGACTACTTCTTGCTATCTTTTGCACTGTTCACAAAGCTGCTTGACTATTCTACTTAGCTAGTTGCTTTTGGCTTTTCGGAGACAGCCAAAAACTGCATCAACTCTTCATGGAACACCTGTGTTTTTGATTCGCATAGAGACTTTTTGTATGAACACAATGATATTTGTTTAAACTTTCGTACGTACAACAAACACGCGTACCCACAGAGCCGATGATATCAGGTCATGGTATTGTTATGAATTTGCGTTTGGTATTTTTATACATATTACTTTTTAAGAGACAAACGTTTGAACACACTGTTTTGTTATACTGCTTACTACTAATTTACAAGTCACAAACATTTTCACAACTTACCACACCGCTGCGTGCTCGCACTCTGTCGCTTTTGAATGGAGCCTCGTTTTAGATGCTTAGCCGCTCTTTTATACAGGGTTATTCAAAAGTCCGGAACAAGATTCATGATTTTTGACCATTTTTTTTTTTTTAAAAAACGCTCGAACAGGTCGATTTGTAAAAATGGCAAGCCGTTTTTCCATGATACGTGTCATGATCTACCGTCGACCCCTTAACCCTTAACCCCCAGCCACCCTCAGTATTTTTTTGATCGCACTCTATGGCTTGTGGGGGCTCGTTGGAAAGCGTCCAACCATTTTCAATGATATAGATCTGAATACAGTTTTTGGCAAGCTTTCCAACAACCCCCCACAAGCTATAGGGTGCGATTTAAAAAAATACTAAGGGTGGCTGGGGGTTGACGGTGGATCATGACACGTATCATGAAAAACGGCTGACGGTTTTCGAAAATCGACCTCTTCGAGCGTTTTTTTTTTCAGAAAAAATATAGTAAGACATCATGATTTTTGTTCCGGACTTTTGAGTAACCCTGTATGTAAGTACCCGCTTTTGCATTCTGGAATATTCTCGACTTCCTGAGAAACTCGAAGGTCCTCATCGTTCCCATCTCGGCATATTTTGCTTGTATCCGCGACAGCTGTAGAAAAGCTTACTAGCTTCGTAAATGTTCCGGCAAGCTCTTGATGCGCGGCTCTTCCGCCAATTGTGCAGGTGTGTCTTATTCGCACGTCGTGATCTCCAGCGAGTTTCGCATCAAAGTAGGATTAGAAATATACAAAAAAAACTGAACAACAGATGGGATGATATTTGCAATTTTCCCCAAGAAAAGGCTTGTTCTCATGGTGGAAAATTCGGGTACTTCCTGCTTTGACATTCAAATGAAAGAATATCAAGGTCGAGTTAGAGAATGTGAAATGTCACCGTCACCCGTTTCTTCACTAGCATGACATTTATCACTTTATCAGTAACATGAGCTGTAGACGAATGTTGCAAATCATGCGAGCGAAGAAATGGATGGAAGTTGTACCTACACTATGCTTTTCCATCTACTTCCGTCTGCTAGAGTCATGATTAACTGAAATTTGCAATATTTGAACTTGTCAATGTTGGAACGAAATTATTATATCAAGGTGGCCGACTGAATTTTGCATAGCACTCCAGCTGTCAATGACATTATTGACGTCTTCAAATGTCAAATTCGCGGCATCCGATCTTCATTTGAAAAATGAACTTTGAAAGTTATTTGATGGATTCTTCTATTTGAAACTTCATTCGGAGATTGAAATATCGGTCTTTAGAGTAATAATGCAACCAAATCTGGCAATATTTGCATTTATCAGTGTTGAAAGAAAGTTATTATCAGGGTAGCCGACTCAAATTTGCATAACACTTTAGCTGTCAATAAAATTATTGACGTTTTCAGATCTCAGATTTGCGGTATTCATCACCGTTTGGTCCTTTATCTTGAGGAATTTATGACAATAATGGAAAACAATAATCACTGAAGCATCAACAACTTCATTTGGCATTTTGTTTTGCTCTACTTGCTACTTCCTGCTTTCACTGACGTTTCTGCGAGGAAATTTATATATTCTTCCACAGAACTTGCGGATATGAAAAGCTTGTGGATTGCACTAGACTTCCTCATCAATGGTGGACATACCTACAATGGGCATATTTTACAATAACCGTAGAAAACGCTAATGTCTAGAGCGGTTTTTGAAAACCACACGATAGGTCGAAGAGAGTTTTTTTATTCCTTTGGGCATCTCTGATTGATCGAGTCATGTTGATTGGAGAGAAAAACAAGGAAATGATTAGTGATTGACACGGAATTTGTCGGCCGCAATTATTGATAAGCGATATAAAATATGGAAATGAAGGGGTGCATGCGATTTACATGGCAAAGGTGGGCGGCTCACACAATTTTACGTTCGGATTTCCAATGGCAGAGTGACAATAAATATCCATTAGTAAACTACTCGCGTGATGGCCGGGGGAAAGTCAATACAACAGGGGATATACAAAATTAATTACCCAACCATCAGAAATTATGCATTGGCCCCACTAATTTACAGAGGAAAAGTCCGAAATCGAGTTTTTCGTGGAAAACTGATGGTGATTTAAAGAGCTCCAATAGTCAATTATTACCACTAGTTGTTGCCCTTTTACGTTCCACCCCTCATCATTGTCCGGAATAATGCAACATGAATTCTTCATGTGAAATTCGCAAGGGCAAGCAGTAAAGACCACGGGAAAGCTGGTACGACGCCGTGCGAGGAACGCACGAACTAATTACATCAATTACGTGTTATTTCAATAAAGTGTGTCTTTATCTACACAAAATCGGATGGTTTTTCTTCGAAAACGTCGGAACGGACGCGGATTTAAAGAGGTCCCATAATGACCTGTTATTGCTCTTTTGGTGATGCCACCCCTCGTCAAAACTGCAAGTGTTATGAATTCTTCATGCGAAATTCAGAAGGGTAAACACAACATTCTGTCCCCCCTGGTTATTAGCATGATACAGCTCTTAAATTTGCTATTCATGATACACCGTATAATAGCCCTTGATCTCCGGCGGGGATATTTTGATGGAATAATGTGGCTAATACGTCGCGAAATTTCGATTTGCCGAAGATTAAGCGTGCTTCATTATTTTACTTGGTTCTGATCTGATGATACTGCATGTGACAGTTGTGACACGACATCATGACGACGCATGGTGAGTCAGTCGAAGTATAGTTAAAGTGTTATCTGGAGTGAAAAATTCGTATCCACTTCTAAGGCAAATTCAAAAACCTTGTCAAATTCAGCTGTAACAAAGCCCTGAAACGTTGCACAATTTGTTATCAAATCTCTTTTCAAGTTTTTCAGGTACATATAGCTAACACCTGAAAAATCACGATTTTTTCAAGAAATTTATGATGGTTCAACCTCTAGTTTTTGATTTCAGCGGATTGAAAGACTCTCCTTTTCTTATCAACTCGTTTTATAAGACTTAAATTTAAATGTGTTAGACTCAAGCTGTGGCGGTCAGTGATGACCATGAACAGCACTCCTTCGAGGCGAGGACGAAATTTCTCCAGTGCTCACAAGACGGCCAGGCATTCCTTTTAGATTTCCGTAGAGGTTCGTTCTTGCTTCTCCAAAGATCGGCTGACGCAGGCGACAACCTATTCTCTCTCAGAGGTTGGTTAACTGAAGACAGCTTCGAGGTCAAAATCGCTAGCATCGGTCTGTACAACAAATGAAGAGGCGTAATTTGGACAGGTCTAAATAAATATTGAAATGAAGCTCGATTTATCCTGATTCAAAGCCCCGTTATATTTTTTGCTCCATACAATGTTGACTCTACAGCACGGTGATAAAAAAAAAACAGCTGAGTTTATCGCCGCATTTACATTCTGTCAAGTGTGGAGATGAATTTTCGATCACTGAGTACCTAATGAAAATCTTTTGCGATGAAAACAAGCTTCTGCAGACACAGCTATTAGTTTTTTTTATCTGTTCGCAATGTAGTTACGCTTTGGCCAGGCTTGCTGAAAGCTGCACCAAGACAGTCGATTTTTGCAGGCTTAACAACGCCATCGTATGTGCCCAGAAAATGGCGGGAAAGCTCTGCAGCACGTTGTGCAGGACTCTTCAGAGAATCCCAAAGAAATAATTGAAAACATTTTCGACTTCCATTTTTAAAGAAAATTTGGGTCAAAACTGGTCTGTTCATTACGTAGGTCATCTAACCCCGCAGCCTTGCCTTGTTTAAATGTTTCAAGAGCTGTTTCAAGTTCAGATATGTATTGAAGGGACTGCAAAATTGATCTGTTTCATTTTGAAGGTTCCTCTTCAGTTTTTTGGAGCCACAACCAATTTCATCCGCTCTTCCATTGATGATGATAAGTTTCGTGGCTACCTCGTTTAGTGTAACCTTAGGTTCTCCATGTGACTGTTTTGGATCATTGTTTAACTTTTTTACTGTTCTCCAGGCTTCTCGACTGGAACGTTTCATATCTATTGTTCCAATGAGCTGTCGTGATTCTTCTCTGCGCCTGTCGGCAAGTCCATCCATTAGTAATATCCATTCCAAGCTCAAAAAAAACACAGTTGCCTGTGATATTGTTTCTTCAAGTTGGACAACCTGATAAGTTGATGGAGTGAAAAAGTCAGACGGTTTTAATCAAATTTGTCAAAGTGATGTTTTCTCCTACTGGATTGCCGTTTTAATTTAATTGTTAGATCAGATTTTGACACTGACACATTATTTTCATCCTATTTTGTCTCTAAAACACCGTTAGGCACGTTATTTCAATATCAAAAAGTGTTGAGAGTTGGAGTAAGAGTATATATTTAGTTTGAAAAATGACCGAGGAGGACATTGTTCTATGGCTGAAGTGCAATTTCGTCGCAAGTGACCTCGTGACCTGAGCTCGTTTTTCCCTGTAAGAACTAGGTACGTTAAGGACAGAGTTGAATTGGTAAAATTAGCGTTGCGAAATCAATCCCTGTGGGTTTATTCCTTGACGGATTGATTTTTGGATTTTGGAAATGCCAATGAGCTTAAACCAAAGTACTCCCTTAGAGCTTTCGAAAGAGACCAAAATGGTGGAATTAACCCACAGGGATTGATTTCGCCACGCTTATTTTACCAATTCAACTCCGTCCTTAATTCACTCTCTGTTCAGAGGATCATGATCTGTGATCCTCGCCGAAAGAAAGCGCCTCAGGCCAGTGAGCAAATCGGCGACCTGCCGGTGACGCAGTTCACAGAATGACCATTTGACAACACAGCGTAGTTCAGGTAAAGGTTTCATGTCATACGGACATGAATTTTAACGTTTCCTTCTTTGTATCAAGATGGCATTAAACCTCAAAAATCAGGGACACCAACAAAACTCGAGTTTTTCATAGCAAGCTGTGATTTTTTTAAGCTTGGAATGGATTATATGTTACCCAACTCTACTGTTGAATCATCGATTCAGCTGAAAAATGGGAAATCCATATAGACAGAGGCAAAATTGAATACGGGTTTGATTCTGCGAACCATTATCACGCCTTCAACACCGACCTAACTGTTTCTGTGGCTTAGCTGCGAAATACTCAGATTTAAAGGAACAGTTTCACCGAAAAGTGCTGATGCTATAATCAACATAATATACAGCATACTCACACGAGGTCAGAAAGAATGTTTAGTCCGAAATCTGCGCCGCCACATTTACCCGGAAAACAAGTTTTTAGCCCGCCTCCGGAATTAGGTCATCAGCCGCCGCCGTCTCCGCCGCCGCCGCCAATTTTTTCTCTTCAACTCGTGCATCGCCGGCAAAATGAGCATCAAAATCAACCCCCGGAATTCAATTCCGAGCAATAAAGAGGTGGTAACTAACTATGAGCGTGAAAAACTGCCCGCGGCTGTTATAAACCATAATTCAATTTGCGCCAGCAAAATGGTCCCACAATCCGAGCTTTAAGACAGGGGGGGGGCGGTAGGGGGAGGGGGTTATTATAACAAACGGCACTCTGGGGGGAGATGATATGGTATTAGGTGGTATGAGCGCGAGGAGGGTAGGTATATGGCGCGATTTGTAGCTTACTGGGGGATATTGATTTCCGCATCTTAGCAGTAGTAGTATAGTGTGGCGGTATGTATAAGCGCGGCCATCCCTCGGGCTTCCTTCTCTCGACGGGCTAAGCGAAGGCCTTTTGTGTTGTGTAATCCACCCCCCAGACTCTCCCCCCTGCCACAACATTGATTGCACCCTTTGTGGGCGCTAATGCTGACAATTAGCCCTTCGCTGCGATTGTTTTCTTGGCGCGCGGAATTGCCGACAACAAAACGGCAACTGGGGAGCGCTTACGGTTTAGGGGTGGACCGGAGAGAATTCCGAAAGAGGAATTTCGGCGATACAACTCGGTATTTTTGTCTCAGTGTTGGGCAGAGACTCAGAAATCCAACCCATTGTATTAATGTTTGCCGTAATGTTTAATGTGACTTTGGTACATATGAGAGAACACTGTTCTTCGGTTTTCTAGTGTCTGCTGCAGTCCTGTGCTTGGTTCTTTCGTCATTCGAGCTCGGTATGAATGAAAGCCGCCCAACCCCTTTCAGCCGTAAAGCCAGGTTAATTAAAAAAAGCCAACATTCACTCTGGGTATTACATGGGTAAGAGGCTCGTTAAAGTCTTTAATGGAGCGAAAAGTCACGGAATGAATCGAGGGATCGTGTCGTTGCGCTTTTTAGCGCACCTCAGAGAGGTGGAGGTGGAGAACAGAATTAAGCTCGAAAGAACAAAACTTGACCGCATACAATTATTATTGCACGGGGTCTTGTTTCTTCTAATTGGTCAACTGGAACCATAATGGGAATGGGCTTGTTGGAAATATCTACATATTGAAACGACTGCCTTTTTTCTTTGGCTTGTCCACAGCCCATTCATAAGGGGTATCCGGTAAATGGCGTCTAAACCCTCCAGTTTATTGTTTCAGGTCAATCAAATAGTCGTGGATCCGCTCAAGTACTTTCCACTTGGACATAAAATACGTGGTGTCAACAGCAATAGGCGCATCCCTTTCTTCTTTTTTATAGATTCTTTGTGGATAATTTGTAAAGGGAAATAAAAGGAAGTAATGAAATTGGGAGGAAGTATGACATGACAGTAGTGGATACTCATGGCAACCTCAATCAAATTTGCATTATTCATGCTATGAATGGCCAATGGCTGCATCCAGCCTTCGCCTTCAAAGATCGAGGAAAAGGTAGAGGTCGGCATGGGAAGAATTTCTTGAGGGGGCAGGAATTCCTGCCTCATCACATCCATACGATTTCTACATCGCACATTGAACATATATTCTATTTCAGTATGCTATTATTTAGCAGCAGTGGTACACTTCAAGAAAAAATGCAAATTGTGATAGAAGCAAGCTATTTACTTTGGACAAAGGTTCTTGGGAGTATTTAAAAGAATTTCACCCACAGCGTTGATCGCACAGGCGCAGGCGTGTTAATAATCTCAAAATTGCGTTTTTTAATGGTGAAAAATTTGTCGGAAAATTGTTTCTTTGGGGGAAATGGTTCGAGTGAAGACTCACTTCTGACAATAATTGATGCTGCTTGATGCAGTGGTAATCAAAGACTCTAATTACACCGCCCGTTTTGGCTTGAGGGCAAACAAACTTGAGAAAAATCTATATACTATTACGAATTTGCGCTGGGTACTTTTATATCGAGAGACAAACCTTTCACCACACATTGTTGACTATTGCGTACTACTAAATAGTCGTGAATTATTATTTGCACTTGGATATACATCGCTTTGATTAACTTCGCCGATTACTCGCTCACTGTCGTTGTGAATCAAAATCTGGTGTCGATCGGCTCAACTGTGCTTATATACCTACTCCGAGTGTTATCTTCAGGAATATTCCACGGGCTCTCTGGCATATTTCGGCATTAACCTCCAGCAGATTTGCGGCTAGAAACGTCTATCAGATGCGCGTTTATTCTGACATGCTCTGGAAACTTGGCAGCTCCACCAATTCTTCTCGATCTCCAGCTTCCTTGAGCTTTTGGCGGCCAAAACCGCCGCGTTTGCTCTCGAATGTAGTGAAATTGCATGAGAGCCTCGCAATTCGTAACAATACTTTTGGAAGTGACAAGAGCAAGCGTTATTTTCAATTATTTGTGGTCCTTAATATGATCATGATATACTTTGGTTTCTAAGTTGCACTGCGTCCTCATGCGATAAATATCTTGCGGTAAGATATGCCCCGTAAGGCTTGAAAAAACAGTTTGCGATTTGTTCAATATTGTTCTCTTAGATTATTTCGTGATCCAATCCTGCGCCGTACCCCTTCCATTAACAAATTCATAGACTTACTGAATTTGAGCCAGTAGCAGCGATCAATCAAAATTAATTAATAATCAGTAACAACTGAAGTTTGGTGCAATTCAGAGATGATGGTCTACGAAGTTTTGACATTTTCAATTTTTCTTAGCTAGAAGTCAAAGTAACATTACTTTTATTTCAATCCATAACGGAAATTACAATTTTTTCAAGATAAATGAAGAATAATGTAAAAGATGTTGAAAGTACTGAACATATATGATAATATAAAGTGTTTTTTTTTTGCCTGATAGCACTTCTGACCGGAATAGCTCTGACACTAACTGTCATGTGTCAAAGTTGAGTATACTTATTCTTGTTGAGTAAAGTTTGGCAATTCATTTTGCCAAGATTAACGCATGAACAACGATTGCTATGAGTGCAAATTAATGATCAAATCGGTTTTCAATAAGGCAATCTCAGTGCTTTTTGTGAAATTTTTGCTTAAATTTCAAATTAGCGGCCGCCAAGATTCTGTATTTTAATTCTTTTAGACTTCTTTCTTCAGGGGTATATGACGTCTCTGGCTTCCCTAAATGAGTCCCGAACTATCCAGGGTCCCAGTGATAATATCGTTGGCCACATAAGTTAGATAGAACCACAAAGCCAAAAAGTTACCCTAAATTGGATCTATCTAAACTGGAATTTAAATAATTATTTTGAGCTGCCGTGCAATTGTGCATATGCATGATCGAATTGCCAAGCCCTTTTGAGTATTTAGATGAAAAATTGACCGCAAAATAGTGCCAAATACCAACGCTATGGCTGATTGAAGTTCTATAACACAAAAAAACAACAACCTTTACATAATACATACAGGGTGTTTCATAGTAAGATTGACATATAGTAACGACAGGCAGCGTTTTTCAAGGAGAATCAGAATCTAGATTCCAGCTCCTAAATTTTTCTTACGCTTTTTATTTCGAAGTTACAGGGTGATTCATGTATTTTGTAGATTTTTTGATCGGCCATATCTTTAGAACGAATTGACAGAATAAAACAAAATTTGCCAGGTACGTTCTATTACCGACAGTTATTCTGGATCCTGGAGCCTGGAGGCTCTCTGTGCCCACAGCAGTAATGACGTAATTATGTCCTGTCTCGGTACGTAATATAGGTATACTATTACGACGTTGCCCATAACGATCTGTTGAAAAGATCAACAAATCGTATTTCATTTCGTGTTATCGATTCAATTTCGACATTTGAATATACCGTATGTTCGTTAAAATCAGGAATTAGGGCCGGCTATGAAAGTAAAAACGTATGTCGTGAATTCATCGATAATCACTCAAATTTGATGTCAACATAATGAGCCGTCGTCATGGAATACATTTTGGACATACGTTTCTAAGTTCACAGCCTGCCCTAATTCATATTTTAACGAACATACGGTATATTTAAATAGCTTTCAATACTTCAAAAACAGTCGTAGATAGAATATTATGCGATATTCATGTAAAAGTAGTTTATTTCACTTTTAACACTTGCGTCATAAATGTGTACCAGAGTGATCGAGCAAGAATTCCTCCCCACACTGGAGGTTTCCCCCTCGAGATAAACTTTTCTCGAATTATTTTCATCGTAGATTTCAAAATTGGAAACTACCGGGTGTTTATAAACGACTGTGATCGCATCGCCTTTGGAATCCGCTTTCGATCACTACAATTGCGTCTGTTACTAAGTTTTTCGGCCTGACCCATGCCTGCCGCGATCACAGTTTCTTATAAACACCCCGTATGATATTCTACAACCTATATAACCGAGTGCCGCAAAAAACTTTAATTTTGCCATACCCTGTGTATTCGAATTGCTATCGATGTAGTTTTTGTTCAAAATACAAATATATACCGATGTGTTGAGTTATTTCTGAAGGCAAATTGTCAAAAAATTCACAAAAATCTCATGATACGGACCTAAACTTCCGTTTATTTTTCTAGAGAATTCCTCAAATTGGGTTGAATTTGTTTCTTGGAGAGATACCTAATTCCTTTTAGAACACGAATATGAGCTCAGCACTATTAATAAAGTTGTGGGCCAAATTTTAAAGCTTTTTAGCCAAATAATGAACCAAGTTTAAGTCAGTGTCATGGGATTTTTGTGAACTTCTTGACAATTTGCCTTCGAAAGTAACTCATCAACACTGATATATGTGTACACATAAAATATTTGCATTCAGAATAGAAAACTGCATCGATTGTAATTCGAATATACCTACAGGTGTCACATCAACAAAAAAAGTTTTTGCGACACCCTGTATATTATAGGCTGTGAAATATTATAGTTCCCAATTTTGAAATCGTCTAAAAAAATTATTCTGAAATAGTATTTTTCGGTACAAGAGCGCGTTTTCAGGCCCGAAGCCTTGTTTGCCATCATGAGGCGTAGCCGAATGCTGCAAAAGAGGCTGAGGGCTCTGAACTCTGTGGTTTCCCTCCTCCCGACCTACCAACCAAAAAGGAGGGAAAGTATTGTGAAGGCGCTAAAGAACATTCTTCGAGATGAACCCGAAAATATCTATTTTGAGCCCCCCTGAGACGATCAGGACCATTTCCAGATGAAAGTTTGTCTGTCTGTGTGTCTGGCTGTGTGTGTGTGTCTGTCTGTAATATTCCACGATAACTACCAACCGGTTGATTAGATCGAATTGACATTTGGTATGCGAACATAGTTTTGCTGAAGAATGGGCCCATCAATTTTTGGCTGTCATCTGTCAACATAAAAGTCACTATCAAAACATGACAGGATCTTCATTTCACAGAACTTGAAATGTAATATGTCGTTTGGAAGCCGTTGAAAAACCGTATTCAGAACAGATGAAAGTACTTCTTTATCTGTCATATGTCTGATATTAAAAAATATCCAAATTCAAAACTTTGCGATTTAATCAAGAATTCGAAATCTATTGGATGGATTGGAAGCAGATTCAGCAGACAGCAGCAGGATAGAGTCAAATTGAGTCTGCAGTTAGGGTTTTCCATCATCTCTCAATCAGGCGCTATGAGATTTGGCAGCACTTATTCCTTTCTTGCTCAAAACATCTATGTTCCGCACACTTGCTGGACGGGAGCTTTTAGTATGTTGTTGAGCATTGCCTGGGAGCCATTTGTGCAAATTTTTAAAAGGGACATATTTATTTCAGGGTTTGACTAACATTTCACCTAAAATTTCTGGGCTATAATAACTATGATTGTGAGTGAAAGCTTTTTCGTTCTCAAATTACCTCAATGGGCAAACCTCCGGAAGGTGGGGAATTCCCGCCTGAAAATCCTGTACATCTCCATTCTCCAAATTTCCTTTAATTGGGAGAGCTCTAAAAATTTCTGGTATTTTGCTACGGATCCGGCAAGCTGGAACGGCTCCTCCGCCAATAGGGTAGTGACCACCATCCAAAAATATAGAAAAAAATCACATTAATCGAATGTAGAGCCTTAATAACAAGACTACGTTTCGTGAAAATTCGAAAAAAAAAGTTCCAAGTGTCTCAAAATCTGCCTTGAAAGTGGCTACTTTTGCGAACGATTTCAAATCTACCGAGCTGTAAGGCGGGCTGTGACGTTTCAATCTTTTGACAGTAGTGGGGATGACCACACCTCCGTTGCCTGTGTGTCAGTGTTGACGTTGACGTTTGCCAGCATAACATAACCATTGAAGTCTGATGTAGTCTTGAAATATTCATAAATCATGAAAGATTTTACCAACTTTCCATATTTTCAAGCAAAACAACTAAACAACACGAATCACCGCACAGATACACAAAGCGTTAACAATATAACAATCAGCTGTTATGAGCGTTGACGGGTTGACGCTAGTGCTTTTTGTAGTAAGTTCTGTATAATGTTGTCAAGCCTGCTTCTCCGCCTATGAAAGATTGCGACGTCATCGCGCCAAATTTGAAATGATCGAAAACTTTCATGAATTTTTTTTACCAAGAAAACTTACGAAAAAAAATCTGTTAACTATATAGCGTCACTTATCAAGAAGTGAACTTTAAAAAAAAAATAATAAAAAAAAAATTGGTCACTACCCTATTGTACGAGTTTGTGGTTAGTCTTGAGTTGGAGCCTCCAGGTTTGCGGCTTATCCCCGAGTCGGGTCTCCAGCGAATACAATCTTGGAAACAGTAGGCCTATAGATAAAGCTTGATTCCAGGTTTGCGGCTTATCCCCGAGTCGGGTCTCTAGCGAATACAATCTTGGAAACAGTAGGCCTATAGAAAAAGCTTGATTCCATTGTTTTACCGCCATATTGATATCTCTCATTAGTTAAAAACGATTTGCATGTAGCTTACTTAGCTATTGGCAATCTCACCCCAACTTTATTAGTAAAATTTATCTTACAAATTGAGCCCATAAATCAACTGTTATTGACCATTCGATTCTTTTAGTTCCGATTGTTACCTATTTGGAAAAGCAGTGATTAAAATAGAGAAAGGTGTGTAGATATTATACAAAGCGAATGATTGTATTGCAGCAATTCTCAACAACAGAACGCTTAGTAACAACCCTTCGGAATTCCATGGCGCTTCAATTTAACAATGCGTGGCTATACACGTTCTGACGGAGGCGTCGGAAAAGAGAGCTTTTAGATCGATTGTGTACACAACAATTAACATTTGTGCCAATTAGGGTATCGTTGTGGGTGGGTGGTGTTGTGTAAATACCAACGTTCTGTAATTGGTACGTAAACTCTTTGATGCTAAATACAGAACCAGAACTGATGCCACTGATAAACTTTAATTCGATTTCCTATCTAGTGCAAGCGGTACACACCTAAAAACACATCGATACTGCATTTTGGAGTGCAGTAACGAGATTTGGTATGGGCATACTTTATACCAAGACAAGCGATTTGACCCGCAGCACTCGATATTTTGTCCCTTAGGGGGCCAATGGGGGCCCTCCAAATTTTCAAGATGCAAAAACTTTCACATGACGATCATTTAGTATCGTCATGTATGTCATAAGTGAAGCTTACGGGTCTATTGAAAATATTTTCATCAATTGTCGTTGTGTCCAATTCATTCTTCACACTTGAAAAAAAAATTCTTTGGCAGAGGTCAAAAAAACTGTTTTTATTTTTTCTTCTATGCAAGGAGACGATGAATTCATATGTTTTGTTGCGTTCCCAACTAAATCGCATTCCCTGAACCTAATTATAAAGAAAATTTTCTTGTAATGGTGTTTTTCAAAGAAGTGGTGACCTCTTCAGTACCTCTTTTCCAAGAGCATTTCTTTCTATGTCCCCACTGGATATAACTCGTAATTTTTGCAGGAATGGAGACCTCGAACTCTTTTCTTGGTGGTTGCGAAGCAACGTGACTCTAAAACGCCCAAGGGAGCCCAAAAAAAATATTTTCCTGCTGGGCCGTCCAACTCACATTATTTTGATTTTATAGTAGGAGAGACGCGGACCAGTATTCAATCCAGGCTGCAGGCACAGGCGATTTGGTTTCAACAGAAAATATTCTTCCATGACGTGTTTTATTGCAGTACAACAAAACGCAGAGTCGTTAGGTGTAAGTAGGTATATTTTCCGGTAGAGCTTATTCGCCTAGACTAGATCTTATTTATTTGCGCGTCTCCCCTACTACAAAATCAACATGCCAAAAATTTGACGGCCCAGCAGAAAAAAAAAGTTTTAGGGCTCTCTTGTATGTTTTGAAGCCATGTTGCATGGAAATTACTAAGAAAAGAGTTCAAGCTTCTCATATCAGCGAAAATTGACAGTCTTATACACTAGCAACATTGAAAAAAATGCTGTTGAAAAAAGTGTACTGAAGAGGTCACCTCTTCTTGGGAAAATGATATTGCGAAAAAATTGTCTTCATATTTGGGCTTACGGAACGCGATTTAGTTGGGAACGCAACAAAACATACGAATTTATCGTTTCCTTGCACAGCAGAAAAATTAAAAACAGTTTTTTTGACCTCTGCGAAAGAATTTTTTTTTCAAATGTGAAGAATGAATCGGACACGACGACATTTGATGAAAACATTTTCAATAGACCCGTAAGCTTCACTTATGACATACATGACGATACTCAATGATCATTTTGTGAAAGTTCTTGCATCTTGAAAATTTGGAGGGCCCCCATTGGCCCCCTAAGGGACGAAATATCGAGTGCTGCGGGTCAAATCGCTTGTCTTGGTATAAAGTACGTCCATGCAAAATGTCGTTACTGCACTCCAAAATGCGGTATGCTTTTGCGTACCGCTCCCACTAATCGTGATTGTCGTAAAATGTATGCATCAAAATACATAGGAAGTTAACATTGTTAATTATGAAGAGGCAGTATGACATTCTTATCCAAAACGTGAGGTTCCTATCATCCTATCCTATCCTGGTATACATTTTAGATTCTAGAAGCATGGGCGTGTTTGTTCCGGTGCTTATCATGCTCTTGGTGCTTGGTGGTAAAAAATGACGCAGAGGAGGTCCAAATTGTCTAGAGGGGTTGCCTTACCATCGTGATCCTTTGTCTTGTCTTCGCGTTATCGAAATGACCAGACCTTACTCACTGACAGTGATGCACTGTTACTAACAGAATCAACACATACAACACAATATTCCCAAGCATGGAAAAGCAAGTACCATATTTGACAGGCTTCCTTCAAGGAGGTAGATTTTTATTTGGTAAATTGTGTATTTGATATCCTTTATTCAACTTCATTCAACCAGATCTTATGACTGTAGATTCATTTCTATCATCAAAACTCACATTATGTAATGCAGCTTTCCCGAACCAGACAAGAAATATCCGAAGACTTGAATCAAGAGGACTCACAATTTTTGATCCATAATAGTTTGAATGGAAAAGTAGGTAACAGCAGACCGAAGGAGGCTAGACTTACTTTGAGATGAGCTGGATAAAGTATACCTAATTAAAGAAGCAAGAAAACAAGGCAATTAAGTAAGACCAACTTGTGCAAGCCTATACCTAGGTCCAAACCGGTTTGTAAATTATGATGAAAGCCACGAA